>CM048649.1:60287946-60960446 GCA_026413185.1 Pueraria montana var. lobata
ACTGTCACAAACTTGCCATCTGCCCAGAGGCCAAGCTGATCTCCCAAAAGAAGAGAAAGCTTGGAGCCGAGAGAGGAAAAGCGGTTAAAGAAGAAATGGAAAAGCTACTTAGCGCCGGTTTCATAAGAGAAGAACATTATACCACATGGCTGGCAAATGTCGTGATGGTAAAGAAAGCAAACGGCAAGTGGAGGATGTGCACTGACTACACAGACCTTAACAAAGAGTGTTCCAAAGATTCATACCCACTGTTGAGTATCGACAGATTAGTGGATAGAGCATCTGGCTATCCCATCCTGAGTTTTTTGGACGCGTATTCTGGTTACAACCAGATACCCATGTTCCCACCGGATGAGGAGAAAACAGTGTTCATAACCGATAGGCTAACTACTGCTACATGGTAATGCCATTCGGACTAAAGAACGCGGGCGCAACAAACCAACATTTGATGGACAAGATTTTCGCAAAACAATTCGGACGAAATCTAGCGATCTACGTAGATGACATGGTAGTCAAAAGCCGAGACCCAAACTCGCATTTAGGAGACTTAGCCGAAATATTTGGTGAGATTAGAAAACACAACATGAGGCTAAATCCAGAAATGTGCATATTCGGAGTACAAGGCGGAAAATTTTTAGGCTTCATGCTTACACACAGAGGCATAGAGGCCAACCCGGAGAAATGCGCAGTTATCATAAACATGAGAAGCCCGAGCAATATGAAGGAAGTACAAAGGTTAACTGGAAGGCTGGCATCCCTATCTCGTTTTTTGCCAAAAGCAGCAGAGGTAGTTAGTCCCTTTTTTCCAACTCCTCAAGAAGCAACAAATGTTTGATTGGAGTGAAGAGTATGAAGCGAATTTTCTAAAATTGAAAACGCTACTCACCTCACCATCAATCCTAACGCAACCTGAACCCGACAAAAACTTATTGCTATACATAGCAGTCTCGGGGGACGCGATCAGCTCGGTCGTCATCCAAGAAGGGAATCAGACGGAAACACCAGTCTACTACGTAAGTCGAGTACTGAAAGATGCCAAAACAAGGAACCAGATGATCGAAAAATTAGCACTGGCCCTGGTCACTTAAGCATGGTGGCTATAACCATACTTTTAGAGCCACCAAGTGGTGGTACGAACAGACCACACAAAACGACAAGTGTTGAGAAAACCGGAACTCGCTGGAAGAATGATAGCTTGGTCAATTGAACTATAAGAGTTCGGCATCAAGTTTGAGCCGAGAGGACCTACCAAAGCCCAATGCCTAGCTGACTTCATCGCAGAACTAGCACCAATAGAAGAGGCACCCTCTCCATGGTGGACCCTCTACGTAGACGGTTCCTCGAACGTCAAGGGTAGCGAAGCGGGCGTCATAATCGAAAGTCCCGAAGGGGTTGTTCTGGAACAATCACTCAGGTTTGACCCTTCGATGCGTCTAACAACCAAGTCGAGTACGAAGTCCTGTTAGCCAGGCTGAAACTCGCTAAAGAAGTAGGGGCAAAGCACCTTAGATGCTGGAGCGACTCAAAACTAGTCACAGGACAAATGAACGGATCCTATCAAACGAAGGACCCCCAGATGACAAGGTACCACCACCTGGCTTCCCAGTTGAAGAACGAATTCACTGAGCTCAAACTCAACCACATCCTAAGAGAGCAAAACGAGAGAGCCGACTTGGTATCAAAATTGGCGAGTACAAAGAAGAAAGGCCAACACTAAACTGTCATACAGGAGACAATATCCGCTCCAAGTATTGACAAAGAAGTTTCCAATATCAACCTGGCAGACAGAGAATGGATGACGGAGGTATGAAACTTCCTGAAAGAAGGAACCCTCCCTGAAAATCAAGAGGAAGCTAGGAAGATCAGAAGAATGACAAGTTACTATGTGATAGAAGGAGAAAACCTTTACCGAAGAGGCTTCACTGCACCATTATTAAAGTGCATCACGAAGGCACAGGCCGAGTACGTACTTAATGAGATGCATAGAGGAATATGTGGAATGCACTCTGGTGGAAAAGTCATAGCTGTCCGAGTCTTACGAGCCGGATACTACTAGCCAACAATGCGCCACGACTACGCCGAGTACGTAAGAAAATGTGAAGAGTGCAAAAAATATGGCAACATTTCTCACCTACCAGTGGAAGAACTGCACCATGTCATGGCACCATGGCCCTTCGCCATGTGGGGAGTGGATATCTTAGGACCATTCCCACTCGCTAAAGGACAGGTCAAATTCCTCCTGGTCGGAATCGACTATTTCACGAAATGGATTGAAGCCAAATCCTTGGCCACCATCATGGCCAACAACGTACAAAAATTCATTTAGAAAAACATCATATGCCGATTTGGCATCCCCCACTCAGTAGTATTTGACAACGGAAAGCAGTTCATCGAAAAGAACCTAGAAGAGTTCTTTCAGAACCTCGGGGATTCGGCACCGGGTAACCTCACTAGAACACCCTCAGACCAATGGACAAACTGAAGCAGCCAACAAAGTCATACTGGGGGAACTAAAAAAGTGAGTCGGTGATGCCAAAGGAAGTTGGGCCGAGGAACTTCCTGCAATCCTTTGGGCATATCGTTGCATGCCGCAATCCACAACTAGGGAAACACCTTTTCGACTCTCCTATGGATCAGATGTCATGATACCAGTAGAAGTCGGAGAACCCTCTTTACGAAGAGCAAACTTTATTCAAGAGAACAATGACCAGTCACTAAGGCATGCACTCGACATGACCAGAGCAGAGGCCTGCAAAAGAAGGGCCGAGAAGAGATACAACAGCAAGGTCAAGCCAAGAAACTTTGAAGTCGGAGATCTGGTTTGGAGAAAATGAGGAGAAGCGAGAAAGGCAACTGGAGAGGGTAAGTTGGCAACCAACTGGGAAGGCCCCTTCAGAGTAACCGAGTCACTGGAAAATGGAGCCTACCGACTAGAGCATCCATCCGGCAAAGCCATTCCCCGTACTTGGAACGCCACTCATCTGAAGTTTTATTTTAGCTAGAAAACTGTAAATGGTGATGTACTCTTTTTCCTACTTTTACATTTTTTCCCAAGAGGATTTTTGTCAAAGAGGTTTTAATAAGGCACACCCGACTTTCATTGTCAATACAAGTTCTTTTTACATGGCATTATCTTTGTTTATACAGATCGAGTAGAACAATCGGATACCCGGCACAAAAAGCGAGTAGACCAATCGGATACCTAACATTCAGCATCCCAAAAAGGGAGTGATTGAGAAACCTCGATAACTAGATCATTAAAGACTAAGTTACGAAAGTAAGCTAACCGTGTAGACCTTTTACAGGATACAAAAAATGAGTTAAGCTAAACCGTGTAGACCTTTAACAGGATACGAAAAATGAGTAAATTAATAAAACTGTAGACCCTAATTGGCTACGCGCAACTAACATCACGCACAAGAAAAATAAAGGGGCAATACTTAAGAGAAAATCAAATTTCATTAAGATAAAAGCACCCTATTAGATAGGCCAGGTGCGAGCCTTTACAAAAATAAATAAATAAATAAAATAAAATTCCTAAAAGCTAAGCAGCAGGCTGTGCCGAGCCGCCCGGAGCCTCCTCACGCAGGATGGTAGACTCGTCCACCAACTCCCCCTCCTCGTTGATATCCTTATCAACATAAAAAAGAGAGGTATCAACATCCTTCAAAAAGAACCGGACTTGGTGAATTGCCTTATTAAACCCGACCTCATAAGTGGTGATGATCTCACCCATAGCGTCAGCCAAATCGGCCTTCAGCTTGGTCTCGGAGACAGAAGCACCCAACTTGACCTGTTCCATCTCTTAACGAAGACGCTCTACCTCAGCTTGAGGGTCCTTCACAGAGTCTTCGGCCGCAGTCAGGGAGAGCTTCAGGGAATCCTCCCGGGCCTCAACGTCCTTCAACTTGATCTCTGTTGCCTCAAGGGACTTTCGAGACTCCTCAGCTGACTGAAGAAGAGTCTCGTTAGCCCGAGTAGCATCAACCAAAGCCTGCTCGGCCTTAGAAGCAGCCTCCTTGGCCAAGACAAGCTCCCGGTGGCCGCAATCGAACTCCTCGGTCCAGTATTGGGCGATGGCCTATGAACGAGCCTGAAAACGCAAAATAGCCTCCATCGAAAGCCAAGGCCCAGCATCCCTCAACATATCTCGATCGGCTTGATCGAGATTGTCGGCACAAATAAGGGCCTGAGGGTTGAAATCCTTCCCCCAAAGAGAAGTCCGCTCGTCCTTCATAGAAAGAAAGGTCGGGTGCCTCTCAACGGGAGAAGCCGCAGCTTGAGCAGCAGGTGGACTCGGCCTCGTCCTCTTTGCAGGGCCGTCTCCCCCTATGCAGCCTCTTGATGCTTCCTCTTCGGCGAAAGAGGAGGAGGTAGAGGAGGAGAAGGAATAGAAGCCATATGGACTCCCTCAACGGCAGTGTCCTTACTCTTAAACTTCTCGAGCCTAAGTTTCTTGGTGGTTTTGTAATTGTACTTCCCCATCACAACTGCAAAAGAAACAAAGGTTAGCAAAAATAAACAAGAATAGAAGAAAGAAAATCGAATAAAGCAAAAAGAGTACTCACGATCCCAGTTGGCTCTCGAAGTCTTCGAAAAGGGAATCTCGACTATGGTTTTACACCTAAGAAGACAGGGAAGCCTACAAAGACCAACCATGTCATCCTGGTCACTAGGAGACATGTCTACTATTTTGCAGGAAAGTTGCTTATTGGGAGACCGAGTCCAGTACAAAGGAAACCTGGACCTTCCCCACCTATCAAAAAAATTTGACATCCTGTCCTTCCCCAGTCAAACCCGAAAAAACGCTCCTTTGAAGTTTTTCCAGGACGAGGTATAGGGACCGAGTAGAGACTTACCCGGGATGCCGATCAAGGAAACCCAACCGCCCTTCTTACTCTCCTTCACTATGTAATGAAAGAGAAACTTAAGAGTGGTGGGAGTAATGGAGAACTCATTACATAGAACCCGGAAGGCACATATGGAAGCCCAGGGATTCGGATGCAACTGGATAGGAGAAACATTCAAATCACGAAGGACGTCACACTCAAACTTGTCAAAAGGCACAGTGACGCCAAGAGATGAGAATAGGGCATCATACATGTAAGTATAATGAGATTCACATGGGAAAGCCCGAAGGAAGACGCTCTCACTTGGACGACAAGGCTCGACATGAACAATATCCTGTAAGTCCGAGTGACACAACTCGATCTCCTCTAAAAAAGACTGAAGAGACTCTCGGGTCTGATACCGAGAAGCATAACCCCCCACATCCTCATTTACCCAAAAATAGCCCAGAAGAGTAATGGGAGGAAATACCTTTTTTGGAGGCTTAGAACCACTCGGCTCAGGAGGGGGAGTTTGGACGTGACGAGGAACCAAAGGTACCTCCTCGATGGCCTCAGAGTCATCTAGGCCCACAACTCCTGTCGAAGCAGCAGCCATAGGCACCTCGGCCTAACCAGAAAGGATGGAAGAGCGAACCACTTCCATATCAGCGACGCCAGAAGCCAACGCGCCGTCACTAACCCCACCGGAGTTATGACGACACGGCGAAATCCCACCATCGGAATCCTCTCTGATCAAATGCACCTCCGACGGTAGCATTCTGTCACCGCCAGAACGCCTCAAATCCTCAAAAGACGAAGACATGATTCCAAAAGAAATAACAGAATAAGGGGACAAAGGGCGTACCTTGGCTGAAAAAGAAAAGGAAGGAGAAGGCAAGGAGGAGGAAGAAGGAGCAGAGGAAAAAAGATCACCGGAGAAGGAAAAACGAAGAAATGGATGGAGGTCGCACAGTGACCCTTATATAGAGGGCCAAGGGCCTCGAATGCGAAAGGATGGAACGACTCGGATCGTTGGATCAAGACCTTTCGCCAAACGAATCAACGGCTAGGGAGGCTTGAGACCATTGGGCATCTCGAGGACGTTTTCGAAATTAAAAAATAATCATTACTGCCGCCCTCGGGAAACGTTACGAGTTAATAGGTCTGAAACGACACGACCACTCGAAAACGAAGTCACGCGACCATTACAAAACTAAACGATGAAGCCGAATCACACAGAATGAAACGGGTAAGATACAATGCCGACTCGGCCGAGTGGGAACTCGAACTTGGCGAGACCACCACTTAAGCTCTTCCATGTCTTTAGAACTTGGGGGGCATGTGTACTACTCGGACTCGGCACTACACGGAGTAGCTAACCAGGCCGGGTGGGATGATCTTACTCGGACTAAGGAAGTTATAACGGAAAGTATATCTTACTATAAGATAAGATATAGAAAGATCAAGACACAAGATCATGATAGAAGATAGGACTATCCCTATCATGAATTACGAGATTTGATAGGAAAATAATCCTATCAAATCTATCTCTTTATACTCTATAAATACAACAATGATCCATCCAATCAAGGTACGAAATTTAATACCCAATTGTCATACCTGTCTCCTACCTCTGCGCTTCTAACTTGAGCGTCGGAGTGCCTTTGCATGTACACCCCCATCATTCATCAAGGAGATCCCGACAGAGCCACCGTACCGGAATACTTACCAAATCTGTTTGGTAAGAACAAATTTGAATGAAAATTCATACAATAATTGCGTCAAAAACCGTCAACATCCGGATTTTATAGTATGAATTTGAATAAAAATTATTGCACCAAAACCTTCAATTCTCAAAGCATACCATCCCGATTTTATAGTATGAATTTAAATAAAAATTCATACAATAATTGCACCAAAACCGTCAATTCTCAAAGCATACCATTCTGATTTGATAGTATGAGTTCAAATAAAGATTCATACAACAATTGCGTCAAAACCGTCAATTCTCAAAGCATACCATCCCGATTTTATAGTATGAATTCAAATAAATTCATACAATAATTGCGTCAAAACCGTCAATTCTCAAAGCATACCATCCCGATTTTATAGTATGAATTCAAATAAAAATTCATACAATAATTGCGTCAAAACCGTCAATTATCATAGATTGATTTATCGACATTGGGCAACCAAGAGTCATCAGTTTTCACAGGAAAAAGCAACCTTAAAGGATTTTGGACAATCAAGATTCATGAGCGTTCTTGAATGATTAAGAACGCGATGTTGCTGTTTCAAAATCGAAAAAAAATATTTCGAAAGATTTATGCCAAAGATAGTATGGAAACAGAGCCATCGTGTTTGCTCAACAAGGCACTCGATAAAATTCTTTTGTTTATAAAAAAAAAAAAAAAAAAAGGCAACAATCGAGTAAAATCGATTATAAAGAAATTAAAAGAAATTGAAAATCGAGAGAGAGAACAGTGATAAAATTTACTCAACAGAGCCACCGTGTTTGCTCAACAAGGCACTCAATAAATTTCTTTTGTTTATAAAAGAAAAAAGGCAACATTCGAGTAAAATCGATTATAAAGAAATTGAAAATTGAGAGAGAGAAACAGAACCGTGGATAAGCTCATCTTTCTTCTTGATTTCTACGACTCTCTTTCAATTCAATTAGAGTGATCGCGAGAATGCAGAGAATAGAATTTACGCGCCTTTAGTTGTGTACTCATCTATATATAGGAGGTCTTTATTCTTTAACGTATGGGTTGGGCCCAAGCCCAGTCCAGCCCACATTTAACGATCTACAACTTATATTCATTTATTATTAATCAATAAAGTTTCTTTTCACTATTAAAACAAAAGAAATAAAAGAATATATTAATACACATTTAATGTCTTAATATTTTATTATCTTTCATAATTTTCTTAATTTAAAAAAAAATTACTTTATTTTTTCTTCCAGACTAGTTAGTCTAGTGTCATTAGCTGTTTTAAATGGATAAGAATTTAAAAAAACACAATTTACTAAAAAAAAATACACATAATTGACCCGTCAGACTTTTTAATGATGTGACAAGTCACTGGACTGTCATCGTCGTTGTTATGTCATCAGTTAATGTTTTTACTTGATAATAGGGACTAAAACAAAAAATATTAAATTTTACAGGTTAATTGTAATTTTGGTTCCCTTTAATTTCTTGTTTGAGATTTTTGTCTTCTTATTTTTTTTGCGATCTTAGTTTCCAGGTTTTAAAAAATTCACAATTTTGATGCAATCCTTAATTTTACATATGTTTTATTTCTTTTATTTTAGTTCAATTGAATCCTAGACCTAATATATCCATTTAAGGTACTATCAAAAAATAATTTAATTAATTAAAATGTAATAAATAAAAGAAATCAACGTGTGCAGAGGATTTGACCAAATTTGTGTATTTTCTAAAATATGAGGACTAAAAGCGTGAAAAAAAAAATTAAGGAGACCAAAATTGCAGATCAAGAATTAAATGAGACCAAAATTATAATTTAGCCAAAATTAAAATAAGGAAGTAGATATTGTATCTTTTATTTAGTTTTTATACATAGATTCTTTTAAAATTATTTATTGATGAATGGATAATTTGATTTATATTTCATCTTCTATCCTTCTTTTTTAGAACTAAAAAAGTTAGATTTCCAAAAAATTCCCAAGAAACATTGTTTCTTGAGAATGTTATTTTTTTTAAAAACAAACCAAATATGGGAAACAAATATTCACAACTTAAGATTCCTAGGAAACTAAAAAATTTTCTTGTACCAAATGCCTACTAAGTTTAATTGCATATTTTATTCCTTTAGTTTGGAATATGTATGATTTTGATTTTCCAATTTGTTTAGTCAATTAAGGGGTCGTTTACTTGTGAGTTTATCTTCTGTTTTCACATTTTAATTACAAAATTGTCATATTGTTTATAATTTGTTTCCTGTTTTAAAAAATGAAAACAGAAAACAAAATTGCAAGTAAACAACTCCTTAATTTTTCTATGTTTAGAATTAGATATAAAATATTAGATAGTGCTAATGTAAAAGATTGAAATTAAATTAGATTAAAAGATAAGTATAATTTTTAAGATAAAGTCTATGTTCAACATAAAATATTAATTTCAGTTATTCAGTTATACCTTTAATAGGAAATCATATGCTATATTTCATCTAATCCTAACATGTTTACAAAACTTTGCCAAAAGATACAGAAGAAGAAAAAAGCTTTGCCAAAAGACTTCAAATAAACAATTAATTATCACATTAGGTTTTAATGTAACTGCTTATGCATGCAATGCAATGACACTTACATTAGTCTTAATAAATGACTTGGTATTGTTTGGATAAGAATAATATTTAACACTTTACAAATTTAAAATGTCATCATACTCTAAATAGCTATCAATTTTTGACATTTTTTTTTGCTGACCATGGTATTGGTACGGATTATTCATCGCCGAAAGCAATGACTAAATTCTGTCGGAGACCGTGAGCGCACACAAGGTGGGTATTCCCATTCCAACATGGTTTATTCCATACCCAAAGTGACATCACCAGGATTCGAATCCTGGACCACTTGACATTCTATTGATATGAAACAGATTTGAATGCACAAATAAGATAAAAATCTCTATGGAATATTTTTTATAAGCTAAGGTTTTATTAATATGATAATTGCTTGAATTTTTTTGATCATTGACAATTGCCTGAATAAGACATAAGGAATACACTATTCAAGGCTAACCATTACAGTACTTTCGGGAACACCCAATGCAATTGTGCATCTTTGGCAGGCCCACCTATCCACCCTATACATTAATTCATCCCAATCCGTTTGAGTATATACCCCAACGTTAGCAGATTTCCACGTAAGGAAGAAGCTTTAAATAACCTACTTTTTGAACCCCCCAACAAGCACACCCACTAGGCCTCTGTCAAAGTTCTTCAAACCCAGTTTCTTCTCAAGGAAACCATGTGCTTCAATAAACCAACAATAGCATATGAAATTCAATAAATAAAGAAAAAAATCTCTATCAATATGAACATATGAAATTCAATAGATATTGATACATACACAATAGCATTGATATTGATTTGGTACAAATGTAGATACTCAACACCTAAGCAGCAACTTAGTATCAAATCATACTGTGGAACCAACTTAAAAAAAGATAAGGTAGTCCAATAATTGCTAATTTAATATTCACACAAGCATATTAGTTGGAGAAAATCAAGGTAAGCACATTTTTGTATTCAAGAACATGAAAACCAATTAACTTTGATTATACCTACAATGTAATAACATGATAAAACAGCATGAATGAAATTAATTTGCAAGGGACTCAAATGATTGGGAAGAACCAAATACAAGAAATAAAAAAAACATGTATATTATAAGCTGATTGAGTAATTTTTTAACATAAACTTACATTTTTTGAACATTTTGTACTTATCTAAATTCACCATTTGAGATATATGGGCTAAGAAAAGGAAAATAAGATAAGTAACAAATAATATAATGTACGCACCAAGAAGTCAGAGCTAGCAATAGTCAAACCACAATGTAATATGCAATTACTTTACTCAAAAACATTCATGAGCAAAATGGTCAAACCTTCGCCAGTGCACATTTGTTTCTTAACCTTGGCTTGCATTTTGTGAAGGCTGTTAACTTCTACCTAAATTCTCTTTTAGTCTCTTTTTCTTGTCTCCAAGTTCTATGATCTTCATTCGTTTAAAAGAGAGAAGAGAGAATATGAAACCTATACTCGTAATTTAAGATAGCTCTTTAATGGAACCACAATGAAGATGAAAAACATAAGTTTAAGATTATTTAAGTCATGGCAAATAAAATAAAGAAAAAAGAATTGAAGAGAAAAAGAAAATAATACATTCCTCAGTCTATTCACCAACTTGCCCAAAATAAATTCCATTGTGAAATCATTAGAAGGAAACTCAATTCACTTTAAACATTTATTTTCTTTGGCTAAATATGGCCTTTCTCTTGATCATGTTTGTATGTTTTTTTTACTCTCCTCCTGCTTTTGTGGAGGGAGTTCTGAGTTCTGGGGCTTTCTCACCTAGAAACCAGTTGTAGTCTGTTTGTTTTGGACGTAGCCCCGTTTATACATTAAAAAAAATAAAAATAACCAACCCAATTTGAGCAATATCCATAACAATGGAGAATTAAGCATGCTTCGGCCTATAGATAATGGAGTATTTTTTTATTTTTTTCTCTCTCAAACTAGCTAATGATTTAATGTAAACAAAATAAAGGAAACAGTCAAACTGAAAGCAATAAGGAATAATGGATCGACAAAGACTGTTTTTTTTTTTGGTACCCTGACAAAGACTGTTTAATTACACTGGAGACATGAACAATAAACATTTCCTTTCAACTTCAAGAAATAAAACATTTATAAGTTATTATCAAAATACTGAAATACTGAAATGAAAACAAACAAATAAATATATTTTTATATTATAATTTATAATATTTTATTAAGAATAAAATATTTTCCTCAGATATTTTTAAATTTATAAATTTTCACATTTCATATATATCTACAGTTTTACATGCAATACAAAAATATGTATTATATAAATTAACTTTGTGACATCTAATATAATTTAATAATAATTAACTATGATTATAATATTCAATCAAACTATTTTTTTTTTATGAGAGTCAAATTTTATTCGAACTAAAAATAGTTTTAACATATATAATAGGACTATTTTTTAGTGGATTTTTTTAATACACAAAACTCGAACTCAAATATTACTTAAAGAATGTAAAACATATATTACTTGAATCAATTTCTTTTTTGTTGTTATTTTTTTATTTTTTCTTTCTACTTGAATAAGTTATGTAAATGTAATAAATATTTTAAGCATAAATTACAAAATCACACTTACATTAAATAGATAAATAAATTTATGAATAAATCAATGTGTTAATATTCATATCTATTTACAATTCAAAAAAACATTTTCAACCTTGCACGTGGTCTTTTTATAAAATATTTTTTTTCAAAAAATACATCACGAGGCATTCTCTGCATATATAACTAAATAATTGTGAATGTATATATTAGTTTGTATAAAATTAAAGTCACAACGTATAAATCATGAGACAATTATTAATATTTGATTAAATAAAAAAGACAATGATTAATAAAACCGTTTTTATGAAATATAAAAGGTCAATATATCAATTTAACTAAGATGTAAACATTTGAAATATCTTTATTTGGAAGAATGTCAGTAACCCATTTTTTTAATATTATTTTTTAATACATTAAGAAAAAATTCTAAATTTTTATGAATAATTTTTAAGCTATCAATTTTTTTTTTCAAATTAAAAAAAAAAGTTAGAATTAGATGCTTTCATGATAAATTATTCATTTTCCCCAAAATAATATTATTTACAAATAAAAGGAACAAAATACTCAACGACATATATATAAAATAACATTTTTCTAATGATAATAAAGTAATATATGTTTTACTTTCTTTAAGTAATATTTTGAGTTTGAGTGTCTATTAGAAAAAAAATTCACTAAAAAAATACTCCTATTATGTTTAAAATGCTTTTAGTTCGAATAAAATTGACTCTCATAAAAAATAAATTTAATTTGATTGAATATTATAAGCATAATTAAATATTATTAAATTACATTAGACATCAAAAAATTAATTTATATAATAAATATTTTGTGTATTGTAACTGTAAATATATATGAAACATGAAAAATTATAAATTTAAAAAATATTTTATTCTTAATAAAATATTACAAATTAAAATATAAAAGTATACTTATATTTTATTATGTTGTTTTAATTTTATTACTTTGATAATAACTTATAAATATTTTATTATAATTAATGTTGATTGAATAAATTTAAGTATAGTATTGATAAAAAAAATTAGTTATCTAAATAAAAGAAGTAATGTAGGTGTATATAAATAATAGATTAAGTGTAGTAAATTTTATATTTTAAATTGTTGTATGGATCAATAATTTTATTACTTTACTAAATACTGTACTGTTATACTTTAGGAGTACTTAACTCAAGAAAGGGCTAGCAACTAAGAACAATCAAATATTTTAGCATAGAGATTGATGAAAATACCTAGTTTGGATATTATTATTTGCCTTTGCATAACCAATGCAATTTGATAAACAGTGGAAAGTATCTGCTTCTATTGAAAATGTTGACAAGTGAAAGATTGGAAACTCTATAATAAATTCTATCAAAAAGCTTACCAAGAATAAAAGAATCCAAAAAAGGAAACCTAGTACATCTTTTCTTTCGTTGAAGGGAGAGGGGACAGCTTGCTGATCAGTTGACACTGGTAAGGCTAAAGCACGCAGCAGCACTCTTCAATTCATTCTCAGAAACATGCTCAGTGCACTTACTCATGTCTTTCAGTGATTCTTCTGAACTGCAGGCATAGATGTAAAAAAAACAAAATCAAATACGAGCATTTTCATTTTATTGGAAATTGATCATAAATATGCAAATGATTCAATTGCCCACCACACATTCCTTTTATGCAATTTCTGCATTGACTCTCAACCTCATTTAATTAAGAATTAAACCTAGTTGTTTGTAGGATACCACAATGAGTTTAGTCCGATGTGTTTGTAATTCATCTAAATGGGTTGAGTTGGATTAAGAAGTTCAACCCACCAACCTAACAAGTTAAATGACGGCTTGAGTTGGGTTGATCTTTTTTTTTTTTTTTTCTTGAACTAAATTAAAGTTCATTCTTTAAAGTATATGAGTAATGTATTATAGATTGATTAGTTTCTTTTTCTATAAAATTGTAAAACTATGTAAAGGCAAATTTTTGTAGTAATTAATATTTAGAACAAATAAACATGGTAAGTTAAAGTTTATGAACATCTCCTAAGTATAAAAAAGTGATCCAAACCCAATCTGTTTTTCGATGGATTGAGGGTGGATTGGTCCATTTGACATCTCTAATTGTTTGTTTTACTGACTAATTAATAAAAATGCAAAGCTCAAAGTCATTCCAAAAAAAAATGTAAAAATGTGATTAATCAATCTACCTTGACTCATAAGCCTCCTTGGAATAAATGTATGATTGCCTATCATCAACTGAATCAAAAATTGGAGGCATCTCATCATAATCATCAACATTTTGTTGGATGGCTAGTGGCTGTGAGGAAACCATTTGAGTTTGCATTCCCACAGAATTGCTATTGTTATTTGCATAGGGGTACTGAACCCATAAAGGATTTGTGCCATTATCCTTGGAATCCAAGTAGAGGGAATTATAATCCAGGCTGTTGCTGTTGGAGTAAGAATGTTGCTGTGACACAGACAAAGCAGCCACATTGTTGTTGTAAGTGTGTTGTGGCTGTGGAGTATGATGATTAAACAGTGGGAGTGCATTATTAGTACATGGTGCCATGCCCAATTCTAATTGCGAAGTCACATCATCGGGCATGGAAGGACCTTGGTGATGCTGTTGCTGTTGCCGGCATATTTCAAGCTGTTGATAAACTGCGTGAAGCTCTTCTTCCGCGAGCCATATCTGGTATTGTAGCCTACAAATTTCTTCCCAACAGCCATGTACAGGATACTTATCCCTGTAATTTGCTTGAATAATTATAGAGTCCATTGCTATTTTCTTCTGACTAGGCTCCAATATCTTCAATATCTTTACGATGTTGCTCACTCCGAATAGCTTGTGGACGTTTAGAAACACCTTGGGTTGGTCTGCGGGGAAGTAAGGTGCAAGAACGCATTCAGAAGTGCACTTTCTTCTTTGGTGCTTGCATGCCGCACAGGCTTGGGTTGTGCCACCCTTAAGGGTCATTTTTAATTCCACCACCTAGCTATATGGCAGATGCTGGAACGTGGAACCCCTTTCTTGTGTGAGAAAAAGAGGAATTGAATTTCCACGATGATGATGATGAATGAAGGAGGAAACAAAACAAAACAAAACAAAACAAAAACAACCTTAGTGTGATGGAGGAATTGAAGCAGTTAGAGGAGAGAGAGAGGTAGCACTCAAATGGTGCTGCATGTTTTGTCACATTCAATTCGTAGCATGCTTTATTAATATGCGGATCTGGTGGGTATGCAAAGACTCAGTAAAACAACAAAGAGGGAGCAGGTGTACGGACATGGTGCTTTCAAGAGTGATGCCGTTAGGGATAGGTGTGTGGAGAATATGGGGAACTCCTAAGTTTTGGGGTTAAGTACCATGTGGTGGTCGTAGTAAGGTTTTTTTTTATTATTTTATTTTTTGTGCTACTTGGGTTTTTAAGTAGTAATCCTATTTCATATTTTTGGATGGTAGTTATTTCGTATCTTGGATGGGTTTGTGCCTCAGTGTTGTTATCCTCGTAATATATACTCTAACTGGAAATAACAACAGAAGGTACCAATCAATTTGACATTATACATATGAGAATTTTTACGGTACCCTAATAATTTTTGGGGATTTTGATACCGTTGAATTTTTAACCAATCAAATTGCATATCACTTTTTTTTTCATTAATTACTAAAAAAATTTGTCTTTTCAAATTAGTATTTAATTAAAATATTATTTTTTAAAATTACAACTATTTGAAATTAAAAAATCTTATTAAACATTAAACATGAGAAGGTAAAGTCACTTTCCCTAATTTCCTTCACCTCCTTCATTGATAAATCAAGTATAAACCCTAATTTCTTTCACCCTAATCTTTATATGTGTTTGTTGCCGCATCACGACTTGATGCTCTCTCACCCTAATATACATGTCCTAGTTGCCTTGCCTTACATTTCAACTTCAAATCAATTAGGTGTACGTATGCATAAAAACTCTTTTGATCTCCACTTTTTTTAGACATTATTACTCCCTTAATTGCATATGATAATTGATCTTACTCTTTTCTTGTCACAACTAATTCTGTTTTCTCATTTTCTATTTAACCTTTTCCTTCTCTCTCCATTTTTTATTTTTTATTTTATTTTTAAAACTCTCTTTCCCCTGGTAATTCAATTTTGTATTTTTAATACAAAATCACTTGAATTTATGCCGCTAATATCTTGATATCATTCTAGTTTCAAAGGTAGAAAGTGTTGGAAAAAAATTATTTATATTTATCTAATCATATAAATATTGGAGTTGAAAATTAAAGATATTGTTAAATTCATGAAATCCCTTATGATATTCTAAGAAATATGAGGGAAAAGAGAAGAAGAGGTAAGGGGTAGAGATATTAAAGTAAATTTAATATAAAAAAAATAAGAAAAAGAGGTTATCTAATAACTGTGGAAAGTATGCCAAACAAGAAGGAAAGAAAGCAATGTTATCATATTCGGACTGGTCATTGACTCGGTCGAAATACTGGGTCAATGAGTCAGGGATCAACCTAGTAAGTCACTAGTTGACCCATATGACCCGATCTATATTAAAAAAAATTTAAATAATTTCATAACCTGTAAACTTGTACACTTTTTTTGTACAAAAAAGGTAGCTTGTAAACTTATACACTTAAAGATTTAAAGTTTAACGAAATTCAACATATTTAAAAGAATTGTTATGAACTTGTTTAAAAAATTTTAGCAGCATATTATTCCAGAATTCAGCATACACAACCCAACCTTAAGCTATAATTTAAAATATATCATTATCATCTATGGGATTTGCTAACATACTCTCACCTGTTTTTTAGTTGGAGTATGTTAACAGCCTATACCAAAATATTTAGACAAAAAAATCAGTTAACTCTTTTATATTTTTAAGGGTATTACAATACTTTTATATTTAATTTTTTTTAAAAAAATAAAAAATCTTTTTTCTCTTTCTTCTTCTAGTTCTTTCTCTCTCCTCTCTCACGTCTCACCGCTCTTGGCAAACACATCCCAATCTCCATGTTATAATTGTTTGGGGGTATAACTTTCTGTAATTTCTTTGTGTGATCATATTTATTATTTTAATTAGATCCCCACCCCTTTATTGTTGGAAGGAATAATCTTGTTTAGCATTTTATTTGCAACCAACAAATGGATCCGACATTGCATGTGCTCCTGACGCGCGACAGGTTCCCTCCCTCACCCATCCTTCGTGCCCTCTCCGCCTTCCGCCAGACCCGTTGATGCCTACATTGTTGAATACATCCCTCATTGCCTCGATCTGCCAGTTCATCATTGGCGTCAAGAATTTGGAAATTTATCGGTGGTGAGATATGAGAGAGGAGAGAGAAAGAACAGGAAGAAGAAAGAGAAAAGAGATTTTTTTTATTAAATATAAAAGTACTGTAATACCCTTAACTTAAATGCAGTAATATAAAAGAGTTAACTGGTTTTTTTGTCAAAAAAAATTGGTGTAGAGTGCTAACATACTCCAATTAAAAAAGAGGCAAGAGTAGATTAGCAATCCTCATCATCTATTTATTAAAACTATCATTGTTGTACACTGACAAACATAATCTAATATATATATATATATATATATATATATATATATATATATATATATATATATATACACATATATATATATATAAGGACATATCTTATGAGAGGAAGGCATCTTATATGAGAGTGAGAGGGTTAAATCTGAACCATATAATCATACATGAATGATCAAGATTTAATGTTATGTGACTACTTTAAAAAATCATGTGACTTTTAAAAAAATTCACATGACTTGGTATGTTTTAATCTTGACCATTAAAATAAGATCTAGTGGTCAATATTTACTCCTCCCACTCTCATATAAGATAAGTCCTCTCACTATATATATATATATATATATATATATATATTAGATTTCAAGAAAATGAATGATGAGATTAAGAATAGTCATTTTTCAAACCAGTAAGTCTACTAGATGAGATAAGGTAAAATACAAGTTTTACTCGTAGATAACGATATAAGTCAAGGGAAAAAAATCAAATTGGAAGACAATAGCTTTATCATCTCAAATATGAAGATGTGGTTATGCTTAGTAAAAAAAGTAAGCAAATCTATAAATAACATAAGTGTAAGATATAAATTGAATTTTCTCACATGAGTGATGTTATTTGCTGTTAAAAAAAAAAAACCAAAACTGCATGACCCGTAGAGTCAACCGAGTCACCAGTTCAATGAAAGAAAGTATGATTCAAATAAACTTGAAGCCCAAATGAAAAAAAGCTTGTTAGTGGACATGTGACCTTTGCTAGCTAGGCAAACAGAGATGAATCTATTTATTTCCTGTCAAAAATTGGTTTTTAAGGTTTTCACTAAGAACTTGGAGTTTTGTCTACTACGGACGCACAAACTCATCATCACCAATGAGATATCACCCAATCCCACGCACAAAAACGTCACCACTCCCTTGTTTGTGAACAAGAATGGCAACTAAATGTCCCAATAACACCCAACGAAAATTAGAATCCAGTGAAAAGGTGGGAGTGGGGGTGGGGGGAACAAAAAACAAAACAGAAGTCCACAACAGGGGAGGATGCTCTATCGGGAGAGAAGACATCAAAGATGCCATCGCCACTATCAAAAGAAGCAAGAAAAACTCATTATGGAGAAGCTGTCAGCAAATCAAGCCTATCAAACTGAGACTATGAAAGATTAAGTGAATCTTGTACACGAGTGATAGCATCCATATCTTTTTCTTCTCTTGTAACGGAATCATTACTCTCTCTGTTAGAGAGCTCTCGTACCATGATAAAAAATTGAGAAGAGACAAAAATTACACCAAGTTAATGAGGCCAAAAACCATAAAGCTCATAGAATAGAAAATGATTTCCATAAAAATACACCATTGAATTGATTGAAATGATAAAAGATACAATATATATAAATACTCTATTAATAGAGCTTATTAGAGTTAACAATTATTTCTAACAAACTAACTACTCTTAACATTAACAACACTTGTATGAAATCAAGTTATAAAATTAAATTTTATGCTAAACAAACACCACTAATAACGTGAGTAGAAACAAAGACAACATGAAAATAAAGAGCTTACAATTCTTGTCATACCATTCATAAGGTGTAACATTTCTTATCAAAAACATTTAAATTAACAATTAGAGTGATGTTGTCGGAGTCAAAGACATCAATGATCTCTGAAAAAAAACTGTCTTCACACGTCCTTAATTAGCGTAATATTTTGCACTAAGTATTAAAAAAAATCTAACAGAATGAGGGAACACGAGTACAGATCTAGATGTTAAATCGCACAATATTTTGCACCAATGTATATAGATCAATGAAGTATAATAACCATCTCACTTGACGCTATTCCGAAAAAGTGTAGGACAAAATTGTGCCAAAACCTTTCAGCTTTTTCCTCACTCAAAGCTACAGTTAACATCTCCAACTATAAATTGATAACATTAGTTCATTACCTTCAATCATACTCAACTTACGGATCCCCATCCCACACCACACCACACCACACACCAAAATGGAAGAAAACAAGAATAAAGTAGAGTGTTGTGGATCCAAAGGATGGAAGCTCCTCAATTGTACTGTTGCACAAAATCTGCCATGCAGCACAGGTTTCTTGGAAGGGAGAATAGTAGTCCAGTAGATCAGAAGATCAGTAAACGACACTCCTTTTACAGCCGAAGTGACAGGAAGCTGACATTTTGACAAATCTAATTGTATAAGAACTATACAGATCCCTTTTTTTGTTTTGGGGGAAGGGGGTGGGAGGGAAATTTCTTCGACAACTGGTGAATAAACTCCCCTCGTACAAATGCTATATATATTCCCGATAATAATGGGCAATTATTTCCATCATAAAACAGCCTAAGATCTTCTCATACATTGCTGGCCAACCTCCACAAATTGTGGTTCATCAAGCAAAATACCAAAACCTGCTTATTGGTAGGATACAAGGAATGAATCTGATATTCTCAAAACGAACCAATTGTGTTCAATGATGCTCGGTACCAAACACTCTCTGGGCTCTTCTAAGTCATCCAGTTACACTAAATGCATCTGTCATCATTATCCCTCGCCAGAACCTGCTCCTATTAAAACCCTGAATTGTATCGTAAATTTTAAAATGCTATACATCCCAACAGAGGTATGTATGCCAAATCTAGTTGACATCACTGCAAGTTGCAAATTTATTTGCCTAAACCACTTTTTGTGTTATGCAGAAATGCAATGCATCTGCATAAATAGGGCCACACCAGAAACCAATTGAATGCCAAACTCAACATTCTTCAGTCCAGCAAATGATGTTATCAGTTCCACCAAAAATCTAGTTTACAGCTTCAAAGAAAAGAACCTGAGGTTGTAGATGCCCTCTTTCACACATTGTAAGAACATCCGCCCATCCACCAATTACCTGATCATTGAAGAAAAAAATTTTAACACAGCAAGAATGACAAAAATAATTCCCATCTGTTCATAGATTCAACTCACCTTGACAGTCTTGTCATCATACATAATCCACTGTTCATGGTCATGGCTATAAGCAAAGCAATGATAATGCTGGCCATAGTAGCAAACCTAAAGATTAAATAACACATTAGCACATATATGATGCAGACAATTGTGGCATGTGATATAACTAATTTTTTCCACTCAACAGTAAAAATGTTGCTCAACCATCTAATAAAAAATGGAAGAATGAAGTAGGGGTTGTAAAAGTATATTATTTATCTGCAGTTTTCATTTAGATTTTTTCCTTCATTTTATGGAAAGATAAGCTCATTTAGTATATAAATGAACCTTTTTCACTGTCCAGGGCAGTCCTTTCAGGACTTCAATAAGAAAAGCAACATTTAAAAAAAAATCACTGGGGAAATGTTTATATTGCATTGTGTTCCTTCTGTAATAAAGCTGAATTCATCTCATAAGAGGCAAAGAATAAGTAATCGAACTAAATATAAACATTCCTTACATATTATCAATTAAAAACATACCACTGACACCAAGTTATGGATGCATTTAGGATCTAAACCACGATAAAGGACACTGATATCTATCTTGGTGCTCAGGGCTGCCAAAGTCTCTATTATATCATCGGCACTCTCACATGTATTTTGCCAACCTAGGACTGTAAATAACAAACATGTAAGAGAAAGTACCAAAAAAGTATATAAAAAAAGTCAACAACATTCCAAAAGCAACAACTGAGGTACCTGTCATAAAAACATGGGGTGGAGTTGAAAGTAAGTGATGGATGTGGTTGAGCTTGCCACAGCCACCAGCTTCAAGATCACAAGCCAACTGATGGTTCATCTCCACAAGATTCAAAAGCTTATCAAAGGAACTTTCAGCAAACATTGCCTAGCAAGTGAAGAAGGGATCCAGCTAAGGTACTTAACAAGGATAATAGTTTGCCCATGCTCCCAGCAGCAGAAAATCAGAAGCACTATGAATTGTCAAATGTTAAAAAGAAAACCTTGATAAAGATACCTTCATTGTCCGGAGGGCACTGGCATTTATATTGTGAAAGAAGGAAGTATATTTCATATGTCTGGATTCAAGACGACAGTGATAGCAGTTCATTTGTTCAAAAATGTTCATTCCAAAAAGTGAATGTGCTATACAACTACCATTTGCACAATCCCAAGATCCCATGCAGTTGCTTTCAGCTGATTCTGCATCAGAAACACTTGAACGACGAGTAAATGATCGATGAAGGCAGTCAAATATCACTGCTAGTACCTCAGAAGCATCATTCATCTGAGCCTGTCAAATGTCAGTATATTAATCAAATCGTCCACAGAAGAAATATCTTCATTCTTTGTCTGTCTGTCAATGAAGTTACCTCCTGGAAGAAATTACTGTGAGGATACAGGTTGCTTAGAGCTATCCGCAGGGATGTAGGTGCAACTGCTTCTCTCCTTGAATCCTTTGATGCAGTGTCCAGTGCAGTAAAGATTTCATACAATGCACAGACAACGCAAGGACTACCCACATGATCATGCTCTGATCTTGATCTGCCAAGAAATTCCACCCGAAAGCGTCTTAAATGCCACAATGACTGAGCTCATACAGAGACAAAAAATTGTTTTAGGCTATGGAAATAATACATCAATAAAATAATAATGCACCAGACGATATTATAATTAAGTGGAAAACTTTCAAAAGACCTACTTGTATAATAACATTGAGAAAACAATTATATTCACCCACTTCATTCTTCAGTCCAGTACCAAGCAACGTAGCCCCATTCACATTATCAGTTGAGTCTTCCACAGGCAGACAATCCACACTATCTTCCTGTGAAGAAGCTCTCTGTGACATTCTTAAACTGGAAACTGAATGCAAATTTCCACGAGCTTGATATGTGTCTGATAAGAAGAATACCTTTCAAGGTTAGAGAATTGTCATAGTTCCATAATTCTTCAAGATGAACCCAGAATTACATTTTAGTGTAGGAAACATAAGTCTCAGGATTCAGCTAATAGTTTATGTCAAGTTTTGCTTGTAGGCCAAGTAGAAATTATGCATGTGTCGGAAGGTTTCTTTTGTTGAGGGGAAATATCTCCTGTTTAGGAACTGTATATCTTCTGTAAATATTTAGGATTTGACATGTTTTCATAAC
Organism: Pueraria montana var. lobata; assembly: GCA_026413185.1. Taxonomy (NCBI): domain Eukaryota; kingdom Viridiplantae; phylum Streptophyta; class Magnoliopsida; order Fabales; family Fabaceae; genus Pueraria; species Pueraria montana. The sequence continues at coordinate 60,310,349 of CM048649.1, forward strand.
TTCCTAGTTATATGATATTTGAGATTGTAAATCACATATATATAATTAATCCTGTGGAGGCTAGTACAGAAAAAACAGGCCAAAAGATCAGAATAGGAGAAAGGAAAACTTTCCAAGAAATGACCATTCAGGCAGTTTCATTTCATTTCTTGAGTCATTTACAGTAAGGCGGATTTTGCATGAAGAAAGAGATGTGTTATAAGTTACTAAGTATAAGATATAAAAGATAAAAATAACTAGACTATGTATGCATGGAATGAAAAATTTATACCCAAGCTTTGGTGTACAGCCATTTTAAGATCTTAGATGTAAAAAAGATAAAATAACTAGACTATGTATGCATGGAATGAAAAAATTATACCCAGGCTTTGGCGTACAGCCATTTTAAGATCAGCTTGGAATCTTTCCTCCTCCGCATCTTCTACTTGTAACTCTCTCATCACCTTTGGTCCATTGTTTTCCCACACTGATGCACATCCAAGCAACAGCAAATTAATTAATTTTCATACTCAAAAGATGCCTTTTATTATTAGTATTTTAAAAAACATATTATAAATGACTTAAACTAGGCTCACCAACTGAAATAAGATTTCGGCATGAACAAACAATTTCAACTAACATATTGACATAATCCTCCCAAAAAAGAAAGCAACAGTGATACCAATGAGTTTTCAAACACTATCAAATCTTATTTTGAATCTAATTTAATATTATACTGCAGACGTACATTTTAACCAGAAACTTTTTTATGAGAAGGAAGAAAGTCCATTGGGGAAAAAAAGATCTAAATAAGCATTACCAGAGAAAGTATAACTGATCTCATAAATCATACTACCATTCTATCCAAATACCAGATAAGATCATTATACTTCATCCCTCAAAGAAAAAAAAAATAAACATGGTCATTAGAGATTATAATTTGTAGACAAGTTTGGTTATTAAATTTCCCATACACAATTTCAGACAAATAATTTAAGAGAGCCATATAATGAAGAGAATGATGACATTATGACAAATGAATGGACTAGGTAAAACAAGATGACAATTGATTTTACAGATTACACACTTAAAAGATTAGGTATGCAGTAGAAGTGATAAAAAAGTAAAACATGAGGTTTTAAATCCAGATATTGAACCCACAGTTCTACCACTGGCAGATGAATAATGATAATAAGCAACTAAAGCTCAAACATAAATAAAATGTTGTAATGATCTTGACAGGGGAAAGTCTTCCCCACAGCTTCAAAATTTGTGCATCCATATACACTTTTGTAAGCCAAGCATATACAGTACCACAAACTAGCAGCCACAAGTTAATTCTGAGTTGAATACTACTTTTGAAAAGAATTGGGAGTCAAATCAGATAAATAAAACTAATTAGATAATTATGCACCAGCATTACATCAAAAGAGTATTTAGGCAAAGTTAAACTAACCATTATTAACATCTTGATTGTTATTAAATTTGAATTGCTCTCTCAGGTGATGATCAGTGTGTGTATCCTCAATATTCTCATTTCCCGATGAGACAGATTCAAACTTTCCATCAACTTGTCTGGAAGAATTTTTCCGTTTATGTTTTTTTCCTGCACGCCGATCTAGACCATTCTCTGGAACAACTCCATTAGGCAAACCTGCTGCAAAAATGAAGTAAATAAATGTGGAGAACCTCAAGCAAAAAATAAATTAAAAAAAATACAAACACATTTGAGACATCAAACCACCAACATTGTTTAACTTTTGACTGATGCGAATAATTAACAAGGGAACCATTTGCTGTGGGTGTAAGCACACCATCCACATTGCTTCGGGATCCATTCTCCTTTACCAGTTGGTCCTGGAAAATTGTACAAGTTCAAAAATGTACAAGTTCAGAGGTATATTTCCTTTAATACCTAATCCTTATTTATAAAGTATTATTTCCTTCCATCAGTACATTTGCAGTAGTATATATTTCCTTCCACTAACCATGAAACGGTAACTCAAAGACTAGAGACCAGAAATTCTGTCTCCCTAAGTGCAGTAGGAGAAACTCAAAACAGAGATTTGTACCTGCACAGGTACTCCAACATGCTCATGTGCATCTGGTGGATCAGCATCCGCCTTTGTTTGAGAGTCTTGAAGTTTGTCTACCACTCCTTCCAAGTATAACCCAGATGATTTTTTTTGTTGCTCTGCAAGGTGCTTCTGTTTGGCTTCATTTTCTATCCTTCGTTGAAATTCCAAAGTTTCTTCAAGCTTTTTTTCCTCCTCTTCTAACTCAATCTTATGTCTAAATTCCTCTTCAAGTTGTTCCAAGTCATCATCGTTCATCGAAACAACCTCATGATCTGGGAAGTCACTTTCAGGTGCAACTAGATTGGAACTGTAACAGAAGCACATCAAAAACATTTTTCAGAAGAGTGACAGGGTCTGTGTCTGTAGAAGATTACACAATAAAAAATAAAAATCAAGAAAAAAGAATGAAACATATACTGACTCAGGAGTTGTTGATCCAAGTGAGAACTGCGCATGACCACTTGTGGCCTGCAAGAGAAAGAAACTTTAGTCAGTTGTCATAGACAATGACCCATATATATATATGAACAAATTCCACATGCATGATAAACACCTTCAAATCTCTTGCTTTTCTGTGATCTTTATTCTTCTTCTTATCTTTTGTTTTCTCGACATGTCTTGTGCTCTCACTTCCCCCCTTAACAGCCTTCTTGGAATCATGAGCAAGTTCAGCCAAAAGTGCTTCACTTACAGCATCAGACTTCTCTCTTGCATCCTTCTCAGCCAAATCTTCCAAAAGAGCCTAAATTATCCAAAAAAAAAGGGAACACTTAATTAAGTGAAAGGAAAAGCAACAACACATGTTTCAGGAGTTTGAATACATACCCTTAGGTACGACTTCACTAGAGGCACTAATATTGCTCGATAATCGTTAGCAGAAATAGGCCCAAGCTTGAATTCCAGTTGCTGCATCTCTGTAACACTTCTAATTATTCGGGCATCAATTTTGCTAAGCTACACAGTGAAAAAAGGAAGGTTAAAACATAAAGGCAGAAGGACATTCTTGCTGTTTGTTATCTTTGTGTATGAAACAAATCAACAAACTGACCTCTATAGATAAATGCTCTTTCAGTTTCTGAATAGCATTTTCTATACAACCATCCATTTGATGCAAGTAATCCTTCATTCTCCATTCATCTTCTTCACCAGATTCCAAGTCACATAACTGAGAAGTCACACCAGCATAAGTTTCCTCATAGCCGAATTGATTAACATTCCTTGCTTCTGCTTCTTGCAAAACATTTGATATAGCATCCAACTCAAACCTATTGCTGACATACATCATATCATTCTCACTCTCAATGAGCTCTTCTCTTCGCTTTCTTAAGACAGATTCATAGCTTCGCTGGACAAATTCACCAACAGTTTCCCTCTTCTTACCTTCTACAAGACAAAGATCCTCTACTGTTTGCAGAGCTTCCTCATAACTTATACGCTCACCCTTCTTCTCACATAGGCCCTGTAGATGATAAAACTCCTTCTCAAGCAACTGGACAATTTCCTTTCCTTTATTTAGTTTATCTTCTCTGGTCCGCAGCCATGATGTCAACTGATCCCCAATAGGTGAACTTGAAAATATCCAGGATAGCAAAGCATCGTTATAGCATGAAATTCCATCAGGAGAGCTTGGGGTGGTCACATCATCAAAGACAGCCCCCTGAACTGTACCAGCAGTGACTTGTGTTTGCAGTAAACACTCATCCAGTAGGAGGCATGATGCATCTCCATCAAGTACAATCTTGTCTTTAATCTCGGGACATTGACTGATATTGAGCAAATCATTTGTGGGACTACTACCTTTATCAGCATTTCTGGCCAACCCGCAAGCATGAGATATTTCCTGCAGAAATTGGAAAATTGTCTTAAGCTGTGAAGCTCCTAGAAAGCATATGCACATTGGTGTTTGGTCCACGCCATGATTTAGAAGTTGAGAACCAGCAGCAAGACCCTGTATCTCACCCATAGTAAACTGTATGACCTTGTTAAGATGACTAGCGGCAAGACATTTGTGCCTAATAAGAGTCTCAAAAATGGCATGAATTTTCCCCAGAAGTTTTGCACGCTCAGGGTCATCAGATACCGGCCAACAGTCAATAATGGGATTAGCAATAGATAGTTGGTCTTCAACACCTTCTCTTACATCATTTTCTATAATTTTACAATGGTTGTTGCATTCTACCGAACAATTACGAAGACTGTCCCCTGAACTTTCCTTCTCAATGTAAGAGCTGCTTGCATCTTTAAAACAATCATTATAGTCCTCCAGAGTATGATGATCCAAGTACAAATCCTCAGGAAGTGATGAACTTTTGAACTTTGCTTTATTATCAAGCATTCTAACTGCAGCTAGGACATCCAGAGGCTTCCAAGAACAATTAAGAATCATCTCAATCCATTCACTATCAACATTTTGGGGCAGAAGTCTCTGCATTTGTGGCGAAAGACTCCCCATGTGTTCCTGCACAACATGATGCCTGTGAGAATCCGGGTTGGAATGTTTCTCTTCACAGTTGCAGCAAGGCCAGAATTTCCATGTTTTATTGGCCTCAGCATAAGACAAAGCTTCTGACAAGATATCATTCGGCAAAGTATCCTTTGAAGACCCATAGTGCGACTTAAGATCACAAATTTTAACCCTAAGAAAGTCATTCTTCATATCCATACTAACCGAATTCCAATATGTGTGCACCCACTTCATCCTCTCAGCTGGAAAGCCATTCTTCCTCGCATTTCCATGCCTCCTCCTATCACCAATCCTCTGACCAGATCCTGCAGATGAATCCAACGGCCTGTCATCCCTATCTCCTTCGTTCACCAATTGCGGCGACTCTGAATTTTTCTGTATCAGCCTAGCAGCAGCCACTCGAACTTCAATTTCCTTTCTCCTCTCCTCAGGTGTCTTGGTCACCTTCTTGATCTCATTAGGCCTTCTAGTTTGAACCAACCTCACCTCCATGGGATCCTCGGGAGTCCTCCTTATCGGAATCAACCGAAACCTCTCCTCCCCATTACTCAAATTCTTCATCCAAGACGACAACGAAGCTATATTTGACTTCTGAATAAGCTGCCTCAACTCATTCTGCACGTGCGCTATCCTCTCCTCAGGACTTGATGCTTTCTGCTCGCTCTCATCCTGCAATGTCTCCTTCGCAGGATCACTAGGGTTCTCAATGGCGAGCCCCCTCTCGCACTCGTGCACCACCTCCTCGTAATCCTTCCCCTCACTCGCCGCCTCCAACATCACCGTGGCGCGGAAATGCGCGTACTCGACGGAATTCGGCATGAGCTCCACGGCGCGCCGCGCCGACTCGAGCGCGTTCTTCAAATGCCGCTGCTTCGAGCTCGGGTCGGTGATAACCGTCGCCGTTTTGAAGCACATGAGGCTGTGAACTCGGTAGACGAACGCGGAGTGAGGCGAGCCCTCCTCTCTGGCGCAAATCTCCCGCAGCAGCTTCATTGCCTTGGTGTGGTTCCCGCGGCGGAGCGTGGTGAGGGCGCGCTCGCATTCGAGCTTGATTGTGGAGTAATCGGAACCCTCGGATTGGGGCGGAGCCAATTCGATCTTCCTAGGGTTATGCGGATTGTGATCGGAGACATTGCACGCGTCAGCGTCCGGCGAGGTGGCACCGTTGGCGGCTCCGCCGACGCCGGATTGCGCCGCCGGAGAAGCCGCCGAGGATTGTTTCGAGCGCGGCGCAGGGTTTCGCTTCTTGTGCCCCATCGATTATTGAGTTCATACAAATCCGATTCGCGTGCATAAAAAACACGTGCGAGAATCCGCAAGCGTGCCTGTGTGAAGAGATATATAAAAGCGATGCAAAAAATGAAGAGATAGAGAGTGACCTGACCTAGATAATAAGTGTAGGAGCAAGCGAGAGTGATTGGTTGCCGAATACGGTTACGGAGAACGATCGGCGGAAGAATCTAGAAGGTGGTGTGAGAGGTTTGAATGGGAAGGGTTAGGGGAAGCTGTGAATGGAAGAAGAAGAGAGTTAAGAGCACCTACCCACACAAGAGGGGTGGGGTTTGATGAAACGGAGAGCGAGAGAGTAGTGATAAATTTAATTTATCAAATGAAAATTCAGTGAAGGGATCAGTGAATTATTTATAGCTAATAAGCGGCGTAATCAATCAGATTAACCCCCACAACACTTACCCACTTTTCTTTTCATTTCATTTCATTTTTTTTTTTATTCTATATTAATTATTAGTACTACTTACTAGTAATTAATTCATTCATTTCTTGATATTTTAGAGAAAAAAGTTTAAACATTTTTTCATATAAAAATATTTATTTAATTATTTTTGTGTTCGATTACAGAAATAAAATTTAAACCTGTGACCAGATGAAAACTACTCAAATCTCCATGATTTAGTTCTTATAAAATAAAACTATTTTATTTTATTTTGCCCTGATTTTATTTAAATACATGTTTTTAAGAATTATCATTAAATTTGTGATATTAAGCAATGACATGACAATAATTGGGTTAGATTATTTATCACGTGATCTTTCAACGAAACTCATCTGACAATAGCGGTTAAAAACATATTGAAAAAAATATTTTTGTATACTAATAAAATTAGATATTAAATAATAAAAAAATGCTTAAATAACTTTTTAGTACCTATAAAATAGGCAATTTCGATTTTGCTATCTAAATTACCATTTTTTTATTTTAGTAACTCATATTTTTATGCTCGATTTAACTATCTGCCATTAGTGAACTTTCGTTAATTACTGATGTGACTAACGGAGTGTCACGTCAGTAAGTTTATGTCATTTAAAAATTGCTGACTCAGTAGCCATGTCATTTTCACGACAGGTACCTTTTTCAAAAATAAAAAAATTGTCAGGTACCAAAATCAAACACAAATAAAGGTTAGGTACCAAAATCAAACAATAATAATTATTTTCAAAAATAAAAATTCGTCAGGTACCAAAATCAAACAAAAATAAATGTTAGGTGCCAAAACCAAAACACCTATATTTTATAAGTACCAAAAAGTTATTTAAACCTAAAACAAAACAAAAAAGTTAATTACTGTCGTCATTGCACTACACGAATTCTCCGCTCCCTTTTTTTTTCTCTTTTCCAGCATAATATTCCTCAACTCACAAAAAAAAAAAAAAGTTAATTATCGTCGTCATTGCCACATGATATGCATCTCAACACACCCCCACTTATTATCTCTCCTATGTTGCATTCATTCATTCCAATTCATGCAAATTTTTATCCCCTCTTACTTTTACTACTAACAACATAAGTATGAGATTCCCCACCTAAGTGCCTCCTGGGGTCGATTTTGTCTCCCTCTACCTCCACTGTGATAATGCTCTCCGTGACATTGTTTTTTATTCGCTTACCAAAATCGGATGCTTGCAGCTCATGGCCGCTACCGTTGAGGCCGCCTCCGGAATCTTTTAAGTGCCACCTGAAAAGCCCTAGGGGTTCAAGGAGTATCGCGCCGAGGAAGAGGAAGAAGAAGGTAGCGAAAAATTCGTGTGGTGCATAACTCTTTTTTTCTTTATTATTTTAGGCTTAAATAAATTTTTTATCCTTATAAAATAGAGGTGTTTTGGTTTTGATACCTAACCTTTATTTTTGTTTGATTTTGATACCTGAGAAATTTTTATTTTTGAAAAAGGTTATTTTTGTTTGATTCTGGTACATAACCTTTATTTGTGTTTGATTTTGGTACCTGACAATGTTTTATTTTTGAAAAAGGTACCTGTCGTGGAAATGACATGGCTGTTGAGTCTGCAATTTTTAAATGACATGGACTTGCTGACGTGGCACTGCTATTAGCCACGTCAGCAATTAACGAAAGCTCACTAATGGCGGATAGTTAAATCGAAAATAAAAATATGTGAGGTACTAAAATCGAAAAAATGATAATTTAGGTAGCAAAATCAAAATCGCTTATTTTATAGGTACTAAAAAGTTATTTAAGCCTAAAAAAAAACATAGAAGAATTAAATAAATAAAAAAATTTTAAAGAATGAGAAACGTACATAAAGCCGAAAAAATATATCACGAGTTTTATAATACCTATTATATTATTTTGTATAATAAGCTTGAGTCATTTTCTTGAAAATGATATAATATTTAAACGTTATCTTATCTTATTGAATAATAATTATTTTAGTATGTGCAAAATACAAGATAAATATTTTTTTATAATTAAAATTTATAATAAATGTTTTGAATATATACGTTATAATATAAATAAAATTTCTAATAAATAAATATTTTAAGTATGTGAATTGTATTTTAAATTTATAATAAAAATCATTTTTAAGTATTGATATTTTTGCATTCAAAAAAAAGTATTTATATTTTTTTTAAATATTGAAATATATTTTAGAAATAAAGATTCAAATAATAAATTAAAATAGATAAGAGGTTAAGAAAAAGAGAAGGAAAAAAAAGTTAAGCACTGGCTGTAACACTCTCATTTTCGCTTTCTGTAATTAATTATTTGTTTATTATTAATTTTGTTTTTTGAGAATTGATAAGCCCAAATAGGATAATAAAATATTAAATCACATTACTGTGACCAATATTTTATATTCTACATAATTGAAAATTTTAATAATTATTTCGGATGAAAATCTGAAATAACTATTAGAATTACAAATAATTATAAAGTAATTATTTGAATTTAAAATCATGTTTTATAGGTTTAAATATGGTTAGGATAATTTTCTCAGAAATTTTAGAAATTTCTGAGGAAATTTTACAAAACTCTCTAGACAAACTATTAATAGGTCAATCAGTATAGGATTAATATCAAAACTTGATGAAACTGACAAAGTCAATTCATTTTTAAGTCATATATATAAAAATATAATTTGTGGTAAAATTTGGATATTTATATAGCTAAAATGAAATTATTGTGAATTATTGACTAAAAATACCTAACTAATTCAAATATTTCAAAAATAATTATAAAAATGTAATTTTAAGTGATAATAATAAATGATGCATATAATGTAAGTCTCCTAAAATGTTTCAACTAAAAACAAATTTATTTGGTTAAAAAAACTAAAAAGTTACTACCTCTTGTCCTAATTATAAGCAACAAATTGAATTTTCATTTTGTCCTAAATATAAGCAACAATCACCTTTTTGTAAAGTTACTCAGGGTAAAATTTCTTTTATACCCTTACTTTACTATTAACTCTATTTTCTATGCATTTACATCAATAAAACAAAGGATACTTTTAGAATAAAATTTGAATTTATTGTAGAATTAATTAAAAATAACTACTTTAACTACTCTCCTTAGTCTTGGTGATTTGTCCTATGTTGCTTATAATTAAAACCAGAAATATTTTAAAATATTTACGTGTAAAACCTATACCGCAGTGTAAGAAGATACAAATAAAATTTTAGTGTGCTAACCTTGTTTTTTAACTCATTCCACGTCATCTCTTCCTTTGTCCACGTAGCTGACCCCTCCTCTCATTTACGTCAGCCATTTCTTCTTATACAAAAAAAAAAAAAAAAAAAAGAAGCCTACTAGCTTCTAGATATAGGCTTTCTCTCAAAGCATTCTCTTCAAGTCCTCTCACTCTCACGGATATATTTCTCTCTCCACCAAAACAACATCTGAACACTCTCCCCTCTCTCTTCAATATTTTTCATCTTTTTCCTCCCTCTCTCTTCTAAAAAAAAAAACTCCATTGATGAAGCTTGAGAGCTTGAAAGACCTTCACTTCTAAATGCACCCAAGACCAAGGAAGAGCAGTATTCATCTTCTCCCTTCTTCTACATCTCACGGATCACTCTCTTGGTAAGGGGGGAGTGAGGCCTTGGTTCTTTTGTTGTTTCTTGTATATTCTTTTGAGTTGTATTCATCTTAATTCTCTGTATTTCCTTTGCTTCTTTGTTGATGAACTGTATTTGGGATTTGTAAATTTCATTATTCCCTCCCCTTGTTCTGTCACTGTTACGTTTGAATGGTCACTTTTAGGGGAGATCATGTCAAAATTTTCACTTAATTCTTTGTTGTCTCTATATTGATTTGTGTTGCCCCTTTGTTATTTCCTGTTGGTTCTTATGATTTTGGATGTAATTTTTCAATTCCTTGAGTAATCTCTTGATTCCTTTGTTTATGGTTGTAATTGGTATTGTAATTTTGTTTTCCCCTCTCCTCGGCTTGCTCACTGTCAAGTTGGAATAGTCTCTTCGACGGGGTTCCTTGTTCATATTTTTATTTGATTCTAAACTCTTATTCATATCTATAACCCCTGACTATTGTTTCTTTCATTTTATTTTATTTTTAAGATTTTAATTTGTGACTCCTAAAATCTCACGTTTCTTTTTATGGAGATGAGATAAGGCTAACTTTTCATCCTTTCTCTTCTAATGATGTGTGTTAAAAAAAATGATCTTAAAAGTTCTATAGCTTAAGGATTTCTTTTGACAATAACTAATCCATAAAAATGAACACTTTCCTTGCTTCCTTTTCTATCTACGGTTTGATTAACAAAGAGGAATAAAATGCTATTTTGGTCTATTAATGTTGTATTAAGTTATAAAAGTGAGCTATCAAAAAATCTTAAAACTTAAGAGATTAAATCTTATGAGTTTGTGAATCGAAAACTTGAAAATCTTATTCCTCCTCCTTTTCTTTTTTTTCATGGTTTAAATTTTAAAAATGAGGAAAAGATTATGTTTATGTTTTTATAAGAAACTGTTAAACCAATCTAAGATGGAGTTTTGGGAACAAAATCAGTAACAACTTCTTCTATAGTTTAAATTATGGTTCTTTGTTAATTCAAAATTTAACTTTTAGTTTTTGTATACTCTTTATATCATTCGGTTTTGCTAAATAAATATGCTTAGGACCATAAAAAATAAAATAAAAAATTCAAGAAGCCTTTAACTTTTATATAAATATGATTGGTATATTTAAGTGAAGTGAAGAAAAAGTTATATTTCTGGACCTAAGGGAGTCACGGCCTTATAGCCTTAAAATGGGATTCTAAAAGTAAAATTTAATTTAATTGTTTTAATTTATTTGTTAACAAACTAAAAATCTGGACTTTTAGTCCTTTTGGTAGTCACGGCACTTAGCCAAATCATAAAGTTTTGGTTTCTGGGCACATTTGCATATTGGTTCTTACATCGAAAGGTTGAAGTTGGAGTATTGTTTTAGACTTTATATTCATAACAAAGTTTGATTTTATGGTAATCCTATTACTTAAGCTTAGTTTTATGAAATAGATTGGACCTTGTTACACCTAATTTGGTCTCGGTTGGGGGAAAGAGAAAAAAAATAAAATATTTCAATCAAAGTTTTAATAGATTAATACAAAGCCTAAGTTAGTACCAGGATTAGTTAAGTTGTGTCAAAGTGATATGAAAACTAAATTTTTGAAATTCTCTCTTTCTTTTGTAGCTCACGGCCTCTTTGAGTTAATAGGTTAGGATTGAGTAAAATTTCAATTAACAAAATAAGGTATTATAATAGGAAATTTCTTATCAAATAAACTTTATATTTTTATCGAAAGACAGAGAAGCCTAACTTCTTTTTTTTATACTTATCCATGACTATTATCTAATAATGAAGTATTTGCAAAGAAGAATTTTGTACTTTTAATAATCTTAAAGAAAAAGAAGACAATAGTAATAAATTAGCTTTTCTTTAAAATAAACTAAGTTTTTAAAATTAATTAAATAAAATCTGAAGTATGCTCTGTGGTCGTAGTTTTATCTGACCTTCTACATCAAAAAAAAGGATTTTCTTACTATTAGTTTATAAACTTAGTCTATAAAAAATTCTGAGTATGCTTTATGGTTGCAGTCTAATCTGATCTTCCATATCAGAAAGGAATTTTCCAATATTAAAATATATTTATGTTTGTAAAGAAACATTTTATAACAAGTTAGAAAATTATATTTTTAAGGGATTAGACAATAAGAAAGGATAAAACAAATTTAAAGGTGTCAATAAAAATTTAATAGATGCAAAGATTAGTTAAGTATCGGCTAATTGTTAAATTAACCATTGGTGAAATTAAAAATTAAGTATCTAATGTCTTGCTTAAATACTTTGTGATATTACATAAATCCTTATATTAGATACTTAATGTAAGATAAGATAATTTGTTATGGTGTAACGTATATTATGGATCTAATGTGTTAATATGTAACATGATATGATGATTGTACGCTGATAACATTGTTTATCTGTCTGTAAGACAGATGTGTTGATATTCTATGTTGGTGCTCAGAGAAGCTGAGACCAGAAATATCTCTTAATTTTATGATTGTTATGTTTTGCTGTATCTTTAGGCTATGATGATGAGCATTTGCCTGTTGAGGTAGAGGTATGATATATATATATATATATATATATATATATATATATATATATATATATATATATATGAGAACGACCTGTGAAAGATGAATAAGTCTTTGCGGATGTATTCCGAGAGTACATTTAATTACGTGACTTGGAGTAGCCAAGTTAGGCGGAAGGTGTAACATCCCAAAAATAAATAAATAAATAAATAAATAAATATAATATTTTATTATAGAAAAAAAAATTGATAGGAATAGAAAACATATATAGGTTTTGATAAGATAAGATATTGGTTTTATCTTATATTTAATTTAAACATATTAGTTTTACCTTATATTTATATGTAAGATAAGATAAGACAAGATAATTATATGTAAGATAAAAATAAGATAAGATAAGATGCAGCCAAATAATTAGATAATTATTTGGTTAGGAATTAGTTACTACTAGTATAAATAAAGATTAGGAGAATAAGGGGACGTAAAAAGAGAGAGAGAGAAACAGAGAGACAAGTAAAAGGTGAGACCAAGACAATGAAGAAGTGAAAGCACGTAGGGAGGGAACGTGTTGTGACAATAGGATACGTTGTGGGAACGTCTAGAGGCTTAGGGAGATCTTCAAGAGGTGAGTAAAACACTTCTTTTCTTTTAAACCCTCCATGGTATGTTTCTTGAAAATATGATTTCTGGATAAAGAGGAATTTTAGGGTTAATGAAATTCTAAATTTTATAGTAGAGTTACGTACGATTGTTAAATGTGTTAAATATAATTTAAATGATCGAAGTTGGTTTGCTTATCTATCGGATGCTACAACAATTTATTTCATGCATGTTTCATGAGATTCCGTGACTGTGTTTTGTTATTCTTGTGCACGACTTGATCAATATGATCCATAAATTGGTTGGAGTATAATTAAATATTTCCGTACAAAGGCTGATTTATTCTAATATGTATATATATATTTGCATTGATATGTTTGCATTGATAATCATTTTCCGTGATTGAATCCTGTACACGAGACGGGTGTTGGAAAGGATATTAAGGCCATTCTTTTGTAAGATAGGTGTATCATATTATGATATACAAATGTGTGCATAAGACAATTGAAATTAGGCAAATCTTTTACTTGAATTTGGTTAGGCTTTTGGTTAAGATATAGATCTTTGGCACGTTAGTTTTAGATAAAGTTATATATATATATATATATATATATATATTATAATTATGATTTATTATTTATATTATTAATTAATGTTTATGATTTTATATTTACAAGATTGATTGAGATGAATCATTATTATTTGGTGTGTGTTTATAATTGATCAAATTGTGATAGATTCTTGGTATGATTTAATTAATCATAAAAGTATGATATCATGTTCTTGATACATGTGATTGTTTGATAGTATGAGATTGAGCCACGTGCTCCATATGATTGGTTTTGTATCCATATGAGATTGAGGTAACTTCTTTGAGGAAGAAGTATATCTCCACATGAGATTGAGCTATTGCTCCTTATGGTTGACTTTAAGTCCAAAAGAGATTGAGGTAACTTCTTAAAGGAAGAAGTATATCTCTACATGAGATTGAGCTGGTGCTCCATATGATTGACTTTATGCCCACAAGAGATTAAGGTAACTTCTTCAAGGAAGAAGTATATCTCCACATGAGATTGAGCTGGTGCTCCATATGATTGACTTTATGCCCACAAGAGATTGAGACAACTTCTTCAAGGAAGAAGTATATCTCCATATGAGATTGATATGTTATGGAATTTGATTGATTTGGTATTTGTAGATTGATTGTGATATTATCAATGATTAATTATTGCTATGTGAAAGGCATGTGTGACAATATTATGATATCTTGTTTTGGGGGAAATTATTATTTTAAGATATTTATATTATCATTACAATTATTTTAGAAGAATGCGGGTACCATGGTTGATTTTTTCGGTTACCGCTCCGGCTGAGAACAAACACTGTTTTGTGAAATATTTTATAATTGTGTGTTTTATTCACTAGGATTTTATATCTCATTAGTTAGTGTTGTTTTCAGAGTACGAAGATGAAATCATTGAGACTGAGGAGGCTTGAAGAGTTATTATCCCATTTATTTAGTTTGATTTTAGGTTGGTTAGGATTTAATAGAATAAAAGGCAGCTTGTGGCTGGATAAATTTTATTTTATTTCTTATTTTATTTAGGATTGTTAGTTGTCGCCCGAGTTTTTGGATTTCATAATACAGCTTATACGCAAATGGATTATATTAGATATTTTAATATGACTAAGGTATTGTTGCAGACCTCTTTGGCTTTTGAAAATTAATCTTTAGCAAATTTTATATATGATTTATTATTGTAACGAAGGACGTTACAGAAGGCCTAATGGGAGATGGAGCGAGAAGTTAAGGTTTGGTACGCCGTGAGTTGATATGCGTGACCTTGGCTAAGGTCTAAGGGGTGGAAGACATCGAGTGTGTGACGTCCCAATGGATAGGTCGCCCCCCTACGTTCTGGGACTGATAGTGCCAACTTGTACACCTCGATAAGCGCATAGACAACTTCATGATGATGCAGATGGTATACCTCGTGATGTAACGGGGATGTGACCCTATGGGGAGATTGTCCCGTGAATTGAGTATGCATACTGATATGATATTGAGCGACACCGGGAATGGTGTCTGAGTACCATGTGGATTGTGGAGCTGCACAGGTATGGGACTGTGGTAGCAGTTGAGGTATACTCACTCCCCATCGCTTCCCGAAGGTGGTATTGTGATTGATGATTCTTCAATTGTGGAGTATGGATCCATACTGCATTTTGAAGGATGAGATGTGAGGACGAGATAGACACTAGGTCCCCCGCTATTATATTAATTGGCGATAGTTTATACCGTTAGTAATACATATATATATATTAGAATCAAGTCTCACTCCTCTTTGTTTCTTTTCTGTGTATGTACTTGCTGATTGGATACGTGAAGATGACGGTCATGCCCAACGATCAAGCTTTCCTGCAGACACAATTATTTCGGGGATTGCGGAAACTGACGAGAAGATACGAGACTTAAAGACTAGTTTTATTCATTCCTGTTTTTGGGTAGAAATTATGTACTGCTCTGACTATGATTATTTGTTGTATGGGTTGGGATTAGCTAGTACATAATTTCTCTGTATTTATTTTGTGATATGAACTGATGTTTATTTAAAAGAAGATCATGGTTATTTATAAAACAATTTCTGTATTCTAAATACGCTTAATAAAGGATATATTTAATCGCAAAAAAAAATTACCCTCATTTTATAATAATTAAAATAGATAAAACATTAGTGTGGGTTTTGTCTAATGTAACGGGATGTTACACTGACAGTGTAAAATTGTCATCCAATCACATATCATCATGTATAGTAAGTTTATTAATTTTTATAATAATTAACTGAAAAGTCATACCAACGATGATTTGTAATTGGATGAAAATGTAACCATGCACATTAAACACTAAGAAAATTCCTAAATAATCTTCTCGTTAAAGAAAATTTTCTAAACATACTCTAGTTAGCTATTTTCTTTAATTGGTTTAATTATTTTTTTGTCCTCTAATTCATTTATTATGTTCAATTTGGCTTCTTTATTTTTAAAAGGTTCAATTAAGTCTCTTAATTTTTAAAATATG
This sequence comes from Pueraria montana var. lobata, assembly GCA_026413185.1. Classification (NCBI taxonomy): domain Eukaryota; kingdom Viridiplantae; phylum Streptophyta; class Magnoliopsida; order Fabales; family Fabaceae; genus Pueraria; species Pueraria montana. Next base: position 60,326,401 of record CM048649.1, read on the forward strand.
TCCAATTTGGTCCTTTCGTCCAAATTAAGACTTACAACATTAATGCAATAAAGACATGTGTCAACCAAAAGTTTAAAATAAATTAAATTACACACTTAAGCATATGTCATACTTTCGTATCAATGTAATAGATAAAATATCTGAAAGTATAATGTTTAAATAATATAATAAATCATGTAAATAGTGTGATGATTAAAATAAACCGTATAAAAAGAAGAGAAAAAATAAATAAATCCTAACTTATGTAAAAAAAAAAAAGGTAATAAGAAAATTTAATAAATTCTTCAAGGATAAAAAAGAAAATAAAATGTGAAAAGTGAAAAAGCTAACATCTTAAAAAACATTACTTAAAATAGGGTTTCAAAAAATGCTACAAGACACATGCTACTAAAAGAAGCTTCTTTATCAAACATTATTGATAAAGTTGAACAAGTTTTTCAACTAGTAAAAAATACTAAAAATTAGCCTAAAGTGATTGTTAAACAATAAACTAATAGAATAGGTGAGTAAAATGAAAATTTCACTATTCAATATATATACTCTAATTTATAGAGAGAGTAAATTGTAAGCCGTTTAATTTAGAAATTTAGAGAGAATGGGTGGTGCAACAAGTATTAACATTTTTCTCTTCCTATTATTCTCTCAATTTCAATGTTTAAAATTTGAGTTTAATGACTATGTTATGACAGTGTAACACTATCATTCAATCACAAATAACTGTTTGTATGACTTTTAAGGTAATTATAAAAGTCAACAAACTTAGTTACCATATATGGTGGTTTGTGATTTAATGACTATGTAAAAGTAGTTCACACTATCACTGCGTAACCTTTTTTCTCTTAAAAATTTTAGAAGAAAAAATATATCATAATTTTTTTTACATTAACAAAACTATTTGTGAAATTTACTTTAATTTTTTGTCTCCTTCATTAAAACTTATAAAGATGTATCAATATATATCATTTTTACCCTCTTCTTTCCTTTTCTAAACCAAATCAAATAAGCAAACTCATTCCTTTCTTTTTCCCCATTAACCCAAACAAAATGAAATGAGTGCATTTGTACTTGCAGCTAAGGGTGACAAAATGAGCCAACTCGTCCTGTCTCGCCAAAAATGGGTTCCCACTCCTTAAGAAAAGTGGTTTGAAAATTTAAGACCGTCCCATTTATGTTTGGGTTGGCAAGTTGGTCTGCCAAAAAATTTTAAAAATATATTTTTTAATTGATTTCAATTAATTTAATCTTTTATAAATATTAAATAATAAATAATTATTAAAAAATTAAATGTATTACCTTAAATTTTGAATTTTGATTTATTTTAGACAAAAAATAAATTAAATAAATATTAATAATATATGTATAAAATATATAAATAAATATTAATATAAGACTTAACCTTTTTTTTTTTTGCAGATCAAAATGGGCGGGTTGAAAGACCTCAACCCGGCCTGCAAAAAAAATACTACCTCTGTTTCTAAATATAAGACTTTTTTCTCAATTTTTTTGTCTTTTTTAGAAGACTCTTTTCAAGTTGTCTTTTTGCATTTTTTTTTTACTAAAATACCCTTAATTACTTTACAATAAATGCTATGAATTAAAAAGATAAATGCATTCATAAAATTAGCACACATTAATTAATTAATTAGGTAGAAAGTAATTAAGTGAAAAAAGAGAGATTATGAGTTCCAATAATTTTAAAAGTAATTTTGAAAAAATAATATAAATTGTTAATAAATTTAATACTACTAACTAAATTAACCAACTTTTGGGACGGACGTAGTAATGACCAAAATTGGTTGGCCCGACCCACCCCTGTTTGCAGCGGCTGCCATTTTGTTGCATGGTGAATGGTTATGGAGGTTGCAGCCAAACCAAAATTAGTGCCAACAACGTCGAGCATTCGTATCCTAAAAGCAACCATTATCGAAACATGAAGATAACGATTTCCCAATAACTTGCCTTCTAACTTTTGGTTGTCTTTGGCTATTAAGTACTAGTTTACAGTTATAACGTGACAATTTGTCCGTGGCAATCCATTTATCAATTTATTACTGACAAACAATCAAGAAGATCAACACCAAAATTTTTCATCTATAATTTCCAACACTTTTGACCAGAAATTCGACTTTAAAAAATGATACAACATTCCTAAAGATTTTGTTTTCATTTAGAGCAAAATACTTTTGTTTTTCATTTAGAAAATTATGCTGACATCCTTATGATTTCAAAATTCACATTACTCTGTGTGTCCTTGTAAAGGGGATTATTGTAAAGTTAAAAGGGCAAGAAGTAATTTAGAAGAAAATTCATTAGTGTAATTTGCTCTTTTGTTCATATTTACAAATACTAAGTTAAATAATACAGGAGTATGGACTATCATAGAGGATTTGGGTAGTTTTTTTGGTAACGATAAATTCAGGGGGATGAGATAGTGCCTCAATCTAAGGCAAGAAAAACCTTCAAGCTCCAAGGACATTTACAGAAAAACTTACATTTACCTCACCTTGAAGAAATAAGTGAGGACTTAAACCTGTGATTTATTAAATATGAGACATTGTCTTACTCTACTCAATCAATCTCTTGGAGTTATACAGGATTCAGTTTGCCTATCAGTTTAGGCAACATAAAGTGTGTATAAAGCATCCCTCTCAATGGCAAAACTGTGCCAGTGCTAAAGGGATAATGGTTCTACAATAGCCAACTAAAGTAAATGCATCCTTTCCACATAAGAGTGGTGCAACCATTGGCAAAGAGGCTCCCCGCATCCCACAAAACACCCAGAATTGCCCTTTTCAGCCAAAAATGGGAAACTGAATGCGTGCAGCAGGTCCTGCACTGCCTGTCTCACCAGAGAAGATCCAGTCACCTTACTTCTACGACCCCATCCTGTGATAATGTCTATCCGACTAGGGCGAGTCCCGGATACCAGCATTCGTTGGCGAAACCGAGCAAGTGTCCTAGACAATGCTGTTACAGCAGTTCCATCAGACATGACATGAAGGTTGATAAGCCAATAGCGAGAGCTTTTCTCCTTGACAGCATCTGGATACACATTCCTTTGTGCAGCAGCCTCCCAAACTGAACCAGCCTCTTCCTTTAGCCCAGACTTGTATAGAAAATTCACCACTGAATCTACAAGCCCCCTTTTGCCCTCTCTATCCTCAGTGTGCATCATATCCAAGAATTTGCTTACATGATCCCGCACATTTTGACCATCAGGTCCTGCTGTTGGCATAGACAGTAAAAATGCATGAGCAGGATGGCCAGTAACCGCCATGAGCTCACAGAAAAATCCCATATCATGTGCTGGCTGTGCCTCTGTACAGCAACTAAGGAGCAAAGTATAAGTTTGCAAAGAAGGTCTAAGGCCAAGAGCCACCATGCTTTGGACGAGATTATATGCATCTGGCAATCGATGCAACCTGAGGAATGCACTGAGAAGGGAATTGCAAGTAGGTACATTTGGAAGTAAACCTGCATTCAGCATAGCCTGATACCATTCTGAAGCCTTCTCAACATTACCAGCCTTTCCCCACAAGTCTACTAAAAGACCATAAACAGGTTCATCTGGCACCCAGTTTTTCTGTTTCATCTCGACAAAAACTGCTTCAGCTTCCTCTAGATAACCACAATGGCCAAGTGCCTCCATTACTATGCTGTAAGTAACTTTGTCGGGTTGAAATCCTGCATTCTGCATGTCATGATATAGTTTCAATGCCATCTCATAATTCCTTGCTTTAGCTTGCAAGGCAATCATGATATTGTAGGTAACCAGATTAGGAACACAACCATGATCAACCATCTCACAAAAGAGCCAGTGGGCAGCAGCTAAATTGCCAGCTTTTCCAAGACAGTTGATTATAACACTGTAAGTAAATGTGTCAGGAGAAAGACCAGCTTCTTGCATTCTTTTGTACATAGACATGGCAACATCAATAAATCCAGCTTTAGCATGGATATCAATGAGTGTACAGTATGTGACACGATCAGGCTCACATCCCACCTCCTGCATCTCATTGAACACATTCAATGCTTCTTTCAGGTAGTTTGCACAGCCATAGCAATGAATAAGGCGGTTGTATGTTACAACATTGGGTTGGCATCCATCCTTGACCATCTGCTCTAGCAATTTGCTTATCGCATCAAACCGTCTAGCACGGCCCAGGATACCAACCATGGTGGTGTAAGTATGTCCATCATGCCTGAAACCTGGTTGTCGCCTTAACCAGTAAAAAAAGCTAAGAGCAACTGAGTGGTCTTGGAGTTGTTTCAAGATTTGGTTAGCTTGATAAGCATCCATTGAAAAATTCAGGTTATACAAAGCCTTTTCTGCAGCAGGACCCCACTTTAACTGCCTTAGTATGTCTGAAACCACTTCCACAATACGCCTGTTCATGGGAGCAGTTCTAGCTGACATTTTCAGATCCCTGGGATGTTTAGTGAAACTTTCCTTGATTGATCCCACCATCTGTGTGTTTGAAGCATGCATGTTGGAACCAAAATTTGTCACAATTTGGTTTGATTTTGTTCTTGTTCTCTGTGGAAAGGCTCTGTGTTCTTGATTATTTAAAGGAATATTTTGAGACACCACTGACTTTTCTGTCCCGGAAGAAGGAATATGCTTAAAACCTTTACCTAAATTTGATTTATCACCTTTACACTTTCTACTATGATAATGACTAGTACTCTTAGACCCTGAATCAGTAGAAACGGAAGGTCTTGGATTAACACTGGTAAAGTTCTCCCTTTTAATCTGTTTCACATTTGAAGATCTGATGTTGGGTGGGGTTCTGGCAGTATCAACCATACAATTTTTGGAGTAGCTTAGTATTTCCATTCCATTTGATAAAGGAAACTTATAATTAGCTATATCAGAAAGAAAATTTATAGCGGCAATACCGGCCCTGTAAAACTGGTCAGCGTTGAGAGGAGATAAGTGCTCAACACGTTCCTGAACACCATCAATACCACAAGCATATGTTACAGAATCTGATTTACTAGACGGACTTGAAGCAGACACGATTTGCTGAGTACAGCTAGATTGATCAACACCCTCAGCCTTGCAGTAAGCTGGTCCATTTACTGAGTTTGCCGAAACCAATGTTTGATCCACTTCAGATGTAGCTTTGGATACTAAGGAGGATGGCTTCTGTGCTGGTAAAACATCATTTTTTATATGCTGTCGTCGAGACACACAAGTAGCTGGCCCATTTACTGAGTTTGCTGAAACCAATGTTTGATCCACTTCAGATGTAGCTTTGGATACTAAGGAGGATGGCTTCTGTGCAGGTAAAACATCATTTTTTATATGCTGTCGTCGAGACACACAAGTTTCATCCTCAGTGCAAGAGCATGAACTACCATCTGCTGCATTACAACGCGAACCACCAATGAGAAAACTCCTAGCACTGCTAGAAAGTGCACTGATCTGCTTTGCTCGTAGCATGGTCTGCAAATAAAGTTGAATAGAGATAGTTCATAATCAAGAAACTTAACACAAAAGTGAAAGAGGCCGAGTTTCCACAAACTTTCTATACACACCATGGCAGCAAACAAACAACAAATCTACCCCTACAAAGTACAGATGCCACCAGGCACAAGTCCTACTCTAACAGTCTAACTTATGAAGCTAAAAATATTATAACATTACAACATCAGCTATAAATTTTGTATGCACCAGCACCAACACTACTAACGATTTAGATGAGCTAATATAAACTCTTAGCATGTATACTTAACTAACTAGCAGTCTACTTTTCAGCAACTCAGGGTAAAAAATATGTGGTTTGGAAGTAATAGAGAGGAATCAGGTTCATTTCTTCACATAAATAATAAGAATTAAGAACAGTAGAGACACACCACACTATGTTTGACATCAAGTGACTTTATCCATCATCTCGAAATGATTAGTTTGGCTCTCAGAGTATTAGAGAGGCCATATTCCATGCCATACTTCTATTAGAAACAGGACAAATGGATACCAAAAATGAGTATAAAAGTATTACAAAACCACAAGGAACAAGATGCTGACTTGAATTATTCAAACAAATCACTCTCCAACCCAAGAGTTCCAGCACTGCTAGCAAAAATCAATGACTGAGGGGAAAATAAAAAGAATAAAATAGCATTTCTAAACGGCAAAGTAAATAAAAAAAAAAAAAAATCCACGACCTTTCAATCCACTGAGAGATTATTTAGATTATTTACTGCGTGATCTAAAAGCACCCAGTATAGAAGTGACAGTAATTTTTTCATCATTGACCCATGAAACCAGTGAAGTTTATGAAGCAAAGATGGGTGGTAAACATGAATTGAATGAAATCAAGAGAGGTACCTGCATGGGTCAACACTCAGCAGTGTTCAGAGACCATTGAAGAGGTTACACAGAAAGAGAGAGAGTGACTGTGTTGTGTGAGTGTGTGGCGACTCTGCTTCCAACCGAGTTGGGAACTTTGGTTATGATTGCAAAGGAATGACCTGATATTAATATCACTTGTTCTCTCCCTAGTAGCAACCTACACACTCCAACTTTGTTGTTTGGTTTTCGTTTACAAGAGACACGTGGCAACGCATCGTGGCTTACGCCTCACCATTAGAAAAATCCGGTTAGAATTTACTCCTTCTTTCTGATTTTTTTTAATAGTAAATTACTACTTTGGTCATTGGCACAATCTTTAAATGAGGTGATGTTAGATGTTTTTTGGTACAGTAAGGTGATGTTAGATTAATTTTAAAAAGTTCATATTAATATATTAATTTAAATAAATTAAAAATGATTTAATTTTTAAAAATAAAAAATCACTTCATTTTTCAATTATAAATATTAATGATAATTTAATTTACTAACAATAAAAAATGACATCACTTAATTCGTAATTTATGCATAAAAAATTTATATTATTTACACTATTAAAAATATTTTTGTAAGAGTAAAGTGATGTAATTTTTATTCTTTTTTAATTAAAATTATGAATATAACAGTTACTCAAATGGTTAATTAATTAATGTACTTATATTTATGGAATTTTAATATTATTAATTAATTTTGGGTTGAAATTATTTTATTTAATTTACCTTTTTAATAGTTAAAAATTAATGTCACATTTTCATATTTCGTTTCTACTTAAGTCGATTAATACCTCTCAAATAGTACGAAAAAATATATAAATTCCCAAACCTAATAATTTAAATGGACCAAAAATCCCCAAAAGAAAAAAAAAAACAGAGAGAGATCAAACTTGAAATTATGTCACTTAAAATTTGTAACCAGTTGTGGGGTTTGAAAACAACTTCATGCATAAAATTGACAATAAAATCTCCTTACTGATCAAGCAAAGGTCCTTGTTTTCCTTCCTCAATAAATATATAAATTATTTGAAAATAACCTTTTACGCATTAGTATAATTATTATATAATTTTAAGATATTATAATGAAGATAAATATGATAATGATTATAATATTTTTATATTTATTAAAGTATGTCAGTATGCGAAAGTTAAAAGGCTTCTTTCTTCTTATTCTTCTTTTTTCCCCCCTAAAAAGTAGTGTGTTTTTCTTTTTAAATAGACTTTCACAAGAATCTTAACATAATTACTTACTTAGTAAATAGAGTGAAGTCAAACCAAGTCTTATATGTGTCAAGATGTGGGCCTTGACCTTAACTTATTCTTATCTGTGAAAATGATTCGTGTGAGTTAAGTTTTACAATATTAGATTGATTTAAATTAGGCTTTATAATATTAAAGCATGATCTATTTCTCAAATATAACTATTCAAGATTAATAGTGTGTTTGGACACACATTCTTGATTTCCGTCTTTATTATTTTCACATAATTTCTAAAGAGATATATTTCTAAAGAGATGTATTATGTAGAATTTTTTAGTATTGTTTTTACTACAAACATAACGAGAGAGTGTTTGACATACATAATCATGATACACGTCTTTCTTAAGCTTATATTTGGCAAGAATAATTGAAAAGTTAGTTTAAAATTTTAAAAAAAAAATAGTTGCTTGAATAAAAAATATTTGATAAAAGTATTTTTATATAAATTATATTTTATTTTAATGACAGAAAATATATTTTTATGTAAATATAGCAATAATTTTTTAGTTATTATTCAATTCTCAAAGATTTCTATTATAACTAAAGGAGGCAAAATATATTTTTAGTCCATCAACTATTCAAGGTTTTTATTATTAGTCCCTCAACTAAAAGTTGACTGGTCTTGGTCCCCAAACTATTTTTCCGTTTGGTTTTTGGTCCCCGCCGTCAAGTTGCTCTGTTAAATGATGACGTGGCAATTTCATTTGTGGCGTTTATTTTTTTTGACAGTTAAAAACCGCCATAAATTGTATGGTGAAAACATTTAAAATTGCTGAACCATTTTCTGGAGGTTAAAAGCCGTCATAAATTGCTTCCAATAATTCAGCACCTAAACAATCCTAAATCACCCACATCAAACCAAAGCGATATTTGCCTAAAAATTAATCAAACTCAAACATGCACCCAAATTTTCCACCTACTCTAATCAAACCAACTTTCATCGGACTCCACAAATCATAATGCTTCCAACAACTCAATCTAAAATTAGAAAAGCTCAACCCACACAGCAAAGCCCCAAACAATCTAACCACTGAACCCTCAACTCAAAATTTAATCAAAACGCAAAAATCAATTCAACCAATCAACAGTAACACAAATTCAATTAAAACAATGGCAAGATTCTCGTTGACAATTCTCCAGCGTCATAATTGGCAGCCACGCTGCCGCCTCTTAACCCTTCTGCTCCTGCCCCACGATGCCGAGAGGAGCGAGGAGTCTGTGAATGGGAGAGAAGAGATTGAGAGCGCGCATCAGAGACTTGAAGCTTAGCTTCTTCAGCAAGAAAAATTCATATCCGTGCCCCTACCCACTCGAGAACCAGATTCGCGCTCCCACCCATTCGAGAATCAGATCCGCGACCCCACCCACTCGAGAACCAAATTCGTTACTATCGGCTTCCATTTTCTTGATTTGGATGTCGGGCCTGGAGTCCAACGCCGCTAACACCAGCCTCTCGCTGGAGGTCAAACATCCGAACGAATTCCCCATCTCTCAACACTCAACACACAACGATGGTGACGTGTAAGGTTCAAGCAACTTGAGTTGTGTTCTCTTCAGTGCTTTTTGTTCTTGCGTTTTGTTTTGTCTCAACACCCCAAATGGGAAAAAAGAAAAAAATATATATGCCTTCAATATGTACGCCTTACCACTAAACTTTACCTTCTCTTCCCCTCTTATTCTTTTTCTTTTACGTTGTTGGATCCGCAACATCTTTAATTTTCCTTTTTGTGTTGAACAAATGAACGTAAATAAATAATTCCCAAATGATAAAATTTAAAATTAATTTTGAAATTGAACATAGGAAATTGACGTTGATGGAAAATTTTCACTAAATATGAGCAATTAAAATATGGTTAATCAGACGAAGGAGATGTGGACGTCGAGGCTTCGGTGCTTGCCGGAGCACTCTAAGAAGCAATTTGTGTCTACGGAAGATGTGGGATAAAAATATTAGGGAAGCAATTTATGGCGGCTTTTAACAGCCAGAAAATCGTTCAGCAATTTTAAATGTTTTCACCATACAATTTCTGGCGATTTTTAACCGCTAGAAAAAGAAACGCCACAAACCAAACTGCCACGTCATCATTTAACAGAGCAACTTGACGGTAGGGACCAAAAACCAAATAGAAAAATAGTTTGGGGACCAATACCAATCAACTTTTAGTTGAGAGACTAAAAACAAAAATCTTGAATAGTTGAAAGACTAAAAACAAAAATCTTGAATAGTTGAGGGACTAAAAACATATTTTGCCATAACTAAAGGTGGTAAAATGGGTCTGTTGTACTTGTCATGCCTTGTTATCAATCTTCTAAAAATTGACCAAGGTAGGTTGGTTAGCCCATACTTTTGACATCCTATTTGATCTTCGCACCACCCATCTTTTTTAGTAAGTTTTCTTGATAAAATTTTGCCTGTGATGGAAACTAGTTTTTGTCACTCCTCACCCAATGATTTCGTTGGCACCCCTCATTTTTCATTTTCATTTTTATTTGCCTCCTTTCAATGGTAGATTCTACCGTGCACCATTGAGTAAGTGGTTCGCTGATGGACCCCCATTTCGGACCATTTCATATATTTGTAAAATAATGAAGAGGTGTAATTAAAAATCGATGACTTAAAATATGTAATTATAAATTTTGTAATTTAGTCCCCGTATAAAAAGCAACATATGTATGCATTTGCAAATGTTTATTTCCAATGTTCTCAGAACCGGACCGGACCGGCCGATTCGACCGGGAACCGGTCTGGATACTCTATAAAATCGGAGGAACTCGGAACCGGTCAAGAACCGGTCAAACCGGGTCAAAACTGGTCAAGAACCGGTACCCAAAACCGGTTTGAACCGGTACCCAAAACCGGTTTGAACCGGTACCCAAAACCGGTTTGAACTGGTATTTTTTTTTTTCATTTAAAATTTTTAATTTAATATAAAATATTTTAAAGATAAATAAAAACACATATTTAATAAATATCTCAAATTGTTATAAATTATTTATCAATTATTATTATTATTTTCTTGTAAAACATATAATTTGCTCATTTATATTAATTTATAATTTTTTTATATCTTATTTTTGATAATTTTATATTATATTAATTTGTCATTTTCTTTCTTTATTCTAAATGTAAATTTGTTATTGTTAATGGACATTATTTTATTTTATTAAAATTTGAACTTAAGTATTATGATATATATAATAAAACTTTTATATATTTTTTGAATGTTAAAACCTTGTAAAGTGATGTTTTAAGTTTTATTATAGTTTTTAATGTTATAAAGTTATGTGATATTATATTTATTTAATATTATTTTATGTCCTACTAGAACTCGGTACTCCACCGAGTAGTCCAGTTGGCCGAGTAGAAACTCTCACTCGGACTCGGAGGATAATAACGAAAAGAACAGTTTTTACTATATGATAAGATAGAGAAAGATCAGGTCATAAGATAAGGATAGAAGATAGAATTATCTCTATCTTCATCACGAGATTTGAGGAGATTTGATAGGAAAATAACCCTATCAAATCTATCTCTTTACATTCTATAAAAATAGAACAACCCATCCCAATCGAGGTATGAAAATTCTAATCCCAATTGTGATACCTGTCTCCTACCTCTGCGCCTCTAACTTGAGCGTCGAAGTGTCTTTGCAGGTACACCCCCCACCAGTCACGGAGGAGATCCCGGCAGAGCCACCGTATCGGAAGACTTACCAAAACTTGGTAAGAACATTTGGCGCCCACCATGGGGCTCGGTGAAACTATTCCCAGCCACACCAATCGCAACAACATTATTCCAATGACGACAACCCAGAGTAAAATAGCGAACCACGAAAAGTGACCACAGGGGGTGGAAACCCAAATCCTGGGTCTACCACCTCCAGGGGATACCCAGGGAGGTCACCCCAACAACGTGGCACCCTTCCCGCGTCAGACGCTTGAGGATCACCTGTTGATCCAAGCCCTGCAAAGGGAAGTCAACATGCTGAAGCAGAACAACGCTAAGGAGATAGAAGACCTCCGCAAGGAGAACGCTACCCTCCAAGAGCAGTATCAAAAACTGCGAGAGGACCGGAACGAACTTTCGACAGCCCACGCCGCTACTAACGGACTATCGACGGCTCATGCAACCGCCAACAGACATCCTGATCGAACAGAGCAGGAAGATACCACTTGGAGCGAGGCAGACCGAGCAACAACCCATTTAGAGTCCAGACCCGCCTCAGGATCGCGAGCACCCCCAAGACGAGGTATGATACCTGAGACAATGAGGCGACACCCGTTTGTAGATGGAATCATGGAGACTCCACTACCGGCCGGGTGGAAGCCCTTATCCATGGACAGATACGATGGGATGACCGACCCCGATGAGCACATCAACGCATTCGTCACACAGGTGAACCTGTACACAAACGACGACGCCATCATGTGCCGGGTGTTCCCAACGACCCTGAAGGGAGTAGCGTTGAACTGGTACACACGACTCCCCCCCACTCGATCGACTCTTTTGCCACATTAGTCACTCGTTTCAGCGCTCAATACGCTACGAGTCGACCCCACCACCTGACGGCAGTAGCACTGGCCAACATCCGGCAAGAAGACAACGAGTCTGTCAGGGATTTCATGGAAAGATTCGCCGAGATCTCCGTCAAGATCCGAGACTTGAATCCACAGGTGGCATTGACCGCCATGCTTATGGCGCTAAAATTCGGACCTTTCTCGAACAGCCTCTGCAAGAAACCACCACATGACATGGACGAGCTCAGAGCTAGAGCAACAGGATACATTCAGATGGAAGAAATGACCAAGTTCAGGGAACGGGTCAGGGGCGAATCCTATAAAAAATAGGAAGAACGAGAGAAACCAGGAGTAAACCGAGAGCGGAGTAGCAAACCTAGAAGCGACAGACCGCCCCGTGCAAGGTTTGCCCATTATACCCCTCTAACAGATAGCAGAGCGCGAGTTCTGGAAGAAGCCTGCAGCGCCGAGCTGATAAGCCTGCCTACTCGAAATCGCTCCCCAGAGAAAGCAGATAGGTCCAAATTTTGCAGATACCATAAAGTACACGGACACACTACAGAGGAGTGCACCACCCTGAAGGATAAGATTGAAAAACTTATCCAACAAGGCAAATTACGACGCTTCGTCCGAGACGACAGCCGAAAGTCCGTGCGAGAACGAACCCGGGATAGGGAAGACGATTGCGATAGAAAAGCCAGACGCACGGAAGAGCCCCGCCAGGAGCAACAGACCAAACCTCCCGAAGCTCGACTCCGAGGCGTTATCAACACAATAGCAGGAGGATTCGCTGGAGGAGGAAGTTCGAGCTCGGCAAGGAAGAGACACCTGCGCAGCCTCCGATCAATCAACTCGGCTTCAACAAACCCCAGAATACACAGGAAAATACCCCCTATAACTTTCACAGACGCAGATTTCGAAGGCATAGAACCCAATCATGATGACCCGGTGGTGGTCAAAGTTGAAGTCGCAAACTGGTTGGTGTGCAAAGTTTTAGTCAACCAAGGCAGCTCGGTGGATATCCTGTACTGGTCCACTTTCTAACAGCTAGACATCCCCGAAAATAAGATACAACCATACACCGAGCAGTTAGTCGGTTTTGCAGGCGAAAAGGTGGATACCAGAGGCTATATTGACCTCCTCACCACTTTTGGAGATGAGATGGGGTCCAAGACTATCACGGTAAGGTACCTCTTAGTCAACGCCCTCACTTCATACAACATTCTTATAGGCAGGCCAGCACTCAACAAACTAGGGGCAATAATCTCAACTCCACATCTGGCAATGAAATTCCCAAATTCAGAAGGGAAGATAGTGACAGTCAAAGCTGATCAGGAGGCAGCCCGCGAGTGCTACTTAGAAAGTCTAAAGATAGCCAACGGCAAAAAGGTCCCAGAACTGACGATAAAACACGTAGCATGCGCCTCCCTCGCAACACCAATAAAGGAGACCGACCTCGACCCCAGGGAGGCTGAGCCGAGAGCAGAACCCACAGAACATGTAAAATCCTTCCAAATAGGAAGAGAACCAAGGCAATGCACAAAACTCGGGACTCAGCTAGCAAGCAAGACCGAAAAAGCAATTGCCAGAGTCCTGTTAGACAACGCCGACTTGTTCGCATGGTCAGCCGCCGACATGCCCGGAATCGGCCCGAGCTTCCATTGCCACAAGCTTGCCATCTACCCAGAGGCCAAGCCAATCTCCCAAAAGAAGAGGAAACTTGGGGCTGAAAGAGGAAAAACGGTCAAAGAGGAAACTGAAAAACTACTCGGCGCCGGCTTCATAAGGGAAGTACAATACACCACATGGCTCGCAAATGTGGTGATGGTGAAGAAGGCAAACGGAAAATGAAGAATGTGTACTGACTACACAGACCTTAACAAAAGCATGCCCAAAAGACTCATACCCGTTGCCAAGCATAGACAAGTTAGTAGATGGAGCAGCCGGCTATCCGATCCTGAGCTTTTTGGATGCATACTCCGGGTACAACCAGATACCAATGTACCCACCGGATGAGGAAAAAATGGCGTTCATAACTGACACGGCCAATTACTGTTACACGGTAATGCCATTCGGACTGAAAAATGCAGGAGCAACATACCAGCGTCTGATGGACAAGATCTTTACAGAGCAACTCGGCAGAAACCTGGAAGTCTACGTCGACGACATGGTGGTTAAAAGCAGAGAACCAAAATCACATCCAGGAGACCTGGCCGAAATTTTTGGCGAGATCAGAAAACATAATATGAGGCTAAATCCTGAGAAATGCGTGTTCGGGGTGCATGGTGGAAAATTCTTAGGATTCATGCTCACCCACAGGGGCATAGAAGCCAATCCGGAGAAATGTGCGGCTATCATAGGCATGAGAAGTCCGGGTAATATAAAAGAAGTACAACGGCTAACTGGAAGACTGGCATCCCTGTCCCGTTTCTTGCCAAAAGCAGCAGAGATAGCCAGACCCTTTTTTCAACTACTCAAGAAACAACAGGGCTTCGGATGGGATGAAAAGTGTGAAGCAAACTTTCTAAATATAAAAATGCTACTCTCATCACCACCAATTCTAACGAGACCTGAACCCGACAAGGACTTAATACTATACCTAGCCATCTCGGGAGACGCAATCAGTTCGGTCATCATTCAGGAAGAAAATCAGACGCAAAAGCCAGTCTACTACATAAGCCGAGTGTTGAAAGATGCTGAAACCAAATATCAAATGATAGAAAAGCTAGCACTAGCCCTGGTCACCTCAGCACGACGGCTACGACCATACTTTCAAAGCCACCCAATAGTGGTACGAACAGACCACCCAATACGACAGATACTGAGGAAACCAGAGCTAGCCGGAAGAATGATAGCATGGTCGGTTGAATTATCCGAGTTCGACATCAAGTATGAACCGAGAGGACATATCAAAGCACAGTGCCTAGCCGACTTTATTGCTGAGCTAGCACCAGTAGCGGAGGCGCCCTTTCCATGTTGGACCCTTTATGTGGATGGCTCCTCGAACGAAAAAGGCAGCAGAGCAGGAGTCATAATTGAAAGCCCTTAAGGGATTATCCTGGAACAATCACTCAGGTTCGACTTCAACGCGTCCAACAACCAAGCCGAGTATGAAGCCCTACTAGCAGGACTAAAACTCGCCAAGGAAGTGGGGGCGAAACACCTTAGATGCTGGAGCGATTCAAAATTAGTCACTGGGCAAATGAATGGATCCTACCAAACAAAGGACCCCCAAATGACAAGATATTACCACTTGGCCTCCCAGTTGAAGAATGAGTTCATTAGTTTCGAGCTCGACCACATTTTGAGAGAACAAAATGAAAGGGCCGACCTGCTATCAAAATTGGCAAGTACAAAGAAGAAAGGCCAACACCGAACTGTCATACAGGAAACAATATCCACTCCGAGCATCGATAAAATTGTCTCTAACATCAACTCGACTGACAGAGAATGGATGACCGAGATATGGAACTTTCTGAAGAAAGGAACCCTCCCAGAAAATCGAGAAGAAGTTAGAAAAATCAGAAGAAGGGTCAGTTACTATGTCATAGAGGGAGAAGACCTTTATAGGAGAGGCTTCACTGCACCACTGCTGAAATGTGTCACGAAGATTCAAGCCGAATACGTGGTAAATGAGATGCATAAAGGAATATGCGGAATGAACTCAGGAGGAAAGGCCATGGCTGCCCGAACTCTAAGAGCCGGGTACTACTGGCCAACAATGCGCCGCGACTGCGCCGAATACGTCAATGCGAAGAATGCCAAAAATATGGCAACATATCCCATCTACCAGCAGAGGAATTGCACAATATCACAACACCATGACCCTTCGCCCTATGGGGAGTAGACATATTAGGCCCTTTTCCACTCGCTAAAGGACAAGTGAATTTCCTCCTCGTCGGAATTGATTACTTCACAAAGTGGATTAAAGCCGAACCCTTGGCAACTATCACCGCCCACAATGTGCAAAAATTCATATGGAAAAATATCATATGCCGGTTCGACATCCCTCACTCGGTAATATCCGACAACGGTAGACAGTTCACCAAAAAGAACCTGGAAGAGTTCTTCAAAAACCTAGGGGTTCGACACCGAGTGACCTCAGTGGAACATCCGCAGACCAACGGACAAACTGAAGCCGCAAATAAAGTGATACTCAGAGAACTGAAGAAGCGAGTAGGTGACGCTAAAGGAAGTTGGGCCGAGGAACTTCCCGCAATCCTTTGGGCATATCGTTGCACACCACAATCAACAACGGGGGAAACCCCTTTCAGACTCTCATACGGATCAGACGCCATGATACCAGTAGAAGTCGGAGAACCCTCCCTACGAAGGACAAATTTCGTCCAGGAAAACAATGATCAATCACTAAGGCATGCACTCGACATGACCGAAGAGACGCTCAACGAGGTCCGAGTCAGAATAGAGGCCTGTAAAAGAAGAGCCGAGAGGAGGTATAACACCAAGGTTAAGCCAAGAAACTTTGAAGCTGGAGATCTGGTTTGGAGAAAATGCGGGGAAGCCAGAAAAGCTACAGGAGAGGGTAAATTGGCAACCAACTGGGAAGGCCCCTTCAGAATAATCGAGTCACTGGGAAATGGAGCCTACCGATTGGAGCACCCATCCGGCAAAACCATCCCCCGAACTTGGAACGCGACACACCTAAAGTTTTACTATAGTTAGAAAAATTGTAAGTGGTGATGTACTCTTTTTCCTACTTTGACATTTTTTCCCAAGAGGTTTTTTGTCAAAGAGGTTTTAACGAGGCACACCCAATTTCTCTCATTAATAAAACTCTTTTCTTCAAATTATCTATTTAGACTTAACCGCATAGACCTTTACAAGGATACAAAAAGCGAGTTAGACTTAACCGCGTAGACCTTTACAAGGATACAAAAAGCGAGTTAGACTTAATCGCGTAGACCTTTACAAGGATACAAAGAGCAAGTTAGATTTAACCGCGTAGACCTTTACAAGGATACAAAAAAGCGAGTTAGACCTAACCGAGTAAACCTCAAGGATACAAAAGGCGAGTTACAATTAACCGCGTAGACCTTTATAAGGATACAAAAAGCGAGCTACACTTAACCGCGCAGACCTCTTGCGAGTCAGCGAAAAACTGCGAAAAGGGACCACACAAATAACGAAGAAAATTCATTAAACACCCTATTCGGTAGGCCAGGTACGAGCCTTGCAAATAAATTTGATTAAGTACCCTATTCGATAGGTCGGGTACAAGCCTTACAAGAAGCGAGAAAAATTAAAAGACTAAGAAGCAGGAGCATCCCCCCTCCTAAGTAGAACAGCCGGGAGCATCCTCACCATCAAGAGCAGACTCCTCCACCAATTGCCCCTCTTTATTGATATCCTTATCAACATCAAAAAGAGAAGTGTCGGCATCCTTGAAGAAATAACGAACTTGGCGAAGTGCCTTGCTGAACCCGGCCTCATGGGTCTTAACAATCTCATCCAAGGCCTCACCCATATCGGCTTTAAGCTTAGCCTCAGACTCGGCAGCCTCAGTCTTCGCCTGAGCAAGCTCGAAAACAAGCCTATTCACCTCAGCCTGCAACTCCCGAGCTGAGTTCTCGGACGCAGCTAAGGAAAGTTTTAAATCCTCCTCACGACTCTCAACTTCCCTTAACTTAGCCTCCCCCCCTCCTGGGACCTTCGAGATTCTTCAGCAGATTGGAGAAGAGTCTCGTTGGCCCGGGTAGCCTCCAACAGGGCCTGCTCGGCTTTAGCAGCAGCCTCTTTCACCATAGCTAGCTCCCGGTGGCCGCAGTCGAACTCCTCGGCCCAATACTGAGTAATGGCCCATGACCGAGCTTGGAAGCGACAAACAGCCTCCATAGAGAGCACCGGCCCAGCATCCCTCAACATATCCCGATCGGCTTGACCGAGATTGTCGGCAGAAATGAGAGCCCCGGGGTTGAAGTCCTTCCCCCAAAGCGAGGTTCGCCCATCTTTCATAGAAAGGAAAGCCGGATGCCTCTCAACAGCAGAACCCGTAGCTTGAGCACCGGGCGGACTCGGCTTCGACTTCTTGGAAGGGCCATCCCCCCTTGAACAACCTCTCGCTGATCCCTCTTCGGAGAAGGAGGAGGAGGAGGAGGAGAAGGAACGGGTGGAGCAACTCGAACAGCCTCAGCAGCGGGCTCCTTACTCTTCAACTTCTCTAGCCTCTGCTTCTTGGCCGTCTTATAATCAAATTTTCTCATCACAGCTGCAAAAGAAGCAAGCATCAGTAAAAAACAAAGTAAAAGAAGAAAAATCGAATAAATAGAAGGTACTCACCGTCCCAATCCTCTCTCGGAGTCCGAGAAGTAGGAATTCCCACAACTGTCTTACAAGATAAAGAACGCGGCAACTTGCACAGTGTAACCATGTCATCCTGATCCTCAGGAGACATGTCCACGACTTGCCAAGACAGCCGTTTATTTGGGGAACGGGTCCAATAAAGAGGGAACCTCGGCTTCCCATGGCTATCAAAAAACTCGACCTCCCCTTCCGGACCCGGTCGGACACGAAAGAAACCACTCTTGAAATTTTTCCAAGAAGAGGTATATGGACTAAGGATTGACCGATCGGGAATCCCGGTCAGGGAGACCCAGCCGCCCTTCTGACTCTCTTTAACCTTATAGTGATACAAGAATTTAGGAGCAGTAGGAGTAATAAAGAATTTACTGCAGAGCACCCGAAAAGCCTGTAGAGAAGCCCAGGAGTTCGGATGCAACTGCGTTGGAGCGACATTTAGTGCACGAAGAACGTCAGCCTCGAACTGATCAAACGGCACTGTAATGCCGAGAACTGAGAATAAAGCTTCATACACAAAAGTAAAATGAGGTTGGTGCGGGACAGCAGACATAAAGACTCGGTCATCGGGCCCACAAAGCTCGGCATGGACCATACCCGACCCTTCCGAATGACACAAATCAATAGTTTTAAGAAAGGCAGACAAAGCATCCTCGGTCTGATATCGAGAGGCATACGCACCCACCTCCCCAGCTACCCAAGAATAACCGGAAGTAGTAACAGGAGGATATACCTTTTTGTTACCCCTAGACTCTATAGGCTGGGGATGGGAGGGAGGAAAGGGAAGACGACCACGCCGAGTCTCAAGAGGACGAACCTCAGTGGCCTCGGAATCGTCTAGAACCACCACCCCCCCAACAGGAACGACCAAAGGTACTTGTGCAGGGTCGACGGATGGACGAACCACCCCGACACCCGCGACAGCAACGTTTGCCGCTGACACACCATCGTTAATTCCACCAGAACTAGAGCGGTGCAAAGGAGAACCACCATCGGAACCCTTTACGATAAGGTGAACCTCCGACGCAAGCATACGAACCCCGCCGGAACGCCCAGAATCCCCGGAAAAAGAAGACATTATAGAATCACAGAAGAGAAATGGAAAGGAGAAGGGCGTACCTGAACAAGGAAAAAGAAAAACCTAGAAGAATGAGGATAAAACACGCAGAAATGAAAATGAACACCAGTGTCAACAGTACCCTTTATATAGGGCCCTAAGCGTCGCGAATACGAAAAGGTGAAATGGTCCGAACCGTTGGATCAAGACCCCTCACTAGGCCAATCAACGGCTAGGAAGGCTTGAGACCTTTGGGAATCCCTAGACCGTTTCAAAATTCAAAAAACAATCACTGTCGCCGCCCTTGGGAATCGTTACGACTTCAATAAGTCTGAAACGACATCATCACCAAATGACGTGACGCTTCAAGAACCAAACTCGGACCCGTCCAAAAGGAACGAATAAACTCGTCTCAGCCAAGTAAAATCCGAAATTGGTATAACCATACTTAAGCTCCTACATTACTTCAGAGCTTGGGGGGCATGTGTCCTACTCGAACTCGGTACTCCACCGAGTAGTCCTACATTAATTTGTCATTTTCTTTCTTTATTCTAAATGTAAATTTGTTATTGTTAATGGACATTATTTTATTTTATTAAAATTTGAACTTAAGTATTAATTATAATAAAACTTTTATATATTTTTTGAATGTTAAAACCTTGTAAAGTGATGTTTTAAGTTTTATTATAGTTTTTAATGTTATAAAGTCATGTGATATTATATTTATTTAATATTATTTTATAAATTATTTTATTAATACCGGTTTAACCACGGTTCAATCATTAAACCTTGAACCAGTGTCTTGACCGGTTCAATGACCGATCCGATTTTAAAAACATTGTTTATTTCATCGATCTGGGAAAGTGAAACTCCATCAGGGCAACACCATTCCCCCTTTCAACAATGGCAAAAGCAGCACCATGTCCTCTAACCATGACCATAACCTCACCGTCAATGGCAATAGCAGCAGCACGGTGTCCTACACATAAAAAGTGAATAGCACATAGCTTTCTCACCCCTTTACACCATATTTCTCTAATCCTTCCACCCCTATATCCACTCTTCTCACCCTTTTAATCATTTCTCTATTTTCACTTAATCTCACTCACCTAATTGCTACTCATTTTCTCCAATCTTAGTAAGAGAGAAAAAAAAAATTATCTCATTAATTTTTAGCATTTATTATTTTTTCTGGCTAAAATATTTGTTAATTAATTAAGTATACTTTTGAAAAAAAAATAATTAATGCAACATACAATTAAAAAGGGTCTTCATTTATTGTAATTATAATTATAATTGAACAATGTCCATTAAAAAAATGAAAGAAATTAAGGTTGTGTTATAAACATGAAATTAAATAAAACTTTAAAGGTATAGTATGGAATATACTTCAAAATTCATCCTTGAGAACTTTAAGTACATATGACGCTTACAAATTTTCATTTGATCCACTATTTTAAATGAAAAGTTTGTAATATTAAAAAGCAAACCAAATGATATTTAATGAAAAAATAAAAAATAAAAAAGTCTAATATTTTATATTTAAGTACTTTTGTTGTTGTTAAAAATTATTTCATCAAACACAAGCATTTTACAATTTTTCTTGTTTTTAAACTCTATAATTTTTTTTCATTTATATACATTCTTAACTTTTCAAAAAAAAAAGCACAATTTTTTATTTACATTTTCCTCACTTTTCAACAAATTTTTAAATGTTACTTTTTTATTATTTTCAAAATTTTTAAACATCATTATTACTTTTTTTTTCTTTAAATTTTTTATTTTTTTCTAAAACATTATCACACTTTCTTTAGTTTTTCATACTTTTTCCTATTCATACATTCTTAACTCTCTTTTTTTCAATGAAAAATCATTCTCCCTTTTTTTAGTTCTTTATAAGTTTTAAATTAGTTATAAAATTATTCTATAAATTTATAAATTAGTTATAAAATAACTTTTAAATTTGGAAAAGTTATAAATTAGTTATTCTATAATTTTAAAAGATAAAACAAACATAAAAAAAAACTTTTAAAAGTTATAATATTTTTCTAAAAAATAATTCTCTTAGAAAAACCGATCCATATATTCCTCAAGGATTGAGAAGTGGCTCAAATCAACCAATTAATTTTCTTGGGGTGCGAGGCGAGCAAATGAATGAATTCAGTTGCTTTTTTGCAAGCCCATCATCCAACACAAATACAATGATCGTGTAACATGGGGGCTTTTAGGCTTCTTTTCGTCTCTTTTCAACCAAAAAAATATTGGTCCAACTGGAAAAGTAGAAAGCCATGCCAATCCATGCCATTCTCTTCTACGTGAAAGGATGTTGGTTGGTTTCTCCATATCTGCCTTCGGAAGATGTCATGGTCTCCAAACCTCCATCATCTCATATGGAGGGGAGGGGTGCCGAATCCAGTTAGTTGGATCCTCTTTGTGGCTTTCATCATATTCATGTCCCCATTTCTATAATCTTTCGTTAGGTAACACCTAATCATGTGATTCAAGGATTCTGCCACAATAATACTAGTTTTTTAATATACATTCTTTAAACTCCCAATTAAAAGTAATGTGATAAATACGACTTCTCCTTTTTTTCTCATCAAATAAAACGATAACAATAATTACAAGAGTTTAGTTAGTTGGTTGAGCTGTGAGTGTAAATTATTGTAAATTTTTTATACCTGAATTTGATTCTTATGAATAAAAAATAATAATAATAATTGGATTAATTAAGTGTCTAGTGGTGATTTTGAAGTTGTAAACCTATTTCTATATGCAAAAAGAAAAGTCTAATCACCTATCTTATCAGATGGTTTTCAATTTTAGTCTTCAAAGTAATTTAGATAGTATTTTATAGAGTGGTTTAAATAGCACTTGAAGATAAAAAATGGTGCATTTCAAAATTAAAGAGACAAAAAATGGATAAAATTTTCAGATGAACTAAAAATATATTTTATCCCAAAAAATTATACTTTTAAAGAGAATATAGAACATCAAACCAGGTTAGAACAACTTGAAACATGATTCAAATCCATTCTCAAAATGTGTTAAGTGTAATTTAAAAACTTAAATCTATCAAAATCAAGTTCATACGGGACAAATTAGTGAGACAAGTTGGGCATGCTCACCCTATATGTTTAATTAAGTAGAAATATGATGAAGAGGAATAAAAAATTAGAGATTAAATAAAAACTCTACACTCCGCTCTTTAGACACAAGTAGAAATGATGAAGATAAATTTTCTTCTTTGTGTGGACTTACAAAAGAAAAATCTCTACTACCATGAGTCATGGTAGTAGAGGTTTTTCTCTACCCATCCCTTTTTATCCTCTTTTGTAGAAGTTTTACAATTTTTATCCTTTATATCTCTCATTCTTCTTTGCTCACATATAATCCAATTTTTTTAGTTTTATTCTTTCTTTCATTTATTTAAATAAAATAAAAAATCTCATTTTTTTTCTTTTTTTTTCTTATTTTATTTAATCTAATATTACATTTTTTATATTTTAATTCTCTTTTATTTTTCTCTCTTTCTATTATATATGTCCCTTCTATTACTTTTTTGTGACAAACTAAGTGTAAGTGAAGCCTACTTTAATAATCGGCATATATAGTTAAACTATACTACTTTGTATGCTATATATAGACGAAAGAAAACAATGAAAAAGAAGAAAAAATGTTTAAATTGAAGAGAAAATAAAAACAATTGAATTTTAATTTTTAATATTTCAATAAAAAATATATTATTATTTTTGTTTTCTTTCTTTTTTTTAATTTTATTTTCTCTAATTCAAGTGGACTAAGAATGTGATGTATGTGATTGCTTATAAATACAGGAAAAGAAGTTGCTTAAACTGTCAAACTATAAAAAATAATGTGATTTTTTTTTTACTAAAAAAAAGAATGTGATTTTACTGCGTATGAATGTTAACAATTTATTCTTAGAGTTAAATGGAAGGTGGTCCGTGACTTTCTAGAGAAGAAAAACATTACCCATTACCCAATAGCCAACACTTTATAACCTTTCAATGTAGAAAAAGCTTATCAATTATCATATCCTTGTTCTCTCTCCATTTTTTTAGAGAAAAAGGGAAAATAAGTCATTATAATTTATTGACTTTGGCATTGAAGGAATATTATTTTCCTCAAGTGGGTCATAGTCATAGCTCACATATAGTTTTGTAAATAAAATACAGCTTTTGGATTTTAATTAGGTTTAGATATTGACCATGTCAACAGTACAAAACTACAAATCACTTTTCCAATTTCATCGTTCCTTTCGTGTCTCATTTTTGGCTTCCACTGATCAGGAGACAGGTTCCAGGCATGTAAGTCACAGTACAAGATTTTCCATTTTTGCTCTAAAATCTAAAGGATATACAATGACGTTAGGGAAAGAAAAAAGAAAAAGAAACTCTAGACTAGGACCAAGTCACAAATTAGTGGGTAAGTTTGATAGCTGTTGCAATATTATTATATCCTTGAAACTTCGAAGTAAACTTCAAGCTTACCTGTTTGTAAAGCATATGGTATGATGATATGAACAAGACCAAAGCAACTACTAATACGAATTTAGTGCCCATTATGACTGCATCAACCCATGTTACTTGCAATTAAACATTTTGTTACCCCTTGACCCATATAATCGTGTTTTTTGTTAAAAAAAAAAAAAAAAACTAAAAGTTTAACGACTTATGTTATTTTTTTTTTGGTCTTTGGGACGATATATCTTCAGGTATTATTTAAAGACTAATCCAATCCAATTGATCAAATAAAGTTTAAATTGATAAAAGAAGAGTACTTCAATTCTAGAATTCAGATTATCGACATGGTAAATGAAGTTTACCAAAAATTACAGTTCATTTTTACTTAAATACATAATACTAATTTTTTTACATGTAAGACACATTATCAATTTAAAGAATTCTTAAAACTTTTTTTAAATAATTTGTTAAAAATAAAATATTAATTGTTTTTAACAAAAAATAATTTTAAAAGGAAACTATAATGCCTAAAATCAAAGAACTTACATTCATCTTAATTTTTTTCTTCTAAATCAAACATGCCTCTCTAGGACGCATCCATATTTCGCTCGAGCAATTTCTTTAGGTTAACTATTAAAATTATTAATTAATAATTTGGCATGCAAATATAAAAAATAAAAAAAAGAACAAACATCGAGAAAACAGCTTGTAATTTTAAGTACAGTGTAACTACAGTTCTAAAAAGTCTCACGCAGAGGCCCCAACCAGCCAAAAAGTAAAGAATCGCCGTGGTTCCTCGGCCCCATCATACACTTTATAAATTAAAATGAAAAATCATTTTCCAAGTGTCATAGCCCCACGCAATGATCCAGAAGAATCCAACCAAATAAATGAAATTTTTGGTACATACTCAAATAAATGAATCAGTAATATAAATAATAATAACATAATTTTTTTATGCGTAAAAATTAAAGACAGACGCACCTGTTCAACCAATATTAATTCAATTAAAAAATAAATTAGTAATACAGCCCAGTTTTACGACAAACCTGCGGCGTCTGAAGTTACCGGTCATCTCAAAACGCAGCCACATCCGATCTGTATAATTTTAACGAAACCATAGAACAACTCAGAAAATAATGATTTTACGTATTTTGTTAATCAAAAGTAATCAATAAATACAGTCAAATAAGCATGTCAGAGTCAAACTAGCATCCAAGTGAATTAAAACTCAACTTTTTTCCCAAGTCATTATCTATCCACCTACCTTCTCAATTGCCGGAGAAGTAACCGGCGGCGGCATGGGGAACTGCAACGCGTGCGTGAGAGGAGATGACGTGGCAGAGTCGAACCGCGGAAAGAAGAAGAAAACCAAACCGAACCCGTACGCGGAGGAGGAGCTACGTTCGGGAGTCCCGATCCGCGTGCTGAAGGACGTGACGTCGCGGAGCCTGATCGGCGACAAGTACGTGATAGGTCGGGAGCTAGGTCGGGGCGAGTTCGGGATAACGTACCTGTGCACGGACCGGGAGACGAAGCAGGAGCTGGCGTGCAAGTCGATCTCGAAGCGGAAGCTGAGGACCGCGATCGACGTCGAGGACGTGCGGCGAGAGGTGGCGATCATGTCGACCTTGCCGGAGCACCCTAACGTGGTGAAGCTGAAGGCGACTTACGAGGACGAAGAGAACGTTCATCTTGTTATGGAGCTTTGCGCTGGTGGAGAGCTCTTCGACCGGATCGTCGCGCGCGGGCACTACAGCGAGCGTGCGGCGGCGCACGTGGCCAGGACTATTGCCGAGGTTGTTAGAATGTGTCACGCTAATGGCGTCATGCATCGAGACCTTAAGCCTGAGAATTTCCTCTTTGCGAATAAGAAGGAGAACTCTGTTCTTAAGGCTATTGACTTTGGACTCTCCGTGTTTTTCAAGCCCGGTACGTGAGTGAGTTTGTTTCTTTCTTTAAGTTCATGGAACATAATCCAGCTGCTTGAGTCATATAAGATTAATACAAGCTTTTTTAGTATCTAAAACAGTTGCATAAATTACTAGTTAAACTGGAATAAGTTCATTTCCTTTCTTTTTTGAATGTATTAACAGGTGAGAGGTTTTCAGAGATTGTGGGGAGTCCTTATTATATGGCGCCGGAGGTATTGAAGAGGAATTATGGGCCGGAAGTGGATATATGGAGTGCTGGGGTGATTCTTTATATTTTGTTGTGCGGAGCACCTCCGTTTTGGGCAGGTAGGTGTTGGGTTTGTGTGTATTGTGGTCCTTGTGGAGTTGTTTGAATTTCAGTGAGATTTTTTGTTTGGTTTGATTTGGTGTAGAGGATGAACGAGGGGTGGCTTTGGCAATTTTGAGGGGAGTGATCGACTTCAAGAGAGAACCGTGGCCTCAGATTTCGGATAGTGCTAAGAGCCTTGTGCGCCAGATGTTGGAGCCTGATCCTAAAAAGCGCTTAACAGCTGAACAGGTGCTTGGTAAGAATGTCTAAGCAGCTCAAAATTTCCATGTATGTTGTATGATTTTTTCTTTGTTTAAGAAGAATGTTCTTATTCTCATCTAGATCTTTTCCTCCATTGTCCTCTCCTCCTTAAAAAGAAAAAAAAAAGAAAAAACAAATTGTTGCATATTTGAATCCCTACACCTCAGGACTCAGGAGGCCATCAGGCCTACCTAATGTAGAAAGTGATACTGAATAATTACCATCCTTATTTATGGTTGCAGAGCATTCCTGGTTACAAAATGCAAAGAAAGCTTCAAATGTTCCATTAGGAGATATTGTGAGGTCAAGGCTTAAGCAGTTCTCTGTGATGAATAGATTCAAAAAGAGAGCACTTCGGGTTAGCATTTATAATGGTTTCTGCATAATTGTTAACTCAACTTCTGTATGTATGGAAGTAATAAGGAAGTTGGAATGTTGGTGATTTGGGTTTCTTTGAATGAATGCTACAGGTAATTGCAGAGCATTTGTCTGTTGAAGAGGTAGAAATAATCAAAGACATGTTTACATTGATGGATACTGACAAAGATGGAAAAGTAACATATGAGGAACTGAAGGCTGGGTTAAGGAAGGTTGGTTCACAATTGGCTGAGCCAGAGATAAAGATGCTGATGGAAGTGGTAGGCTTCTGTAAACTTTTATACCATTTATAAAGTAATTGCTCAATATAATTTCAGTTCTTTGATTGTCACTATGATTATTAGACAATCTGATGGAGCTCTTTGAAACCATTTTCTGTTGCATGATTTCTTGGAATAGTATGCACTTCTATGATGAACATGAATACATGATGTTGCACTCTCCAGGAATAAAGATTTTCCTACTGTCGTTGATGTGTGCAAGATAAATGTGTCCTAACTGGTTTTGGACTCTGTTGCATTAAATAATGTAGTGTTAGATGCCAAATTTAATACGTGATTATTTTTTGGTGTAAATAATCCCTAAATTTTAGTTATGGAGATTTTGTTTTGCGGTAGTATTTGCTATACAACAAATGATGTTTGAAGTTCTTTCAATTTGGATGTGAAGATTGTTTGTTTCTGAAGCCTTAGCTTGAGAAAAATGTTGTGTGAGAGAGAATCCTAACCAGTTTATATGGCTGATGTAACCTTTTACTTTTATTGACTTATATATACTGCTACACATAACACCAATTTTTCATTTGAATTGAGTTTCATCCATCTAAAAGAATAGAATAAATTGAATTGCCATTCATACCCTGATATGTAATAACAAATTTGATTCAAGGATGGTTTTTTTGCTGTCAATTGCGTAGGCTGATGTTGATGGGAATGGAGTACTTGACTATGGAGAGTTTGTAGCCGTGACAATTCACTTGCAAAGAATGGAGAATGATGAGCATTTCCGCAAAGCATTCAAGTTTTTTGACAAAGATGGGAGTGGGTATATCGAGTTGGGTGAGCTAGAGAAAGCATTAACAGATGAGTCGGGAGAAACTGATACTGCTGTATTGAATGACATCATGCGCGAAGTTGACACTGACAAGGTTTGGCTTTCTTGCTCATAACTTGTTTTATTTTCCATTTTGCAGGTTCTTTCCTTCTTAATGACACTGCCAATGCAACATAAACAAAAGCATATATGCTTGCATCTCTCATAAAATTTGATTGTTCAGATGATAATAATCATGTTACATCTTGTATACGCCCCACATGTTTTCCACAAGTCCTTAGAACAATTTTCTATTTTTCTGTTTTCACAGGATAGTCGCATCAGTTATGAAGAGTTTGTGGCGATGATGAAAACTGGAACTGACTGGAGAAAAGCATCAAGGCAGTATTCAAGGGAGAGATTCAAGAGCTTGAGCATAAATTTGATGAAGGATGGCTCACTTCAGCTTCATGATGGTATTAGTGGTCAAGCTGTAGTGGTTTGAGTCCGAAATTCTTTCTTTCTGTAACCTTAGTGCTCACTCAGTTTCTCATCTTCCTTCACCACTTAATATGCTTGAAAGCATGGTTTCTTTACGCTCCTTGAAAGCAAGCAAGTTTAGTGTTGGAGCAATTTGAAGGTTACTGATTTACCTTGGGTTGGAGTTGGGTTGCTTAGGTTTTGGATTGGATGTTAGATGCCTGAAGCTTGAAGCATGCATTGGAGGGTTGCATACTAAAGTCCTTTTATAGCTTGTCAGCACAAGTTGCGCGGGCACATACTGCAGGCCTCAAAATGTCACATATTCTTTGTATCTCTTTGTGGTGTTGTTGTGTTTGATCATTTCATTGGTAAATGTGATTTTTCTAACTTAATGGGCAAAAAAGCAGTTGGGGTTTGTCTCATCGGCGGTGTGAACTTCTGAGAATGTAAAGTAGTGCTTGTAAAAGCAATTCAAAGTTAAAAATATAGATATCTTGTGCCCAATTCTTTTTTTTTTTTTTTTTTAAATTGAGTTTAATTTTTATGTATATATGCTGTGATGCATTTTAATTAAATTCAAATAAATTACTCCTACCACTATTTTCACGCATGGACTCCACTTCAGTCTTTGTCCGAGGAAAATGATGAGGGGTAGATGCACTAATAACAACCTTTACGAGTTTAATACTTTAATTCGTTTAACCAATTTGCTTCTGACATCAAGAGAGTATAAAAAAATATGGATATTCCTTACAGTTACAGTGCATGTCATAGCTAACTTGTTTCAAGAGGGCATTGTTGGGTTATGGGTTATGGGTTATTGGTTATGATAGAGAGGGCATTCCAAAATTATTATCCTAAGGAATTTGCATGTTTGGTTGTGATGAAAGGGTTTGATGAGTGGGAGCTCTGTGATGAAGAAGGCCTAACTGGTTTGACGTTGAAGTTTGGGTCCTGATTAGTCGATGACGTGGTCGTCACGACTGGGAGTGGGGGCAACTTCGGGTGATTGATTATGAGTAGCAACTGACAAAGACTCTCAATGCCCAAGTCGGATAAAAGGTCTACGTGGTAATGTTGAATGTACTGTGTTTATTGTGCTCAAATGCAAATGAGTCACAACTATGTCAATGTCATCCAATTATAGTCATGAGATAATTCTAATAGAGAATATATAGGTCCTTTTAATCGCTGAATATTTTGGAATCCTTGACATGTGAGTGTGAGCAAGTGATAAAAATTCTAGTAGAAAATACCGTGTGATGTAGACTTTGGTGCATTAGGTCTCAATTTGATTTCTCAACCCTAGAAAGGATTTAAACATCTAAGACCATCTCGAACTTGTTATGATAAGCCTATCTGATGCAAACCTTCAACAAACCTCTGGTATAAACTCACGTATTTCTAAAAACCAATCAGTTTTTGAACTTTTTTTCCTAATAATATATATGTTTGCAGGGGGTTGTGTATTTTAGCGAATTTAATTTTTTTAATATATATCATCGGTCATTACAGTTTCGACAGGTTTTTTTTTTTCTTCAAATTTTGCCACAGATGAAGATATTAATTTTTTTTTTTATCATTGAGATAAAGAAAATAGTTGTTGCATCAAACATTACGTCTTGGACCCAAGGTCCAAAGCCATTGGAAGAATGACCCAAGGACTAGGTCCAGCATATTTCAAAGCCCAAATATGGATAAATCCACTATGCTTCTCGTTGTGAAGTGCTAGATCAAATCATCAAATGACCCAAATGGTACGCACAATTAGCAAGCTAGATTGGCAATTAAGAAAGTAAGAATCACTATGTTCATCTAGCTTGGGAACTATGAACTGCACCCCGAGTTATGATCATAGTTAATGGCCTTCAAGCTTTAACTCTTAACTCTAAACTAGATAGACCATTGATCGCACTCGAGCCACCTTTAAGTTTGTACATTCATATGAGGTCCCAGTTTGGACGATCGTAGTACAGATACTTTAAAATGGACAACACATCCGAATCGTACTCAAAGTGGAATCGAAACTCGGAAGATACTTCTGTTTATTTACGTTTTAGAAATTTTTAGAGTATATTTTTTTTTTTGCAAATAGAAGATGGTCATAAAAAAACTAAAATGATAATTCACTTGATTAAGCATATTTTGAAAAGGAATTATCTTGAATGATCAAGATTAAAAAAAATATTACCAAAAAAAAATTTTGAAAAGGAATTAATTGATGATGATAACAATTGGATTACTAATATTTATTAGTTTGACTTTAGGGCCCGTTTGATTATGCTTATCCAGAAGTATTTTTATGAGAAGAAAACAAGAAGAAAAACATGAAATGAGCTTCTTCATAAGCTAAAATTAGAATATGTGAGATTTTTTATAAGCTAAGTTATAGAAACTCTCTCATATAGCTTTTATACAAGATGTGAGATTTTTTACAAATTAACTTATATAAAAGCTAATTTTAACTTATGGAGAAGCTCATTTCTTTTTTTTCTTCTTATTTTCTTCTTCTAAAAGTATTTTTGGATAAGCTAACTCAAATAAGCCCTTATGCATATTAGTATAGTTATGTTTTTGTTGTTGCTGTAATAAATTTCTTTTTATGAGAAATCATGTTTGAAATGTATTGAAAATTTGGTTAATCAAGTGAATTAAGCATGTCATTGACATCCTGTCTCCGGTAGTATTGAGGGTGTATTTCTGTTCTACCATTTTCAGTCAAAAAAAAATTGAAAATCACAGTAAGATACATTAAAAATATTGTTTAATATATTTTTTTAAATTCTTTATGGACCTACAGTCTTGGTTAGCATTTGATTTATTATTACTATTATTATGATACTTTTTGCTTGACAACTTTTTAGGAAACTACTGTCCTTAATTTTAGAGAATTTTATTTTTTTATGAGATTTACTTAATATTTTCCTATTATTATATTTTATTTAACAATAGCAACGTGTTAAAGTGAGTTACTAACGGTAGCTACCTAATAAGTACTGGACCTACTGGTATAACTCACCACTTGACTTGAGCTACGTAGCTATTTGCCTCCCCAACTAGCTAACTCGCGCAGCATAAATTCAATACGTTTGGATAAGTGGCAATTATGTAGTTTAAGACATGTTACGTTTGGATAAGTGGCAATTAGATTAAGACATGTTACGTTGTCCCTTAAGCTACCCCCTCTTCCAATTAAGATATTTGAAATTAATGGTATCTCTCTCCCTCCCTCCTGAAAATGTACTTTTTTTCTACTCAGAACTTATTTGATCCAATGAGAAAGGTGAAAGTATCTTTAATAACGTATAAAAGTTAAAAGAGAAGTTTAAATGTTATATGTGAAAGATCAAAGATAATAGAATTTCTAAATAAATGAAAAACAATTCTTAAATAATGAATATACATTTTTAGTAAAATAGACACGTATTATTAGTGAAAAAGTTTTTATACGGTCAATTGATCAAAAATCATCTTTAATATGATTTTTAATATAGTTATTATAAAAATTAACATACTTACTATCAAATATAAATTGAGGTTTATAATTGAATGACAGTATAAAAATTCTTTACAATATCAGTCAAAATATTATTTATTAAAAAAATTAATTTTCTCTGTTTAAATAAGAAATCTCCAAGCTAATGTAGTTCTATGAACAATTCACAAAGTATCTTCAACTTCACGAGATATAGTTTTGTCATTTAAATATTCGTTATCATAGTAAAAATTGGTGTAACAATGTCAATATGACAATGAATAAAAGTTTTTATTTTTATTTTTTATGGAAACAATGAATAAAAGTTAGATTATAGTCTATCACTGACATGTGAGCTCACTCACCTCTCCAACAGGCTACTAGTAGTCAAAGTTTGGATGGCTAGAAATTGATATTTTGGCATTGCTCAATCACAAAGCATGCAAAGTGATGTTACTAATTTGATTGATTCCTGGTCCGCATCGCCACAAAAAATTCTCAATATTCTGACAATGTATCCTCATCCCATTCATACCCACTTTCAGCTTCCACCTTTTGTTTGATCATTTGCGGTTGGGCTTTTGTTTTGTCGTTTACTTTCGCATAGTTTGTGATGTGTAATGTGTTGATCTAATCTAAAGCAGTGCCACAACCAGATATATATATCATATATATAAGCCATAATGTAAATTAACTCATGAAACATGTATATAACAACAGGAATTAAACCTCAATATATTACACGACTTGGGAAGGGTCGATCATTACATCAACCCAAATATTATTGGTTCTCTTTAATTTTTAGAAAGTTCTTTGTTCCTCTCTCCGTCTAACTAAGTATCTATTTATGTATACGTAAGACATGGAAAACAATCTTATTTTACTTTTAAATAGTTGATGACACACTTCCTTCTTTTCTTTTGAGTTGGGGCTAAGGTAGAGAGATTAATTGTACTTTAAATCATTTCACAATGCTTAAAATGCCATAATGGAAAACTTGTAAAGTACGATAAAGTAGATGCGCATATGGTTAATTTGATAAGGAAGGTACGCCCACGATTCCACTTGCAGAAAGCAATTCCTTTTTGTGGATATTCTCCCTCCAATGAAATGATTTTGCTATAGAACGATTCCTTTTTATGATGGTAACCCAACGACTATTGTACTAATTAATGCTGAAACAATTCACCAAAAAAAATTAATGCTGAAACTTCTTTTTTGTCAATTAATCTTTATTTATTTCTTTTTACAGGAATCTTTATTTCTTTTAAGTTCTCGTTTTTACATAATTTTCTTCTACAGTGTACAGAAAATTAGAGGTCATAAAATGGATCACTGAGACCAGTCGAGTCAAGCCAAATTTCTGATAGGCTACAGATTATTTGTTGGCCCGTGTCAAGTTATCCCATTATTTCTTTTTCTTAATTTACATGAACTTTACAAGAAAAAAAACTAAAAAAAATAGTTTGAAGCCGAATAAGTTTGATAGTTTTTTAGTCTTCATTTCATGAATCATACCTAATCCAGTGGATCCATCGTTCTGAGTCAATTAACTTGATTATTTTTTGACCTAAAATTTAAAAGTTCAATCTAACTTTATTTGAGGCAAAGCCCATTTTTCCACCTCTATCAAAAATTCTCTATTGCAAAGTTCGGCCAAGAATATACCCTAATGTTTTTTTTTTTTTAAAGAAATATACCCTAATGTTATATAATATTGTTGCATGTTTTATTTGTCAAGTAGTCATTATTAACTCCTTTATTTCCTCTGTTATTTTGTTCCTAACTTTTTTCTCTTCTCCATTTCGCCATCCTCTTCATGCTAATCTTTGTCCATTCCTCTAGGTTCGGCTTTCCAGTTTTGGACCTCATAATAATGTTCAAAAGAATTAATAATAGTATAACAATTTCAGTCGTTTTATTATAAAAACAACGTTACCAACAGGCAACAGGTTTTCATGCTGTTGGTGCATCTGTGGGTAAAAAAAGTCCTTGTGCAGCTAACTGGAATCATCTTATATCTCTTTTTTTTTTTTTTTTTTAAATTTACTATTATAGTACTCTCCATATTTATTTTTTTTTCTCTTTTTTTTTCTTATTTCTTCTTTATCTAAAAATGCATGTTGATTTTTTTAGACAATTGAGTCTTCAACATGCCTAATATGCCATAAAACTGTTGAGAAAATTTTAAGATAAACAAACCTGATGTGAACAATAATTAATAAAAAAAGTTAATTACTACCTCCGTCCCTAAATATAAGACGTTTTTAACTAATTCACATCCTTTAAGAAAATTGGTTAATTTAGTTAATAGCATTAAATTTGTTAACAATTTATATTATTTTTCCAAAATTACCCTCACAATTATTGGGACTATCATTTATCTCTTTCCACTTTATTACTTTTTACCTAATTAATTAATGAATGCTAGTTATCTTCTCCAATCCTCATAAGAGAGATAATATACTTATCTTATTAATTTATAACATTCATTGTAAAGTGGTTACGGGTATTTTGGTCAAAAAATAATTAATACAAGAGACAACTTTTTTTTTAGAAAAGAGTCTTATATTTAGGGACGGAGGTAGTATTTTTTTAGAGATCACAAGTATAGAGGTAATCTTGTTCGAGTTAAGTAGAACTATTATAAGTAGTAAAACACTTCCTATTTAATGCAACTAAATATTTAAGGTTTGAACTCAAAACTACTAGTTATAAGCTAAAATATGACTACTTAGCTTGAACTATAAAATGAAAATACGTCAAAAATTAACATGTGATGGTAACCAGACAGTTTTTATATTATTATTGATAACAAAACTTGAGTGCAATATTTTAAGTATTTTTATTCAATGTTAGAATTCCACCTTACTAATCAACACTAATTTTAATTAGTATTTATATTGGATTTTATTGTATGGATTACTAAAATAACACAACTTTTATCTAATACTACTACTACTATTTCATTGATAGCTTTGGTCATCTAGGGAACGAAACAATCGGGTGCCAGCCTCAGCGTGTCGCGTGTGAGAGATATGGTAAGCAAGCATTAAATGTTAGATGTAACGTGATATGAATAATGGGTCCTAAGACAGGCTAGATATAGGTCCCTCTAAGGCTCTATATGACTACATCTTATACACATATTACAAACAACGTATTGTGCTCGATCACATTGACTACAAAATAGTGAGAGAAAAAAAAAATGAAGATGAAGGAATACAATACAAAACTATGCGTATCTTTCTTTTACTTTCCCCTTATCCCCACATGGTTAAACCTTCATTAATTAAATTCCTTTATAAAGCCCCGTATACGGTAAGTGTATAATTTCCACTCATAAAGTTAACAATAAGTATATGCTCTTATTTCATAATAATGGTTTTGGTCCCTGAATTAGTAAAGGTGCTTTCACTCTTGTTTCTGAAAGGAGAAGAATTATAAAAAAAAAAACTCTGAATTAGCATTTCGTCTCTTACGTTAATTTTTTGTTAACTAACTTCGTTAGAGGTGATGAATTGGCACATTAACAAGGGCCAAAATGAGAGTGTCTTTGTAACAATAACAAACTTTGCCATTCCTCTATTACCCTTCCTCTTCAACCTATTCTTCTGTATCTTCCATTCTTCATCTCTCCCTTTCTCTTTACCAACAACATCGCCTAAATCAATAACACAATTGAAAACAAACCGATCTCCTTTTCACCTTGAAAGAGAAATTGCATGAACAAAGTTAAACTAACAATTTCAATTTGTTATATTTAAGTTCTCCTTCGTTCCCTCGTCTGTCAAAGAAAATTTAAGCCAACTCTTTTTATTTCTTTATTTTCTCATATTATTACAAGATTCTAGAAAAGGGATTTGAGTAAGGTGTTTGGATAAATAGGAAAGAATGGTAAGAACATTGTTGTGTAACCATTCCATGGGAAACACGCGTAGGCCAGGGTTACCAAAGAAAGCGATCCAGCCTGGAGGATTTTGCCAATGAGGTTGTTGTCCCAGAATTTGGAGGAGAGGTCGTTATTGAGCTGGTGGGAAGGGATTCAGTTCCCTATTTGAGAAAATGTTGCAGCTTTGGATGCAGAGAGTAGAGTTCTTTGTTCTTGTTTCTGTTTGCTTTGGCACTTTGGGTGTGTGTGTGTGTGAGAGAGACAAAGAATGGAAATGAGAGAGAGGGAGACATGAAGATCGGAAAATATAAAAAGAATAGGTTGAAAAATGAAGGGTAACAGAGGAATTGGGAAATTTTGTGCTCTTTCAAAAACGCTTTTATTTTGGTCCCCTGGGCATGTGGATGGAAAGTTAGCACACTACATGGCATTTAACGTGCCAAATCATCACCTTTAACAGAGTTAGTTAATAAACATCCACTCAGTTCACACTAATTCAAAGAGTTTTTTTTTCTAAAAAAAAAAACTTTACTAATTTAAGGACTGATTTACTTGTTTTCTTATAAATGTAATCAAACTATTTTACAATGACTTTATTACCAAATTTTTAAATTTTAATTGATGAATAAATTATCCTTTTTATTACTGTGTATTTGACAAAACTAGCTTATAAGTAAGTTGAAGTTTATATTTACGTTAGGAGCTGAAAGCTTGAAAATTAACTAATTTAATTGAAAGTGTTTAGTAATATTAACTAATAATCTAAATGATATAAAAAGACATATTTAGTTATTTAATTATAACTATTTGTGTGTGTCAATATTTGAATTTATTTTCAAAAACATATGATCTTAAGAATTAGGACAATAACTTTTAAATTTTATATTATAAAAAATTATGAAGATTTGATGATTTTGTATAATCATTCAAAGTATGAGAGATTTCAAGTAAATTAGTGAGGATAAAAATAGAAAAAAAAATAGGAACTTTATATATATATTATGTATTATGTTTTGTAATTAATTTAATATATTAAATTTAAATACTAAATTTCATTAGTTTAACTGTTAGAGTGAGATGATTGTAAAAAAAAAACTGTTACAGTGAGATATAATTTAAAAGTTATTCGATACTTCATCAATCAACATTACTTTAAAGTATAATATATTTTTCAAAGTATATATAAATATTAGTTATAAAATTATATAGCCATAAATGTTTCATTTATCTAAAATTTGACATGTATAATCATTAATTAAGATAGTCTAACAGTTAGTTTTTTCAAAATTTTAGGAGGGATTTAGATTAGAGGTCATTATTGAGCTGGTCGGAAGGGGTTTAATTCCCTATTTGAGAAAAGATTGCAACTTTGGATGAGTGGAGGGGTTTCTTCTTGTACTTTGTTCCTGTTCTTATTTACTTGGGCACTTTAGTTTTTATTAAATTTAATTTTAGCCTTTCAATTTTTTTATATTTTTATAAGTTTTAAAAATAATATCTTTTATTATTTAATGGTACCAAATAATAAAATCGTAGTATTAATCACACTAGTTTCTTAATTATATTTAAATAATAAAATATATTCAAATTAATTAGTAAGTTTACTTAAGATTTTTTAAAAATTAATGGATTAGAATATATTACCTCGTTCTTTTTCGAAAAAATAGGTTATGCACTAACAATATAAAATAATTTTACATTGTCATTCAATTATAATTCATTGTTAGTATGATTTTTTAGGTAATTATTATAAAAGTCAACAAATATAACATATATAGTGTGGTTTGTGATTAAAGTACATAGCCTTTTTTCTTTAAAAGGAAATAGAAGGATTAATTTTTAAAATAATAAAAACGCAATATTGCATAAAAAGTAAATAAAATTATTTTGGCTTAAATAAATTTTTAGTTTCTCAGATTTGTAAGTATATTCTTTTTAATCCCTCAAATTAAAATTTGTATTTTTTTAATCCTTCAAATTTGAAAACATTATCACAAATTGTGTATCAAAATTGTGAAAAATAGTCAATAAAGAGTAAAAAAAAACGTTTTACGAATTTAAAAAACTAAAAAAATACAAATTTAAATTTAAGAGTTTAAAAAAATAAAATTTTAAATTTAAAGAACTAAAAACGTAATTAATCCAATTAATTTTAATAATTTATGAAAGACACTTGTATGAGATTATCTCAAGTGTGAAACAGAGGAAAGACATAGGGTACCCAAAAAGGTCTGACACGATACGACACAGTACGGAACGTACCCTGTTGTGATGCCCTAACTGACACTTATCATGTGATGTGATGATGATTTCGGTGGATGTTGGGCTGGCCACCATGGTATTGTAGATCTGGCTTTAAATCCTCCATTACTCTCTATCTTTTATCATTGGTCAATTAAGCCTGTTACACATGTCTTTGGGGCCCTTTTCTATTGTCTCTATTCATATCATATCATCATATCATATATGCACATATACTGCATGCGCAGGCAATCCCCTTCTTAATTACTATTTGGATACGAAAATCAACATTTAATGATTTCAAATGGAAAAAAATAAATGTACAATAACATCTTAAAAATTTAAAACAATCAGAGTTTCAAAACAAAAATAAAAACTAGTAAAATTTAGGAATGAAGAGAGTAGCATTTATTCTTCAAACCAACTTTGGGGTGCCTAAGCCATTAAACTCGTTCAAACTTTTAGGAAATTTGTTACCTAAAACCAAAAACCTATATATGGTTGTCGATTTATTGTGGTCTACGAGAGCACAAAAGCAGCTATTAAGCCATACTCTGCTGCCATTTTAACTCAACACATGGTCCATGGGAGTAATTCTTGTGTACACACAAACTTAACACGTTACTTTTACACACAACTACTCATAAAATGACAACTCATTAAATATTAAAAAAATAATATATCAAATAAAAAATTAAAAAGCACCTGAGAACTGGAAAATTCTTTCTCTCTCAACCTTTACCAAATTCTCCTTTCTCAAAGGTCACCACTCACTGACAGCAGAACCACCATGGCACCTTCCATCGAGAGCTTTCGTCACTTGTCACAACTTTCTTTGAGACCATTCGTCGACACCTTTTACTTACTAAAAAACTGCGTCGCTCCTTCTCCCACAACTGCCGGTGCCACCTTCTATGGAAGAGAAATATATATGGGCATGGTATCAAATGGCGTGTGATTAATTTGACTCTTTTAACTCTTTAGCAGCAACAACATTAGTGAGTTCTGCAATTACCAGAGGAACACCTATACCTGTCAACACATTTGCAAGTCACCTATTGACCTCTACTTTCATCCTCTTGAACTTATTCAACACAACCATCCAGAATTTAGCTCAATTATGCAACATGAATCACTGCATAAACGTTGGGCTTGTAAAATATAAAACAAAAATAATGTTGGTAGCAGAGGATTTTTTTATCATACAATCTCGATATAATAGATTTCATTTGTGCATGGTGGATTTTATTTTCCGTAATGCAGTTGTGCAAATGCAATTATAATAGATTTCATTTGTGCATGTCCAAAGTAAGAAATCATCACTTTTTTCCAGTTGCTAAATGCATTTCAAGACCCAACAAACACTTCCAATAATGGATTGCAGAAGTGGCTGGATGCATTAGTATTTTGAGAACTGCTATCACCACTTCATTGTCATTTTGTTTAATTTGGAAAGTATGGCAAAATTTCTTCCTACATAAATCCGAAGTTCCCGACAGAAAGATGATATAGAGAGATTGAGAGAAGAAGCAAAATAAGCATAGCAGAATGAAGTCAGTGGCAAGGTCTTTCTCAAATATGGTGACGAAGAAAATTCACATTCAAAGCATGGTAAAGAGCAGTGTGGGCACACACTATGACATTGACAGCTGCTACAATTGGTGGAGGAGGAGGTTACGGTGACTGTGGGAGGACGAGGCACGGAAAAGGTGTCGACGGCGGCATTCGGAGGGGTCGATCACTTTTTAAGAGAGAAGAATCTGGTGAAGGTGGACAGAGAAAGGAACAGTTCCCGACGTCACATGCTCACGTGCCTTTGATTAAATTTTATATATTGTTTTTTATTTTTTTATTTAAGTGAGTTGTCGTTTTTTGAGTGGTTGTGTGCAAAGGTGAGGTGTTAGGTGAGTGTGTATGCAAGAATTTCTCTGGTCCATGGATGATTGAAGAAAAGGGGGAAAGGAGATTCATCTATTATGTCAGTAATTGTTTGGTTTGGTTTGAGATTTTTTTAAAAAAAAAAATCATGGTAGGAAATAAAATAAAAAGTGTTAAAAAGGAGTATAATAAAAAAAATATAGTATTAAAAAGAGTATCACATTTAAAGAAACATTTAATGAATTTTAATTCATTTTTTTTATTCGTAAAAATAAAGACAGGTACAAAAAATTTACAACAATTAACGCATCTCTTCAACCAATTGAGTTAGACCCTTTATTATTATTTGAGTTTAATGATGATATACTGACGGTGTAAAAAAGTTTTACACAGTCATCAAATCACAAATCTATTGGTAGGACTTTTAAGATAATTTTATAAAGAGTAAATTACATGGACACCCTATGAGATTTGCCTTTATTACACCCAGCATCCCTCAATTTTTGAATCATACAGAAAATCCCCTAATTTTTTTTACTTTCGTTACACCGACCCCCCCTCATAAGCATAAATCATTACACTTACCCTCCTCTCAGATTTTAAAAATATTACACTTATCTCTCTTAAGGATGCTCAAAGTAATTTAAAAAATAGAGGGTACTAGGTATAATAAGAGCAAACATCAAGGAGGATCCGTGTAATTTACTCTTTTATGAAAGTCAACAAATTTATTATATATGCTTAATTATGATTAAATGACGATATAAAATTATTTTTCATTATTCGTGCATAACCTATTTTCTCTTATTATTTTAATCCCTGATACTAACATGTTTAAAATAAAAACATATTAAATACTACTTCTTAATTATTACTCCAAAGCACTCATTACGGGGCCTGTTTTGTCTTTCTCAACAACTTTTCACCAAACTCGTTGTGAAAAGTGAAAACTATTTATACGCAATTACCTTGAATTTCACAACATTCTCGTTTTTTTTTTTT
This sequence comes from Pueraria montana var. lobata, assembly GCA_026413185.1. Classification (NCBI taxonomy): domain Eukaryota; kingdom Viridiplantae; phylum Streptophyta; class Magnoliopsida; order Fabales; family Fabaceae; genus Pueraria; species Pueraria montana. The sequence goes on from CM048649.1 coordinate 60,367,248, forward strand.
TTTATTTAAATAGGCAAAAGCACACTGCACAACATTATCGTTAAAGAGCTGCATTACATTTCATGGTTAGAGACTTTAGAGTGTGTTTAAGTAAATAATTTAATTAAATGTTTATATAATAAAATTTCATTACGTGGATTTTACAATTTTTTTTATAATGACGACAATAAATTTAAAATCCAGCACATTGTACAAACTATCCAAACTCTTCAGTGTTAAACTGACCCTAATGGTGCAAATACTATAAATATATTTAATATTATAAATAAAGATAGATTACACTCATATCACTCGCGATTTAATAAAATTATAGCCATTATTTATCTCTTTTTTGGCATTAGTTTGATCTCTTTTAAACTATATTATCTATATAATTGCATAAAAGACGAAGAGAGATTCATGCTAATGAAAATGATACAAGTGTTGTGTTTTTTATATAAATTAAGGGGAGTTTATTTTTTTATTCATTAGAGTTTTTTTTATTTATAAATTAAGGGGAGTTTGCGTAAAGTAAAAGAATAAAAGAGAGATCGAGTGAAATTTTGTTCAATTACAAAGAATGTGAATGTAATTTGCCCAGTGAAGAATATCTACATGTCACTATTTAACTTGAAAATTTGATGATAAAAATATTATAAGAAACTTAACATAAATTTCCTTCATGAATTATTCAATGTAGTATATGATTTTAGAAATAGTTTTTAAATCGCTTTCACAAACTCTCATATGAGGAGAAAAACAAAATGGTCGGAATCATTTTTTGGATGTTTGTTTTGATTCCCTTAAAAAGTTGTTTTGTTTTATAAATAAATCAAATAGTAGTACTACTCTTAGCCTTCTTCTATTCTCTCTGGTCCGTGTTTTTATAATTTGGCTGAGTTATAACTTGTCAGGGAAAATCTTAAGGTATCAAGTATATGTTATAAAAAATCATAAGTTATTTTCATAAAAATAATAAATTTTATAATACTTTTTATTAATATATTTGACTTATTTAAAATAAATAAAACTAAAACAAATAAATTTAGTTATACAGAAATAATATTTTAATATATCCATAATTTATTATATATACACATATAATGTTGATCATTTATTTTATATTTATAATTAAAATTAGGGATATTAAACGGGTCAACAAAACCTAACTCGTCCCTAACCCGCTAAAAAATGGCTTGGGTTGGGTTGAATCCATTTTTTTGATAGGGTTGAAAGTCTTAACCCAACCTAATCCGTGGTGGGTTGAGTTGGGTTAACCCGCCAAAATTTGTAAAAATTTAAAATAATACAAATATGATGAAAAAAATATAACTCAAGAGTTAACCCACTAAATAAGTAAAAATATAGAAAATAAATCATCCGAATATTTTAATTTTAAAATTACAAAAAAAAAAAAATCAACCTGATGGATCAACTCAACCCAACTTGTCATTGACTCCTTGAATTGATGTTGCATTGAGTTGAGTTATGTAGGTTGGTGAGTTCAATTATGTAACCCAATTTATCTTCTTATATGTATAAATGACTAAGAGATTATCTCCTCTCCTTACTTCACTCTCCCCACTCTCTCTCTCACATTCACTCTTATTTAAATATTTTTCTCTCATGGGATGGTGTAGTTCACTCTCATCTGGTTCTTCTACTTTTCTTAAAATTTTTCTTATCAATTTTTGTAACTACCCTATATTCACAATATCTCTATAACTACCTATATTCATGTCTTTATCTGGTGCTATATTATTTTAAATATTTTTTATCAGTTTTCTAACTCTATTTTTTAATTCCGAATATTTCTCTCTTTCATAAATAATTTCAAATCCTTAATTCAATTTACTTTTCAACTTTCAAAGTTAATTTAAAAAATTAAAGTTACATCATTACATCTTTCCTTTTTTAAAAAAAATTATAGTTTATAATTTCTTTTATAATTATCTATTTTTCAAAATTTCTTTCGATGTGCTATATAATTTTTTTTTTTAAATTTTAGACTCTCTAATCTTTTGGGTTTTTTTTAATATTTTTTTTATCTAATTTTCTAACTCTATTTTTTAATTTCGAAGATTTTTCTCTTTCATCAATAATTTCAAATCCTTGATTCAATTTAGTTTTCAATTTTCAAATTTAATATTAAAAAAATTAAAGTTACATCATTACATCTTTTCTCTTTTTTTCCTTTTAAAAAAGTTATAGTTTCTAATTTATTTTATAATTATTTATTTTTTAAATTTTCTTTTATAATTATCTCTTTTTCAAAATTTCTTTCGATGTACTATATAATTTTTTTTTTCCAAATTTTATACTCTCTAATCTATTTTTTTTAATATTTTTGTATCATATTTTCTAACTCTATTTTTTAATTTCGAAGATTTCTCTCTTTAGTCAATAATTATAAATCCTTAATTCAATTTACTTTTCAATTTTCAAAGTTAATATTAAAGAATTAAAGTTATATTGTTACATCTTCTCTTATCTTTTTTTTATTTTATAATTTATAATTTCTTTTATAATTATTTCTTTTTTAAAAAAAATGTGCTATATAATTCTTTGTTATTTTTTTCAAATTTTTTTATATTGACTACATAAATAAGGTAGTGAAAATTTTAATAAGTCTGTGCAGTACACGAGCTAGAACATTAGTTTAAATAAGATAAATAGATTGAGAACATGTTTAGTTTACTGTTTGGTGGCTTCCAACATGCTTTTGCACCTTTAAACTTAGTTTTATGTTATGTTTGGCAGCCTCTAAAAGTAATTTTTTCGCCAAAGTTTCATCCGAAACAGAGTTTCAGTTGGAAGCAATATATAGGTTGCTTTTGAAAATTCATTTTCCATTGGCAGTATCAATTTAACAGCAACATCAAGTAAAAATACTTTTAATTAGTATTATCCAAACAAATTTTATTTTATCAACATGTTTTTAAAGAAAAAATACTCAAACATAAATCATATTATAGTAAATCCATTTTTTTTTATTAAACTTGAATTTACAACATACTTTTATTTCAAACTTATATTTAAAAATTTTAATCCAAATATAGACTGACTTGTTGATTTCAACCTGTTTTTAACTAATGTTTCATTTGTTTCAAAAGAAAATAGGAGGATACGACGATGAAGGAAGAGTAAAAAAAAGTAGTCCTTCCTCCTTTTGGTGACGTGAGACCATGGTTATCAGACCCGGCTCGGACCGGCCGGGTCGACCCAGTGACCCGGGAACCGATCACCCAACCGGTCCGAGTCACCAATCGGATCGGTTATGCAATCGACCCGGTGTGACTCGGGTTGACTCGACCGGTTTTGAGGTTGACCCGGTGACCCGACGACTTGGTTGACTCGGCGGGTCACGCATTTTGGTTTTTTTTTTTTTTACAGGAGAACAATAACACTCATGTAAGAAAATTTAATTTATATCTTACACTTATGTTATTTATATATTTGCTTACTTTTTTTTACCAAGCATAACCGCATGTTAGGATTTGAGATGATAAAGCTATTGTCACTCCCAATTTTTCTTTTTCTCCTTGGCTTATATTGTTATCTACCAGTAAAACTTGTATTTATCTTATCTCATCCAATATACTTACTGGTTTGAAAAATTATTATTTTTAATCAGAGCAATAATGGGATGAATGAAAAAATTGTATTATTTAAATAAAATAGGTTTATATATATTATGTCTGCCGGTGTACAACAATGATAGTTTTAGCTTTTAATAAATAGATGATAATGATATATTTTAAATTATAACTTAAGGTTGTGTATGTTGAATTTTAGAAAAAAATATGTTGCTCAAGATTCTTAAACAAGTTCATAACTATGCTTCTAAATGTGTTGAATTTTGTTAAACTTTAAATATTTAAGGGTATAAGTTTATAAGCTATCTTTTCTGCACACAAAAAAAAGTGTACAAGTTTACAGATTATGAAATTATTAAAAAAAATTTATTAAAAAGTTTACATGTTATGAATTTTTTAATATTTTTTAATACAAGCCGAGTCATGCGGGTCAACTATTGACTCACCGAGTTGACTCCTGATCCAATGACCCAGTACCTTGACCGAATCGATGACCGGGCCGGGTCTGATAACACTGCGTGAGACAGAGGAGAGAAAGAGTGCAGTAAGTGTGTCAAGACTCAAAAGATCTTTTTATGCTTTCCTATGCTTTGGGACGGAAAAAGGGTTTGTATATTACAATTAGTAAAGTATCTTTATTTATATCATATTATATTTTTTATTTAAAATATTTGTGTAATTGTACATGCATATTTTTTCTTTTCTTCTATTTTTTTATACAACCGAACGAGTGGAAAGAAAAAATTCATTTTTATTTTTCTTTCATTTTTTTATTACTAAACAATCTAAAAAAACATTTCATTTTCTATTCTTTTTCCTTCCTTTCCTTTTCATTCTTTTCCCTTTTCTTTCTAAGAGCAACCCACTCAATTTTTCCTCCAATATAAATTTATATTAACAAGTTGCTACACATGATTTTGGATTGCTTAAAATTGAAGAAAATTACTTATATAAACAACTATTCCTTATGAGTTACTTAATATTTGTATTAAATACAAGAGAAAGTAGATGAAATATTGAAAAGAAAAAGGAAATATTTGTGAGTTAAACAACTTATTAATACATACTCCTATTAGAGAAAAAATTGATTGAGTTTCTTAAAATTGAGGTGACATAAACTAAATTGTTTATATAAAGAGTATTGAAGATGCTCTAAACATACTGTTGCCATAAAATTACTTCCTCACTTTAGATTATGCCGCTTCCCTTGTTTATATGTCATATGCATGGAGATAAATATCAAATATTTAAGTATTACTCCTTTTAAATTAAAATTATTAATGTTTTAGCTTTTTTTTTGTTCCTAGATATTGTACAGATTTTAAATCTCATTAATTATTTTATTCCATATATATATATATATATATATATATATATATATATATATATATCTTTATTTAATATGGTCTAGATAATTATGATCTACTCTATGATTACTTCTATTATAGATATTAAATAAAAGTGTTTTAAACTAAATATGTAGTTTATGAATAATATTAAATACTATTATTTCTTTATATATATATATATATATATATATATATATATATTAACTTTAAACATTAATAATTTGGCTTAATTATAATTTTTATCCCCATTTTTTTAATTTTTAACGGATTTTACCTCCAACTTTTAAAAAAGTTGGAAATTTTACCCTCTATAGTTTTAATGACATGACATGTTAAAATAGTTGTACTTTTTACCTCCAACTTTTTACTTTTTGACAAATTTTACTCATAATTTTTTCATTTTTGACAAATTTTATTCCTAACTTTTTACTTTTGATGAATTTTACTTCTATTTTTTATGCTTATGTCAGTATGTCACGTCATCAAAACTGTAGAAGATAAAATTTATAAATTTTTTAAAAAATTGAAAATAAAATACGCTAAATTAATTTATTAGAAATAAAATCTGCTAAAAATTAAAAAATTAATGATAAAAAATATAATTAAGCCTAATAATTTTTATCGGGAGTATCGAATATTGAGAAACGGATCATTGAAAAGGCAATAGATATGCAGAAAGAAAGGGGTGGCATATCACATATGGTACGGGAAACGGGGAAAGCGAAAGGGATATGGTCGCTGTCACTGACTCATAACTTTTATTTATTTATTAATTTATTTATTATTTATATGTTTTTGATACGGCAAGATGAATCAACATATCCAGCTGTCTTTTCCTGACTTCAAAGGAATCCGATCTTGCACTGGAAAATGGTCAAAAGTTTCCCAAAAAACAATTTTCTTCTTACTTTATTAATTCTGTTGATATCTTAAAATTCTTATTTAACGATTCAATACTTATACTTTCTTCGGACTGAAGTATAAGCAAAAAAAAATTGATTCATATTTTTAAAAAAAATTAATTAGCATTATTTAATTTTGATAGTCTCAATAAAATAATTAACACACTTCCTAAAGTACTTCTTGCATTTAATTGCATAGGACAAAAAAATAGAAGGTTGTTGGAAACAAAAATCTAATTAAATGAAAGATATTTTGGAGATGGTATCATTAAATAGGAGAGAGTTAGTTAAAATTTACTTATATTTTAGTCCAACACACATGCAATTTTTGTTGCTTATATTTCAGTCCGGAGGGAGTAGCACTTGAAATAAATCAAAGGGATCTAACTCAGTTGATTGAGCATGATGTGTGAGGGTTGTAAACTTCTTAATACTGTCTTTAATTCCTATGAATAAAAAAAAGTAGTACTTGAAATAAGTCAGTCTATCTTAACCTAACCTTCATATTTTTGTATATGTAACACATATTTTTTAAAATTGGTATTACTTGTTAATTAGCTTGTGGTTGTACTCCCTCCGTTTCAGACGTTTAAAGTTTTGACACATGTATTAAGAAATGCAATTAATTTGTTGAATTTCCTAATAAATATTAGGTAATTTCCTACTATACCCTTTTATCTTTCTAATTAATTACTCATTATACACTGCTTCCACTAAGTATTAATTAAGGGTAGTCCTGGAAAAAAATATTTAATGCAGCATTGGTTTTGTAAAACGACATCTATTTTGGAATATTTTTTTCTCTCTAAAACGTCATATAATCTGAAACAGAGGGAGTACCATTAAGAAAAAGAAGGAGCTTATGATTATATCTAAAATTATCATTTTTAGTTAACTTGATTCTCAACATTATTTAACCAGTTAATTTAATTCAAGAATTTGATGACTATCAATTAGTTTAATTTTAATATTAAGAATTAAATTGGTTAGTGTACATTAAAATTGACGATTAAGTTACTTTTATTTTTATTTAGTACAATTATTACAATGTAAAAGATTAAATTGATGGATAGTACTGACTATGAAGTATATGTGTTTGGTACGGTAACCACCCATAGGGTTGGCGTAGTAGTGTAAGGCTATGCTGCATTCACATGTGAGGAATAATATATTTAGTTGAAGAACCGTGTTCGATTCCTTTCATGTGCAAAATTTTTTTGAACCAGCGGCAGTCACACACCACAAACGAAATTAGTCTATGACTGAGTGGGTTGGGGGATACATGTTATTTTGGTAAGGTGAAGCGAAGGTAATGGAGGAGAAAAACATTTTAAAAATTGATTTCAAGTAAAAGTGGAAAGAAATTAAATTTTGAATTCTATTTCTTTTTCTTTCATTTTTTTCCTTAACCAATCAAAAGTAAATATACTATTATCCATAGTTTTCTTCTTCTGGATTTTCCCCCTCAAATCCAAACATTATTAGTATCTATTTTATAACTAATACAAATATCAAAAGACTTACGAGATGGAACAAAAGGAAACCTGTGTGTTATTGTTCGTAATTTGGGCAAAAGCCGCGATAAATTATAATAAATAAATCTACTAAAGTTTTATGGAAAATCAAATTATGTTTAAATTAAATACCCAAACAATAAAATAACATTTGTAATCCATTTTGTTCCAATCCACTCCATTCTATGTTCTATCATCAATCCAAACATATCCACAATGTGAGTTGGATCCAACAGGCCTAACCCACAAAAAATGGCGAGGTGGGCTAGGTGGCTCAACCCACCAGCCTACCCCGTCCAACTCGCCACCTAGTAGGCTATTGTGGGCCGGACCAATGTTATTATTATTTTTTTTCAAAAAAATGCTTTTATTACTTTTTTTTGTCCTGAGTCAGAGACCACGAGTGTCTTCTAATTCATTGAGTTAGAGACTAATTCCGCTTGGGATGCGTGGCTGCCGCTAGCCTAAGAGAATTTTGCACACTAATGGAATCAAACACGAGTTCTCCTGCTAAATAAATCGTTCCTCCTCATATGAACGCAACAGGACCTTACACCACTGCGTCAACCCTTTGGATTAAATGCTTTTACTACTTAAGGTCACTTATTGAGGAGGATGATGTTTAATGCTAAGAAAAACCATATAGTTAATACGATTAACATAAATTTATTTATTTAAAATTTTAGTATTCTTCAAAGTACAATTTATTATTATTGTTAATTTATTTTATAAAATCAAATTTTTTGATAGAAAAATTTATATCCAAATATAGGTTAAGTTAGTGTTGTGATTTATATTACTATGCTTTAGGTTCTCTAGTTAAATTTTCTAATTTGGGTTAGTGTTGTGAATCAAGAAGCTTGAACTTTATTTTTTTCTCTTTTTTTTTGGTGGGCCGACCCGTCAATCCACCCTAAACAGGGTGAGCCAAGACTTTCAATCCACTGACAATAGACATGATAACATGTTTCTAGCAGGCTAGAGGTGAGGTGGGGCGAGCTGACCCACTTTGCCACCACTACCATTATTCTTTCATCCTCCCATTGTATTAAATAAATCAAACTATTAAACCAAACATCGCAACCAAACTATTATATAACTATATTTTATCTAATGTGGCTCTAAGAAGGGCGAGAAAAATTTTCACAACAAAGTGAATTATTTGTTTATAGAAGTCAATTTTTCTTTGCTAACTTTATGTTGGTTTGAGTAAAAGTAGACTAAGATATCTCAAGTAAGGTATTGTATTGAGTTTGAGTATTGTGAATGGAGAAAACATAGTTGGAGGAGAGATTTCACAGTCAGATTTCTTGACGAAAATTAGTCATCAATAAAGTCAATGAATATTGCACTCCAATAACACGGTGATTCATAAAAAAAAGTCGATCTTTCTCTACTTTTTTTTTAATTTTATTTCAAACCAAACAAAAGATATACATCATTCTTCATATTTTCTATTCTCTTTATTTTTTTTTTCTTTTCAACCAAATAACCATGTTTTTTTCTTGACCACCGAGTAAGTCTTTTTTATTTTTGGTATGAAACATAACTATCTTTCGTAAGAGACAATCATACTCTAAGTGAGGTAGGACCATTATAGACGATAAAGTTATCTATTTGAATATTTAATACACCATGTAACCATAGTTCGAATTTGAGACCACAAGTTAAGCTAGAACAATCCCAACAAATGAGTCTTAAATGCATATTTTTTTGTAGAAACATCCGATATTATATATATGTGACAATATTACTTAAGTAGGGTGGGATAACTATGGACAACAAACTTTTACGCTTTGAGGATTTGACATAACTGCATACTCAAGATTTCAAGTCAAGATCATTGATTAAACTAAAATGATCCCTAGTCAATTGATAATTTTCAATAGTAATGAAATCCATTCTCACTGGTAGCAAGTCTTAAATAAATATACGTTGATCATTATTATTTTTTATCAACAATTGAAAAAAACGGTAACACTTCACACAATAGTTTATTATTATTTTTATTTATTGTTTCAAAGTTTTTTTTATTGTGCAAGTGAAAAAATAATCCATGGATCATGCGCTAAACAACTTAGGGCGACATCTCTCCCTATAGTGTTGTTTCACTCTTTAGACGGAGGCTACGGTGCACATAGGTTGTGCACCGTGCTTAAGTGAATACCAACCGTAGGGTGTTTTATGAAAAAATTGTGAGGCTAGATTTTCTTAAGTAAAATAGGTACAATGCTATTGAATACTAGCCTGTTTTCTATAAAAATATCAAAAAATCACGTGACCCACTTTATTATTTCCAATTTCTGCTTAACCTTTGTCAGTGCTTCAGTGGGTGCTGGGTTACGTAACTACGTTTCTACATGCAAGGAATTATATTAAATAAAATTTAGTGATATATATTTTTAAAATCAATTTTTTTAATAAACTTATATTATTTTAAATCAAAATTTTCTTTTTTTTTTAAACTATAATTTAATTAATTAAACTTGTACTATTTAAAATCAATTTAATTAATTAAACATATATTATTTAAAAAAAACCATGTGAATAGAGTAATGTTAAAATAAATAATTTAATATAAAAAAAATAATAAAAAATAAAATAAAACTTGTCATCTGTCAATATCAATATATTGAAGCATAATGTTGGAATAATCGTTGGTCCGAGTAAAACTATGTTCGTTTTCCTTAAGTAAGATTTCAAGTTCGAACTTTGTCAATGGAAAAAAAAAAGTGATTGGAAGGGGATATCACATTAAAGGTGTTGGTCAGGTTCAAAAGAGAAATAAAATATAAAAAAATCATAAGCTATAAGCTAGCGTTTTAAAAAATACTACAAGCTATTAAAAAAAATTGTTTACTAAACACTATTAATAATGTCAAACAAGCTTTTAGCTAGTAAAAAAAAGTTAAAAACTGGTTGAAATACCCCAAACTACACTTTTATCAATAAAATAAAATTGAAATTTAAATAAAATATCACATTAATATATTCATTTATGTCATTTCATATTTTTTAGTTACTTCAACAAATAATTTTATCAAATACTTATAATTTAATAAACTAGCTTAACAACTTGTAGCTAGCTTTTTAACTAGTTTTGTCAAATATAACCTAATTTGTAAGTTAGTTAAAGTAACTTATAAGTTACTAAAGTGTCTTATCAAAATGAGTTTTTGTTTTGAAAGGAAAATATATAAAATGCTAACCGATTACCTAATTTTTAATACTAACAATTTTTTTGTGAACGAAGAATTTATTTTATTCTTAAAAGAAATGGTAGTGTAAGTTTACATTGATATTCATAAAAGTTATTATTAAATATTATTTAATCTAAAAATAATAATAACACTAGTTAAGCAACAAATAGCTTACATAACAATCAGAAATACTTAATTTTTTTTGCTACAGTATAATTTATAAAAAAATAGTGTAAACGAAAAATATATAGGGAATGGTGGGGAACACCTTTTCTACTTTCCAATTGAATTTTGAATAAAATAAAATTGTAATTTAAATAAAAATTGAAATATTGTGTTTCAAAAATTATCTTGGGAGATAGAAACGTAATTTAAGACAAACTTCATCTATCCAGTGACGTAATATGAGAATAGTAATTAGGCCCACATGAAAAAACATACTAATATTCAGTAGTGCTGTATCCATTTTACTTATTAAAATCTAGTCTTACAATTTTTTCATAAAATATCCTACGATTGGTATTCACTTAATCACGATGCACAACCTATTTGCCTTGTGCACCGTAGCCTCCATCTCACTCTTTATTATGTTTCTTACTATCGTATCATGTGATGTTGCTATTATTCCCTCGTCTGTACTATTTGTATCAACTCCATGTATTTGTCCCACAAAAAATTCCCTATCTCAATAGAAAAAAAGGAAAATCAGATAAATTGTGATCATGAAAAAAAACTATATAAAAGTTTTATATAACAAAAAACAAAAAAAGAACATCATAGAAGGAAAAAAAAAAAAAAAAAAAGAGAGAGAGAAAGATGACTTTAGATAGTAAGTGCGTGCATGTGCGGCTGCTGGCATAGACTTAATGGCTAATGGTCCAGCCTCCACCTTCTCTTCCGCGCCGCACCGCGCCACATACACATCCATGATCCATTATACTTCAATTAATTTTATTTTTGAAAAGGCTATTTATAGGAACAACACGAACTTACACCTCTTCGAAAGCTTAAAGTAATATAGTAAGTGATAGCAATTGATATCTAATCGTCCATCAATAATCATTTTAGTTAGACTAATTCTAAATTTTTATAATGTATTTGATTTTTTTCTCTTATCAAGTAAAAATATATTAAATATTTTTATGTTTTTCTAGGGGACCACATATATTTAATATTCTCCACGAGAAGCAATTTTATTTGAGTTAGATAGGATCACTATAGGTGAAAAAGCTTTCATTTTGAGTATTTAATCCAACTATATATTTAAGATTCAAACTTGAGACTACTGACTAATATGTGGTTGATTCAAATGGAATTGGTTTGAATCTCTTAAGTAAGGTTTTGAATTTTGTAAATGAAAAAACTGTGATTGAGATGAGAGACCCTACTCAAGGTGATTAGCCAGGATTTCCGATGTAGATTAGTCATAAAAGTCGGTGGACACTTCACATTAATAACATTGTTAGAAAAAAAAATTAGAAATTATTAGTTAAACTGGAATAATCTTTGTCAGTTGACCTATGCATTTGGTGATAAATATTTTTATGTTTTAAAGATATTAAATATATTACTTTTTTATTGAGTGTTTTTTTATTAAATATTAATTAGGTTAATTAAAAAATATTATAATAAAATACAACAATATTTTCTTAATTAAAAGAGAAGAAGTAGCGATCATTTTTTTATTAGAAAAACACAATACATTAATTAATTTAATCAAAATGTAGAATAATAAAATTTAAATAAGAAAGACTATCATCCTTTTAACAAAAGCATATACCTTTTTTTTTATTAATTTTATAATGAAAGAAATCTCTTAATATAAAATACATTATTAAAGGAGAAGTGAAAGAAAAAACCAGCAAAAATATAAAATATAAAAAAATTAATTAACTATTTCAAAGAGTTATTATCATTGAGAAAAAAAAAATCATTGCGAAAATAAAATAACGTGTCATTAGTTACTAATTATTAAAAGCTTTATTGTTTTTACAAAAAATAATTTTTTTAAAATATAATTTAGACCGGAAAAGATAACTCCAAATTTTTAAAATTGCAGGAGCCATATATTTTATACTGAACAAAACTTTAATTTTTTTAAATATTTTTTGCTATTAAAATTTTCAATTAAATAATGACATAGGGATTTTGATTAAAAAATTTACAACACAAATTTAGTGAAAAGAATTTAGTATTAGAAAGAACATGTACATATTATCATTTAAGCAAATAATTTACTAACATGAATATAAAAGGTTAAAATATACTAATGATCTATTAATTTATTTATTTTTTAAAATTGGTTTCCTAATTTTTAAAACTTCTAAAATGGTTCCTTTATTTAATTAACGACACGTTAGTTTTTTCGAAAACTTATCGTTTTCGATTTGTGGGCACAATTTTGAACTTTTTTTAGTTGATTCAAGATGTTAAACTTGTTTCATTTGACTCATCTACATAAAAACTATGGAAACTAATTAATATTCGGACCAAAAAGGGAATAAACAAGATGAAAATTGCATGAAAAGTAAGTAACGTGAGCAACTAAAAAACTGAAAAAAAAAATCTAATATCATTATTTTCTGGTTGTTCATGAGATTCACGTTTCACATGATTTTTACCATGTTTATGGCTTCTTTTGTTTCGAACATTAGTTGATTTTTGTAGTTTTCATCTAAATGAATATAATGGGACAAGTTTCACATATTGAATCAATAAAAAAAAATTTAAAAATTGTGCTCGAAAATTGAAAAGAATAAGGTTTTTGAAAAGATTAATGTGTCATTAATTAAATAAGGGGATTATTTTAGAAGTTTTAAAAATTAGAAGACCAATTTAGAAACAAAAAATAAGTTAAGATACGATTCTTATATTTTAGCCAATATAAAACTATAACTTCAAAGTATTGTTCAAATGTACATGATTTCTTATCTAATATGTCATAAGTTTGAACTCCGCTTTAGACTACGGTGCTATTTCCCCCCTAAATTTTCTTCCACAAAAAGAAATTTTTTTATCTAAGTTTTGTCATTTTATTTTATATTTTATCTTGTAGTATTATTCACATTTTTAATTAAGAAATGTTATTTGTATAATAATTTAGACAACTAAGAGAGAGAAGGAGAAATATGAGGTGTAAAAGTTAAGTAAAAAATAATATGATAAAAGATGGAGACATAAAATGTTGGTGTATAAATTTTTTTTTGAAACAATGTTGGTGTATAAATTATTGTATAAGTTATTATACATATAACACATCTCTTTACAAATTAACTTCGGACAGCTTATAACATGTTGATAACGTACGCTTATGTCCATAATAAAACATGAAATTGTGATAATTATATATATATATATATATATATATATATATATATATATTTATAAAAAATATCATGTTATTTTAAAAGAGCCAAATTTAAAGATAAAAAGGGATGAGAAATAAGGAAAAGAAAAGAAAATGTTAAGCAAGGTAAATAGAAGATGTGACTGTTACTGAGCAAGTGGCTCTAAGTATGTATATGTATCTACTTACTATACAATAGCATGATGGTTTGCTTCACTAGCATATGCAATCCATAGGAGTTTGTGTTTGTGCTTTTCTGTGCTGTGAAGAGTGGTTGTTGTACATCGTTTCAATCCCCGATCCCAAAATTTGGGGTCACAGTTAGGTTGTCTACTACTCCTACCCATAACCATACCATACCATACGCCCTTTTCTACTTTGCACACTTTTTTTTAATTTACTTGTACTTAGTGCCAACTCTTTCGGTTGGTGCACTTCAGGCACGCAAGCTAACTCCTATTTTCTGATTCTGAACGGTTTTTTGTAGTGAGAGCAAAGTTGGTGGCTCTACAGAGACACAGAGAAGAAGAAGAACAAGATGGGGGACAAGTCCCAAGTGCTGGAGGCTGTGTTGAAGGAAACTGTGGATTTGGTAACATTAACATAGATCTGAATCACTTCATTCTTATATTGTTCCTTGTTATGTCTTTTCTTGGTTTTTTTTTTTTTTTTTTGAACTTTGTGAATGCAGGAGAACATACCCATTGAGGAGGTTCTTGAGAATCTGAGATGTAGCAGAGAAGGGCTCAGCAGTGAAGCTGCTGAGGAGAGGCTTACCATTTTTGGTCACAACAAGCTAGAAGAGAAGAAAGTACTCTCTCTCTCCTTTTTTTACTCATTGATTAAATCCCACTTGAAAAAAGTGATTTTTTATGGTGAATAATCTTCTGGGGTGTTGTGCAGGAGAGCAAATTTTTGAAGTTTTTGGGATTTATGTGGAATCCTCTGTCATGGGTTATGGAGGCTGCTGCTATAATGGCAATTGCGCTTGCAAATGGAGGGGTGAGTACACTTAGTTCTTGGGAGTTTATATTGGCAATGAAGGTGTGTGTTTGAAGGTTGATTATTTGGACTTGTTTCTTAAAAAAATTTGCAGGGGAAGGCTCCTGATTGGCAAGACTTTGTGGGTATTATTACCTTGCTTCTCATCAATTCAACTATCAGTTTCATTGAGGAGAACAATGCTGGTAATGCTGCAGCAGCTCTCATGGCTCGGCTTGCTCCAAAAGCAAAGGTATCAAACTCAGCATCTTTATTTTATTTCATCTCAACACTGTGTGGCTGTGTGGATTCCATATTCTTATTGGTGCAGTTTGCATCTGAAAGGAATATTTTCTTTCTTTTTCCCTTCATGGTTTCATTTTTCATGACTCATGAGTGTGTTTGTAAAGGTTCTCCGAGATGGTAGGTGGAATGAGCAAGATGCTGCGGTCCTGGTTCCCGGTGACATAATCAGCATCAAACTTGGAGATATTATTCCTGCAGATTCTCGGCTTCTTGAAGGGGATCCTTTGAAAATTGATCAAGTGGGTTATTTGTTTATTATTTTTTTATATATCTATCATACAATATTTGCTCTTTGAATCCTCCACATGCCTAATTGGTCAATTATCCTCTTTTTCCTTGTTACTTTGTACTTTTCAGTCTGCACTTACAGGTGAGTCACTACCAGTGACAAAGGGTCCTGGTGATGGAGTATATTCTGGTTCTACCTGCAAACAAGGAGAGATTGAAGCTGTGGTCATCGCTACTGGTGTTCATACCTTCTTTGGGAAAGCTGCTCATCTTGTGGATACTACGAATCAAGTGGGTCACTTTCAAAAGGTAACATAAGAGAGAATGTAACTTTCCCTTCCTTGCAGTCTAATTAATATTCGTAGTTCAGAATTTCAGATTTCATTTTTGTTATATTTTTTTTTTCAGGTCTTGACTGCAATTGGGAACTTCTGCATATGTTCAATTGCAGTGGGGATGGTTATTGAGATTATTGTTATGTATCCCATCCAAGATCGGCGCTATCGTCCTGGAATTGATAACCTCCTTGTACTTCTCATTGGAGGAATTCCAATTGCCATGCCCACAGTTTTGTCTGTGACCATGGCCATTGGTTCTCACAGGCTATCTCAGCAGGTCAGTTAGGTTCTTTTGGTTAAGCACCTTGGTTTGGGTGGACATAAGCAGGTAAGAACTAATGGTTATAATGTCTGCAGGGGGCTATCACAAAGAGGATGACAGCCATTGAAGAGATGGCAGGCATGGATGTGCTTTGCAGTGATAAGACTGGGACTCTGACATTAAATAAGCTTACTGTTGACAAAAATCTTGTTGAGGTTGGATGCTGAATTGCTGAATGGTGTTGTTTGCTTGTTTTCTTTGTGTTTTATATGCACTTGTTCTAATAAATTTTTATTTTAACCATTAAGGTTTTTGCAAAAGGAGTGGATCCAGATACTGTTATTTTGATGGCGGCCCGAGCTTCAAGGCTTGAGAATCAAGATGCAATAGATACAGCCATAGTTGGGATGTTGGCTGATCCAAAGGAGGTTAGTCATAGTCATAGATTTATTATTCGCTGGTATTCTTCTTGAAGCATATTTTTTAGCTTCAAGCCAGCAACTATAATATGCACATTTATATACATTTTTCTAAATTAAAGTTGATCTAGCTTTTTTCTTTTTTAACGTACTGCTACTGAAGGCACGTGCTGGTATACAAGAAGTACATTTTCTTCCTTTCAATCCTACTGATAAGCGGACAGCATTGACTTATATTGATCAAGATGGCAAAATGCATAGAGTAAGCAAAGGTGCACCGGAACAGGTAATTTGATAACGTTGTTTGCATAATTTTATGTTAATATTTGATCTTGTGTCTTGTCATTGTGATGTGATTTCACTGATTTGTTGTATCGTGATTGTTAGATCCTGAATCTTGCACACAATAAGGCAGACATTGAACGTAGAGTTCATTCAGTGATAGACAAGTTTGCAGAGCGTGGTTTACGATCTCTTGCTGTAGCATACCAAGTAATTAGTTTATTGCTTAATCAATTGGTGCGTTTGTATACCTATGTTTTAAGCTGGAAATGTTAATTGAGGCTTCTCCATTTTATACAGGAAGTTCCAGATGGAAGGAAAGAGAGTGCTGGAGGCCCATGGCAATTTATTGGCCTTTTGTCTCTCTTTGATCCACCTAGGCATGATAGTGCAGAAACAATACGGAGGGCACTAAACCTTGGAGTAAATGTCAAAATGATTACAGGTCTATTACATAAGATAGTGAACACCTTTGCTTTGCTTGATAATGAAATCATTGTTCTGTATAGCTAATGACTTTAATAAGGATTGGAAATAAGCTGTTGTGTTATATAAGCGACTGATGTGATCTGAGTCCTGTGAATGTTGGTAGTCCTGTGACATCTGATTTATCTAGCTTGTTATTCTGGGATTCAGCAAATGTTAATATGTTATTCGCCTAACTAACTTGTTGTATTGGTCAGAGTTATTTTTTCTCCTTTTGGGGACATTATTGGTCAGAATTATGATGGAACTTAAATTTACAAATTTGTACTGGTAGATGAAGGATTTTGCTTTAGATGGGTTTACAACTTCACAATCTGAGTATCATTGTTGTAATGAACTGAAAGAATTTATGTGATCCATGGTATCATTGGAAATTAACTTGTGCTTTTAGAGTAAAGCATTTGTATTTCAAAATGGCTAACAATAGAATGCATGTTTGAAATTATCAACCCCATATCCTCCTCCCAGTATTCAATTATTTATCTTCCTTTTTTTACCAGGGGATCAGCTAGCTATAGGAAAGGAGACTGGTCGTCGCTTGGGAATGGGTACCAATATGTATCCTTCATCAGCTTTACTTGGGCAGGACAAGGATGAATCAATTGCTGCCTTGCCAATTGATGAACTAATAGAAAAGGCTGATGGATTTGCTGGTGTATTTCCTGGTATGCTTCGGTGTTGTAATTGCAATTTATTGTTTTGCTTATTGTTTGACATGTAGTAGATGGAATATTAATGACTATCTGTAGTAATTTAGTATTGTATGATTCTTTGCTCACGTATGTTGGTTTATATATTTGGTCAGAGCACAAGTATGAGATTGTGAAACGCTTGCAAGCTAGGAAACATATCTGTGGAATGACTGGTGATGGAGTGAACGATGCACCTGCCCTCAAGAAGGCAGACATTGGTATAGCTGTTGCTGATGCTACTGATGCAGCTCGTAGTGCATCTGATATTGTTCTAACAGAACCTGGCCTTAGTGTTATTATTAGTGCTGTTTTGACAAGCCGAGCTATCTTCCAGAGAATGAAAAATTATACAGTAAGCTATTGAATTATTGTCAATATCTTCTCAACATTTTTTTCCCACTAAATCATCTATATCATTGTTATTTCTGCTGTTATGATACTCTATATCATACATTAGTGTCTGGGAAATTTTTGTTTTGTCCTGACCATCTCCACTTGGGATAATAAGAGTGTTTATTATACTTTCATTTTCATTTGACTAATATGTTTCTTCTTTCATGCAGATTTATGCAGTCTCAATTACAATTCGTATTGTGGTAAGTGAATTATGTTGCAACTCTGGGATTTATTTTCTACCTGACATGGCATTTTGGATAATGTAATTATTAGATGGGTCTAATTCTTTGCTGTGTTCTACAGCTTGGTTTCATGTTGCTAGCTCTTATATGGAAGTTTGACTTTCCACCCTTTATGGTGCTTATTATCGCCATTCTAAATGATGGTTTGTTATTTCTTTTCTTTGTCATTGTTTCCCATTGCCTGTCTCCTGCAGCATGCTTCTATGTGATCTTGAGCTTTATTGGTGGCTAATATTTCTTTGGCATTGTAGGTACTATTATGACAATTTCAAAAGATCGTGTAAAACCATCTCCTCTGCCAGATAGCTGGAAGCTAGCAGAGATATTTACTACTGGCGTTGTGCTTGGAAGTTACCTGGCAATGATGACAGTTATATTCTTTTGGGCGGCATACAAAACAAATTTTTTCCCGGTATGTCTTCTGTGACTTCAATCCCAAATCTGAATTTATTGTGACATCTGTGCATGTTGCTTCATCCCTGATCTAATGTTTCCTATTTATGTGAATGAATCTACATGAATTCTGCTTTTAGCTTTTGATGGTTTTGGATGCCTCATTGATTTATTTATCTTGTCTGCTATGTTTTCAGAGAGTGTTTGGAGTCTCGAGTCTTGAAAAAACTGCTCATGATGATTTCCGGAAACTTGCCTCTGCAATCTATCTTCAAGTGAGCACTATTAGTCAGGCACTTATATTTGTAACTCGATCTCGAGGTTGGTCATATGTTGAGCGTCCTGGTTTATTGCTGGTGGTTGCTTTTATTGTTGCTCAACTGGTAAGCCAAATAACATAACCATTTAATTCTGTTGTACTTTTTTTTTTCATTGCATCAAGTTTGATGATGGATTTGTTGTGTGCAGATTGCCACTTTGATTGCAGTATATGCAAACTGGAGCTTTGCTGCAATTGAAGGAATAGGTTGGGGTTGGGCTGGTGTTATATGGTTATATAACATCATATTCTACATCCCACTTGATATCATTAAATTTTTAATTCGCTATGCTCTGAGTGGTAGGGCTTGGGACCTTGTCATTGAGCAAAGGGTGAGTAGAGCTTGTTTTCTTGAGTTGATTAATCGAAGGCTGGTTTTAGTTTTTGCTCTATGCTTATTATGGATTTCATTATGTTGTAGATTGCATTCACAAGGCAAAAGGACTTTGGAAAGGAACAGCGTGAACTTCAATGGGCACATGCGCAAAGAACATTGCATGGATTACAACCACCTGACACCAAGTTCAATGAGCGTACACATGTCAATGAACTCAATCAAATGGCCGAAGAAGCTAAAAGGAGAGCTGAAATTGCAAGGTAATTGTTTTTATTCGACAAGGAATTAAGATGGGGATAAACATCAAAATATTGCATTTGTGACTACAATGTTTTGAAGAGTATGGAACAACAATAACTAAAACAACTACTACTATTAATTCTCCTAAGAAATGTGATCAGTCTTTTCACATCTGTGTCTTTCATGAGGGTAACATATATTTCGCAGTTAGATTAAGTTGTTTCCTAATTTTCTATAGACCCCATTAATTAATTTATTTATTTTCTAATAATTGCGTGCAGGTTGAGAGAACTTCATACACTAAAAGGTCATGTAGAATCAGTTGTGAGATTGAAGGGGCTTGACATAGACACAATTCAGCAAGCATACACAGTCTAAAGATGCTTATATATTTGCATACTTATATACTGTAAAGAGTTACATTCTAATGTTGCTGAAGGACCATATAATGTAATGATTACACACGTTCAACTTTAATGTCCTTTTTACTCTGCCGTCTGTTCCTAGCACTTAAAGGAGTGCTTTTGTGAGGTCAATTTATGTCATCTTGTTTCTTGTTATCACTCTACCTGTCACACATTCTCCACAATTTCATGATGCCAGGAACAAAGAGAAATTCACCCTTGTATCCTATGCTTCTGAACTCATTTTCTATCTATGTACCTCCTCAATTTCTTTCATCTTTGGAAATTAAATATAAGTTCGAAGTGAAGAGGCAGAAGAGGGTGAAGTTATCTGTAGTTTGCGTTTGGTTTGTTTATAAGCATAAAATGTCATGGAGATAAATACTTTGTTAAGAAGAGTGAATGTGGATATTCTGTGGTGAGGAGAGTGTTTCTCCAATTAGAATACGTTGCACTAGGAAACTGGGATAAGAGATAATCTATTTGTGGTCCTAATAATAACTAACGCGTGAATTTTTTTTAGCCCCTAATCCATGATAGAAAGAAAAGAATGTGCTTTGGAGTAATGAGTATCCATTTCTTAGAAGCCAAAGAGTAATGGCAGATAACATGCTAGTGCAATGATGGTACATTACAAGTATGCATTTGTCGTTACAAGCTCTTTTGAGATTCTTCACTTTGTGGGGCCATGCCACTTCCTGAAATATGGATGGCAAGGAGGTTATAGTCACTGTATGTTGTAAAGACACCATCGAAAAAACTTTTGGGTAAAATATGTTTTTGATCCTTTATTTTATCTTGATTTCTGTTTTTAGTTCCTCATAAATTTTTTCTCTGTTTTTAGTTCCTAAAAAATTGTTTCATTTTGTTTTTAATCCTGACATTAATTTTAACGGTTAAGTAATGTCATAGCGAGCAAAATTTGCATTTGAAAAATTTCTGTTCAAGTTTTTAGCAGTTTTTAACTGTTACAAATTTTCTGACAGACTAAAATCATCAGAAATGTTAAAAAAATAATAATAATAAATCAAAATTTCGAACACCAGATTTTATAAAATCACAAGAAATGTTACAAAATTAAGCATTTTTTACAGCCAAAACATTTGTAGCGGTTAGAAGTCACTAAAAACTTAATCAGAAAATTTTCACACACATACAGTTTATGTCTACCATGTCATCAGTTAACAGCTAAAATTAACGTTAGGGACTAAAAACAGAATAAAACAATTTTTAGTAACTAAAAACAGAACAAAACAATTTATGAGAGACTAAAAATAGAGAAAAAAATTATGAGGGACTAAAATCAGAAATCAAGATAAAATGAAGGACTAAAAACATATTTTATCCAAAACTTTTCCAACCGTAACTTTTAGGACCAATCACCATCTTCAAAACTCCGACGGACACGGCCTATTATTTTTGCACCACTCTTTTGTGATTATAATAATTCTTTGTTTATTGTTTCATAAAGTGTACCCTTCAATTCATTTAAAGATTTTTTTTTTTTTTTTTTTTTTTTTTTTTTTTAATGTTAGAGAAGCGTGTCTTAGGGCTGGAGGTAGATTATAGCCAATGGCTGCATGGGAGTGATGCTAATTGAGTATTGTTAAAAAAATTAATGGAAAGGTTCAAAGGCTCCAATTTCATTGATAAAATAACTAGTAAACTATTTGCTTAAAAGGAGGAATTAGCATGTATTAGAGAGGGAAAATAGAAAAAAGATTTAGATGTTTACAAATAGCCCCTCGTGAGATCGTTACAGTTGAGTTCCGATCTCATTAATTAGCTTAAGCACCAGGTGACACAAAACGAACTCTTTCTCTCCTAACAGTTGTAATATGCCAATTAGTACGAACATATGAATATATTGTACAGAATTTTCCTTAATATTAACAATTGTTTTGTACATGGTCTTCCAAAGAAGTTATAATGTAAATGTATTTTATAAAGTTTACGTTGATTAAGTTAATAGCTAGATCTTATATTGAATCTAGTTAAAACTAAATTGAAATGCAATTCAATTTAGTTGAATTAAAATTTTAGTCCATAATAGTGTATTCTTAAGAAATATATTTGAAATTGAAGATTCCATAACTAAATTAAAATAGAAAAATTAAAATTTAGATACCGATCTATATAGATGGTTTTGTTTCGGCATACAGAAAATGTCTATATGATTCCTCCAGTCCTGGAACAGCCTTGCGTGTGCTGTCTTCACTTTTTGAAGTAAGATGCACTATTTTGCAAAAATTAAATTATGGCATGTTTGGTTTGATAAATATTTCTGTAGAGAATTGAATAATAATGGCTCAACTTTTCTATTGCTCTGGAAGTGTATATATATACATCAGGATTACAAAGATAAGATTGAACTAATTTAAATTTAAATAAGTAACAACCTGAAATATGTTATCTACAGTTCAAAAATAAATGCATTTGAAACTGATAACAAATTGATAACAAACTGATAAGCATAACAGCTCTTGATTACAACAGGAATCAGTTGCTTGATCTAACACGCCCCCGCAAGATTGGAGTCCCATCAGTGACACCAATCTTGTTTCGTAATTGTTGATGGCGAGCCTTTGATAAAGGCTTGGTTAGGCAATCAGCAAGCTGGTCAGCTGTACAAACATGGTGGACTTTGAGTTTTCCTTGCTGTACCAAATCACGAACAAAGTGAATGTCAATGGAGATGTGTTTCATGCGAGTGTGATAGACTGGATTATGAGCAAGATAGGTGGCACTAAGATTATCACAGAAAAGTGATGGAGCCTTTGAAGTAGTGACACCTAATTCATGAAGTAGAGATTGAATCCATGACAACTCTGCTGCAGAATTTGCTAGAGCTCTATATTCAGCCTCCGTGGATGATCTAGCAACAGCCCTTTGCTTAGAGGATTTCCAAGAAATTAAGCAGGACCCATAGTAGACAAGGTGTGCAGATGTAGAAGTGTAGTCATCTTTATTCCCAGCCCAATCGACATCACTGTATGCAATGAGTGCAATAGACTTTGGTTTCTGAAGAAGCAAACCATGAAAGATAGTACCTTTAAGGTAGCGTAGAAGTCTCTTCAGTGCGGTTAAGTGTGTGGCAGTGGGTCTCTGCATGAATTATGCCAGTTTGTTAACAGAGAAGGCAATGTCAGGCCGGGTCATTGACAAGTATTGGAGACTACCAATTGTGCTGCGATAAAATGTGACATCAGTACTCGGTGAGCCATCATCTTTGCACAAGGTGGCACTAGTTGACAGTGGAGTAAGGACCGGATTAGCATCATACATTCTGGTCCGGTCAAGAAGGTCTGCAATGTATTTATGTTGGCTCAGGAATAAGCCAGTGGCAATTGGAATTACCTCAACACCAAGGAAATAATGCAGGTTCCCTAAGTCTTTGATAGAAAATGAATTTGCAAGGGCTGCAATGTACTCAGTAACTTTGCTAGAGGAGTTGCCTGTGATTATGATATCATCTACTTACACAAGAGTGTATAGAACAAGACCTTTGTTTCTAAGGATGAATAGAGAGGAGTCAGATTTTGAATTAATAAACCCATAGTCACATAGAAACTTACGCAGGGTTTGGAACCAAGCCCGTGGTGCTTGCTTGAGGCCATAGATTGACTTCCTTAGATGACAAACATGATGAGGTTTTTCTGGATGAACAAAGCCTGGAGGTTGTTGCATGTAAACTTCTTCACTTAAGGAACCATGCAGGAAGGCGTTGTTCACATCAAGTTGACGAAGTGTCCAGTTATTCTGCAAAGCTAAGGAAAGAACCAACCTTACTGTTGTAGGTTTAACAACGGGACTGAATGTTTGAGTATAATCCAACCCGGGTCGTTGATGAAAACCTTTGGCCACTAGTCTGGCCTTATACTTGTCAATATCACCATTAGCCTTTCGTTTTACTCGATAGACCCATTTGCATCCTATGAGATTTGTGTTTTAAGGCCGAGGGACAAGGTCCCATGTTCCTTGTTGGATTAAAGCATCAAATTCCTTGCTCATTGCATCATGCCATTCAATAGACTTGAGAGCTTGACTAACACATGTTGGTTCGATTGAGGAAGGGAGAGGATGTTTGGTAGTGAGAAGATATTTGGGGTTAGGCTTGTGTATTTGGTTCATTGCTCTTGTGACAGGACGAGAAGATGTAGGCAATGGAGGCGGCATTGATGTGGGAGTGTCCATAAGAGGAGGTGGTGGTGATCTCGTAGAGGAATTTGGAGTTTGTTGAATAGATTGAGTGGATAAGGTAGGTACATGTGGGGTAGTTGAGATAAGAGGTGGAGGAGATAAGGAGGAGTTTGAATTTTGAGGAGGAATTGGAGGAATAATAGGTGGTGTAAGTTGTTGGATGATAAGAGGGTGACGAGATAGAGATAAGGTGTTAACATTTGAATTTTTTGAATTTGAATTTGTAGATGAAAAGAGAGAAGCATATAGATTTGACTGAAATGGGAAGATTGACTTATGAAATACTACATGTCTTGAAACATACAGTTTTTGAGTGGGAGGATGATAGCATTGATAGGCATGGTGCTGAGAGGAATAACCAAGAAAGACACAAGGCATGCTCCGATTTGATAACTTATGTTGAGAGTATGGGCGGAGCCAAGGATAACAGAGACATCCAAAAACCCGAAGGTTAAGATAATTAGGTTTGGAACCAAAGAGAATCTCATGGGGACACTTGTTATTGAGCTGAACGGAAGGCATGCGATTGATTAAATAAACTGCCACTTGAAATGCAAAACACCAGAATATTTGTGGGACAGAAGAATGGGATAACAAAGTTAGAGCAGTTTCCACTATATGGCGATGCTTTCGTTCTGCAATGCCAATATGTTCAGGAGTGTATGGTGGACTGACATAGTGTGATATTCCATTTGAATTGAAATATGATTTAAGCTTGATATACTCAGTACCACCATCAGTGTAAACTGATTTAACTTTGTGAGAAAACATTGTTTCAATTTTTGTATGAAATTGAGGAAATATAGTGGCAACTTCAGTTTTACTTTTTAACGGGTACAACCATGAATATCGAGTGAAATGATCAACAAATACAAGATAATACTTGTAACCATTAACGAAAGTAATGGGAGAGGGTCCCCAAACATAAGAGAATATAAGTTCAAGTGGAGAGACAGTTTTGATAGAAGATATAGAGAAAGGAAGTTTGTGACTTTTATTGATATGACAAGAATTACAATGAAGATTTTTATTTTCTAAAGTCCTAGAGAGTCCACAGTTGGACAACATGTGATTAAGAACTCTTGAGGAAGGATGACCAAAGTGAGCATGCCAAAGAGATGAGGAAGTGGATGTGGTGGACAGGGCAGTGGGAGATATTGAGGAGGTTGGACAATAAGTGTAGAGATCACCACTACTTGGACCGCACATCAATGTCACCCCCGTTGCCTGGTCCTTCACACAAAAAAAAGAAGGGTGAAATTCAAGGTAAGTTTTATTGGATTTGCAGAATTTGGAAACAGAGATGAGATTGTGTTTGGCATGTGGAACACAAAGAACATCATGAAGATGAAATACAGTGGTGGGTGTGGGGAGTGTGGTGGAACCAACATGTGAAATTTTCAAACCTGTACCGTCACCTATTTGAACTTCTTCAGGGCCTTCATACTCAGAGTGAAGATGCATATTATTGAGATTGGTAGTCACATGATGACTGGCACCTGTGTCGAACACCCAATTAGGTGTTGTTGTATTAGGAGTAGAGGCATAATTGACCAAAGGTGCATTACTGCGTTGTATAAGCTGAGGGCAATATTTGGCTATATGACCAAGAAGGGAGCAGTACTGGCATCTCGGTGGTGGCCTGTTACCACGTGAATTGGAACCACGAGTCTTGCGTTGTTGATACCCTTGTCCACGAGAGAAGGATGCATTATTCTGCGATGGTTTGGATGAAAAGTTGCCACGTCCATAGGATGGTGTTGGCAGAAGACCATCTTGTTTTGAATTATGTTTGGCATTAGCGAAATTGGCTATAGGGACCTGTATGTTAGCCTGCGCAGCCTCACGACGAATGTAGTCATCATGAGCAAGTAGGTGGCTATGAAGCTCCTCAAAGGTGAAAGGATGCTCACGTGTACGAATTGAGGCAGCGATGTCACGATATTCAGTGCCAAGTCCATTAAGAATGTAGAGAGTAACATCATCGTCAGAAAGAGATTTGTCAATCACAGCAAGTTCATCGACAAGGCTTTTAACTGAGAACAAATAATTAGTTATTGATTTGTCTCCCTTTGTGCAGCGCTGAAGTTGATTCTTGATGGGCATAACATGAGAGCGAGATGTGTTTGCATATTGTGCTTCAATTGCAACCCATAAAGATCGAGCTGTATCATAAGTTGCAAAGGAGAGGCTATCTGCCTCTGTCATGGCTGAGAGAAGAAGATTAATGATCAATTGGTCAACAATGAACCAATTTGTGTATTCAGGGTTGGGCATGGAGGATCCATCTTGGACAATAGTGAGTGATTGGGATGGTGTAGTTCCATCAATGTGGCCCATGACTTGGATACCAGAGAGGAGGGTGGTAACCTGACGTTTCCAAGCACGATAATTGGCACGAGATAGTTTGAAAGTGATAGAAGCATTAAGGAGGAGGGATGATTTGGAAGAGATGGGGTTAGTGGTGGCCATGGGTGGAAACTTGAATGAGGATCGAGGTGCTGTGAAGCTAGTGGAAATCTGATACCATGTAGAGAATTGAATAATAATGGCTCAACTTTTCTATTGCTCTGGAAGTGTATATATATACATCAGGATTACAAAGATAAGATTGAGCTAATTTAAATTTAAATAAGTAATAACCTGAAATATGTTATCTACAGTTCAAAAACAAATGCATTTGAAACTGATAACAAACTGATAAGCATAACAACTCTTGATCACAACAGGAATCAGTTGCTTGATCTAACAATTTCAATTTTTATTTAATATTTTCATAAGAAATTATAAAAATATATCATTAGTTTCATATTTTTTTTTAAAGATTTTTTTATGAAAAATAGACATATTTTGATGCTTTTATTATTATTATTAAATAAAATTTTAAAATAAAAATATTTTTTTCTCAAACCAAACAAATTTCAAGCTTTTCATTTTGAACTAATTTGCAATATAAGAAGAGAAAAATCCCAACATGTTTAATAAAATTCTTGTCATAAATCATATCCTCTCATTAATTCAATAATATATTTAACAACTTATGAAAAAATTAGTAAACAACCCTTTTTAAGCAGTATATTGTAAATTATAATTAAAGAAGTATTAGTATCATATTTTGTTATCAGTTAAATTTTTATAAAACTTAATAAATTAATTAAGAGTAAGAATATTTAATGGGTCGCGTAAAAACTTTAACTGATAATAAAAAAATTATTGAAAAGAATTGTATCAATAATGTGTGATGTTGGCGTTTCTTGATACAGCAGGTACATCTTATTAATAGCTTATGCATAGAAAATTTCATTGGGATCCAAGTGATGCGGATCAGAGCATTGGAAGCTTGCAGGTATATGTAGTGTAGGTTCGGTGGGGATTATACTTGATGCAACAGCCTGAAATAGAAACAATTCTTAAGATATTGATACTTTTTCTTTTATTTAAGGATAAGTGTATATATGCTATAAAAAAAAGGATAAGTGTATATTCATTCTATTTTTGAGATGTAAGAAATGAAAAAAGAATGTTAAAAATGATGTGATGAAGAAGAAAAAATAAATAAAAAGATGTAAAAAAACATATACAATAGTTATTACTTTTATATATATATACGACATAATCCTGTTTGAACCGAATAAAACTATTTTGAATAGTAAAATTCTCTTTTCAAATATTTAATACAATTGTATATTTAAAATTTAAACTTGAAATTATTTTATAAGTTAAAACAATCTTACACACTACATTATGTTTAGAAGAGATGAAAGTAAGAGAAAAAAAAATAGAGAGAAAAGAAAATATAAATAATAATATATTTTCTTTGTTTAATTGAAGATATTAGAAAAAATGACTTTTAAAGATAAAAATTCAAACTTTTATTTCTTCTTAAAATTTCTCCCATTTAAATTTTAAACTTTTCTCTCCTTCCTAATTTTCTTTTCTCTTGACCAATCACACATAGGGTACATGCTGGCTAGATAATTAGATACTTTTTTTAAGATAGATAATTAGATACTTTAAGTAAGACTAGACATTTTTTGTGTTGTGGATATATTTTAATTGGTAAGGTTAGGTAGAAAATTAGTTTGACCCACATTATAAAGAATGATTACTGTAGGCACACAAATGAGCAGTTAAAAGGTTGTCAGGCCTTATTTTATGGTGCGTTTCTCAGATTTGATATTTGAATTTGATACAGACCTAACAGTTGACTATATAAGCATCATTTTTGTCGTACATTGTAGTATAAATATACGGTGCCATGGTGTCCGCGTCAATTCTTTATGAGATGCAATAGAAACCAAGCACGACAAGATAATGTTTGAGGATCATCTAGGGCATTGTAGAATTTCATATAAATAAAAACATAATCTGAATAATGAGAAAATTCTTCTTTTTCATAAATCAACCACAACACTACAGCTTTGTTTTGATGTTGACAGAAAAAAGAGAGAAAAAACAAAGTAAAGAAAAAAAAATTTGTTGTTATTTGAATGAGAGATAAAAAAATTAATTTATAATTGACTAAAAAATGTGAAAAATGTAATTATATTAAATGATTTTTATACTCTTTTGATAAATAGTAAATAAATGTTTAAATGGATAAATTTGTTATTTTAATAAAATTTTCTTTTTCTTTCTCATTTTCTCTTGAGTTGATAAAAACTTTTAACCCTGCAAAATATTTTTTTATGTTATATTTATTTTTCCATTTATAATTATATGGTAATTTTTCTTTTTTGCCTTTCTCTACTCGTATATACATTTTCTTTTTTTACTTTTCTCTATCCATATTTTTTTTCTAATTATTTTCATCCCAACCAAACAAAATTTATGTTTACATGGAAAGATATTCATGTTAATTGTGAAGACTACAAGTAATTTGACAAATTATTATCTTAAATATAAATAACTTATAATACAATAATTTATACAAAACTTCAATTGTTAAGCAAAGTTACATAAATAATTTTCTATCTGGTACACTCAATCACGAAAGGATCCTTTTGGCTTCTCACTCTACCGATTTTTTGTTAAGGAAAACGCAATTCTTAAAATGAAAAGTATATTCTAAAAATATTGTTTTCAATGTATTTTCATCATAATTTAATAGAGATAAGAGTAATTCTTAAAATATCCTCGTTCAATAATAATTATAACTACTGTATATACTCCGATATTTGTAGCAATAAAAATAAGTACTTCGATATAAACGAGACAACGATGGTTCAGAACTGCATACTAAGTGAAGCCAACGAGTCAATTTATGTTTCTTTTTCTTCTAGAAAACTTTTGACCTATACGCGTAACTTTGACAATGTTTCATCACTCATCATTGAATTGAAGACACTGAGAAATTGTATTGTATTGCCCCTTTTCTTCTGCAAAGTGCATCCTTCATTTCTTCTTCACATTTCTAGTCGTTGGTACATGGTACAACCAAGAGACTTACTAGTATAATAGTAGAGTCTAACTTTGCTATTGTAATCGGATTTTTTTAAAAGTTATATTCTTTATATAATATATTTTTATAATACTATCTTATATTTCTTTTTCTTTTCTTATTTTTTTTTAAATTTGTACAATTTTATTGTACAAAAATAATTCTACTTTTTCTGGATTATCGGGTTGAAGCATTCATTCCTACTTTACTCTGTTTCAAAATACGAACTACTCTCCCTTGACTTAAATATTATATGTATGGTAGGATAGAAATATAGTCGAAAGAAATAGAAATAAGAAAGATAACTTTCATCAAAAAAGAAATAAGAAATAAGAAAGATAAGACGAAAAAATTAAATTTCTACTGAGAAGAGAAATAACAGGGACTCATTAGAAAATATTTTTTCTAACTTAGCATGAAATGGGAGGGAAATTATTTTTCTCTTTTTATTTTTAATTTCTTAAATATTAAATATTTTTATAACATTTTAAAAAATAATAAATAATTTTATTTTAAGAAAAAATAATATAGTAAAAAATTAACTTTTTAATTAGTATAATATTTTATATAAATTATTTAACACAACTACATACCCAAAATTCGAACCCGATATCTAAAACCATTAGTTAAAGTTAGAATAACTCCACGTCAGTTAATTCAAATTCTTGGTGGTGTAAACATGTAAATTGTTTATCATACAATTCACTTTTATTAATAATTGAGTGATTGATTCTTTCAATTATAAAAATTAGGAAAATTTGGTCCTATAAAAAAAAGTTATTTAAAATCAAATATGGCACGTTAAATTCAAATTCTAGTATTCAATAGTGTGGCGTACAGAATTGTTTTCGAAAGAAAATACTCATCGAAACAAAAAACAAAAAATAAAAAAAATATGGCACGTTAATCATAATAAAAAAGAATAAGTAAAACTTAAAACTCGTCAAAGAAACATACATAGTAACCCTTGTTCCATTCTTTCTAATTAAGAATATTACATCAAAAGTTTCCTAATCCTTGTACCAATACTTTTGTCTAAAAAGGATCAATACTTTTTTTTTTTTTGCTTAAGAAAGGATCACTACTTTATATTCTACCTATTATTACTATTATTATAATTCCATACATTAACTTAGCTTTTTTTAAACACCAATAGTAGATGTTTCAGATTGTTTGGGTACTTCGTTGAGTTCAAGGTTACTGCTGTCACTTTCCTTATACTTGTACCATTTTGAACACAATAGGAAGTACCCCAAATTCATGATTTCTAGAGCAGCAATCATGTAATAAAAGAAATCCAATTTCCCCTTGTTAAGATCTTCTGGTAACCAATTCCCTGTTGCAGATTTCTCGCTGGTATTGTGAACAATTGAAATCAGAAGAGTACTCAAATAACTGGACCCTGCCATGCCACAATAGAATATTGACCCTGCAATGCTTCTCATGTTCTCAGGGAACTGCTTATAGTAAAATTCAACTTGTCCAACCGCAGTGAAAGATTCAGATAGACCAGCAAGTGTTAACTGAGGAATTAACCATAGACCTGACATTGATGAAATAGCACCTTTTCTTGGTTGCATTCCTATAGGATTCTTGAGAGCCAAACTTCTTCTATGCTCTTCAACTACACCAGCTACTAGCATGCATAGTGCAGAAAGAAATATGCCAATTCCCATCCTCTGAAGGATTGTGATGCCACCCTCTTTTCCGGTGATTCGGCGGAGAGAAGGGACCACTATTCTGTCATAGATTGGTAGCCACAAGGTCATGCTCAACATCAAGAAGACATTGAAGGATGCACCAGGGATCTTGAAGTTGCTGCTTCCAAGACTCCTATCGGATTGAAGGGCTTGAAACACAAGGAGAGTGTGCATTTGGACAATGACTAAGTGGTACACAATGGCTGAAAACCATATAGGTAACACTCTCACCACACATTTTGCCTCCTCCACTTGCTGTATGCTGCAAAGATTCCATGGATCTGCTGCAGATCCATCTGGTTTTATTTTATCTTTTGGGGTCACAATGGCTGCTTTGTCCAATAACCTATTCATGGAATATTCATTTCAGTTAGAAACTTAGGACTTGTTTAATATAAATAAATGCTACTGCATGTGAACATTTTAACACTTCAAAAATTCAAACACTTTATTAACATTTATTATTCTCTCTCTTTGTTTGACATCATACTTGCACTTCTTTCTTTTTTCTCTCTTTATTTCTCTAAAAGTCAATTAGAGTAAAAGTATCTATCTTTGTTCTAAAAATATGTATTTTATTTTGGTTTCTTATTTTCATAAATAATTACAAAACAACTACATTGTTTTCCAGCGTGTTTTGATACACATTATAAATGTAAAAAATCGGGTCAATTTGGTGAATGAGGTGAAAGCTATAATTTGTCATATCTTGTTTGATGCAAAAAACTACAACCTAAACGTGGAACCAAACACTCACTTCATTTTGTTTCTTGTTTTCGAATATTTGTTTAAAAAACAAATGAAAACAAGATAATAATTTTGTAATTATTTATGAAAACAGAAAACGTATTCCCAGACCAAATACTCCTTAGTCCTTATCTTGAGAAACCAATTATTCACCAAGAAATTGCTGAAGTAAAAAGTTAAAAGCTTCACGTAGTTACCTGAATTGAAACGTGTAAGGTAGCTTAGAGTTAACACTCTTGGGCGGCACATAGTTGAAGAGGGAAAGCATTGGATGTTCTGCAGGTAGTTTTAGACTCCTTTTCTTGATTGCAACCACTAAAACTTGTACAATACCAGTTATGGGACTACCACTTGGTTTAACTTTGACATAGATTTTGGACCCCATGAAATACACCACACAAGATATGAGCATCAAAGCAGCAGGAATTCCCAACCCTATTGCCCAGCTCACATTTGACTGTACATAGACAATTAGTGTTAAAGACACCATCTGGGCAAAAGTGAAGGTAAAGAAGTACCAATTAAAGAAGCTGTTGATCCCTTTCTTCCCTGAATCTGTATTGGGATTGAACTGATCAGCTCCAAATGCCAAGTTACATGGTCTGACCCCTGCAGCACCAACCAGCAGCAAGCCAAATCCACTCACTAGAAAAGCCATTTGCCCTGCAGTTGGTCCTTTGCATGTTTTGCTCTCCTTTCCACAGTGAGGTGGATGCAGATTCTTAAATACTGCTGTGAGTTGTATCACAAGCAATCCCTGTTTGTATGCAGGGAAAATAATTACAAGGCTGAAGCTGAATGATGTCTATTAAATTACTATTATATTTTTCATCAAGCTAAATTGACCATGACCACAATTGATGTAGATGTGTAAGTTTTTCTTTTTGTAAATCATGTTTTTTGTTACATAAACTTAGATATTTGGTCATGGAATTTAGTGAAATTGTGTGAGGAATGGTGCCATGGCATGAGCCTTAAATTAGTACCAGAAATGAAGTGAATGTGCAGAATCCTATTGTCTTGTAGCGGCCAAAGTAGGTGTCCGATAAGAAGGCACCTATGAAGGTAGCAAAGTTGGTGCTGCCGTTGAAGATGTTGATTATATTTGTGGCTGTGATGTTCTTCAGGTTGAAAACAGTAGTGAGATAGACTAAAAGATTGGCTAAAGTGCCAATGGCTCCCAATTTCTCAAAAGTTTCATTTCCTACCAAATAGTCATTCAAAAGATAAGACTAAAAAGTAAAAACACCACACACACACACACACAAAGAAAGAGAGAGATAGAGAGGAAGCAAGCATGTAGGATGTACAAGTTTTTCATTCCTTACCTATGATAAAGGGCATGGCCTTCCATCCTCTGTAGTTAATCTTAGGATCATTCTCTGTCACATGTTTCTCATTGTTCTCCATACTTTCTTTCTCCATTGTCATCATAGTTGTTTTCCCGGCTTCTTTATCTCCCACTTCTTCAAGATTTTGTATATGACCTCTGTTGCTCCCTCACTAGAGGGAGGAAGAAACGTGATTATGGTGTTGGGTAGGTGAAAGTTGAACTAGACAAGGGAAGGAAAGCAGTGAAGTTAATATATAAATGAGTGACTGAGGTTTCACTTGTTTCTTTTTGAAAAGTGAGATTTCAGTGTCACTTTAAAATTAATCTGTATGAGGTGGGGTCACATTTAATAATTTATTAATATATGAAATAAACAAGAAAATTAAAAGGGGCAATTTGTGAAATATTTATTTTTTATTTGTCAAAGGTTCAATTAAGTTAATTTATATTATTAAATAAAAGAGTTTAAATTTGACTTTTTTATTTAATTATATAAAGAGTAAATTATACGGACACCTCTTGAGATTTGCCTTTATTACACTCGACACCCCTCCATTTTTGAATCCTACAAAAAATCTCTTAATTTTTGGACTTTCGCTACACCGACCCTCTCTCTCAGGTTTAAAAAATATTACCCCCCTTAGGGGTGCTCAAAGTAATGTAAAAAAATATAGGGGTGCTAGATGTAATAAGAGCAAATATCAAAGGGGGTATGTGTAATTTACTCTTATTTAAATGAGTCAAATGGATATACATGTAATGATGATAAATATTAATTCAGTAAAAGTTAATAAATTTATTTAATGATAATATATGATTTTATGATAATATAATTTTTTTTTATATTATTAGTCATTCTAATTAAATTTAATTGATAAAATTTAAAAAGTATTTTAAAAATATATTTGATACATAAGAGATAATCATGATATAAATAAATTAAATAAGATAAGTTTAAATTTCATATTTTTTTAATAAGTTAAGTCTAACTTTTAAATACGATTTATTTATATAAATGAGAAGTCTATATTAACTATATAAAAATTTGAGTTTAATGGTGATGCACCGAAGGTGTAAAAAAATTTTACACAGTTATCCAATCATAAATCATTGTTTGTATGATTTTTAAGATAATTTTATAAAAATCAACAAACTTACCATACATGGTGGATTGTGATTGGATGACTTTTAATTGAACTCATTTTCACATAGAGTATAACCAATATAATGCAATACTTATTCGGGATAAAAGAAACATTTAAAACAAGAGTTTAATATGTCTGAACGTTTCTTTTCACTCCCACATGCATAAAAGTAGATAAGTGGGAATAATTCTAATTCCTACGTGATAATATAAAAAGTAAAATATTTTGAGAAGAAAAATGTTCGTGTTACCACTAGAAATTGTTAACATTATTAGAAAATAGAATAATTAGCATTCTTGAGTAATCGACCGAGCCATTAATGTAGCTAGAGTAGTGATAAATTTCATTAATAAAATACGTCTTATAGAGAGTTTATCTAGGGTTTTTTTTTTTATCAAATATCTAGAGTTCTTATTATCATACTCTTATAATTCACTTTTATTCTATTTTTTTTCTTTCTATTTCTCTAGATTTTTCATCATATCACATTTATCACTTGTCTTTTATACTTTTATTTTACTTTTTTCTATCTCTTTCTTGCATCCTATCATTCCAACCACGTTATAAAATATAAAATTTTTAACAAATATATCCAAAACCGGTAAGCTACTCCACAGCTAAGTGGCAAGTTAACCAACAAAAGTCCAACCAACAAATGTAGCTATTATGTCTATAGGAGAAAACCAACAAGTCAACAACACATAATAAGTGCATGTTTCAGTTCAAATTATTGTTGCACAAATTTCGAGACAAATCCAATTGACTAAAACAAAATGAATGCAAAAGGAAGGTCCTGATCCGTTGATAAACTTAAGTTTGGCCTTACCAACGTTTAACCAAACATGTTCTAAAATTAAAACACAATGATGCATGTTTCCTGCAATGAATATTATTGAACGGTGGCCCTTCAAAATTGAAATGCTGTAGCACTTGCTATTGCTACACCGTTTTCAATCTTCATGATCCATTTCAAGCACTTGCTATTTGGTGCTGCTGCATCACCTCACCGCATCGCAGAACTGATGATATATTGCAACACATTCACACAGGGCGGTCACACTCGGTGCTACGTAAGTTTTAATTTTAGTCAACCCAATAGAATATTTTGGGAGGAGGTGAAGATGTTTGTTTCATAATTAAACATTAATACCTATCAGTATTAATTTTTTAACATAAAAATTATTTTTTAATTATTGATGTTTTTTTAAATATTAAAATTTAATTTAAAAATAAAGATGAAAAAATATATTACAAGAGATAATTGGTTAAATCCCCTTCCTAAAATAGTTTTTTTTCCAAGAAAAACTCTTAAAAACGATTTCATTGAAACTTAACTCCTAAAAATACTCTAATTCAAAATAGTTACTTTAATTTATATATAGTGGGGATATTAATTAAAAATATATTTTAAAATCTTTTAAAGAATATTCTTTAATGATGTTAAATTAAATAAATTAAATCGTATATTTTAACATGAGAAGAGAGTAATGTAATATTCGTATGTCCAAGTAAATAATTTATTTTTGTTGAATATAATAAAGTGTACATTTTAATGTAAAAGAAAAACAATATAATACTCATATATCTCATGCAATATAATTTAGTCTTTTTTTTATTATTGCCATGACAACGTTTTCTTTTTGAGTAGGGGACTATGAGATTTCCTTTAGCATAAGAAGCCATGACAACGTTTTCTTTTTGGTTAGGATTGGCCTATCCGAGATTTGGGTAATTAGCATAAAATTTTAATTTTAAATTTCAATATCATTAATGTACACGAAAAAATAATAATAACACAAGATTGCTTTTATTTTCTTCTCCGTACGGGAAGAATTACAGCAAATTATTCTTCAGCAAAGTACTACCATTGTAGTTATTAACTTGATTGCGTTAGCGTAAACATATGCATCGGGTGTTCTTCATTGTAGTTATTGACTTGATTACGTGCAATTTTCTGGTTTTGCCAACAATCACCCCACGTTTGATTGAAAACCCCATTCAAACCAAAAAAATCTTAATCAATTTAGTCCAATCGATATTTTATTAAGCACTTATTAAAAGCAGATAATGACATAATGATGATTAACAGAACACGGCCATAGTTTTGTTTTGGGTTTGTTTCACTGCCAAATTAGACACGCTCTCAGTATCTGAAAATATTGTTGGGTTTGGACGTTTGATTAAATAGTTGGCCTCAAAAATTCTGATTGGGGCACTTATAACACGTATTATGAATAATTATGATTTATGAGGCACAGCAACTAATTTTTTATTTGTGATAGTTATCCTTAACCGTCTTTTCCAGCACACCTTCAATTATTTGATCCACTCA
The DNA here is from genome assembly GCA_026413185.1 of Pueraria montana var. lobata. Taxonomy (NCBI): domain Eukaryota; kingdom Viridiplantae; phylum Streptophyta; class Magnoliopsida; order Fabales; family Fabaceae; genus Pueraria; species Pueraria montana. The sequence continues at coordinate 60,404,356 of CM048649.1, forward strand.
TTAAGTCTTAACATGGAGCTAGCCGGCTTGGTTATATCTTAAAAAACAGTTATTACTGCACTGCATGTAATCACAACTGCAGAAAATTTTGCTTATATATGTGTGTGTGTCTTCACTCTTCACCTGCATCTTGAAAATTTTCAAGTCTAGCGTGAATAGGCTCTAATGAAAAAGTTAAGAAATAAATTGAATATAGCCACCAACCATGTGATAGCAATGTTGAGAGGGTACGGATACGAGTTGAATACAATATACAATACACAGTTTCAAATGCACATAAGTAAAGTAGGGCACAGCCACTGGAGGTTTCTAACAAGTTGGTGATACCATTAAAGGATCGATGTTGATAAAAGTCAGATCATCGATCGGTGCTCAAAACTTCAGAAGGTAAAAGTTTGATCCAGGAGAAAATTATTATAATAGGATTACTACTAGTACTAGTTTGTGATTATAAAAATGAAAAAGAGACTATTATTATTAGAGTCCTGGGTTAAGGAATCCTATTAAATGTTTCTAATAACTTAACAAACAAATATCAAGTGACTTTTGTGTTTATAATGTAACAAATAGTTTCTTTTTGTTAATAAAAATTCTGTAAATATATTTCTTTAACTACTAGTGCTAGCATTTGCGTAATCGTTACTACAGATTCTAATTGACTCTCTCCCGTGGACCCAAATGGTTAACGGAATCTAATCATACGCCATAAGATTCCAAGAAGTCAATTTTCATCTCACAAGTATGCTTGTAGCTTTCAATGTGAACGTGGGAAAACTCGTGTAGCTAGGAGAATGCTCGGGACCTTATCAAAACTATGACGCAGCTAAAAAGCCATCCATCTTAATTTCGTTGATGTTACTCTTTCTGTGAGTTGTATTCATACAATACAAGTGAACAACAATTATTGGAATATTAGTGTCATCTCATATATCTAAGAATATAACGAGGTTCCGTGTCTAACGTAGATTCAAGTTCTTGTTTGAAAGGAGATAAAAACCAAGTAGAAAATCATCACCTTTTTTGGCATAGTCTGAAAAGGTTTTGAGAGACACGATCAAATATACTTTTCCTTTTCTATATTTATTTGAATGCATAAAATATTTGTTGGGATTACTGAATAAGGAAGGGGGCAGAAAAATGGATGGCTCATTGTTTTTTTTTTGAACCTGGGTCCTTTGCTATTGGACTGCAAGTTCAGTTTGGGGCGGGGTGAGTAAGAAAAACAGATTCCATAGGTTTAGAAATAATAGAAATCGTGGAAAAAAATGAAGTTAGAAAATAATATCTCATTGAAGATTGTCAATCAGATTTTTTGGTGAAGATTAATAATCATCAGTAAAAGTTGATGAATATTTCGTATCAATAACATGATAAAAAAAATAAATCATAGAATTCAACTTTTGTATCAATCTCTCTAAATGGACATGCAGTTCAAGTGAGGTAATTCAAATCGGTCATAACTCATAAGAATCTTCTAATGTCAACAAGCGGAAATTGAATCATACAATGTAGAATACTATGCGTTGACTGACAGGACGACCGTCCAATTGGTATTACTTAATAATGTGAGGAAATATAGAAACCAAAAGTAAAATTAATAAATTTTACAAAAACACCGAGATAAGTCCTATAATCATGTTCTTATTTTTCTTTCTCACAATCTTTTCATGTTTCTTGTTAGCATGTAACATGAACGGAAAGAACACCTAACTGTGACCCACTTAAGCTCATTATCTTCATCTGTAGAAAGCAGATTGAGGAAAATTTAATCGTCATGTCAATTTATTTTCTTTCACTATCATTAGGTGCTTTAAGACAAACGTTTTGGATGCAGGCATCCTATCCTTAGAATAATGTACCTCATCTGTCATCTCATCGTACATTTACACATGAAGTATCTATCTAATTGAAAAGGCACATATTGTGTTTTTGTTGCTATACTCAATTTGATTTTAACCTTTGCTAGTTGTGGCTCCACTTGATGTAAAATTGTAGTAGCCTATTTCTATGCAATAGCTATAGACTCGAATCATTAACACCGTTAGCACTTCTTTCCGATTGTTTTGTCGCTTTTTCGAGTTCAATGGAGCTGCTGCCCGTGCCTTTGTACCTAAACCAGCTTGCACATAACACAAAGTAACCTAAATTAACAATTTCTAGAGCAGCAATGAGGCAATAGAAGTTATCCAATCTCCCCTTGTTCAGATCCTCCGGTAACCAATTCCCAGTTTCAGATTTGGCAGTTGTTTTGTGGATAACTGAAATAAGCACACTACTCAAATAACTTGACCCTGCATGGCCACAGTAGTAAAGAGAACCTGCAATGCTTCTCATGTTCTCAGGAAATTGTTTGTAGTAAAACTCAACTTGTGCAACAGACATGAATGCTTCAGCCAGTCCAGCTAATGTCAGCTGAGGAATCAACCACAGACCTGACATTGATGAGATTGCACCTTTTCTTGTTTCCACTCCTAGAGGATTAATCAGAGCCAGAGTTCTACGGTGTCGTTCAACCCTAGCAGATACTAGCATGCTGAGTATAGAGAAAAATATGCCAATGCCCATCCTCTGAAGGAGTGTGATGCCACCCTCTTTTCCAGTGAGCCTTTGGAGTAAAGGCATGACTTTTCGGTCATAGACGGGTAACCAAATTGCCACGCTAATCATCAGAAAGACGTAGTAGGATGCTCCTGGGATCAAGAACCCGCTTTGCCCAATACGCCTGTCAGATAGAAGGGCTTGGAACACTAAAATGGTGTGCTGTTGGACAATAACAACAAAGTACAAAATTCCTGAAACCCAAATGGGTAACACTCTCAACAAGCATTTAACCTCTTCCACTTGCTGCATACTGCAAAGATTCCAGGGATCAGTAGCAGATCCATTGGGATTTATTTGATCTTGGGGAGTCATGATCGCTGCTTTGTCAAGGAACCTGTTAAGATAAGCCATCTGGTGAACACTTTTTAAAAAATATAACATAACAAGCACCAAATACTAACTTCTTGATGTTGTTTACCTGAATTGATATGTATACGGAAGTTTAGAATTCATTGACTTGGGAGCCACATAGTTGAAGAGGGAAGGATATTGATATTCTGGGAGTTTCAACCTCCTTTTCTTTGTCGCAACCACTATAACTTGCACCATGCTAGTTATAGGGCTACCACTTGGTTTAACTTTCACATACATTTTGGACCCCATGAAGAAGATTATGGAAGATACAAACATCAAAGCGGCAGGAATTCCCAGACCCACTGCCCAACTTACATTTGACTGTATATAGACAATAATTGTTAAGGATATCATCTGAGCAACAGTGAAAGTGAAAAAGTACCAATTGAAAAAGCTAGTGATCCCCTTTTTCCCAGAATCTGTGCTAGGATTAAACTGATCAGCACCAAATGCTAAGTTACATGGTCGGATCCCTGCAGCTCCTACCATCAATAAACCTAAACCAGTCTTTAGAAATGTCATCTGCCCTTCTGTTGGCCCTTGGCATATGGTGGACTCTTCACAGTGAGGTGGATGCAGCTTCTCAACTGCCGCTGTCAGTTGTATTGCAAACAAACCCTGTATGAGGCAGGCAAATCAAGGAATCAGATACACAACTTAAATGAGCCAATCTTGTCAAAGTTCAAGACTGATAGCTTTCTTTGTAAGCATTTTAAAATGGAATTACTTCTATTTGTGAGGATCTTAAATTATATTTTACACTTCTCAATGTCATTGGTTTTTTCTAAATTCACATATCCCTAACTGTGTTGTGTTTTTCCATAAACAAATAGAATGGATTCAAGTGATGAAGGCAGCAGGCAGCTGAAATTTACCACAAAGGAAGCCACTATGCAGAATGCCAGTATCTTGTAGCGACCAAAAAAGGCATCAGAGAGAAAAGCTCCTAGTAATGTAGCAAAGTTGGTGCTGCCATTGAAGATGTTGATAATATTTGTAGCCGTGATGTTTTCCAAGTTGAATACCGTAGTGAGATAGACCAAGAGATTGGATAAAGTGCCAATGGCTCCTAGCTTCTCAAAAATCTCATTTCCTGCCAATTAGTAATTACACAAATGAATCACTTAAGATTTAAGGACAAAAACTAACAAGAAAACGAATCATATAGAAACACAAAACCCAGCTCTTGTAGTCTTGCCCACCTATAATGAAGGGCATGACCTTCCAGCCTCTGTAGTTAATCTTAGAGTCATCATCTGTTCCGCTATTCTCATTCTTCAATAAACTTTCCTCCTCATCATTCTCCAAAGTCTCTCTCTTTGTCATTCTTTCTCCAATTGTGTTTATGATGATACGCTCCAAGTGCTACCTAGAGGAAGGAAAGGAGGGCATGAAGGACCAGTGAGATGGATCATGAGAGAGGAACTTCAAAATCACACCAAGTATTATCATCACACCTACCTACCAACAAATTCACTCTCTTGCTGATTTACAGATCTAGTCTTCACTCCTGGGCAAATTTTTGTCCAAGATTTTATTTTTATTTACACTTTCTCCCCCTATTATTTTTTGTTCTGATTGAATGTTTAAGTCAGCGTTTTTTTGTGGTTTGGTTGAAACAAGTAGATCTTCATTGGTGACCAACAACTCTTTACCAAACAAAAATATTTTGTTGTACCCAAAAAGTAAAAACCAAACCAAAACCTAAGCAAGAAGATCACAATATAAAATCTCAGAAGTTTTTTGCAGGTTACAATTTGCTCAATTTAGACCCCTACATTACACAAAACGCTGCCAAATTCATCCTAAATGCTACCTCTCATCATCCTGTCCTAATTTTAAGTCTGTGGGAAAATTTCCAAAAAGCACAAAACTTATTGCAATCTTAATCAAACCCAGAAAAAAAAAATCTAAATTTAATATGACAAGCAGTCAACTAAGTACATCTTAAGATGATATCTCCAAATAAAAGCAATGAAAAAGCATAAGCAAATGGATACCCAGGAATGGAGCAACATAAAAATTCAGAGAGAAATCGTAAACCAATAAAAATGGATGATAGCAGTACCTGAAACGACAGATGTTAATTGGTGCCTTGTGGAAGGAAGAACATGGAGGGAGGCTTCAAACTCAACTCAAAGACTTGTTGTCAGAGAGAGAGTACAACGTGTGTAATGCTCAAGATCAATGTGTCTATCGGCTATCGAACCGGCGGAACTACTAGATTAATGAGTAATTGATTCGTCGGACAGATTTGACTCGATATATATTAAAAAATTAAAAAAATATAATATAATTAACATAATTTAATTATTTAGCATTTTAAATTTTAAATTATTATTTAGCATTTTAAATTTTAAATTATTGTCATTATAAAGTATCTAATATTTTAAATAAAAAATAATAACCAATAGTCATGACAATACAAGTCTATAAATAAATTTCATACATAAACAAAATTAAAAAAAGTATTGAATCACATCGTTTCAGCACTTTTTTTTCAAAAAAAAAAAAAATTACATCACAATCTGATTCAACCAAAGAACTGCAGGGTCACCGGTTTTTTCAAAAACCCGCCGGTTCAACCCGGGTCGTACCGGGTCAAATGCATTTCCTGTCTTTTCATTAAACCGAACCGATGAAATCACCGGATTCCGGTTGGACCGGTAGGATCGGGCGGTCCGGTCCGATTCTTCAAACACTGATGAGGAGTTGAATATTTGATTTTGAATTTTTTATAATTGATAAAATATTCCATGCTTAGGGTGAGAAAATTATCCGAAATTCATTTTCATTCGCGATTAATACAGTATTTTAATTATAAATGTTCGTCTTAAAAATAATTTTGACAATAGGCAATAGCAACATCTTATTGTCATAAAATATATATTATTCGGGAAATAACTCGTGTCTTATAGCCTATAGGAGTATTAAATTTATAATTTACATTTTTATATTATTAATATTTTTAATTACTTTATAATTTTATAACATATATATATATATATATATATATATATATATATATATATATATATATATATATATATATTGTTGTTGTTGGTATGTATATCAACGTTTGTTTTGAAGAAATATTATTTTTATAAATATATTTCATATTTATAGGTAACTTGTGATAATTTCATTAGTGAAGTTTGAGAGAAACAAATTAAAAATAATTTAATGAATTTAATTAAAAAATATTTGAGAAAAAATAAAAATGTAAAAGTTTTAGTAAACTAAAAATTAGTGAAAAGTCTTGATTATAAAATAATTAAAAAATTGAAAGAGTTAATATTTAAAATGAAATTAAAATTGAAAGACATAGTACAGTAGAAGAAAAAAAAAACTATCGTAATGTCCGATATTGTATAATTTGGAATTAATTGAATAAATTATTTATAATTATTATTATTATTATTTTATAAAAAGGAAATATTGAATGTTGAAATATCATAAATTACGACAAAAATTAACTTAAATGAATAGTTTATGACAGATAATAGACTAGTCTTGGGTTTTGTATTTTTTAAATAAGTTAAATCTATTTAAGGAAAATCTTATTAGGGTTAGTCTATTTTCACTCTACCCTTCAAGTATATAATGTAATTATGTATTTAGGATTTGAGCTCGATATCACTAAGTTAGAATAATCTCATGTTAATTAATTCATACATTCGGTCATAAAATCTTATATATATAATTTATTTAATTTGACAAAAAAAAATATAATGTAAAGTATAATAGGCACAAATAATATAATAAAATAAAATAAAGTATAAAACATCTTCCAAGAAGAATGTATAATGAATGAATCATTAAGATTGATATACTAGTAGGGAAGTTTGGATAGATTGCATAAGATCCTAGATTAATATAAAAATATAAAATATACCGTTTTAAATTTATATATAAAAAAAAAAGAAACAAATAGTTAGTATAAGAAATATCTAAAAGTTGTTGATACTTATTAGGGATAAAACTAAAGAATAAAAAACAAATTGATTAAACATGTTGCAGAAAAAAAATGAATCATTAATAATTAAGAATTGTTATATTACAACATCATATTTAAAATATAACCGTAAATATTTTTATTAGTATTGCAATGTTTAAAATATTACACGTTTAAAATATTAGATTACAACAAAATATTTAAAATACAAGTTAAATACTTTTATTAATACTGTAATATTTAAATTAAAATATTACAACAACTAGAGTCAAACATTTTTTTAAAAAGATTAAATACAAATTTTTAAAAACTTCACAATGACCAAAATTTATTTGCATTAAATAATTTAATGTTAAAAATAGAATATATTAATTATAATAATGAAGTCTTTTCAATGATTCATTAAACAATAAAATGTAGATTGCAAAAGTTCCTTATTTGAAAAATACATTAAATAATTGTTGAAAATATAATGTATTATTTATAAAAATGAAGACTTTTCAATAACTCATTAAATAATAAAATATTATGTTTAAGAATATTATTACCATAAATATGTTTGGTTGATAATGTTAGAAAAAAATTAAAATTTAATTAATTATAAAAATAAAAGTAAAAGAAGAAATGTAAGAAAATGGAGTGAGGATAATAATTCCCATTCCTATAAAATATAACATATACAATTTTCAGTATGAAAATGAGAAGAAAAGTATAAACATTTTATAATTCCTAAACATTTATTCAAAATTTATATTAAACATAAGAAATGCGATATTTTCAAATTCTCTTTTCCATAATCCTTTTCAACACTTTAAAACAAACGCAACCTTGCTATTTAGTAAAGCCATAAATATTTTGAGTGCATCTCATTCGCAGAACATCTGTCTCCTTCCAATACTGCTAATTAAGCGTCTAAATCAAAGCACATTTCAATAAATTCATATTTTTTTGGTTTGATTACAGGCAAGCTATCAATACTAAAATAAGAAGGTTTACAATAAAACTATTTCCAAATCCAATCCTAAAAATAAAGAAAGCCTACCTTATTATTTTCTTGCTAAAGAAACATTATGAACTGTGAGCTGAACCATTTTTTTAGGTTTGAGACCACAGACATCCTGTAAGATCGTTATAAATGATAAAACTTTCCTTCTAAGTATTTAATGAACTACATATTCAAGACCGAACCATTAGACACTGTTAACAGTTCTTTCAGATGGTTTGGATACTTGATCGAGTTCAAGGTCACCACTGCTGCTAGTACCACCAGTCCCAGTCCCAGTCCCTCTATATCTATACCACTTGGCACACAATATAAAGTAACCGAAATTAACGACTTCTAGAGCAGTTATCACGAAATAAAAATAATCCAACCTTCCCTTGTTGAGATCCTGAGGTAACCAATTCCCAGTTGCGGATTTAGCTGTGACCCTATGGATAATGGAAATCAGCAAACTACTCAAATAACTTGATCCTGCAAGGCCACAGAAAAAAAGAGACGATGCAAGGCTTTTCATGTTCTCAGGGAACTGTTTGTAGAAAAATTCAACTTGCCCCACAATCGCGAATGCATCAGATAGTCCTGCCAGTGTTAGCTGAGGAACCAACCATAGACCTGACATTGAAGAAATGGCACCTTTTCTTGGCTCCACTCCTATAGGATTGGTCAAAGCCAAAGTCCTTCTATGCTCTTCGACCACACCAGACACCATTGTGCATAGTACAGACAGGAACATGCCAAAGCCCATCCTTTGAAGAACTGTGATGCCACCTTCTTTTTTGGTGACCCTTTGGAGCAAAGGCACGAGGATTCGGTCGTAGATTGGTAACCATATGGTTAAGCTTAGCATCTGGAAGATGGTGTAGGAGGCTGCTGGGATCTTCAAGTTGCTGGTGAGAATGCGTCTGTCAGATTGAAGGGCTTGGAAGACCATCATTGTGTTCTGTTGGACAATTGCAACGTAGAAGAAAATGCCTGCAACCCAAATGGGGATCACTCTCAGCAAGCATTTCAGCTCTTCCACTTGTTGCATGCTGCAAAGACTCCAAGGATCAGATGCAGACCCGTCAGGGTTTATGCCATCTTCTGGGGTTATAATAGCAGCTTTGTCAAGGAACCTGTTGATATGAACATTCAACGTACGTTTTAAAACCAATCATTTTTATGAACTCATGATTCATGAATATAACACACAATTTTAGAGGAAAAAGAACAGTTAACAACACTCTTCTGAGCACACTTTCTATTATTAACTTAATTTATTGAAATCACAATAAATGATGGGTCTCACTTATTTAACTAATTTCGCTTATAATTTTGTTATTTTCAATCAATTTTAGCTAACAGTAAAGAATATATTAGAAGAAATGTGTCATAAAATGTATTGCTAACACCCCTGACCCCTTTTACAATAAATATTAAGCATTAAAAGAGCTTTTGGATAAACGGTTTAATTATGTACTTAATTTAATAAGCTTATCGCATGAGAGCTTTTATCATAAGTTGAACTGTGAAGAATAAATTAAAAAAGCCTGTCTTGATAAGTTTTATAAAGCTTACTGAAAGAGCTTACATTACAAGAAGCTCATATGCTACTTTCACAAGCTTATAAAATAGGTTTGTAAGCTATTCTAAATTCAGTTTATCAGGAGTGTTAGTAATACATTATTTGATATATTCCTTTTAACAAATTCTTTATTATCGATTAAATTTTTTTGAAAACTACAAAATCACAAGTGATAAGTGTTACATAAGGAGTAAGACTTACAATTTTTTGTGATTTTCAATAAATTTCAATCAATAATAGAGTATGTTCAAAAAAATGTGTTAGAGTGTGTGTTGTTAATATTTCTGTACTCTCTAAGCACGTGATGATGGTTACCTGAACTGAGATGTGTGAGGAAGCTTGGAGTTAATAGACTGGGGAGAAATATAGGTGAAGACTGAAACCAATGGATATTCTGATAGATTCAGTCTTCTTTTCTTTATAGCCACAACTATAGCTTGAGCTATACTTGTTAGTGGAGCTGGACCAGCTGCTTTAACTTTTACGTAATAATTGCTTCCCATGTAGTAGAGTATGCAAGAGAATAGCATCAAAGCAGCAGGAATTCCCAACCCTATTGCCCAGCTCACATTTGACTGTATATAGACAATTAGTGACAAAGACACCATCTGAGCAAATGTGAAGGTAAAGAAGTACCAATTGAAGAAGCTATTGATTCCCTTCTTTCCAGACTCAGTATTGGGGTTGAACTGATCAACTCCAAATGCTAAGTTACAGGGTCTGATCCCTGCAGCTCCCACAATTAGAAGTCCAAATCCAGCCAGTAGAAATGTCATTTGCCCTGTAGTTGGGCCTGTGCATGTGAGGCTCTCTCTTCCACAGTGAGGTGGATGCATTTTCTTAATCCATGCTGTTAGTTGTATAACAAGCAACCCCTGTTCAATAGCCAAGGAGATACACTAATTAGATTCATGACTCAACTGAAAGTTAAATAATTAGTTGTTTTCAAGTTATTTTGTATAAATTCTATTTTACAAAACTGATTACTTTCATGTTTTAATTTACAATAATAGCAATGAGAATTGAACCTATGATCTCATGTACACCATTCAAAACCTATGATTTGGATAAATTTATTTTTCCAAAATTGATTACTTTCATGTTTTGGTGTAACAAGATAGTAATAAGATTTGAACCTATGATTTTGTGCAAGCTGTCAAAACTCTCCTACTAAAGAACCTAAGGGGTTGCTTACTTTCATGTTTGATAATACTTAAATTTGGAAAAGTACTTTTTCTAAAGCTCTCTTGGAAGTTGGTAAGAAAAAGTACTAATTATTATTATTTCTCTAAAGTCGGTTGAACTATAATTAAAGAATTTTCAAGCCATTAATGCTTAGAGCCTTATATAGTTTCCAGACTGAGATTGAGACCAGAAAAGAAGCAATTGTGCAGAATCCCAGTGTCTTGTAGCGGCCAAAATATGTGTCACAAAGAAAAGCCCCAAGCAAGGTAGATAAATTGGCACTGCCATTGAAGATGTTGATAATATTTGTAGCTGTAATACTGCTCATGTTGAAGACAGTTGTAAGATAAACTAAGAGGTTGGCTAAGGTTCCAATGGTTCCTAGCTTCTCAAAAGTTTCATTCCCTGCATGATGTACATGAGTCTAGTTAGACAGAGTAACAAGGAATTATATAATATGCTAGTACCAGTTTAATTTCTTTTGCTTACCAATGATAAAGGGCATGACTTTCCATCCTCTGTAGTTAATCTTAGGCTTCTTAGTTGTCACACTTTTCTCATTGTTTTCCACACTTTCCTTCTCATTTTTCTCCATAGTATCTACGCCTGGTTCTCTTTTCCCAACAGGGTCCATGAATAATGAGTTGCTAGTTGCTACTTTAGCTAAGAGTAACGAGGAATGAACTCTAGTAGAGAGAGGGAACCAATAATTGTTAAGATTTTCTGAACACCACTCTAAACATTTGCTCCAACCTATATGAGACAAATGTTACTGTGGCACGTTTTGTATTCCCCACCCTCGGGGTACTTGTGAATTTAAAGTGTGAGGCTGGGTAAATATTTTCAACTTCCTGGGCTTAGAGTTAAACAAAATGAGTGGTTGAAACGTTACATTTTTGGGACCGATAATTCACAAACAATCTTGCACGCTTCATGGTCGTTTTTTGGAGTTATATTGCCCACTGGATGATTGCTTTCAAGAGTTATATTGCTTACTGGATAATAATTGAATTGAATCTCAATTAAACTTAAGTGAATCACGTAAAATAAAAAATTCTATACACCACTCAGGCACTCACTTGACTTATCCCATTTCACCGTAGCCGTAGCTAGCTGTCTCTTCAGATTTAATTTTAATCAAAACCACATGTCTTAAGGTCCCATTTCACTGTAGCTGTCTGTCTCCATATATTTTACTCATCAAAAGTCCAGATCAAATGTTATAATAGAGGCTTAATTGTATTTTTTATCTCCGATTTTTTATTTTTTAACAAATTTTATCATCAACAAATTAATTTAGCATATTTTACTTTCAACCTTTTAAAAAAATTTACAAAATTTACCTTTTATTACTGTACTGATGTGGCATGCTGACATAAACATAAAATATGGGGTAAAATTCATCAAAAAATAAAAAATTAGGATAAAATTTACCAAAAAGTGAAAAAATTAGGGATAAAATTAATCAAAAAAAAAGTTAGGATAAAAAGTACAATTATTTTAGCATGTCATGTCAACAAAACGGTGGAAGATAAAATTTACAAATTTTTAAAAAAATTTGAGATAAAAATTACAATTAAACCTGTAATCAAATAATGACAATACATTATTTTAGATTCTTTTTCAATACTTTTTTTTCATTATTACGTGTAATTTTACATAAATAATTTTACGAGTTAAATAATTTTGACATACTCTCTCTTTCTTTCTTTTTTGGTGAGTTTTTTTATTACCATGTTATTGGTACAAAATATTCACTAATTTTATGAGTTTGATATACTCTATGAGATTAATTAGCATGAGATTTGGCCTGATATTAAAGAGTACTTCCTTCGGCTTTAAATATAAGCAAAAATTTGACTTGAGATTTGGATTTAAATATAAGTAAATCTCAACTAATTTTAGTTCATTTAATGAGACTATCTTCAAAATACCTTTTATTTAATAAGGATTTTAATTCCAATGATCTTGATATCAAATTTCAATGAAGAGCAGTTTAGAAAAATAACTTATTTTTTAATTGAGTTTGGTGTAATTAAATATTGTTAATCAACTTTCTTAATTAGCGTAAAATAATTTTTTTTTTTTTATATTTGGAACCAGAGGAGTATTAAAGAAGTGTAAAAGAAATGTTGCTTCATTTTCCTTAAAGGGTGGCCCTAAGTATATAGGATTATAACAAAATCTAAAATAAGATCTTTTAAAATTAAATTATTAATGCAGCAGCATCACATGACATCAACGTCAATTTCAATTGTGATGTGGTTGATGTTTTTTAGTTCTGTTACATCTGCATGTGTAATTAACAAACAAAATAACAAACAAAAAGGTCGACCTAAATGAGAGTCGCACTCAGCTTGTTTTTTGAACGGAAAATTTACGAGTTCGCACTGCAAGAACTTAAGGCATCAAAATTTTGGTTTCACATTAAATTAGGGTTCAATTTGACGAACCCAATGTCCCAAAAGGCAAAAGCCACAAGCTCTAACACCTACCAGTCCTGGCCAAACAAATAACAATTTTGTCATGGCGTTGACTCATAGCATTGGGTCACTCTAAAATCTACACGGTTCCACGTGAAGATTTATAGGATAGTTCAGTTTATGGTTTAGTCATCCTTCATCTTAGTTAGGAGTAGGACCCGTCTGGAGAAATTTCTATTTTTATTTTCTATTTTAACTTTTAATTATAAAAAATGTCACTTATTTTTAATTTGTTCTTGTTTTCAAGATTTGTATAGGACACAAAGATAATAGAAAAAATATTTTTTCACTATTTTTTATACAAATCTTCGGGAAAAAAACATATTAAAAACAAAGTAATAATCTGTAATTAAAAATAAAAATAGAACATATTTTCTCAAATTAAATGGGTCCTGGTGTTTTTGAATTATTGTGTGTTAGTCAAAATGACGTCATGAATGAACAAATGAAGGATTGACCAAAAGCAAAAAAAAGTTGGGTTAAATACTCTACTAATTCTGACTCACAATTGGAATGAGCTGTGTTTGGATGTATTTCAAGTTTTTTTCGCTTTCAAGTAGAAAAGAACAAGTTGAACAAGGAAGTTCGAGAAAATATCATGTGCATTGTGCAGTGTGAGGCTATTGCCTATCGGCATTCCCTTTCAAATCCACCACACTACTATTTTATCATTTTCAAGTTTAATTTCTCAAACTATATATCCTTAATTGAATAGTTTTACGGAACTTCATTTATTTATTAGAATCTTTTTTTTTCAGAGATATTTATTAGAATCTTGAACTTTATTTGATAGAGAAAATTATTCTATAGTATCTGAAATTAGCTAATCACACAAGTTTGTTAATTTTTTGTTGAAAAAATTAAATAGAAATTTATTAAACTAAATTAAATGTTGATATGGTTCTTTTTATGGTATACAACATTTAAAATCAACGCTAAAAGATGACAAGATGAAAACAATTTTTGAAACTTCAAGTCCTTTACTTATAAATCACTCCCACTATATATACCTGAACAAGAGGGCTTGCTTGATGCTATATCCATCGCTTTTGGAGGGTTATAATCCATTAAGGCTATGTTTGGTAAAACTAGTTGATAAACTAGCTGGAAGCTTATAAACAATAAGTTATGAACTGAAAAAACTGAAAACTTATAAGCTAACTGATTTAATTGAAAGTGTTTGGTAAGATTAACCAATAAGCTAGCGGATAAATGTCAAATGACGTAAAAGAACATATTTAAACTTATTTTTAATAATTTAGAATCTTAAAAAGTAGGACAATAATTTTGTAATATAAAATAATAGTAAAGATTTAATGATTTTACTCATTATTTAAAATCAAGTTTTTAATAAACTAATATTGTTTTAAATCAAAATTTTCCTTTTCTTTTAAAAAAAGTAGAATTAAATTAAATAAACTTATATAGTTTAAAATCAATTTTTAATGTTTAATTTTTATTTATAATATTATTTTAAAACAAAAAAATTGTTGTTTCTTTATAATTTTGTTTTATTATCAATTTTTGTTTAGTGAGCAAATATTTTAAATAAAAATACAAAAATAAACAATGTATTAATTCATTAAACTAAATAGTTTAACCTTAAACAAAATAAAAAAAAAAAGTAGAATTTCAAGTTTCATAATAACTAAGAAAATAAATGTTATCTAGTATTTTTAAGAATGTTAAAATAGGAAAAAAGATTTTTAAATTGAATAAAAGGATAATAAAGAATTTCAAATAAATTAGTGAGAATAAAATTGAAAAGAAAAAAAGACTAGTAACTTATAAACTAACTTATTTTTCATAAATTACATCAAGTAGTTTATTGAAATAAGTTATTTCAAGTAGTTTATGAAAAATAAGCTATTAAAATAAGTTCGTATACTAAACAAATTTATTTTGATCAAAATAACTTATAAATTAGTAAAAAAAATTTATAATCTTCTCCAAAAAACTTTACCAAACATACTCTAATTGAATGTTCAATTTTGTATGGCTTGTGCGCGTAAACGCGTGTTCAACACAACTTTTTTTTTTTTTTAAATTTAGAGCTGCATGTGTTGGACGTTTGTGCATGTGTGGGGGTGAAAAAGAAATTAATCATTTATTTAGTCTATGTTGGAGGCTTGATCAATGATTGATCAATTTCTGTACGAAGGAATCAAATTGTAAACGTAAACTGATACGCCGAAATGAAGATCTTTTATTTTATTTTTTACGAAATCACGTATATCCTTTATGAAAAGTATTCCACTTCTACATGCGTTCAAATTTATAATATATGAATAAATAATTAATATTTTAAATAAATTTAAAGAGTATATTTTCAACCTATAAATCTACTAAAAGAATTATAAAGATTTAAATAAATCTTAAAACATAAAATGTTCAGGCCAACAAATTAAAAATTGTCTTATGATTATTATAATATATTATGCATATATTTAGGAGACGTTTGATACAAGAAATATTTTTAATTTATAAAAAAGTCTAAAGTTGAAAATATTTATTTCTCATGTTTGATTTATTATTTAAAAAATAACATTACCAACGAACATTATTTCTCTAGAATGTTTGTTACCTATGTTTTCCACAAGTGATAAAAATACTATATTGTTTTAATTAGACCATTTAATAAGGTAAATAGTTAAAAAAAATTATAAAGTTCTATTAAAACTAATTGAGAAAATCTTTTATTCCCAAGAAATATATATAAATATTTTTAAAAATATTTATAACCAACCAAATAGATTTTAGTTATTCCTAAAAATCATTATATATCCAATCCCATAAATCATAATGCATGAAAAAAATTATCTTCTGTGAAACACACCCTTATAAGTGTCATCTTATCTGATAAAATAAATAAACAAGTGTCATGTTATAGGCCGACTTACTTTTTTTATTTTAAGGAATATGCCGACTTACTTTTTTTTTTTTTTTTACAGCATATGCCGACTTACTTAAAACAAGAAATTCAAGTAAAAAGCATAAATATGATGATAAATGCAAAAAACAATTAGGATATAACATTTTTTATATTATTATCTGCTCATACTTATTCTATAATTAAATATTGCTAATTTCTATAATAATTATCACAAAGACCATATTTATACTAATTTCTAATAGTAAAAAAACTTTAATGTATCAAAATTAAACTCATAAGTTATTGGTTGCTCCAAAAATAATAGGGTTTTTTTTCCACAGTACCATTAAATGTGCCATATAATAGCATTAAAAATATAATTAATTAAAATGATTGACAATGATGATTTGCATAACTAAAGTGGTAATAGGTATTTAATGGCATTGACCAAGAGATCTTTCTTTTACTCCACAACATATGATACTACTACTACTTCATAACACTATTAGATCATAAACTGCTTCTGATATGGGATAAGGTTGAATTGATTAAACGAGAAGTGGAAAGTGGGGATGGAGGAAATAACGAATGAAGGTCTCTTGCATACGCAGCAGCAATGAAGTGCACGAGGTCTTATATACTATGATTACGCGAGATATAGGTATTAGGTAACTAAAAGAAAGAAAAAGAGATAATTAATTAGCTAGGTTAAGGTAGAATGTGAGAGACGTACCTCTACGCATGCATGCAATTAATTGTTATGGCGGAAGAGAGAATGACAAATCATTGTTGTTGTGCCTTGTGCCTGTGCGAGAACAATTAAGATGCATGGTGGTAATCTTGCTTAGTCCTATGCCGGACTTAAATTAATAAAATAAAAAGCTTGATAAATTGGGTAGTAGGAGTAGGATTAGCAGTGTATATAAGAGTTTTATGCAGAGAGAATTTGATACTGTAATAGCATAATAGCTTTATGTTCTAAGCCTCTTTTCAGGCATCCAGCTTCTATGCAAGTTGGATTTATCAATAAAAGTTCATTTTGCCTATAAAAAATAAAAGTCGGATAAGTTGAATGCTAATGTAATCTTCTGAAAACAAGTAATTCCGTGCAAATACAATTACTGATTATGAAGTCGGGTATAAAATCTGGCACCATATTTCGTCCACTAGGCTTGTGTTTCTAATTAAAAAAAAGAAAAGAAAAGAAAAAGCCTGCTTGTAAGCCTAATGATAAATATGCTGTGTATGGAAGGTAAACTAAAATCGGAAGAATTTTAAATCTGTGAAAGAAAGAAGCTATAGATGTAATGTCACCAAAGTACAATAATTAATGGAGGCAAAATTGAATCTCTAAACTATTATTTACTATCTAGTTAGCAGATAGTGTCGGAGACAGGAGGATATATAGTAAAAGATACAATACCACACACCAAAACTGAATTGCATAAAGTTTCTTTAAAGAAAAAAAAAATCTAACAACAAATAAATACATAGCACTAAAGAAGTTGAATTTTTTTAATTTGAACTCCAACAAGAGGAGAATATGATCATGTTGCCCTTTGTCTTGAGCCTGTTCTATCCAAGACCTTCTCCTCATCATTTGGTTCAGATGATTCTCCCACAGCAATTGCATGCTCTGGCTGCTCCTCTGTTGTCCCATTGTCCTCATCACTAATTATATAACGGCTTGCAAAGAAATTGAAGTAGAAAAAATTCAAAACTCCCAGTGCAGCAATGAAATAATAGTAGTAGTCAAGCTTATTGAGATTCAAATCATGACCCCCTATCCATGCTGTTTTTCCTCTTTGTGATGTTGCTTTGTGGACAATGTTGACAATCAAGGACCCTATGTAGTTTGCAATGGACAAGCTCAGAAAGAACACTGCCCCAGCAACAGTTCTCATGCTCTCTGGCATTTGCAAGGTGAAGAATTCCATTATAGCAACAGCAGCAAAGGCCTCATTGAGGCCTGATAGTGCAAACTGAGGCAACAACAATGCAAAGCTCAATGGTGAAATGAACAAGCCATGTTTTAAAGCTGAGTCACGGCGCTTCTTTTCAACAATTGCTGCCACCAACATGCATAAGATGGACAACAAAATCCCAATTCTGATTCTTTGCCTCATGCTCAATCTTGGAGGCTTTTTGGTGATCCTCCTCACTAGGGGAATGTAGACACACTCATAAATGTATATCCAAAATGAGAGTGCTATCATTGATGTCAGGTTCATCCACCCTGGTGGGACCTTGAAGTGGGGCCCAATGGACCTTTTGGTTTGAACAACTTGAAGCACCCCAAAAGTGTTCTGCTGGTCCATCACAATGAAGCAACAAATTCCTGTCACCCACACTGGTAGAATTCCCAACAAGCATTTGAAGTGTTCCACTTGTTGCAAACTACAAAGTCTCCAAACATTCCTAGCCATGCCTTGATCATTCAACTCACTAGGATCAGCTATTGTAGCAGCCTTATCAAGGAACTTGAACCTATCTGTCTGAACAACCCTATCATTCTCCAATGTGGGATCAGGATTGTAAATGGTTCTCCCAGAAGCCTGAATATTGCGTTTTCTATAGGCTGCTGCAATGACTTTAGCCATGTCTGAGAATATGCTCCCTTGAGGCTCCTTGCAAATGTAAGTGTGGCGGCCAAGTAGGAAGATGGTAATTGAGAATGCAAGACAACCAGTTGGAATTGCAAATCCTATAGTCCAGCTTATATTGGTTTGAATATAGACAACAGCAGTGAGGGCTATAACAAGTGCAATGGTGAAAGTGAAGTACCACCAATTGAAGAAGCTCTCAAGTTGTGCCTTTCCCTTGTCTGTGTTGGTGTCAAACTGATCAGCACCAAAAGCAATGTTGCATGGCCTAATGCCACCAGCTCCTATGGATAACAGTCCAAGACCTGCAAAGAGGACAGCTAGCTGCCAGGCTTGTGGCAATTGACAATGAGGTCTGTCCTTGTCCTGGCAGGTATGGGGTCTCAGTTGATGTATACCTGCTGTTAGGGTTATGGTCAAAATACCCTGTCAAATACAATCCAAGCTTGTGATGTATACATGATCTCTCCCAAGTTAATAAGAAAGTAACTTCAGCAACAAGGGATTTGAAACATAGTCTTTCATTTTATTACCTATGATTAACCAATATAGCTCAATTAACTGACCCATTAATAATTTGGATATGATTTGTTACATTTTGTTTTATCATGGTGTATCTACACCATGATAAATTAAATACTTCATCTGTGAATCAATGAATAATTGAGCATTTTTCTCAATTTGTTTTTCAATTTCAATACTTATTGGAAGTTACATTTAATTTAGGCATTGCAAGGTTATATTGCTGGACAAAATGAAAATATACAGGATGCCAAAATGAAAATTGGACAATTAAAACGTGACTCAGAAATGAAAATAGGTATGTGCATGGAAAGGAAGACGGGAACATGCATGTTAATTTTCCTTTCCTTACCAGAAGTGATGCAATACAGCCATAGAGGAGGGTCCGGAATCTTCCCAAATAAGTATCAGAAATGAAAGCACCGATTATTGAGAAGATGTTGGAGGATCCATTCCAAATTTGCACCACATTCACCACAAATATGCCACTCAGGTTGTAATTTGTGAGCAGGTACACTGTTAGATTTGAAATCAAACTCATGGATGCCAATTTCTCGAAAGACTCATTACCTTTTCAAATCAAATCACGTTCATTAGAACAATGAATCTTAATTGTTACATAAATTGCAAAATGTGGAGGGAATTACCGATGATATATTTGATGGATCTCCACCCTCCTGCTTCTCTTGATGAAGCAGAAGCAGCAGAAGAAGAGGGTGGTGCAGATGTTCGCTCATGTTCTAACTCTAGTGCACGATGAGAATCAGTGCTCACATTCTCCATTTCTAAGTTTCTGGCTTTATAACTCCATTCAACCCCTCCATATATGTTATCTATAAATGGAATATAGTTTTATGTATTCTGTTTTCATAAGGCCACGAAAGTAGAAAAGAATTTTATTTTATTTTATATTTTTTCTTCCCCGAATGTCCTATGGCTCGCTGATTCTTTCAAAGTGGTCAAGATTTTGAGAATTTTTAGGTGCCTTCTTCAAACAACCTAGGATTAGTTGCATCGGATGGAGGTGATTGTGTTTGCATGCAAAGAGACAGTAGCTATAGATTTTGAGATGGTTTCACGTGCCTTTCATGTCTTTTATTTTATTTACTAGGAGTGCTGGCAACACATTTTTTAACGCACTTCTCCTAACATCCATTCTATCATTAGTTGAAATTTATTAAAAATTACAAAATTAGGGGAGGGAGTCATTAAATAACAAGTGAGACCCATAAAAGTTTGTATTTTCCAATCAATTTTAACTAATCATGAAGAATGTATTCAAAAGAGTGTGATAGATAATGTGTTGCTAGCATTTCTCTTTTATTTACTTTTTGGCACGTATTTAATTAAGTGAGTGACAATATTTCATTAGTCCCGTAGTTTCAGCTAGGATATTTTATTAACCGTTTTCCTAATTTTTTAGGAAATACCATCTCAGTACCAATTTTGTAATAAGCCAGCACAAGAGTCAGAAGTATGATTTTTTCTTTTTTGATACAGTCAAAATCATGATATGCAATTATGCATTCAAGTAGATATTAAAGATAAGTACCCCAAGTTTAAAAAAAAAACAAAAAATTATAAAGGTCAAATTTGGATTAAATCCGTCCCAAACGAGAGTAGCTTTCCGTTTTAAACTGAATATTCTCAAAGTATATATATCAGCAAATTAACACAGTTTTTTTTTTTAAATACATTCACTTAAATTTATTAAAACTAGAGTAATGGTTCAGTTTAGTGTATAAACTCATTAGAGCATTTACAATGTATGATTGCTTAAATGAGTTATTTATTTTAAATTTATGAAACCTATAATGTCATATAAATTTAAGAACTTTACACAAAAATTTACTTCAATACTAAAATTGGTGTTTAACTTGAGCCATATTAAATTTTGTAATTGATAAAAAAAAAATTTTTATTGGTATGAATCAATTAAGTAATAGTTACTTATCTAGGCAACACATTGTCAAGTCATTTGCTCTAATGAAAAAAATTGTTAAGCAATGTTGCATAACTTTAAGCAACTAATGTAAGTACTGCGTTGAAAATGCTCTTAAAGGTCTTAATTGTCTCAGTATTTCCATTATCCAACACTTTTATAAGCCCACCAAGTCATATTCATGAATAAAGTCATAAGCCACCAATATATAAATGGGTCCTTGTGAAAAGAAAAGGAATCGCCCAAATGAGATGGAGGGTCATGTGTAATGAATAAGGTTCTCAGGTTTGTCTGGAAAAATTGTAAGGTGAAGTTTTTTTTTTCTCAAGTTCTAAAAAACGTGTAATCTTATTTATGATATTAGATATTGTTAAGATGTTCTTATAGATGTAGGTAAGAGTTGTAAATTCACGTCTTTCACTATTTCTATTGTGGTGTGGTGTTGTTTTATGTGTGTTATATCCTTTGATGATGATTTGATCCTCATTATGCATGAAGGGTGAACCTTATGATTGATCCATGAAGGGATCTTTGTGTGTCGAAAGTCTTATTGGTAATATGGAAGTCAAGTGATTAACAATGATGTAAGTACAAGAAGTGTCATAATCTAATACTCGTGAAGGAATATTGATATCAAAGGTATGATGGAAAGCACAATTTTTTTTGCAAAAGCATGATGTGAAGAAAATTTTTGGAGATGCTTGCAACAAATTTTTAATAAAGTTAAAAAAATATATAAAGATGAAGTATTTTAAAATTTAAATATAAACATTTAAGATATTAAAGAGAAAAATATTTAAGTAAGTCATACATTAAAAAAAACACTCTTAAGTGATTTGGTCCATGGTAACAAATTCATAGCCAACTTTACTTCAAGAATCGAAAGAATATAATAAAAATATAAGGAATGAATACAAGTCCCTAACCAACAATATATTAATATTATTTGTACAAAATAATGATAAATAACTAGGAAAATGCATGCCTTTTTTATATATTTTCAAATATTTGTTTTATTTCCAAGAAAACAACTAAAGAATACAATTATATGCTACTTCCTCCGTCCTTATTTATAAGACTCTTTCAACTAATTCACATCTCTTAATAAAAGTAATTAATTTAGTTAATAATATTAAATTTGTCAATAATGTATACTGTTATTCCAAAAGTACCCTTTAACTTTTTTGGAAATTAATCATCACTTTTCACTTAATTGTTTCTCATCTAATTAATTAATGTTTGGAGAGAGAATAATTAATTAAGGGTACTTTAGGAAAAATAATTAATGCATCTAGAAATTTGAAAAAATATTTTATAAGAAGGGACAAACAATTTTATGAAAAATGTCTTATAAATAGGAACATAGAGAGTATTAGATTAGATGATTGTAACTGGTGGTGAATTCATTGGCATCCCCTCACTTTTAAAAAAGTTATATATAAATATCTAAAATGTGTATATTTTGTCCCCCTAATTTTGTATATTTAAACCTAATTTTTTACTCATTTCATGATAATAATTATTAATTTTTATTTTTAAATAGATTGTCTCTCCAGATATAGGATTCTAGATTTTCTGTTGATTGTAACTTCTACTAAAAAGGTTTCAATAAGAAAATGGGTTTTCATTAAAAGAAATATATTTAATGTAAAATTGAATACAATCAAAATAAATTTTACAAGACCCCAGCAAAATGAAAAATCTCAAAAAATAAGATGGACCTTTAAAAAAAATATTTTTAGCTTTATTTTGGTGAAATTTATCACACACAACTTTGTGAATCAACTTTTTTTTTTTTCGTTCTCTCAACTTTGTGAATTAACTTTAAAATAATAATAATAAATTTATTTCTACTTTCTTTTTCCTATTTTGTTGTTCTAAACTTTGTTAATCAACTTTAGAACAAACAATTAAACAACATAAACTTTTTCATTATTATTCAGAAACAACTTTTGCATGAAGTTATTATTAGTATTAGTATTAGTATTATTCACAAACAGCTTTTGCATGAAGCATGAACTGTAAGCATGCATAATATCAATAGCAATATCAATTCAAAAGAAGCGGTAAAAGTAGAACCACGAAAATAGAAACCATTGTGATCCCGCCATATATCAATGAATTTATGAATGTAATAATACAGTGCTGCCTTTTATGATTATTAAAAAATAAAATAGATTAAATATCCCCCGTCTGGTCTGGTTCTTCTACATGTCTGGCGCATCTCAGAATATATACTACGCGCTACTTTGACTATATCTACAAAAGTCTCTTTTCTCGATCCTACACGTGTAATCCACTTGCTGACGTGCCCTTCCCATTGGTTCTTACGTATCACAAGTATTTTGACTTATTAGCGAGTATCCTTTACACCCACACACGCGAGTGGTTGAAAAGCTTCGTTTTTGAATTTCGTTCTGAACAACGGCTACCCCAACCTGCACCACTTTTGATACCAATTTTCAAATTACTTGTCCTTTTTCACCCTCTTCATAAAAAAAATGAGTAATTCTTAGTTTCTTACCAAAAAGAAAATAAAATATTGGAGTAAGATAAAGCACTCTTTTATCTTCTTGCTTGAAATTTATTATTACTGTTATTTTGAGTTCAAACTTGAAAGTTAAAACTTAAAATCATGGTAACACCTGGGTCTACATTGTCATCACACTCCCAACCCTACTACCCACACTTTTCCTACTGAATCATCACTTTAAAGTGGCACACTCTCAGTGACTAGTTTCATTTCCACCCATTGAACTTCAAAGTTCAAATCTGTTTGGAGTTTTGAAAATGGAAATGGGGACTGTAGCATGGATTTCCTTGGTGACTATGATAACAGTTTTCTGCCCTTCCTCTCTTGCTCTCACCCAGGATGGTTAGAACTATGAACCCCTTTTTCATTTTCTGCTTCAAATCCTCTTCTATGTTGTGTTATTTTTTTTTTTCTACTTTTTTTCTCTTTATTTGGGGAGAATAAATGCATTGTGGGTAGTTTTCAAATTTCACCTTTCACTTCCCATTTTGGGAATTTGTTTTTCTCTCTCCAAATGTTTGTGAAATGCTTCTCCACATGAAAAATGGAGTTTAAAGTTGTAAACTTTAAGCTATTTTCATTCACCTGTTAGGTCTGGCGTTGTTGGAAATCAAAAGTACTTTGAATGATACTAAGAATGTTCTGAGCAACTGGCAAGAGTTTGATGAGTCTCCATGTGCATGGACTGGTATCTCTTGTCATCCTGGTGATGAACACAGAGTTCGCTCAATGTATGGAAACAATACATGCTCTTCATTATGTTACTTTTTTTTTTGTTTTTTTTTTTTTGTTTTTCACTTTCTCAGCTAATTATGTCACTTCGTGTGTGTTTTGTTCTTCAGAAATCTGCCATACATGCAACTTGGAGGCATTATATCACCCAGCATTGGTAAACTTAGTAGACTACAGAGATTGTAAGTAGAAAACATGTTCCTCCTAGCATTGGTAAACTCGTATCTGTGATTTTGTCATTTTTATTCCATTCAATGGCTTGCAATGAATCAGGGCATTTCATCAGAACAGCTTGCACGGAACCATTCCTAATGAACTTACCAATTGTACTGAGCTACGAGCACTGTAAGTGAAATGGTTCATTCCTAATGAACAACTTAGCAATTCCCTAAATAGTTCACTGCTTTTATTTTCTGTCATGCTGATGGCTGACTCGTCTCATCTGATTCTGTATTGAAAGGTACCTGAGGGGTAATTATTTCCAAGGAGGCATACCCTCAAATATTGGAAACCTTTCATATTTAAATATACTGTAATTCCTAGTCCCTTGTTTTTGTCACTATTCCTTTATGATTCTTTGAACTTGTTTCTAGCTTTTGTTTTTCAACTGCATTTTAATTATTCTTTGGGAATTTAATACAGGGATTTATCAAGCAACTCATTAAAAGGTGCTATACCTTCCTCTATTGGCCGTCTCTCACAATTGCAAATTCTGTAAGTCAATTTAGCCTAAAACTCTGTGGCATAATGATATTGATAACTTCAACTTTCTGTTTATGCTGATCCTCTTTGTCTTAGGAACTTGTCTACCAATTTCTTTTCCGGAGAAATTCCTGACATTGGAGTGTTAAGCACCTTTGACAAGAACTCGTATGTACTCTTTCCTGATAAAGCCTTGTAGTTTTGCTGATACATTGTAACCTTTAGACTAATAATTTAGGGTGTGTTTGTTTTGCATAGGAACGTGTGCGGACTGAAAAACAAACAAGCACTTAGACTTCTTATGCATTACAGTAGGGTGCTAAGCTAATATATTCACAAGCTTAAATGATAATTGTTGTGTTTTTTTTTTATAAATCATTGGAGTCAAACAGTAGCGCATGGTTAATTGTAAATTATTTGAATGGTGAAAAAATGTGAAGCGAAGAGCGAAATCAGTATCTCATGTTTGATTTCAGAACTTTCTACTTGCTATATTTCTTACGTGTCAGGAAAAAGAATACATGTTGCGATTTTTAAGTTTTTTTTCGCTTAGAGTTAGTTCTTGTGATTACAGGCAGCAACTAATTGCTCTGATTGAACATGGATGAGAACTCACTTCTCATCAAAACTACATGAATCTTGGATTTTCTTGTTTTTTGACTTTTTCTATATCAAACTCTGTTATTTTGTTAATGTATTTGTACTATATCAACAAATTCATTGCATGTAAATAGGTTTATTGGCAATTTAGATCTTTGTGGGAGGCAAGTCCAAAAGCCATGTCGGACATCACTTGGTTTCCCTGTGGTGCTACCACATGCTGAAAGCGATGAAGCTGCAGGCAAGTCATATACATGGATTTGATTTCTAAATGCTATCTGATTTGCTGGATTTATAACCGATATACATATTAAAGATGGTTGGCATTTGTATGATAAGAACATTTTAATATTTGCAGTCCCTAAAAAAAGACCTTCACATTACATGAAGGGGGTGCTAATTGGTGCAATGGCAACTATGGGTCTCGCACTTGTCATAATCCTTTCATTCCTCTGGACTCGTTTGTTATCAAAGAAGGAACAAGCAGCAAAGAGATACACAGAAGTCAAGAAACAAGTTGATCCAGAAGCACGTAAGAAGGGTGGTGTTTCAAATTTGACAATCTCCTCGTTTTTAATAAATGCTAATATAACCTTTAACAGGCACAAAACTTATTACCTTCCATGGTGATCTGCCCTACACATCATCTGAGATCATAGAGAAGCTGGAGTCTCTTGATGAAGAGGATATAGTAGGATCAGGAGGATTTGGTACTGTTTATCGAAAGGTGATGAATGATTGTGGTACATTTGCTGTTAAACGGATTGATCGAAGTTGTGAAGGGTCTGATCAAGTGTTTGAAAGGGAACTAGAGATCTTGGGGAGCATCAACCACATAAATTTAGTAAATCTGCGTGGTTACTGCAGGCTCCCTTCTTCAAGGCTCCTTATCTATGATTATTTGGCCTTAGGCAGCTTAGATGATCTCTTGCATGGTATGATTCATTTTAATATGCATCTAAATTACTGTTTTCTTGGAGTACATCTGATAAATTGGGAAAAAAATTGGAGCATTCTACAACAATGCAACTTTGGTGGGAATCATAGGCCATCCTTTAAGTGTACTCTCAAGCCAGTAAATTAGATGCTTGCTGCTAGATACAGTGAAACTGAGCTTGGCAAGTGGCAAGAATTAATTAATAAGTGATTAGCAACAGTTAGCAAGTACACTAAGAGAAACAATTAGATTAAAGCTTTAGTGTGTGTTTGGTTAAGTTTATTTTGGAGAAATAATTGCCTATTTTTGCTAGCTTCCTAAGGATGGTTTTGAAAAAATAAGTGATTATTTCTTAAAAATATTCATTTTCAAATATGCACTTGGAGTAACATAAATGTTTTAAGGTTTCTGTATCATTAATCAGTGTTTCCAAATGTGTAAGAAAATGACCTATGATTCAGCCAAAAGCTCATAGAAATTTAACTTTGTTGGGAAAATTCTAGAAGGATGGGAGGTTTATTATGTCTATTGTATATGTATATTTATGATGACTCGTCCTTTAGCTGCGCAATTTTCTAATTGTTCAGCAATCCTTTCTTCAGAAAATACTCAACAAAGACGACTACTGAATTGGAGTGATCGCCTAAAGATAGCTCTTGGTTCTGCCCGGGGTTTGGCATACTTGCACCATGAATGCAGCCCAAAAATTGTTCATTGTAACATAAAATCCAGCAACATCCTTCTTGATGAAAACATGGAGCCCCATATATCTGATTTTGGTCTTGCAAAGCTTTTGGTTGATGAAGAGGCCCATGTTACCACAGTGGTTGCCGGCACATTTGGTTATCTGGCACCAGGTATGTATTTAGTATTTCTTTTGGGATTTTGCTGGCAAAATGACCATATTCCATAGTTTCAAGTGACCTATGTGAAATGTGCTAAAAGAGTGGCAGAATGATATGCTAAATAATTATCTCAAAAAGTATATATTAATTACTACCTCCACCCTTAAATATAAGACTCTTTTAATTAATTCACACACTTTAAGGAAATTAGTTAATTTAGTTAATAGCATTAAATTTGTTAACAAATTATATTATTTTTCCAAAGGGTCTTTTAACTAGTGCCCTAAGGGCACTGGTTAAGGAAATAAAAGGAGAAAGTATTTAGTGTGGAATTCATAAGAGAGCGCAAAAAAAATTATGGACAGTGCAATTTTTCACCTCCCAATAAATTTTTTTTTTCTTTTAGTTTCTTAACCAATGCCCTAACTGGTTAGCATTTGCCTTTTCCAAAATTACCTTTACTTATTGGGACTCATCATTTCTCTCTTTCCACTTAATTATTTTCTACCTAATTAATTAATGAGTGCTAGTCATTTTCTCCAATACTCATAAGAGAGAGAATATACTTATCTTATTAAATTATAGCATTCATTATAAAGTGATTAAGGATATTTTGGTCAAAAAATTAATGCAAGAAACAACTTAAAAAGAGTCTTATAAAAAGGGACAATTTATTTTTTTGAAAAAAGTCTTATATTTAGGGAGAGAGATAATTCAATAATACATCAAGTAATTTTCTAAATATATAAAGGGAAACAACTAAATGAATGATGGTTTGTTTTATGCCAACCAGAGTATCTACAAAGTGGGAGAGCAACTGAGCAGTCAGATGTATATAGCTTTGGAGTTCTATTGCTGGAACTTGTAACTGGAAAGAGGCCAACAGATCCTTCCTTTGTAAAAAGAGGTTTAAATGTTGTTGGTTGGGTAAGCTTTTAACTTGCGCAATGCAAATCTCTAGTAACACGTGAAAGTTTTTCAAACATAAAGTACTAAACTTTGCGCAATTATTTGCAGATGAACACCTTGCTGAGAGAAAACAGAATGGAAGACTTGGTAGACAAAAGATGCACTGATGCAGATGCAGGAACTCTTGAAGCAATTCTTGAGCTGGCAGCAAGATGCACCGATGGAAATGCAGATGATCGTCCATCAATGAACCAGGTGTTGCAGTTGCTGGAGCAAGAGGTCATGTCTCCTTGCCCAAGCGAGTATTATGAGTCTCATTCAGATCACTGATGACAAAGCCAATCCTATCCTGGATGTCATTGCTAGTTCCACTGCACCCCAAGGGATATATGATGTGTCTTGTACTGCCTAACTGTTTTGTTGGTGTTCCTTCCCCTTTCTGTGTGGCTTTGTAGATTATTTTGTAGCAAATGTGCTGCAACCCCTTGTGAATAGATTTGTCAGTTGTCTGAACTGAACCACTTGTCCCTCTTCAAGAAGTAAAGGGACAACTTGGACATTGCAGTGGGTTTTGGTAAATGGAATGACCTCCATTCTTGCTATGAAATCTCATCACTCATCCAAGTATTTGTTGATTTTTGCTATATAAAAAAAAAAAACTATTTGTTGATTTTGTTCAATTGGTCAACAATTTCATGAGGCACCATTAA
Organism: Pueraria montana var. lobata; assembly: GCA_026413185.1. NCBI lineage: Eukaryota > Viridiplantae > Streptophyta > Magnoliopsida > Fabales > Fabaceae > Pueraria > Pueraria montana. The sequence continues at coordinate 60,433,408 of CM048649.1, forward strand.
TCAATAACGAGCCGGAGTTAATTTACCCGTGTGCAAAAAGAGGCCAGAATTTTTTTGTTTGTTTTGGGTTAGAGAGATCACTGATGTCTTTCAATTTATTGGATTAGAGACTAATTCTGTTTGTGATATGTGTCTGTCGTTGATCTAAGAAAATTTTACATACGAAGGGAATTGTTTTTTATAGTGCTTCACAAAACTAGTTTATTATTGTTTCTATTGGTTATGAAATGCTTAATAAAATTCTGGCCAAACAAACTTAAATGTCACTAAAATTAATAAACATTATGGACATGTCACTACCTATCAATGTACCACAAACTTGAATCCCTACTTCTCTAAATGTCAAGATGAGTTTGAGTTCATAAATGTCTTGTTTGCATCAAATTCACTTCACCGCCACGGAGTTTCTGCTGAAAGAAACAAAATTCTTTCATAAAACTTGCCTCGGAAAGTTTGATTGGAGTCTTTAAATAATGCAAATTGGTTGAAAGGCGGTTCCTACTTAGGTTACTAACTAGCTATCTACAATCTCGTGTTCTGTTTTTAAAAATGTAATAAACGCTATTTTGTGAGTTTAATTTTCACGTAATGTTAGTGTAATGATTTACACTATTAATTAAATTAAAAATCATCATAAGTATGACTCTAAAAGTAATTATTGTAAAAGTTAATATTCTTATTATACATTGTATTTTATGATTATGAGTGAAAAAGAAAATCTTTATACTGTTAATATATTTAAATTAAATTCTTATTTTTTTATGATCTTCAATTACTTTTTATTTATTAATGTACTTTAAAAAAAACCAATTATTTCCAAGAATAAAAAAAGATCTCAAACTTGGGCATATAGTCATGATTTGGGAAAAACCCAAGCAAAGGATCGGTCCACAAAGTGAGGGGAGGCAGGGGTAATGGTGGATGAGATAAGATTTTGTCTTGTTTGGTTGTCTTCTATAGTTTATAGTGGGTTTTAAAAATTTAATGCAAAAGTTATAGGTTGTTAGAGCATTGAAATTGAAATTAAAAGTATTAAGGAAAGAGAAAGAAAACCTCGTTTATTAGTAGCTTCGATGTTCTTAATGGGCGTCCCTTGGGTGTCTTCAAAGGCTTATTCCTGTTTCATCACTCAACGGACGTTGCTTTTCCAATGTCCTGACCTGACCTTGTCTGTCAATTGATAAAGGGACTTTGAGAATTCAAGCGCGAGATTGAAGAGTTGAGAAATGAGTCAAATGTCATCTCGAATTGTTGGTGTTGGTAATATTGGCACCAACTGTATGTTGTTACCAACATCATCTTCATTTGCTTCCTTGTGTTTTAACACCACCATCAAACACAAGGGAGTGGTGTTGGATTATTGGGCAGCTAGTAATAGTAATGTCCATAAAGGAAGGAGAAGAGGACATGGGATTGTGGCATCAAGCAACGTTGCTTCACCATCCATATGGGATGATTGGAAACCTCTCAAAGCCCCTTCCACTCCTTCCCTCAGTGACATTCTTTGGCCCTCTGCTGGTTACTTTCCTCTCTCTCTCTTGTTTGTTTTCTGTTTATTACTCTTTTGGATCAGGCAATTAGAATTCATAATTTAAATGGAACCACCCACTGTAGGATTAGGATCTTCCTAATTATGGCAACTAGATTAGGTACAATTTAACTACTATGTGTATTTATATAAATACAAATTTGATGAGCTTTAAATGTTTTTCCTTTTAATTAAAAAAACAGGGGCATTTGCGGCAATGGCAATATTGGGAAAGATGGATCAGTTATTGGCACCAAAAGGACTCTCAATCGCATTTGCGCCGTTTGGGGCTGTTTCTACTATCCTCTTTGCCACACCCACCGCCCCTTCTGCCCGGGTATAACATAGCCAATTCAATGCAGTCTCTAATTTTTGTTTTGTACTAACATTTTCAACTATTATAAAGGCTTACAAACGTTAGTTACAATTCAAAATCAATTTATTGGACTCTTGTTTATCCACTATGGTAGGCCTAGTAATGGGAGTTTAGATAGTTTGCTTGAAGTCACAAAAAAAAAAAAAAGACTCTTGTTTTGATAGAGAACACAGATAGACCAAAAATAAAATCACCCCAAAAAACAATCTTAGTCTCTTAGCATGCTATTGCTATGCAAATCTTCATGCATTCCAATTCTCTCTCATTACTTTAATTCTTACAAGTACTTGAGAACTAAATCAGCCACAAGTGATTGTGCAGAAGTACAGTATGTTCATGGCTCAAATAGGTTGTGCAGCAATTGGTGTCTTGGCATTGACAATATTTGGACCCGGATGGCTGGCCAGGAGTGCTAGTATTGCAGCCTCCGTTGCTTACATGATCATCACAAACTCGGTTCACCCCCCAGGTATTTTTGCGTCAATGTTACTTTGTTGTCGTTTGAATCAAGTCATTATTACTCATCAAAAAAGAATCAAGTCATTATTCATTAAGCTTCCAAATTTGCTGGTTAACTTTATATATATATATGCAGCTGCTAGCATGCCATTGCTTTTCATTGATGGTCCTAAGTTCCATCACTTGAATTTCTGGTATGCTTTGTATCCTGGGGCTGCAGCATGTATTCTGCTTAGTTTGGTGGTAAGGAATCTACCATACTCATAACATACAACATTTCTCCAAAAATGAGTTACTCATTGCATGTTTGCTAATTGGAAGACCCCTACTGTTTTTTCAGCAAGAGGTGGTTGTATACTTGAAGACAAATTTCAAATTTTAACAGCTGCTCTGCACATCTTCTAATTTAATTTGCTGAAGGGCAAAGAAGAACATTCTTTGATCAGAATCATAATTGTAAGTAGAGAGCATCCCCCAACCAAAAATGAATTTGTCCTGGATTTTTCCTTCATGAAGCTAAGACCAAAAATGGAAATCAGATGGATTTTCATAGTCTTGCAGTATGTTCATTGAGTGTATTTGATCCGAAAATTATTTGACAATAATGACTTGTAAACATTGTATATCAATTTGTGCCTCCTATATTAGACACTGTCCAAAGCCAAATATACTTACTTGCAAGGGATCTAAATCATCAAAGGCGGGAACAAAGTAGAGTAAAATAGTGACAAATAAGTGAATAACACAATACATTATCTAATAAAAGCATCACCTGTTGCATCAGTCAATGCCTGATGATATTTTTATCACTTTGCCAAGGAAGCCAGAGTATTTATGTCTTTTTCCATTCTTGGAGAGCGAGTGATGGGGCATTTGGGCCCAACATGGGAACGCCTAATATAAGAGTTGCTCCAATAATGTTAATGCCATGTAATCCATCCTCATCTAATATCTTTGGGGGCATTTGTTTCACAGAGTATTTGTTTATTCCTGAAAATGGAGTTGGAAAAATTTATTCCCACGTTTGTTATGAGATAATAAAATAATTATTGTCGAATATATCACACATTTTTTTTTTAAATATTCAAGAATAATATTCTCATATTATATTCCTAGGAAAAAATATTTCCAAGATTAAAGAAATAATCCATAAAACAAACATCCTATTTGTAATTAGGCAATTGCTTCCTACACTCTTTTTGGGCTTCCGGATTGGCCAATCCAAAATATAAAATTACATTTCAGATTGGTTACACTTTTTACATTCTAGATTGACCAATCCGGAAGGTAAAAAAAAAAAAACAGTCTGAAAAAGTGCAAGAAGTAATTTTTAGAATGCAAGAAGAAGCAATTGCCTTGTAATTAATGACGTCCTTATGGGCTTAATAGGAACCCGCATACGAGCTAGTACAGAGCCCAACAATCATTCGAATAAGAAAAGGAAAGATTATTCACCTACTCTTTAGGCCTTCAAAGACCATGAGTCCATGACATTACAGGATTATGAACATATGTTTTTTTTTTGGGCTTCTTGTGAGGAAAATAATTATCTTCTAATTTTCTTTCCCAAAGGAAGTTATTTAAAAGTAAATTTTAAAATAAACTAGTTTATAAATAGTTTATAAAACAAGGTATTCTAAACATATTGTAAAGAAGGAACGTATAATGTTTTTTTTTTTGAATGGTTGCACTAAGGTTAGAAGCTATGATCTTATGCATAGTATCCAAACTCTCCCATTAGGCCAACCCTAGTGATTGGAATAATTAGAATTTGAATATTTTAAAATTAAAAGAAATATCTATATAAGAATTTGAATTTAATTAGAATAAAATGGAAGTATAAAAAAAATTTAGATAAGACAATCTTGTTTGAGTCGGATAAGATCACGGTGACGGCAAAACTTTTTCTCTGAGTATTTAATGCAACTGCATACCCAATTCAAATTCGATATCTCTAGTTAAGTTAGAACAATCTTACGCTAGTTGATCTATGTGCTCGGTGTATGTTGATAGTATATTAAAATTAAAGTATAAGAATTGAATTTTGATTTAATGTAAAGGTGAATATAAATTATTCTTGTATCTGGGATTGGCTAATGCGAAATGGGAAGCCAGCATCCTGGCAGTGTTTATCCGATACCCGTGCAAATTGAACAGAAGCAAGGCAGGGAGAACAGTTGAATGATAAAGCTAAAGGGACCACAAGCAAGAACCCACTAACCCAACTACTACACCCGTGGCATGGTCTCCTAAAAGTTGAAACACACGACACATAAACTAGCTTTTACTATTTTATTTGGGACACCTGCAGCGACCACAGTGGAACATATTGACTAAAGAACCTTGCTGAGTGAAAAATTAAATTGGTGTTGCTTCTGTTGCACAAAAATGGGTGGTTGGTGTTAAGATTCGTGAACGATATCGGATTCTGTAATGCAATGTGCCAATTGTGATGTAACGTTCTTAAAGTGGGATCTTAAACATCAGTCATTCACTTCTCCCTGTTTTTTAATTGCAAAAATACTCCATTAGTGGGTCATAATTATAATATCGCAGCCCTTGTTAGGTCAAAAATTCCAATCATTTCTCAAGTGAAATTTGTCTCTGCAACGACTTCTTGAAACAATACTTGATCTGTACGCATTCTTTAGTTTGTCTAAACCAGGAAAGCAAAGGAAAAAATATGGCCAAAGCACAAAGCTTAGTTATTGCGATGCATAAGATGATGCACGACAGGGGGAGCCCACGGATGATGCATGAACATGAGTAGAGATGTTAATGGATAGAGTTTGGGTAGAGTGTTATATTATTTGTCTTTATATTTGTATTTGAAAAAAAAATATTATGAGTTTGGTTGAGTGTTAAGTACTTGCAACTTGCTCATATTCCATTGTACTCCTCAATGTATTGACTTTCTCATTGCAATGGAAATGAATTGAGATTTTTATGTCAAAAAAAAAAAGTACTTGCAACTTGCAAGGTGCATCAATTTTGAAGTTTAAATTACTTGCTTTTTTGTTAAATTGAAGATTTTGACGTCAATATATAAGTAAACGTGCATTGTGGAAGTGGAACCAAACGCATAATTTATTTTAACTTATATACGAAGTCTAATATTTTTTTATATAAAAAAGTGTACTCTTATAATTAATTAGTATATATTAAATTTGAGTTATTAACTTAGTGGAGTTGACCAAATAGAATAAAATAGTCTTGTATATGACAAGATTTAAATTTCAGTTTTTTTTTTTGTTGTTGAAGTAAATGTAAATCTTTTACAAGTATTCTTAAGTTTAGTGGAGTTGACCAAATAGAATAAAATAGTCTTGTATATGACAAGATTTTAAATTTCAGTTTTTTTTTATGAAGTAAATGTAAATCTTTTACAAGTATTCTTAAGTTAAGAGGTTTCGCTTCCTAAAATTGGAACAGTTCATGCCTTAAAAAAATCAGTTTTAAAAAAATTAAGCTCTCACTTTTGATAGTGAGGACGGAGGACCTTTGTCAATAGTGTGTTTGTTAAGTCATTTTATTAGTTTAACTAGTATTAATTCATTTACCTAACATTAACTTATAAATTTAATTTGTTTGATCAAAATATGAATGTTTGTTAAAAGAAATATTCTTAATAACTTATAGCGTTTTTTTAAATGCTATGTGAAGTAATGTTTAAACTTATAATTTATTATTATTTTCTTCATTTTAAATTAATAAAAATTCTCCTTTGTATGATACTATTTATTTTAATTATTACATTTCTTTATTTTCAATAAAACCTTTTGTCTTTAATAAAATATTTAAACTATTTATTTTGGTCTAATAGTATATTTTTATCTACAAAATAAAAATATATAAATTTACACTTATCAACTAGTTAAATAATTAATTTTATCAAACACTTCTAATTTAATAACTTAACAACTTTTAACTAATGTCTTTTAGAATCTTTTACTTATTTTTTGATGAATTATTTTTGTAATTTTAAGTTATAATAAATTTAAAGTTAAAGAGTAAATTATTTTTATAATTTAATTGAGTCATTTTAGAGATTATTTGAAGCATTTTAGTGATCATATTCATTATCTACACAAACATTTAAAAAGCATACTTACATGTTATCAAAAAAACAAAAAATACTTACAAAGCTAAAGCTTTCTTGAAGAATGCTAGTAACACTCTCTCTTACATCCTTATTAAATTCCTTATTATTACATGATTATTACAAATTTTGATGGATCTCACTTTTCATTTAATAATTTTCTCTCTTGATTTAGAAGTAAGACTCACTAAGATTTATTTATAATTTTTAATAAATTTTAGCCAATAATTAAGAGAGTATTATAAAGAGAGTTTAGAGAGAATATTACTAGCATTACTCTTACATTCCTAATTACTACTTTGTGATGCAAATAAATTCTCCTTGCAGACTTAACATTGTTCTAATTGCACTTATATTCTATGTTTGATATCTCTTTGTGCTTTCTGAGTTCATATACTTAGAATTTGCACATTCTAACTATTTTGTGGATGATTTTTTAAGCACCTAATGTATTCCCTAACTCGAGAATAAGCTCAAAAAGCTCTCAAGTTTAAAAGTTGAAAAAAAAAAATTAAAGCTTGCAATTTAACATCCTTTATTATGGCTCAACTCGTCAAATCAAAATGTATTCTTCATCACTATGAGCTAGTATCGATCATAAAGATCAATTATCATAAAATCATGTTGGTGGATATTAAAACTTTATTAATGTCAATTGTTGTTTCTTTTAATTGTAAAGTGTGTTCTCTTCTTTTTATTTCCATAAATATACCTATCAATGCCATCCATGGAAAGTGTCTCCATGGAACTCAATTTTTGGCAAGATGCTTGGAAGATTATCTTTTTGGAAAAGGAAACACTTCTCTTTTGACCCCTAAATTGGATATTTTCTTCTTTGTCTATCTTTTTTTTTATCTCTCTTTTAAATCACCTTGGAGGATTATAAAATCATTCATAGATATCCAAAGAATTTTTTTGATGGGGTTGAGATGAGGAAAGAAGAAGGATAACATGGGCTAGTTAGGAAAAAAATAATGTAAAAAAAACAAAAGAATTTGGAAATTAGGTTTACTAAATAGAAGAAGAAAATTAAGGCACACTAAATTTTCTTTTTTTTTCTTATTATGAAAAAAGATGATGGAAATTGGTTCTTAAAAAAAATTGAAAAACTAAAATCAAACACTGAAGCTTTTCACTGGAATACTCATTTGATAAATGAAATATTCACTCCATATGAAGCTGAAAAAGTCCTTTCAATTCCTCTTGGAAGTCTTAGAAAGTGGGTTATGAGTCTAACTTAATCTTACAAAACTGGCTTGTAAGGTAAGGATTGCTTCCCACTTATATACACTATTTTGGCCTTATCACTTGTTAATGTGGGATCTCCAACACACACCCCTCACGCCGAGGACTGGACATCTCGAGCGTGAAGTTTGCAGGACTGGACATTTGCGGGTGGTCCGATAGCGGTCCGATAGTGGGTGGCACAATAGGCCCAACAACAAATCGCTAGGATATGCTCTGATACCATATGAGAAAGTGGATTATGGGTCTAACTCAACCTTACAAAATCGGCTTGTAAGGTAAGGATTGTCCCCCACTCATATATACTATTTTGGCCTTATCACTAGTCAATGTGGGATCTCCAACAGGAAGGATGTGAACTCCTGATAGATTAATGTGGAAGTTCACCTCAGATGGTGTCTATTATGTTAAGTCAGGATACAAGCTTGGTATTAATTCTATTAGCTCAATGCAACCATCGTCAAGTTCTATTGCAGGTAATTTCTGGAAGTCTTTGTGGAAAGTTAAAGCTGTTCCAAAGTGTACTCATCTCATTTGGAGAGCAGCAAAAAATATTCTTCCAGTGAAGTCAATTTTGCATAGGAGAGGAGTGTTGGAGGATCCTAGTTGTCCGCGTTGTGGGAAGTGTGCTGAAACAACAACACATGCCCTTCTAACTTGTGAAGAAATCAAACGTATGTGGTTTGCAGCTCCAGTATGTGCCAGAATAGATTTAGCAGAAGAAGAGTCCTTTGCGGATTGGCTGGCAAGTTGGTATGGAAACAGGCGATAGCGAGTTACTGGAATGGATTTATGCCTTGGTGTGGTCCTTATGGAATTCTCGTAACAAGATTGTGTTCCAGCAGAGAATTATTCCGCTTCAACAGGTTTTGCAGCAGGCAACCTCTCTCAGAATTTATAAACACAAAGCAATGCCAAGTACTAAAAGGGACTTTCCATGTTGGAAGGCTCCGGAAGTGGGTAGAATAAAAGTAAACATTGATGCTGCAATAAGAAAGGGAGTTGGAACAGGACTGGGTGCAATTTATAGAGACTATGAGGGGCAGCCTTTAGCAGCTGCAACTTTCTTCACACCTCAACAAACTACAGTCCGAGAAACAGAAGCTATGTCTCTAAGATGGAGCATGGAGCTGGCAGCACAATTACTTTTCACTGATGTGGTTTACGAGACAGATTGTCTAGAGGTTGTCAACTGTTGGAAACAGCAACCACTAACATGTAGTACATATTTTCATGGTTTGTTGAATGATTGTTTTAAATTGTTTCAGCCTGGTTATTCACCTACTGTTTTATGGGTGAAGAGACGTTGTAATAAGGTAGCAGATAGTCTTACTACATTAGCTTTCTCTTATCAGGAAAATGTTTGGCTTGAGGAGGTTCCCTCTCAGGTTCAGGGTCTAGTTACTTCTGATGTAATGAACCTTTCTCCTTCTAATGAATAAACAGTTATCTTTTCCTTAAAAAAAAAAATCAAACACAGTCTAAACTTGAGGAATTAAAAGCACAATTAAGCTTAATTTAATTTTTAGTTAAAATTCACAATTCTTAAATATATTTCTTATTTATCTATCCAAAAATACATATTTCTTTTTTAAAGACGTTAAATTATAAGGAAAAAAAAAAACCACTTCCTTCGTTGTTTTTGTAAAGAAAAATTGAATGACCGGGACCATCGTGGGCTGGGCGTGGGTAAGAGGACACTGTCATGAAGCACTGGCAAACAGAGTTAGAGTGGGTCCAACGAAAGCAACTTATTCGTGTAATGTCATGTTTAAGGTTAAACGTGGAAAATATTTTTTAACATTTATTATTATTATTATTATTATTATTATTATTATTATTATTATTCATAAATTACATTTAAATTAATAACAAAAGTTGTTATTTATTTATTTATTTATTTTAGAAGGCAACTTTACTTGCCGGCAATGACATTCATTCAGTACGTATTTCGTTCAATTTATTTTACAGAAATAATTTATTTATTTATAGTTTCTCAGCAGAGTATTTTAAAAAGAACCAATTATTTTTAAATTATACACTTAGTTCTACCAAAATGAGAAAGTATAAAAGAAAAAAAAATGTTATTTAAATTAAAGTACTTTAAAGTTTCAATTAATTTTAGTTTTAAATTAAAAACACATACACCGTCAAAGCATCCACAACCTCTTATCCTCATCCGTATTCGTTTTGTACCACTATCTATCTCTTTACTGCGTCTCTTTATGAGTATGACTGTTTTCTTTCCCTATGCTCTATCTATGTCACCCTTTTCCCCTGTCTCTTAACTAGTTACTTTCATTAGATTACTTGTGTGCCTGTTAAAAGAAAAATGCTACTAGTTTAAAATTTTTGAATGATTGGATTGAAACTATGAACTGTAACTGATCGTGCTGCATCCTTGAATCCTGATCCACACATCACATTTCAAGCCTAGCTATATCTTTCAATAATCAATCATCTCATGTTTCTTTTCCTTTATTATTATTCTATAAAATAAAACAAAAAAATTGCACCATAAATCAATGCCAGATGTGTCGCTCCTGGCCCTCCGTCTTGTCATGTGTTTTGATTCCTTCATTTTTTTTCGGTAAACGTTATGATTCCATTTTTCCCTGTATACAATTTTGTATCCATTATGTATCAATGTATCTATTCGTTTTTATAAATCTAAGTTATTGAAAAGTATCTACCAATGAAATTTATAATTTTAGTGCGAGATCTATTATATAAAATAAATGAGTATATGTACGACTGTACCCAAAACAAAATCATAAACCATCATTGAGTGTGTGAATTAATTGTTATTAAATTGTTTTAACTTAATTAGTATTTTTGAATTTTAATCTTAAATATATAACTATATTAAATATTTGGAGAAAAAAATTATTGTTTGTAAAAGTCTTATTCAACTTAAAGAAAACTGTCTTCTTCCAAAAGTACATGTTATCTCTGAAAAAAATCATAAACGAGTATATCATTTTAGAAATAAGTTACAGTCAGATGAATTTTAGTGCTTATAAAAATGTATTAAATTCGCACACTTTATCTTTGTGTTAATAAACAATTTTATATTGAAGCCTACATACGTTGTACTATTTATTACTATTTAGAGTATTAATCGTGCTTATCTTTTCGCTGTGTATAAGTTATTTACAAATGATATAAGATGACAGATTTTTTATTTTGGGAGTTTAATATGATCACAGATCAAAAGCCACGTTGCTGTAGAGGTCAACGTCGGGTGGGGCCCAGCATGATGTGTAGATTCCACTGCTGAAGGCATTTGGTGTGGTTGCTCTTGAATCTTGCTTGCACCTCTTGATTTTGCCTTTTTTTGTTTGACCAAAGAAATAAAGGAAAAAAAAGTGGCACGTGGTATCATCGTGGCCATACACGTGATCACAATCTGGATTGTGGTGGGGTTGACCTGGTTGGTAGGTAACGTAGAGTATAGACACTTTGGAACATAAAAAGTAAAGACACTTTGGTTGTTTCAAGTGAAATTTGGTTTAAATTTTTAAATAAAATTTCAGGTTTAAATTTTTTAGATAAAAAAATATGATTTGAAGAAAAAATTATATTAAAGGTGGTTAGTTATATTTTTTTATAATAAAAATTAGTTATTGATAAAATTAATAAATATTTCGTACAAAATATAATGATTAAAAAAAATAAAAAACTCTTTGCGTTTTGAGGAGACAGGCCGTGTGGCATCTTGTGAATGAAACTTTGTGGACAAGCCGTAAAGCATGGACCTTTCCTCACGCAATTTCCTTCAAAATATCAATTAAATTGATAATTAACGCCAGTGGTGAATGTGAACAAAAGGTTGACCCTTAATGCAAGCATTCTCAGCCAAGAATATCAATTATACTACAAATAACGTGCTATTCTCTAACCTGGGTTAGTATTCAAAATAATCATATTTAATATCATCATCAGTAGACCCGTAATTCTGATAGGGATTTGTTTTAGCATTTCACCTTTTTTATCAATATTTATTAACCATGTACATTACGAACTAAAGTCATGTGTAACTAACATGTCTCACAATAAAAAATGAGAAACATCATAATTGATAAGAAACAGTAAAAGAGACGAAAGATTAAGATAGTATTAATTTTTTCATTATCCTTCGGATATTTATATCTTATTTTAAGAATATTTTTTTCCATACGCTATTTTTTCCTTTTTGTCGCTCCCCTGCCTATAACTTTCGTTGATTATCATGAAGGTCTTATTATTCCTTAAAAAAATAAGTTTATACATGTGACAGATATTTATCATTTCCAGCGAGATTACAATATCTTTATTTTGTTTCATTTTTTTTTCTTGTTTTATAGTCAAGAGATTCAACAGCTTCTCTTCAAATTTACTTTTTCTTTCTTTTTTTTTTAATTTAAAAATACGACTATTGATATTTTTCCTAAAAGATAATTACATTTAAGTTATGAATATTTACAGTATAATATATTTAATTTTCTTAATAAAAATATTATCTATATATGAAACTTGAATTTAAAATCTTTCTTAAAAAAACAATTTAGACATTTATTATGTGAATTAAATACCGTTAATTTCTTAAATTCATTTTGATAACTTTAGAAGGCAAATAAGAAACTTAATATTTTCTATTTACCAAAATATATATAATAGTAAACATATGTGATAAAATGATTAAAAATGTTTTAATCTTGCGTTTATTTGTTTTAGGAATTTCACTTGTCTATTGGAACATTAGAATCTTTATGCTAAAATCATCTATCTATTACTTTAGATAAGATTAATCATGAAAGGAACTGAGAGAGATGATCACCTCAATCACATATCTTCCAGAATTTATTATACAGTTGATTTCATATATTCTGTGTCTTGAAAAAAAGATATTTGTATTATAAAATTTTCAAATCCCAAAAGGAGTTGGTGACTTGGTGTAATAATTTGCACTCGTTTCAACAGATGTGATTATCTCCAGGAGCTAACGAGGAAGGAAAAAATGATACAGATGAAAGAACAAATTATTAATTCCTCCGAATACGTACAAAATTCTCCACAAAAGGCACAACCTTATACTAAATATGTTCTCTTCTCCTTTGTATTAAAAGAAAAGTACATCCCATTGGCTAAAAGAAATGTTCTAAAATGCTACTATGGTTCTCACAAATATTCTTGATATCATCACTTATGGGAAAAAAATTTCAGAAATGGAGCACATAAATGAGAAGAGAAGTCGGTGATCCTCATCCAATGGAGAGTCACGATGGCCATTTTTGGCCAATTCATAATGAAAGTGACACCCCTTCTGTCACAGAACTTGAATGCTCTCAACTAGGAAAGTATTGCAACCAAGTCAACTTCGTCATGCAGGGTTGCTTACCAATCGAAACAACAGGGACCCAAAAGTCCAGAACCCAAGTGAAGAAGAATCATAGTCATATTGAATACCAAAATATATATATATATATATATATATATATATATATATAGTCATATATTAAACAGTAAATACTATAGGCCACTAGGCCTCAATATCTCTGCCACTCTACCAAGCAATTGGCTTCCCTTGTCAAGCCAAATTTGGGTCCTTTTTTTTTTCTTTGCCCCATTTCATCAATTTTCCTATTTGAATTTCTTAGTGAAATTAAATGAAATCCATAGTTACATTCTCAACGGGAAGACATTATTTAATTACATTGGAACCAACAGTTTCATTACAAGTAACAAAATGCGGCAAAAAAAACCCACCATTTCTTTCCTAATAAAGCTAAAGCTATAGCCATTGCTCTGACTTATTGCCCATTTTTGAAGTCTTGACAAAAAGTGCAAATAGCAAGTACTAAATACTAAACAACATAACACAAAGAAAACTTAGTATGCCCAGGTCCAAAGGGCGTGATCGTGATCTTCCTCCGGAAATCCAAAATTACAAGAATTTTCAGGGGGGTCGGAGTAATCCACATCTTCCAGTTTGGGAAAGAGGTACGAAGGGTAGAGACTCTTGCTGAGGTTATCTTCTTCGTCTTGTGACTGGTCTGATTGATCAGGCTCAAAGACATAAGAAGAATCACCATGCTCTAGCAGCGCAGAGTGAACTCCATCGGTGTAATGTGGACTATCTGAATCCAAAATGTCACTTCTGGCTGAACTGATATCTTCCTGTTTACAGCCCCCAACAACAGAAGAGACTTTGGATCCTTCACCCTCCGAAACTGATTCCAGTAAAGGCCTCTGGGGTGGTTGTTCCTGTTCCTGTTCCTGCAAATGCAATCCTTTTGCTTCACTTTCACCCTGCTGCTTCAAGTGCCCCTCTTGTTTCCCTCTTGCAAGCACCTTCTCAGTGAGGCTCGCCACCTAATTCAATCAAAACATCACACAATTCAACACGTCAGCCAAAAAAAAAGGAAGTGTTCATATTTTGTATTAACATAGATATGAAAATATGCAGTGGTGTTGTTAATTCTGTTCTTCGATCAAAATTGAAGTTTCATCTCGATAATCTGTATAATAAAAATTTACATTAAACATCAACATAGGCTATATGTTATATCATCGAGGTGAAATTCCAATTATGACAGAAGAACAATACTAAAGAATTGTATGTAAATTTTGCTTTTAATTTAAGTACCTCAGCTTTTAACTTGTCTTTCTCCTTGAGGAGGTTGTCATAGTTGGACTTAAGACTCTCATAGCTTGCATGCAGAGTGTCATAGTCCTTCTCCAGCTGTTTGGTCTTCCAGCGAGCTCGACGGTTCTGGAACCAAATAGCAACTTGTCGTGGCTGCAAACCAAGGTCCTTTGCAAGCTTGGTTTTCCTCTCGGGTTCGAGCTTGTTCTCTTCCTCGAAACTCTTCTCCAGAAACTGAACCTGGTTCACAGAGAGACGACGCTTCTTCTCTGGTTGATGAAAGTACTCGTCCATGCAGTCATCCCCATTCTCGTCCATGTCAAACGCGCGGAAGAAGGAGCCGTTACACCCCTTCCCTCCTTCGAAACTCATCATGGATCTCGAACCTGAACCAAATATAACAAAAACAAAACATTAGTCATCATAAATCAAACCATGATGAGAGAGAGAGATTAATTAGGTTAGTTAATTACTTACCGAGGAAAGGAGCCGAGGAAGTTGCAGAGAGGAAAAGAGAATCGAGAGGTTGGGGAGTGGGAGGAGTAGGTTGGTTGCGAAGGAAACTAGTGATGTTGGAAAAGGCCCTTCCACTATCCATCACGAAGGGTTTACTCCGACTCCGACAACCAAGTTTGATCTTAAGGGGCCATGGCCATCGGAAAAGACTAATAAGGGAGATGAATATTGATGCAAATTGATCGATGATCTAAGACTTGTGGCGGAAGAAGCTGGTGATGATGATTTCGGTGATGTGGGAGGTGTGGGAACAGCGGCAGGGCATACCCATCACTCAGAATAGCAACAACCACAAGAGAGAATCAAATCAAGATGAACATGGAGAGAGAGAGAGAGAGAGAGAGAAGCGGTGGCTATGTGTGTTTGTGTTTGTGTTTGTGTTTGTGTTTGGAGTTCGGAGAAGAGAAGACTCTGCCTTGGGTTTATAATAAGAAGCTTAGATGTGAAGGGAGTGTCCACTTACTATGATGCCCTTTCACTCACTCACTGTGTAATAAGATGTCAATGGTTTACTTGGATTTTCCAACCCACCTTTCTTTCTGATATTTTTTTCTCTCTTCTCAATGGGTAGATGAGACCACGTGAGTTTCTGTGGACTATGGGAAACCTTTTCTCTTCTTTATATCAGATTTTTTTTTTCTTTAACAATTAATTTCATGGTTTTTTTGCTGGCAAATTTCAAATGACATTGGTTCGCATTAATACTTTATAGGTGGAGAAAAAGGTTTTTTTTTTTTAATTTGGAATTTTTTTAATATTTAATTGACAAGAAAAATAAACAAAATGAAAATTTATTAAAAGAATCATTTCAGTTTTTTATTTTAAATTTTAAAATTTTCTATCCTGCATCGCTTTTTATTTGTTGATCAAATGAATGTGGACGTATAAAAGTATAAAGATATCATGGATGTCTGTCTCCCTTTTCTCAGAAAAATCTGTTTAGCAGGATGTTCATAGTTAACTATGCTAAAAAAATTATTTATTCTTGGTAAATGCTAAAGTAATCTCATTAAAGTGATAGGTAAAAAATTAAAATTATTAAAAACTGATTTTAATGTACTTTTATAATGATTTTCACTACACTCCCTCGTGTTTTGAACAAAAGTTTTTTCTATTATTGATTTTTTAATTAATATTTTTAACATACTAATTAGCAAAACATTTTATTGTTTTATAAATTCTTCTTTCTCATTATCTTAAGGTTCCTTTAATTGGTTAAAAAGCATATACTAAACAGTATAAATATGATTTTTTATGTTTAATTTTAAAAAATAATGATAAGACAACATGCAAATAAAGTAAAAATAGACAAGACAAACTTAAGGGTGTCTAGTTTAGAAAATATTCATTTAGACTCTGTTTGTTATAGAAAATGGAAATAAAGAGGATAGAAATATGATAAATATATTTGAATTAAAGTAAGGTATAAGAGGTGTGGGATCCATATCAAAAGGTGAATTTCTCTCATTTCTTTCTTCTATTTTTCTTATAACAAATAGAACATTAAAGAAAATGGACCACGTGAGTTTATGTGGAAAAGATTTTCTCTTGTTTATCTAAATTTATATTTTTTTAACAATAAATTTCATAGTTTTTTTGCTGGCAAATTTCAAATGGCATTGGTTCGCATTAATACATTGATTAGACTTTAGGTGGAGAAAAAAGTTTTTTTTTTTAAATTTGGAATTTTTTAATATTTAAATGACAAAAAAATAAACATTATGAAAATTTATTAAAAGAATCATTTAAGTTTTTTTTTTTAAATTTGAAATTTTCTATCCTGCATCGCTTTTTATTTGTTGATCAAATGAATGTGGACGTATAAAAGTATAAAGATGTCATGGATATCTGTCTCCCTTTTCAGGGAAAAATCTATTTAGCAAGATGTTCTTACTTAACTATGCTAAAGAATTATTTATTTTTGGTAAATGTTAAAGTGATTTCATTAGAGTATTGGTTAAAAAAATATTAACAAATGCTTTTAATGTCCTTTTATTGTGATTTTCACTACACTTCTTTTGTATTTTTTTAAAAAAAAATTCTATTATCAAATTTTTAATTAATATTTGAGTTTAATGGTGATGTACTAATAATGTAAAATAATTTTATAACATAAATTATCATTGGTATAACTTTTAAGGTAATTATTGTAAAAGTCAACAAACTTACTATACATGATGGTTTGTGATTAGATGACAGTGTAAAATTATTTTACACTATCAGTGTATAGTCTTTTTTCTCTTAATATTTTTAAGATTTAAATATTTTTTTAGTCCTTGCAATTTAAGTCTTTTTTGCTTTTCGTCCTTGCAAAATATTTTTTTATTGCAAATTATGTTTGTTTTGTTTTTCGTCCTTAAAGCGGTTTAGATAACACTTTTTTTACTGTTTAAAGCGCTATCTAAACTGCTTTAAACAAAAAAAATAATTTGTAAGGACTAAAACAAAAAAAAATTGCAAGAACGAAAACAAAAAAAATACTAAATTGCAAGGACTAAAAGTATATTTAAACCAATTTTCAAGATACTAAGTTGCAAAACCTTTTATTGTTTTATAAAATATTTCATCCTGCGGTGGAGCTAGAGGCTTTTTTTTTTTTTTTTAAGATTATTGGCATCTTTTACTAAAGGTAATCCTTCTCAAGTGGGATAGTATTATTATGAGTAGCAAAATTATTTCAAATAGTTAAGCTAGAATATCCCACATCAAATAATCTACACATTTGGTGGAATAACCCACATCAATCACTCTCAAATTTAATGTCAAATTGGTCCCTAAATATTTCGGCTTAATGTCAAATTAGTCCTTGAACATTACAACTTAATGACAGAATGGTCCACGAAAACTTAACAGCAAGGACTAATTTGACATTAAGTTGTAATGTTCAAAAACTAATTTAACATTAAGTTGTATAGTTTAGGAATCAATTTGATATTAAGTTGTAAGACATGACATAATTATTGCATTTTTTACACATTAAAAAATTAAATCGAAATTTTTGTTCTTCCAAAGACTAAATTGCTACCGCTTTATATTTTCAAGACAAAAGTGACCAGGGACGGAACCAGAAAAATTTATTAAGGGGGGCGAAAAATTGACACATTAATCAACAATTATCTATAATTAAGATTAATTATAGATAATTGTTGAAGTTATGATTTTTTTTTATAAAAATCTGAATTTTTAAAAGGCAAATCTTGAAGTTATGATTTTTTTTTATAAAAATCTGAAATATATTTCTGCACCTAACAAGTTTCTCATTAAAACACTCTAATAATATACTCTGAATATATAAAAACATATATAAAAAGGAAATGTCATGAATTTGAGGGGGGGGGGGGGGGCGACTGCCCTGTGAGGCTTAACGTAGTTCCATCACTGAAAGTGACCATTTATCCAGGTTAATAATATAAAAATCTTTATACTTACTGTACAGGGAAATCAAATTCTGATTTTAAGATTAATTATAATACATGAATCAAACAATGGTAGATAAATTAAATTTATGTGAACAAAATAAGTTTGAGTGATAGGAAGGGTATGATCTATGGTTTCTCTTATCTGAGAGCTGGAAGAAAGCCATTGGATTCGATTGCATTACAGATAATACCGAAGCTAAAAGAATAAATGATTCATGAGTTTTCTGTATAATCAGTCGCTTTCTTAGGCAAGAGGAAATGGACAAAAACTTAAAAAGAAATAATTTATTTTTTTGGTTTTAATAAACATGAATTTGGAGGCAGAGAGAAATGAACACGTATGGAACATGGTGACATATATTTGTGGGCTGTCTCAAGTTATAATATTTTTCGTCTTCTACTCTGACTTTTTATCTCACCTGCTCTGGTCCATTCCTGCTTCCCTCACTGTAGTCTCCACTTCTACACGCCTTATTGGGCCACCTTCACAGGCCATGGATCCACCATGTCACTTCAATTTCATATTATAATACTTAACACCCCACCCCCAAAATAATGATAATACTTAATAAATCAAGAGCAAAAGATTGTTTTCATTGTTCACACATAAATTTGTTTTCATTTTGGTACGAGAATATTATATTAATCACATATAGATGTTTATGGTGGGTGGGTGTATATATTCCCTTTAGTGTAGAACCGAAGACTTTATTCTTATATCATTTTTTGAACATGTGATTTTCACCTTTTTTTTTTTTTTACTTAGTCAACGAAGAAATCTCCGAACAAGATGAAGGAAAGGAAATCATATTGGGCTGCTTTTGGAAAGATTAAAAAGGCCTTATGTTGACTCATGGTCTGAACTTAGATCCACATTTTGATAGTTAATATTATTCGGTTTCTTTTTGGTCAAAGTTATTCTGTTTCCAAAAAAAGAATGTACCAAGGCTTGGTAAGAAATCAACACGATCCACTTGGCCCAACAAAATTCTTTGACATCCCATTTGGAAATCCCATTTCTTTGGGGACGTTGGCTAGGGTGCCACATTTTAGTAACTGTGGCACCGTGGCAAAGTTTATATTAGCCGTCTGATATAGCCCTTGCAATCGTGCGGTTCATAATTTTATACTTTATAAGATTTTTTAAAATGGTGCAGAGAGTTTGAAAGTATTCATTAAAATAATATAAAAAACTTGTATTTGAAATAGAGAAATTCTGGATTTTTTAACCAAAATAGGTAGAAAAAAAAAAGTAAATACTAAAAAGGTATTCTTTGAAAATAATTTATATGATATGGGTTGTTTTTGCCACGTCAGAATAACAAAAGGCGCCACACCGTGTGACTCCTCATACACTTCAAATTTTTTAGCACAAGAGACGCCACACTGTGTGTCTCCTTTTGTTGCTTTTTTTTGTCAAACAATTATGTAAATCTGATGTATATTATTCAGGCTTGCTTTTAGTGATCACGACTAAAAAGGTATTCTTTGAAAATAATTTATATGATATGGGTTGTTTTTGCCACGTCAGAATAACAAAAGGCACCACACCGTGTGACTCCTCATGCACTTCAAATTTTTTAGCACAAGAGACGCCACACTGTTTGTCTCCTTTTGTTGCTTTTTTTTGTCAAACAATTATGTAAATCTGATGTATATTATTCAGGCTTGCTTTTAGTGATCACGACTAAGAAAAAAAAAGTTTAGTAATTTTTAGCTATATATTTGAGATATATTATTAATAAATAGTAAAATCAATTAATACTTTCAAACTCTCTGCACCATTTTAAAAAATCTTATAAAGTATAAAATTATGAACCGCACGATTGCAAGGGCTATATCAGACGGCTAATATAAACTTTGCCACGGTGCCACAGTTACTCAACTGTGGCACCCTAGCCAACGTCTTCTTTGGGTCCCTACTCCTTAGCATGTGGCTTCTGCCTGTATTTAACGCAGCAATTTGAGATAATTTAACATTTAACGGCATCAATTTGGTCCCAAATTATTAACGGCGTCAATTTCAATTAGACGAAAAGGACTAAATTGATGCATTTTTTAAAATTTGGAGACCAAATTGACAAGTTTTAAAATTTGGGGACCAAATTAAAGTTTTTAATATAATTTGGAGACCAATTTGGTCATTAAGCCAAAAGTTAATAAAAAATTACTAAGAGTTGAAAATTAAAAGTTAATAAATTAGTTTTTTTAGGTCACAATGTTAATGATGTGAAATATCTACTGACTTTATTGATAATTAATCTCTGTTACCAGAAAAACTGACTAACCACCTTTAGTTGGATTTTTCTTCCCAACCATGATTTTTTTATTTACAAGACTTGAACTTGCGGTCTTGCTTAATAGATTTGAATCCAATTTCATTTGAATTAATGACCTGTTAGTAGTTAATAAATTAATTTATTAAATTAAAAATTTAATGAAACTAGAGCATCTTCGATGATCTTTATAAAATGTCAGGACCGCGACCAGTCCTGTCCCTATTAGAAGATTTAATCAACTTTAAGAATTGGAACATTACATCTAAGAATGACGATGATAAATGATTATGTTCCTAATTTTTTTTTTGTTGAATGATTATGTTCCTAATGTTACTTGTATAATTATGTTTGGATGATTTTAGAATGATTTTTCAATACAATTATACTGATTTTTTAATTAATATTTTTTATTGATGTTGGTTTTGTTTTGCCTTTGATAAAAAATATTTTTTTTTTTGATGTTACCCATACAGGTATGAAGCTACATACAAGTATTTTTTTTTTCAAATGTGAATACAAAGATGAGTATTATAGTTTTCTACTTGAATTTTATCTATTGTCATCCCTAAAAATCACTATTTGGATAAAAATTATAGGGACAAAAACAATAAGAAAAAAAATAGATTCATTAAAAAAAAAAGAAGCAATTTTTACCTGAAATTCACTCGTAAACTGAAACTTTCAAAAAGGCACTTAAAATCTATGACAATTTATTTTTACACAATTCGCATTTCATCAACGAAACAACTATGGCGAAAATAATATATATGAGAAATCTCAATAGTATTAGCCAGAGTAAAGTCGCAATTTTTTCAGGTTTTGTTATTTGCACTTTTTTTTTTTACATTATCTTTATATTTCATGGTTGTCTTTTTCTTAATTAAAAAAATGTGTAAATAATATTATTTTTGAAACCACCAAATTATCGACATATCTTCATCAAAATGTAAGTGGCTAAAATAAACTGTCTTTATTAAATTAAAACGAGTCACATTAATAAAGTGTGAAAACAAATTGTATTAAAGTACACTATAAGGGCATTTTTTTAGGAGAATGTAGAAGGGCATCTCGAATAGTGAAATTTACAAAACATTCTTAATTAGTTATTTAATGAGTTTTATTATAATATATATTTTTTATTTTTTTACAATCTAAGTATTTTTTTTATCTAGATCATAATACTTTTTATGAAAAACAATTCTATTAACTAAAAATACTCAACATAGTGAAACAAACTCTTATAACAGATACTTTTTCTTATCCATAATTTGAATGCAAGATCATACTCAAGAAAAATCAAATATGTATCACACATGGACAAAACTATATATAGTTTGATAGGGGCAGTCGCCCCCTTGAACATATTTAAATCACTTAGTATGTTCATTAAAAAAATTTATCTGCCCCCCTACCCCCACACACTAATATTTAGCACATGAGATTTTGATAATATTGCATATCTAAATAGAAGCTTTTATTTACTTACATTAAAAATGGGTTAGTACCCTTTTTCCTCAATATAATAGTGCTATATATTTGCATTGAGGCTTGAGCTTAGTAAGAATTTTTAGAGCTGTGAAATCTTGCTTACTCACAAGAATGAATGGTAATATTATGGCTACTTACCATTTAATTAAATATGCATCTAAAATTTTTGTCTTCTATGTATAAACGCTTTCAAGCTACTTTGCTTATGATATGATAAATTTTTGTCCCCCTAACATTTTTGTCCCTGGTATCACATGAATCAACCACCCATTTTTAAGCAACTATTCTCTCTAATAATGCATCTCTAGAACATTTATTTAATGAGTCTCACAAATTACCTCACTCATAAACATTTATTTTTATTTCAAGTTAAATTATTAACTTCTATTTTATTTTTAAGAGAATAAAAATAAAAGATAAAAAATAGTAAAAATATAACTAAATTATTTTAACTTTTTCAATAAAACATATTTTTGAAACAATCAAAACATAGTCAATTTCTATTAATTAAAAATTTATTTTAGAATGATGTAAAATACTGTATATAACAGTACATGTGAGTGGTCCACAAAGGATATTTGTAGAATGTTCCAGTAGAAAAGGTGCTTTTCCCCTTGATTGTGCAAGCTCCTTGTGCTTTCTAGCTGAAGCTAGCCAATGTTGAATTGCCTAGTTTGAAAGGAAACATACCTACTGTTTTGTCGCCACCATTAACAAACGATGCGATTCTCCAAATAGCCATTGGTGTTTGGATGCTATTTCACTCACTAGTGACATATATTTTGACAAATGTAACACATGTTCCAATTTTAATTTTAATTGTGCAAATTATTCAAGGTGAGATAATCAAACAGATGCTCGTAAAACCTTTAATTTTGACAAGGAATGCCACTTAAAAAAAATACAATATAATTTATGTATCTAAAAAATGCTTGAAGGAGAAGAGTGGGGTGGTTGTTCTAGTGCCTCTACCACGATGAAAAATTCTAGATGCACGTTCAGTAATCCAATCCACGTTTCAATTTCATAGTTGATGCAAACACGGTACTAAAAGGGTATTAGGCCCGTGTCTGGCCAACAATAGCACTGGTGATACTTTATGGGCCTTAATGTCAAGTCCATTATTTGTTTATATACAAGACAGAATTTGACAGAGGAATGTGGTCAGTGCCATAATGCAAAAGGAGAACAGCCAAGCCCACATAAATTATATTGTATTAGCTTTAGTTCGTCAACAACCTCACAAACTACCTAGGTTGTGAATAGAAATTCCTACTCGATACGAAATTACCAAAAAAAGGAAGGACAAAAGAAGAAGCTCGAAGCTGAAGAAAATGCTGATTCAGTAATGTTGCTTACCAATGGTGAACAATGTCGATGACGTATTATTAATGAACAAGAATTATTCAAGAAATTAGTAGTTCACACTGTTTTTATAAAGATCGGATTAAGGTAGTATGAATTTCTGATCTACACTAGTTAATGAATATAATAGGACGAAGTGCCCGTTTAATTTATTTACATGTTTACTGAACATAACACTTGTTGTCCTAACAACTAAACTATGAAAGGCATAATTACGTTTTGAGAAATGATACTTGTATAATAAATTATACAACAAAGTGTACAACTAAGAGATAAAAAGAGAGAAAAGAGAGATAAATTTGAAATTTGAAGGATTGAAATATATAGTATTATTTTTCAATTGGGAGACCAAAAACTGATTTATCTCAAATTTTAGGATTAAAAACATAATTAAGCATATGTTTTTAATATGCAAACCTAATAACCCTTTAAGCTAGAAGTCATTTGATGTCTTTTTTTAAAAAAAAAAAAGTCATTTGATGTTTGCTATAGTTAAGAATTTTAAATCTTAATGTTTATTTTCTTTTAATTTCACTTAAGAAAGAAGGAGTTAGAATTATTAATAAGGAGTAAAGATTTAATTGCATAAGAAGTTATGAATTAAATACATTAGAAAATCCAAGAGACAAAAGTCAAGGGGGACTAGCTACATGTGGTGGATTACTGAGGGATGCTAGAGGAGTGTGGATGCGCGAGTTTGCTAAGAAAATTGGAAGAACCAACTCTTTTGTGGCTGAGTTGTGGGGGGTTCTTGAAGGTCTTCGGCTAGCTCAAATGCTTGGGTGTCAAGTAGTGGATCTTCAGATTGATTCTGAGGCTGTGGTAAAGAGCATTTCTGGGAGTAAGGATGGTTGTGCTACTGGATGGAGCTTGATTAAAGAAATTCGTAAGATACTTAGGATTTGGTGGATAGTGAAAATATCTCATACGTTTCAAGAAGGAAATAAGTGTGCTGATGCTTTGGCTAATCTTGCGCATGAGTTAGAGGATGATTTAGTGATGTTTGAGCAACCTCTTGCTGTTCTTAGGCTGTTGCTTCTAGATGATATTAGTGGGGTTTCTATTCCCTGTTTTATTTTGATGTAATCTTTTCTGGGCGTATGGCCCCGTTCAATTCCAAAAAAAAAAAAAAATCAAATTAAAATTAAATCTAAATTAAGAATTTTAGGTAAAAGAAAATGAATCCTAATCTCAATATTTTCTAATTTTATTATTCATAATACCTTAATATATCTTTTATTCTTGCTTGCAAAAATAGAAAACCTTGAAACAAATTTTTATTGCTCTTCTTTAATTTAAACTCTTATTTTCTTCAATTAAATAAAATCCAAATTATCTTTTTTGATTTATATCAAAATTAGTGTTCACGGGCTTTTTCAAATTTTCACTACCTTATTTATATAATTAACAGAAAAAAATAACTATACAGCACATCGAAAGAAATTTGAAAAAAGAGATAATCATTCTCTAAGAAATTAAAGACTATATTTTTTTTTAAAAAAAATAGATAAGGAAATATTAACCTTGAAAATTGAAAAGTAAATTGAATTAAAGATTTAAAATTATTGATGAAATAGAGAAATATTTGGAATTAAAAAATAGAGTTAGAAAAAACTGATAAAAGAAATATTTAAAAAAAAAAGATAGCATTAAATAAAGAAGTGAATGAAGGTCGTTATATAAGTATTGTGAATATGGGTAATTACAGAAATTGATAAGTAAATTTTTAGGAAAAGTAGGAGAACTATATGCATGTTTAGGAGAGTGAACTAGATTATTTCATGATAGAAGAGTATTTAATTGAGACTGAATGTGAGGGAGGGTAGGAAAAGTGGAGCAATAAGAGCATAGACTTATTCATTTATATATACATAAGAAGATCATATTCATAAAATTAAGAACGAGCCTTTGATATTTGTCTCTTACCACTTTTAAAATTACTACTTGTAACGATTTGATATGCTTATCAAAGCTTCGCTGGACAGTTAGTTTTTTTTTTTTTTTTAAATTATTTTAATAATAATAACGATAAAATTAGAACTTAAGATTTTGTGTATATTATTCAAACTCTCCTTTATTAAGCTAACTCTAATAGATTCAATTGGACATGCAGTAAAAAAAAAAAAGATTCTATTGGACAGGTTAAAAGCACTAATTTATAATAAAATGGAGAAAAGTGAAAATTAATCGTGCATTACTTGAATGTTAAACGAGTTAGGAGAAGACCATTTCCTCCAAATTATTGTCACCCAACGTGTGTAAAACTTCCAAGGAGTAGGACATAGCTCTTTCAAATTTCAATGGACCACAGCTCTCCAAGACATATTTCTGAAAAGACTGTTGAAATCAAAACCAGGAAAAAGAACCATCCAGCATGTATATATATAATAATAATATGGTCCTCCACAGGACCAAAATAGTAACTCATAAACCTCATCCATCTCCCTCTAACCCACTCCTTCGCCCTTAAACTCATATATCTCCATCACACACATTGCTCCAATGTATGCATAATTTTTTAAGACTGAATTTAAAGAGTTAGTTTAGTATACTATTAAAAAATGTTACGTATAAAAGGAATCATCAATAAGTTTTTCAGTAAATGTTTTATTTCTATTTTTTTTTCATCTCGATTTTCAAAGAGATTAAACTGACATAGGCATGCCATCATTATATTATTTATTTATTTTTCAAAAACTTTAAATAAGAAAAAAGTTACAATGATACTTTACTCTGAAGTCTGAACTCGGATTTCCTGTAGTTGGTTATATAATTGCAGGCTCCCGCAATTATTGGATGATTCAATTATGTTTTTAGTTTAAATTTCATTAAAATTTTGATGTATGAGAAATAAAATAAAGGTGGGGATTTTTCTTACGCACTCTAACTACTCTGTATCTGTATTCTTCCATCCTGCACCATTTTGATAACTCCTAACATATTTATTTTTATCCTTTTTTCAACTTGATTCCATGACCTAGCTACTCTTTAAAATTAAAAGGAAAATGTCACGTATTTCTACTAAAAATACAAAAAGGCAATGCAAATAGAGAGATATTTTTTTTATTTAAATATGGTTTTGTCACATGGCTTTTTTATTTTTAAATTCATACTTAATTTGATTCATTATTAATATTTATATTTAACAAAAGTAATACATTTTTATTCCTCAAAACTAAAAATACACTATTTTTATAATCTTTAAAAGTTAAAAAATAAATTATTTAAACAGTTATTAATTCCTAAGAACATAATGTTTTTAGGGATAAAAATACATTTAATCCATTTTTTTGCTAATTTTATTTTAAAAATGCAAAGTTGAAAAAATGAAAAAATTACTAACTAAATAGAAAGTAACTCAGAATTAAACAAATAATGTTACGATTAACATTCCAGCTTTTAATGTTTTTTTAGTACTAACTAAATATAAAGTAATTTTCCAGCTATCTCAAAGTTTCTACCACCTCATATACTATCTTCTCATTTTCAGCTCAACTAAACATTGTATGTCTTTTTACAATTAACACACACACACACACACACAAAAAAAAAGATAAAAAAAGATAGATTGCTTTGTGTGGACAACATAATTTTGCTGTTTTGCACAACGATTATCATGGGCCAATAATTTCCACTATTGGCTAGCAAATTGCAACATTCCTTCTGTAATGCTAGTTAATCATCATCAGGACCTTTTGTTACCCCAAAACACACAAATGGCAAGTTGGAGACAAATATGAATTATGAAGATGCCAACGTGGACTTAGCCAAGTTTTATCCAGAGTCACAACTTTCAACTTAAAAAAGTGTACAGTGAGCGAAATAACACACTTAGTCCCCACAGGAAAGGAGATAGCAGCATTCCCTCATGCTGAGGTTTAAATAAGGTGGGGTCTCACTCTCACCTCTCAATTTATAACACTTCCTATCAGAGGGCAGCCTTATACAACCAACGATTGGTTCGTATAATCGTATTTCCTGACACAAAAATATTGACACTTTGATTAATTCAATGCTAGCTCTTCGAAATTAGAAACTCTGTTTTGATTTTAGATGTTAGTACTAGTATTTTTCATTCTAATTGCTGACAGATATATTACTATGGACAAAAGTTCTAGATAAAATTTATTCATTTAATTCAACTCACAAACAACTCGTTTTTTTATTTGATCTCTTATACTAAGTTATTCACTAGATTCACTAAGTTGGGTCAGTGACTTGGATTCAAAAGACAGATAAATGGTATAGTATAGCATCCACTACTATGCAAAAAGTAAAAGCAATAACAGTTACAAGCTATTCGCCTGCTACCTTGTTCTTATATTTTCCACCACAAAATTAACCCCATATATTTTTTTTTGGTCAAAAGACTAATGTTTGCAGACAATCTCTCAACTGATTTTTTTTCGATGCACAATTTTGCCTCTTCCAACAAATAAGTGTCTGTAATATTTTTTTGATATATAATACAAGTATCTTCTATTGGGGGTAGTCTTGTTTGAACTGGATTGGACTATTATGGATGATAAAATTCTCCTTTTAAATATTTAACATAAATGCATATTCAGGACTTGAACTCGATATCATTAATTAAATTAGAACAATCCTGCACCAAATGATCCATGCACTTGGTAGTAAATAAGTATTTGTGATATAAGTATCCATATATCATTTTTCAAACTTTTATTTATAGGGACTTATTCAAACAAACTAAGCATGGAGGAGGAACTGTTACATAGTACCAATAAATGGAGTTAGGTTAAATGGTGGCACGAGCCTGTGGACCCATTGTTATGGGGGATCCTAGCCACACAAGTTGGGGATCGCATAGATCGAACAGCCATCCACATTACTTTGCCAACCTACGTCCACATATTTTTGGGATCAAGGAGAGAGATGGCCCTATTGGTGGTCCATAAAGGATACATACTTAGATACATACTCTAACCATCAAGAATACCATACAATAGAATTGGTTGGTACTTAATATTACTGTTCTAATTCTAAATCTAATGACCTTGTAGAGAAGATCCACACACAAGTCCCGTTCAACTTGAAAGCTCTCTTAAGGAATTGAAAGGAGACAAAATTCACATGACCTGCAGAAGCCTCCATTGGCCTGGCATGCTAGCTACAAATAATAGTCACTACCAAATTCAAACAATGAGCGTTTTCAAGATTGTATTTCAAAAATGGTCTCCCTTTTTTTCTATTGGTCAGGAAGGGTTGAACATAAGATGGTATAAGAGATATAGTGAAGTTGGCAAATTATTCATCTGTGAGATTAGCATGAAGACACGGTGGTCTAATAAGCACTATGTGGACGAATCATTGGGTGCTTCTGGGAGTAAGAGAGGTGTGGGGCATGCTTGAGAAAAGCTTCTCCCTAACTTTACCCTTCCCGCTCACCATCATGCAACTATGACCTTTTGTCAATAATGTTGTCCACTTGATAATTTAAATTTGTCTCAGCTTGCGGTGCCCTAATGTCCATACCTTGCTAAATGTGATGACAGTACATCACACTGCATGGTTTGTTCATGCAATTATCTACCGCCACCTTTAATTCCCAACATGCATACGAATACCTCAGATTTTGAAATTTCTAATTAGATTGGATTGATTACCATCATTACCATTTCCATTTATGTAACCTTATCTCTTCAATAAGCAACTAATTAAATAAACAGGAAACATATAGAAGAAATGAGAAGATTCAAAACAAATATAGGTGGAAAAGTTGATTACTAATTTACTGCTTTTGATCAGAGATATATATACTGCTTTGACCAAGAGAAGCCTTCTTTCCCAGCCTATGTAGAAATGAAAGGAAGCCAAGAATGACAGAGGTAACGGTAGAAACCGTCAACATCAACATTAATGTAAGGTGAAAGGATCCAGGAGAATGAATGGTTGCTTTCATATAGTCTAGACCTTTCCTCTTCTATCAGGAATTCCATTTCCTCCGCTATAAATGCGATTCTGTTCACCACTTCCCACACTATACAAAGTGTTCTTGATCAAGTATTCAGGCACCAGCATCTCAATCCCTCCTCCATAACCATATTGAAGAATAAGATAAATACAGCAGGATATAACAAAACTTAGACATGGTATAAAACCTTACTTCATATATATTTCCACTATTCTTTATCTTAGTTTTAAATTAGTATAGCTCTACTTTCATTAGTTGGTTTTAACATCACTGAGAAAACTGTTCTAGGAAGAAGCACAGGTGCAGGCATGGGAAGGGTATGTAGATTGGAGGAACAGGCCAGCCATGAAAGGACGTCATGGTGGCATGCTTGCTGCCTCCTTTGTTTTGGGTAAGTACTGTCTGACCACACTTTTCTTGTTTCTCTGAGTTGTTGATCACAATGTTATGATATATAGGTAATCGGAAACCAATAAATCTTTTAGCAACATATAATTCTTTTAACTATATTTTTCTCTTTCACAATATTACTAGATTTTGTTTTTGGTATGCATGCATAACATGTTTCTAATTTTCCAACATGATAAATTACAGCCGCGGAGGTATTGGAGAACCTAGCATATCTTGCCAATGCAAGCAACCTTGTCTTATATCTGTCCAAGTTTATGCACTTTTCACCATCCACCTCTGCCAACATTGTCACTGACTTCATGGGAACAGCCTTCCTCCTTGCTATTCTTGGTGGATTTCTAGCTGATGCCTTTATCACCACTTATTCCATCTATCTCATAGGTGCTGCAATAGAATTCATGGTAAGTTACCATCATAATTAAGCTTCTATCTTTCCCTTTAAGTGTCAAAGTTGGTATACTAGCTTTCCAGGAAAAAGCTTCAACACTTCCAAATTAATCGGAATAAGTGCTTGTGCTTGAATATCACTCACGTGTCAATAATAAAAAGTGAAAAAAATAAATAAAGAGAAACTAAATTTAGGGTGGAAGCCTGGAAGCTAGGAAAACCTTTTACCACCCATTGATTGTGCTTCTAGGTAGATAATTACCCAAGAATGGAGGAATCTCCACTGTAATGAATGATAATATTGATTACAGTCAAGAGACAAACCACATGGTCAAGATTTTGATAGAGTTTCACTTATATAGTACTACAGTACTAGTATTCCCACATGATGGGGCCCTTTTTCCATCCTCAACCAACTCAAATTAAAATGACAGAAGAAAGACAAAAGAAGCATGATCATTATTTATTGCGATTAGATGCCGGTCACAAAACTGGAAGCAAGATTCAATCGTGCTTAATCATGACATAATTAACCAGGTTCTTTGAGTTACCATATCACTATTTTCCTCAGTGTAAAACAGTGAAACAAATGAACCTCCAATTGAGCCAATTTTCAAAATAGCTTTCATCATGTCATCTGATGATTCATTTATATCAAAAGTCAAAACAGCAAATCAAACAACTTTACCAAAAGAAGCATGGATTTATCAAATACATTAGTTCAATGAAGTCCTCAAATAATTGAAGCTGATCATTCTGGAATTAACTATATAATAGAAGCATCTTCCTGCTTTTATGACGATTATAATTACCATGTGAGATCATATATTTTAAACGTGAAACTACTTGATGGATACAGGGCTTATTAATGCTCACAATACAAGCTCACAAGCCAGCACTCAAACCACCAAACTGCGTTATTGGAAACACCGACAGTCCATGCCATAAAATTCATGGTGGGGATGCAGTTATGCTATTTGCAGGCCTCTATCTTGTGGCTCTGGGCGTAGGAGGTATAAAAGGTTCACTTCCTCCTCATGGAGCTGAGCAGTTTGACGAGAACACCCCAGAGGGAAGGAAGCAGAGATCTGCATTTTTCAACTACTTTGTTTTTAGCCTGTCATGTGGAGCATTAATTGCAGTAACTTTTGTGGTATGGATTGAAGACAACAAGGGATGGCAGTGGGGTTTAGGAGTCTCAACTGCTTCAATACTTCTCTCCATTCCAGTGTTTCTTCTTGGTTCACACAAGTATAGGACCAAGATTCCAGCAGGAAGCCCCATCACATCCATGTTCAAGGTATACTTAAAATAAGTAGGTTATTAACCTATTCATTTGGTCCTATAATTGTCTCTTTTTTAAATTTAGTTCCTACACGAGAAAACTGTAAGGTTTAATTCTTACACATGCATAAAAGTTAAGTTTTGATCTCACCGTCTAGCTGTATAAAATTGCTACAAAAAATTGTCTAGGAGCTAAAACTTACCATTTTCTCGTGTAGGAATTAAAACTTAAAATGAAAACTAAGTATAAGGAGTTAAGGACCAAATTAATCCTTTAAACAAACAAGTTACAGCTACTAAAGAATATGGCAAGTTGACTAGTAAAATAAAATGCTAAACACACTGTTTTGAATTTGCTATGCTGAAGGTTCTTGTTGCAGCAATATGCAACAACTGCAAAGCCAGGAATTCAAGCAATGTTGTCATAAGCATGGCCACAAGTCCATCCCATACAACTGAAAGGGAAGATGGAGAAGAAAGTAAGACAAGAAAAGAGGTTCTAGGCCAAACTCTAACTGAGAACCTTAAATTCCTTAATAAAGCAGTAGTGATGGAACCAGTTCACCCAATGTTAGAGTGCACAGTAAAGGAAGTGGAAGAGGTGAAGACTGTGATAAGGATTTTTCCCATATTTATGTCCACCATAATGCTAAACTGTTGCCTAGCTCAGCTATCTACCTTCTCAGTCCAACAGTCAGCCACTATGAACACCATGCTTGGTTCCTTCAAGGTCCCACCAGCTTCTCTACCTGTGTTCCCTGTCCTCTTCATCATGATCCTTGCCCCACTCTACAACCACATCATTGTTCCATTTGCTAGAAAAGTAACCAAAACTGAGATGGGGATCAGACATCTACAAAGAATAGGGACAGGCCTATTCCTCTCCATTGTGGCAATGGCTGTGGCAGCTTTGGTGGAAACCAAGAGA
The DNA here is from genome assembly GCA_026413185.1 of Pueraria montana var. lobata. Taxonomy (NCBI): domain Eukaryota; kingdom Viridiplantae; phylum Streptophyta; class Magnoliopsida; order Fabales; family Fabaceae; genus Pueraria; species Pueraria montana. Next base: position 60,465,755 of record CM048649.1, read on the forward strand.
AAGAAAACAGCTGCTAGGTTTGGTTTGTTAGACTCAGCCAGACCCCTCCCCATAACATTCCTTTGGGTGGCCTTGCAATACATCTTTCTTGGCTCAGCTGATCTTTTCACTTTGGCTGGCATGATGGAGTTCTTCTTCACAGAGGCACCATGGAGCATGAGGTCTTTAGCCACAGCACTTTCCTGGGCCTCACTGGCCATGGGGTACTTCCTCAGCACTGTTCTTGTGTCCATCATCAATAAGGTCACAGGAGCATTTGGACACACACCATGGCTCTTGGGTGCCAACTTGAATCATTACCACCTTGAGAGGTTTTACTGGCTGATGTGTGTGCTTAGTGGACTCAACTTCATTCATTTTCTCTTCTGGGCCAATTCCTACAAATACAGATATTCAACAAAGCCTGGATACTAGAACAAACCTACGTACACATTATATATCTTGTAACTTAATAACCGCCCTTCGTAGTTTGTGCTTGGTCGGTCCCAAATAATGGAATAATGAGTGAGATAGAGAGTGACCCTACTCCATCCTTATTTACCTATGTCATGTCCATGAGCTACATGCATAGACCAATATTGGTGCAGCTACTTTCCACTCTGCTATTACTTGGTGCAGTGTCACCAGTTTTAATTTATCGTAAATCTTAAATTCTCCTTTTGGATTTTGATGGAAGTGTAGTCAATTTTGGACATCTAATGGTAATGTAAAATGGAATAAAATAAATCTACTGTGGTAGATGCAGTGCTGAGGAGTTTGAGCAGTTTACATGATGTTTTAAGGTTTGAACTTGTTGTAGTCGTTATTAAAAAAAAAAAAAAAGAATAAAACAAAGTTAATATTTTATTATTTAGAATCTTGCTAATCAACACGGAGATCCATCGATACCCCACATCTCCACTTAATGCCTTTGGTGCTAAATTATTAAAGTTCTACATGATAATTATATATAATAACAATATTAGCAATATAATGTTGGTATGAATAACAATATTTAGGAGAACATGTATGAGTAGATAAAGAGTTGTCCAATTTTACACGAAAAAAAAAAATATTTGCTTGTTTCGAAAAAAATTATTTCGCACCTTCTAACATTTTTCTTAATTATAATTATTTTGCAGCAATTATAGATCGAGTTAAGATTATATTACAAGACTCCTTGTCAACAATTGTTATCACTTTTTATGCCATAAACAAAAAATAACAACAGACTCCGATCCTATGGAAAACTAGACCAGATAAGCCAGTTTGATCGTTAAACCGATGAACTAGCTCAACTACTAAGATTTTTATCTTCTAAGATATATAGTTCTATATAGTTTTTTTTTTGTTTTAATTTTTAGTTTGATTAAACTTCACTTACATGTGATTATTTTTAATATAGTCTTTATATAAAGAGTTTTTAAATTGATCCATTGTTTATATACTTACTCTTATAACTCATTTCCATTATATAAAGACTAATAATTTTTCCATCATTATATGTTTTTTAACTTTGATATTCATGCTCAATGAAAATAACTAAATGATTTTTATATTATCATCCAATCACATTACCATGTATGATAAACTTATTGACTTTTATGATTTTACTTTAAAAGTCTTCTTAAAAGATGATTTCTAATTGATTAATAATATAAAAAAATTTACACTAACATTACGTTACAATATAAACTCTAACTAAATTAAGAAAAAATATGTACATGGATCAATTTTTTTTAATTTTTTAAGGAATAGAATAAAAATGTGTGTCATATATAAGAATAAAAAGGTTAGTTTTAAAAAAAATATCAATGCAAATATTTGTTAAATAAAATAAAAAAACCAAAATGATATAGAATATTTGCTAAATGTGTTGCCGATCACTTGTGAAAGTCGTGCACGTATGATGTACAATACCACACTTTGCATAAAATCATTTTGTGACGTTTAGATTTTTCAATTGGTAATAACTATTTCGTGAATGAGATATTTCAAAGGAATATCCAAAAAAGAAGAAGATATTTCAAAAGAACGAGAATGATGCCCAAGGAATGTGATATCACACGAATTGTGTGATACATAATTAAACTTCATCGACCGAGCAAAAAAAAAAAAAAAAGCATGAGAGTGATGGATTCCATTTTTCATTTATTACATGACATTCCGTGTAAACTTCTCATCACTTATACCGTTTATATTTGAGTTCACATTTGATTTTAAAGCAATTCTAATAAGTTGTCTGACTGATTCTTATTAGAGCAACCAATTTTTTCATAGGTTGATTTGACTGGTGCATGTGTAAAAATGATTCTTCTATAAGAATTAAGTTTTTAATATCAAATGTAGAGATAAATTAATATGAGTTATTTCAGTTTAATTAATAATCTTAAGTTTGATTTTTGATCGTATACATGTAGCAACATTAAATATTTGTAGAAAAAGTTTTAGAACAAATTACAACAATACTTCATGAGTTTTTATCAAATTATACATAATCCTACCTTTTTTTTTTCCTATACTAATCCCCTTTAAGTTTAAAAACATTACACTAACACCCCTTATAGGAAGGTAAATGTAATGGTTAAAAAAACAGAGAGTGTTTATGTAATTACACGAAATCTTAAGGGGTATTGCTATAATTTACTCAAAGTTTTATTATTCATATGAACAAATTACAACGACTTCCATGATGTTTACTCTAATTACACATGTATTTCCTTCTTCTTTTTTCACACAAAACTTCCTAACTTTTTTATTCATCAAACTTTCTCTCTTCCAAAAGCAACAGATTAAGACTTTCAAAATCTCAGAACAACAAATCAACATTTTCATAAAAAATAAGAATTCATCATAAGCAAAATCATAATGCTTCTGTTTTACAATGAAGGAACAAGCAAAACCAAAATCCCACCCACAACAATCAACCGAGAATTTCAAAACAAAAGAAGTTTATGACAAATAAATTAGAAAATAAGCAGAAGCTCAATTTTTTTCCTTTTGGATCCCTTCATTTTGCCCCCGCAACGCTCCGGATTTGAAAGCGGGTAACGATTCCACCATGGAGCAATCAATGTCGGAGTTCTTCCTTTTGGCGGAAGGCGCCACTATCCACAGAGTCGAGATACCGCCACTGTTAGCGTCGATGTTGCCATCATTGCAATGGTTGATGTGCAATCTCACGCTCGGATCTATATGGGGTTTCCATTATGGTGGTCAAAACGTAGATGTGATGACGACCACCGAGTCGCACTGCTACGAAACCCCAGTCGCCCCCAGTAGAACACGCGAGTTGCGCTGCTACGAAACCCCATTCGCCCCTAGTCAAACACACAAGGAAGCGATGCTACGACAAACCAATTGCCCCCCTCGAACACGCGAGGAAGCACTGTTACAAATCAAATCCTTCAGAGTTGAGTTCCACTAGGGAGGTGCAAAAGAAAACAAAACTTGACACCGTTATAATAGGGGTGCAAAATAAATGGTTTCAAACGGAGGGGTGCATGTGTAATTCAGGTAAAACTCAGGAAAGGTTTATGTAATTTGCTATAAAAAAAAGCAGTACATTTTTTTTTTTAAAAAAAAGCATTACAAGGTTTGACTAACTATTTACAATAGAGCCCATTAGTTGTAACCAATGTTATTAGACCCGGCCCGATCACCGATTCGACCGGGGTATTGGGTCAGGGGTCAACTCGGTGAGTCAATAGTTGACCCGCATGACTCGGTATGTATTAAAAAATAACAAAAAATTCAGTGGAAATATGCTTGCATCAAGGGATTATATAAATGTGCTTGCATCAAGGAATTATATGATGTAGAAAAAATAAACAATATAGTGGAAATATTAGTATATATGCTGCACATAATTTTAGAGCAAACCACAATCTTCATAAAAGCAAAAATAGAAAGCAAATACCAAACCCAAACAGCCAAACGCACCTAATAGAATGCTGCTTGCCGTGCTCCACTGCTGCGTCGCGATTCCGAGGACAACTGTGCCGATGAGGGAAGCAAAACGCGTTTCAGCCTTCAGGGGTGCCGCCGGCGTGGGAAGCTGCGCCGGCGAGGGTCACTGCACCGACGAGGGACGGAGGCTGCGCCACAACGTGAGTGAGGGAGATCCGAAGATGAGAGAAGAGAACAACGAACGAGAGGGAGAGAGAAGGGTTCGTTCGTACTACGTGAGTGAGGAGGCTATGTAGGAATTAGGAAATTTTTAATTTCCAAAACGACGATGTTTCATTTTTTTTTTTTTTAAAAAAAAAGGACCCAGTCGGGTCACCGGTTCAAGCACCAAACCCACCGAGTCGTTCCGGGTCGTATGCATACCCGATCCAAATGCTAACTCGGCTCGGTTGGGTACCCGATTCCCAGGTTAATGGGTCGACCCGGCCGGGCCGAGCCGGGTATGATAACTATAGTTGTAACTTCAATTTGATTATGAGGTTTGTAGGTATGGTAGAGAGATTTAAATAATTTACATCAAAATCTAAATTTAAACCTCATTCTCATTATTGTAGAAAAAAATATACTGTCTACAACAGAGCTAAAATCTTACATTTATTATTTGTCAATTTTTTGGGGGCAAAATTTATCTAAGTTTGTTAATAAATCTGTAGAGGTTTATTAAAAAAAAATGTAGAAGTCACATAACCAATACACTTTTTTTTTTCTCATACTAGTTATATTTATTTGGTCATTTTGTATGCTAGTATTTTAGTTTTTTTTTGGAAATGCTAATATTTCAGCTTGATGTAATATATAGGATAAATGTTTATTTTATATAATTAAAGTTTATAATAATAAATATTTTTAAATATATAAATTATATTATAATTAAAATTTGTAATAAAAATCTTTTTAAATATGTAAATTATATTTTAATTTATATACTTTATGTATATTTTAAATTTATAATAAAAAATGTATATTATAATATAAAGTTATTTTTAATTATTAATATTTTTTAAAAATATTAAAATTCAATTTAAAAATAAAGATGAGAATGATAATTTTAAAGAGATAAAAAGTTTAAAAAAATCTTAAAACTACTCTAGTTGAATGTAATTATTCTAATTTATATGTATAGAAAGATTATTATACCAAGAAAAAAAATAGGCTTAGTTATCAAATTGGTTCCCAAATTATTTAAAATACTTCAATTTGGTTCCCAAATTTTAAAATGCGTAAATTTGGTCTCCAAATTTTAAAAAATCATCAATTTAATCATTTTCATCCAATTGGAATTGATGCCGTTAATAATTTGGGACCAAATTGACGCGTTTTAGAATTGCATTATTAACAGCGTCAAGTCCAATTGGACGGAAAAGAACAAATTGATGTATTTTTAAAAATTTTAAAACCAAATTAAAGCGTTTTAAAATTTAGGATCAAATTGAAGTATTTTAAATAATTTGGAGACTAGTACGGTAATTTAGCAAAAAAAAAATATGTATAGAAAAATTATTATCCCATTCATGTTAAGTTCACGGTTTTCTCGCGTTCTCGGTGATGGTGAATTGGTTTAGACTTTTGAATCTTTGAAGTCGTCTCTTGTTGACCTGCACTTAGTAAATCCACTTATCTGAAATTCTGAACAGTTCAGTTCTTGCGTTGTTTTGGAGGGTCAATTGATTGATTGAGCAAAACTGAATAATAGGTAATAAATAATTCATAGTTCTCTTACCACTGCAATTCAATTTCAGCTCTTGAACTTTCTTGGTTGATGTCTGGAGGGATGGCTTCCAAACTCTGCATAATCTGTGTGCAATGGTTGTTAGAGTTTACCCAATTGGCTAATTATTTATATAATTTTATGGTTGGACTTTGTGTTCCCTTGTTCCACAAATAAATTGAACAAAGGCAATATATAATTTTCTAGGTTGTATCAGCATGACAACTATGATAGCAGAAAATGAAATCTGCTTGACAGGGTTTTGATTGGCTTGTCATAGCTTGCAATTCTGGGTTTCTGACAGACAATATATTAATTGTATATGTGTATGACTATTATTTTTTTTGAAAGGCAAAGATAATATTATATAAATAATAACAAGAGATACAAGAGATAAATTGTATATGTGTATGACTATGACTATGGAATATATACGATTAAAACAAATACGTCATGATTAATGATGGGGATGAATATATCAAGAATAGCAAGTATTTGTCTACTCTCAGTGTTCGAGAGCTCCTTGCCTATAATTTAAGCAAGAGCTACTTGCTTATAATTTAATCAAGAGCTCTCCCAAGTCAGCTTTGCTTTCAAAGCCTCTATCTTTGAGGTGTCATTCTGATCCTCTCTGTATTTTACTTCTAACTTGTAACTTTGTAAGTTTTCCTGTCTCTAATTCTCCGTGTGTATCCATTGGATGAGATTTGAGTATCTAATTATGTTATCGCTTGGAGAGTTGGGGTGAATTCTTTTCTAGAAGCATATTTGCAATGATTTATTGTTACATTTTTGAAGTTGTTGTCATCCCTCTTGTTCCACAATTGTACCATAGGAAAATTTCCATTTGAGGATCAAAATAGTCTCACTAGTGCAGGTGATTTAAGATAGAATAATTACATGATTTGGATATGATTGTTAAATGATCTGACGTTGGATTCCTGATTGTTTAGTAATCTTTAATGGGGTGAATTTATTAATTTGGCAAGACTTTTTAATACTGCCTTTGATTTGTCCATTTGTTTTCTTGCCCAGTTAACTGTTGCCTTGTTTTTTTATTTTTTATTTCTTGTTTATTTCAAATAAATACTTGTCTAGCCTTTTCCCAGTGATAATAATTTTGGGACTACTGTTGGTGACAGAATATGGTAGCTAAGTTTTATTGTCCAGTAGTGTGCTTTCTTTACTTCAAATTCTCAATTCTGCAGTAAAAAGTATAAATTTTGGTCATCCTTTTTAATGGTTAAACTCTTCTACTGTATTTGCGTTGCTTGCTCTTCATTGAATAGCTTGTAGGAATAACTGAATCAATGTTTCCTTGATAAAATACTTTAGTTACCAAAACCTTTTCATCTTCAACCTTACTGTGCTTCACTTCTAGTGCATTGACATATCAATTAAACAAGAAGTGTTGTAGTAGAGGTTTGTTGGTATGAACACTGGTTTCTCTCCTGTTGAGGACTGTGACTCAATGTGTATATCAATAGATTTTACTGTTTGTTTTGCCATTGGAATGTGTTAAATAATTTGCGGTTGACCTTATGTCTATATGTAGCTTGTATATTGGCAGTTGGTGTTTGGTCAAAATCCTTCAATTTTCTTTCATTCCGTTCATGCATGTTATAATTATCATCCTCACTTATGCTACATCTTGTTGAGTTAATGATATACTGATACATTTGAACATTGCAGTTAAAAGCAAATGGGGAATCTTTTCTGTTGTGTGCAAGTTGAGCAATCTACGGTGGCTATAAGAGAAGGATTTGGACGATTTGAGAAGGTGCTTCAGCCAGGATGCCATTGCATGCCATGGTTCCTTGGAAAACAACTTGCTGGTCATCTCTCTCTTCGGCTACAGCAACTGGATCTTCGATGTGAAACCAAGACAAAGGTTTGTTTATTGTCTGGCACTTCAACTATAACCAAATATTTTTAAGTCATTCCATGCTCTTTGATTGCCGTGAATACTTTTTGGCATGGACATCTTTTAATTTTTATTAAGTGTATTTGGTTTCCATTCTTGTGCTTTGTTATTATGAATCCTTTAAGTTTATTGTCAGCAAGAGGGTAGTAATATTGCTAGAGGTAGAGGGAGACATAGAAAAACTATATAGGCAAACAAATAAAAAGGATTTCGAGGTCAATGATTTGTGTACAGACATGATTTTCAATAGAACATTATGGCATCATTTAGTCTATGTAGCTGACTCCACCTAGTGGGAAAAGGCTTGGTTGTTGTATGTTCATTGTCTCTTTCACTAGTACTGTCTGCTTTCAATTCTTTCTATGCATGACATGTTACTCTGTACATGTTTCTTATACTTTTCCATTGAATTGAAGTTGATTAGTTTTAATGTTTATTTGCTTACAGGACAATGTCTTTGTCAACGTTGTTGCTTCTATTCAATATCGTGCTCTGGCAGAGAAGGCCAATGACGCTTTTTACAAACTTAGCAATACAAAGACCCAAATTCAAGCCTATGTTTTTGATGGTATAAACCATAGTACTGAGTAACAGTGCAAAACCTGCAATAAGTGGTTTAAGCATATTTTATCAGCTAAGGTGAAATTTCTATTCTCATTGCAGTAATTAGGGCAAGTGTTCCAAAACTCAACTTGGATGATGCTTTTGAGCAGAAAAATGAAATTGCCAAAGCTGTGGAAGAAGAACTGGAGAAGGTTTTTTTTTTTAAATAATATTATTTACTTATAAGATGAACCGTGAATTTATGTTAATTTGAATCTGATGCTTTATTGTCTTCATAGGCTATGTCAGCTTATGGGTACGAAATTGTTCAGACACTGATTGTTGATATAGATCCAGATGACCGTGTTAAGCGGGCTATGAATGAAATCAATGCTGGTATGTTATACGAGTACAACTTATATGTTCAGTTTCTGCCCATAATTTATTTGTTCTCCAAAAGGGGCTGATTAGTTTTTAGTAATATGACTGACTAATATCTTCCTTTTTCCTCATGGTATATGCAGCTACTTGTACTTTGCAAGCTCTTATTCTCGAGTATTAGATCCTAAATCTAATTTATTGCAGAAACTATTATTTAGGCATTACCTTTTGTTATTTTCACTATATAATATGGATCAGGTTGTCTTCATTAAATCAGCTCAATCTTGTTAGACTTGTGTATTAACTAGATATCGTATGAAGTTCAATTTTGGACTCAAATGATTGTTTGTGTTATAGTTTACCTAGTTCCTCTGCCGAGTGCTATATGCTAACTTGGGGGGGATCTTTGCTTTGATCATGGATTGACTTATTTTTTTCTGCTGCTTGTTGCCCTTTATCAGCTGCAAGATTGAGGTTGGCAGCTAATGAGAAGGCAGAGGCAGAGAAGATCTTACTAATTAAACGAGCGGAGGGTGACGCTGAGTCTAAGTATCTCCATGGGCTGGGTATTGCTCGCCAACGTCAAGCAATTGTGGATGGCTTGAGAGATAGTGTGCTTGGATTCTCAGGTAATGTACCTGGGACAAGTGCAAAAGATGTCATGGACATGGTCCTTGTCACTCAGTATTTTGACACTATGAAAGAAATTGGCGCTGCCTCCAAGTCTTCTGCTGTGTTCATTCCACATGGACCTGGTGCTGTTCGTGATGTAGCTAGTCAAATTCGTGAGGGACTTCTTCAAGCTTCTCATCAGTAGCCTCTACTCCACCTAGATCTTGTATTTGGTTTATATTGGAGTATGGTGAAGTGACGCTATGGCGCCTGTGGTTGTATACCTGTATTTCTGTGCAGTGTGTTTTGTGATTTTATTTTAGAATAAACTGCAAAATTGATCCTCCAAAGATTATGGCATCACTTCATTAATCTTCTAAAGATTTTTGTTATCAAATTAGTCCCACAAATTCTAAAATGTTACCACATTTGTTTGTATAGAGGACTAAAGAAGTGGTAACACAAAAGAATTTAGTATTTGATTTGTATCTTTGAGGGATTGATTTGTTGATCAAAATCTTTGGAGAATCAGTTTAAGGACTTACTCTTTTGATTTATACTTTCAGGCAGTCAAGTAAACTGTATATTCTGTTGTCTATATTGTGAATCATGCATAAGTAAACTATCAAGTATCCCTGTATATACAAGTTGTCTAAATTGTGAAAGTTGCATACAAGAAATTTCCTATGTACCGTAAGAGAGTGCTTCATGCTAATTGTTAAATTAAATACTACGCTTTCTAACCTTCCATCTTTTGAACAAATAAAAAATGCTTCTAGTCATCATTGTCTCCATTAAATTAAAATATTACCAAGGAAGGTATGTTACAAAATTTCCCCTAGGAATCTGAAGGTTTGCTTGTATTGTAGTGCTTCGTTTTTTATAAGAAAATATACAACTGTTTCCCCTTTACGAATAATAAAGTCGTTCACAACGAAGTAAAGAACAGAAGTAACACGGCAGCTACCATCTCATCCAAGAAAAAAAGTAATTCTGGAGCTATTTGTTTCAGAGATTCAACTTCTACAAAAATAAGCCGGAATGACTTTAAACTTAAAACAAGTAAAAATGATAAACAAATACCTACAACTAGTACTATATAATTTTATTAATAAAAATTGTGTGAGTAGAACTACACATGGTACTCATACTGTTGTTGAATATTGAAGAAAATGGATGGTGAAAATCAACAAGTTTCATCCAGTTTGTGCCTTCATTTAGAAGTCTCCTTACATCCAACAACCTCTCAATTGGAGATGAAAGCTTATCTAGATGGTATTGACTAGGGTCTTAAAGCCACAGAGACTCCAATCTTGGGATGCAAATTATTATCTGAGGTCTTAAATTCCACTTCTCCAGCCATAGTTACAAAACATTTCTCCCAGAACCCTTGTTGAATAAGAGCAGCTGCCTTGCCAAAGGTGTTAAATCGAGCCTTTACCAACGTTTGTGGAAAAAATTCATGCTGAGCACCAATGGTGGCACTAGTCTCCCCCATTGACAAGCTATGCTTCAGCTCTGCTGCAATGGCAGTCTTGGTTAGGGGGTTCACTTCATGATAACAGGAGGCTTTCACAATGTCAAAGCTGTCATGCCTGCAGCACAACACCAAACTTCAGGCTTGAAGAAAGTAACAAGAGGAGAACACTAAGCAGCAATGATTAAATTCTTTAGTTAGTTTAGAGGTAACAAATTGATGTTCCTATACATTTTCTGATAAATTTAGTTTTTATACTTCTTGTAGCACATATCTCACATGGTCACGGAAGCAACAAGGAAGTCAGTGTTGAGGCCTAAGCCAGCATTCAGCTTGCTGATTGTTCTTGTTGGTAGGTCAAGTGCAACATTGGCTCCAAGGTTCAGAATGTTTGTTCCTACAAGGCCTGATAAGTTTAGAACAGGGTCATATCCTTTTTCTAGGTTTCCTTCTAATCCAAGGCATCCAGTAATTCCAGTGTAGTTACTCAAGTGTTGTAGTTCCACCTATGATGATTCCAGAAAATAGTCAGATGAAACAAAAAAATCAAAAATTAAAATGAGTAAAGATAATACTAATAGTCCATAGGCAAGTAAATATTAATTTTACCTTCCCAGAATCAGGTATGGTGCATTTGAAAAGGCTCTTGAATCCAGGTACAATTTCATCAACTGTAATGGATGCAGCAGCAAAAGCACTAAAATCAGACATTGCATGCAATTCCATGGCTTTTTAAGAAATTCACGTGGCTCTCATATTGATTATGGAAATCTTTCAGGACTAATTGGTGCCTTATATGACTATCTGACTTATGAGGTACTAACTGGTTTCCTCAGTGCAAGTTAGATGCTAATCAAATGAAATGAAGACCAAAATTCACCAAAAAAGCACAAAGAAATTGAAGGATGCAGAAAAACTGTATTTGTGAGTTAAATCTCTGTAAGTGGCATTTGTTATGGAGTAAAATGGTATTTTTATTATTGAAAATGTAACTTGCAATTTCAACCTCGAATTAAATTATGCATATGATTTAGTAATTGAATTATTCAAACTTATTCCACATTAATCCCTAGAAAGAGGAATACTGAGAAGCAAGTCTGAAATTTAAAGGAATAAATCATGATATAATTTAAATGACAACTAAATTGCAAACTGAACATATTTTTCATAATAAAAATATCAGTTTACTCATGTGTTATCTATATCAATGACCCCTTTTCCAACAGAATAACATTAAACAATAATAAGGAAAATGAACTTGTTTCAACCAGAAGTAGAAATGAAAAAAGAAAAGAAAAAGATTGAGTTGATATTCACATTACCTTTACAAGAGAGGTCTACATTATAGTCCATGAATTGGTAGTGAAAGTGAATTGGAGATAGATTTGAATAGTCCTTGTGAAGAACATCTAATAAAAAAGTAAACAAATTTGTGTTACAATATTATTAGGAAGGCAGCTCTAAGATCCTCAAATGAAAGATTAAAAAGAAAAAAATAATAATAAAGATTTGATGAAACCTTTAGCCTTCTTGCCAATATCAAAATATATCCCCGGACAGGTGCTCATTTTGCTAAAGCAAATGCTTAGAAATCAAATTTTTTTTGTGTTTCACCTTTGCATGATTTGTTGGGATGAGAATTTATTGGGAGGGAAAGAAGGGCAAAGGAAGTTTCCTCTTGTACAACATGACTCACTTTTTTGGTACACATACAAAATGACTCAATTGAAACCTGCATATATAACGAAACTTCCATAAACCAATTAGCACCTATTATTTCGTACTCTAAAAATGGCACCCAAAGATGATGACAAAGTGACAAGGAGTAAAACTTAAGCTAGAATTGACAAACACCGTCACTGCTTCTGGACTCTACCCTAGATGCTGGCTCTTGTGAATTCCCGTTAGTACATAATATAAGGTTGTAATATGTTTCATTTGGAAGGAAGGGAAATCCTTTTTCCTTGTTTTGGTCAACAAGGGGACGGAAATCTAACCGTTACCTTTTTGTAGTAAAGTCATGTTGCTTTACGCTTAAGCTGACTATGATTATTTAGAGATTAGTCACATTTTGGAAGCATTTTTGTCGCTATTTAACGACTGTACTAAAATCAAACTCAATTATCTTTTTAATCTCCGCGATTTTCTAATAAATGGACAAAAATTATATTAGTATTTCATGTTCTCTAATATTGCTCTTCCTCTTAAGCACCGCGTTATGGGCCGTGCGTTCTGTAGTGTGAGAGTACGTAACATTTTCTCATATAACCTGCCATGGTCATTTAATGGTTGATGTTCTCACAATTTCATAGTTGTTCTGGAGATCAGAGTCTATATATTTATTTTTTTCGATTATAGCATTAATTAATTTCAATTTTTTATCCACGACCAATTGCGTTGAACACTTCACTACAATTGAGACAATTTTCCATACGCAACGAGAAGTGGGTGTTGGAAAAAGACTTAACAAAATATATACTAAAATAAAATTGATACACTTCATTAGCTTTCTTGGGTTTATTTCTTTTCTTTTTGTTTGGTTTTGTTTTGTCTTTTTGCGGCTATTGCATCTCACTCAGTTCGAAAGTGCAGCTCGCATGGCCTTATAATCTGATGATAAGCGCGGGCTTCTCAATAACAATTTACGCAACAAATGTAAATTACACTTTTCCTATGTACAAATTACGTTCCCCCAAAGCTTTAAATTTGCAAGAGATTGAAAAGGTCTGAAATTATTCAATGTTGGGTATAAACAAAGCAAGAAAAGAAATGGTAAAAACTGGGTGGATGGGGAGAGATAGAAAATAAAGCTCTTATGACGGTTGTTTGATTTATGTAACCAATCCTATTTAGTGGGAAAAAAATGTTTGGTTGTTATTCCATTATTAGAAAGATGTGAAATGATGGAAGGAGAGAATGTTTGAAAAATGGTGAGAAAACAGGGAGAGCCTATAAATAATTATGAGTGAACATTTTATCACTAAAATAAATAAATTTGAAGTGACAATATGTATTGTGATTAGAATAGATAAAGAAATCCAAAAGAAACTTAAAAAGGGGTATTTGAAATATAAAACAGGTGTATTATAATTATAATAAATAGATTAATAAAATTACCAATCTCTCATTTTCGTTATGGGCTTATGGCTGTATGAACACTACGATACGATTTTCTAAAACATCGGCATAGGTTATATAGTTTAAAACTTAATATTAATATTGAAGAATCTTCCAACTATAAATTTTTTTTTTTTTGAAGAAATCTTTAGTTTATGAATTTAAGTCTGATTCCAGAACTTACACAAACCAGGAGCCAAAGTGCCCAACACTAGCAAAATTACAATGCGAACCGTATCTACAATTACTGTATACATACATAGTACATACTACATACACAGTCATATTTAAATTTGGACCCTCATGTTTTTCTCATTAGATTTTTCCTCTTTTCCATAAGGATCCTTGGGTTTCTCTTTCTTGTCCTTTTTATACTCCTCCTCAACTTTACCTTCATGTTATCTTCTTCATACCCCTCCCATATTCAATCCAAAGATTGCAATAAATAAATTCTTGAGCAGGTACCATAACTCAATTCAATATTGTACTAGTTGGGGTATTCGGCAACGCATATAAACCGAATACCCCCGACAGTAGGAACAGGTGTTCGGTACCCGAAGCATAGCCGAACACCCCAACGCCGTATGATCCGTTCGGCAGACAGAGTATTCGACATCTATAAATCTGAAGACCCCTAAACCCCTCACCTCGGGCCTAAATAATAGTATTCGGCACAGGTAGGCCGAACACTGGTAGAGATATATGCACCATTAGTAGCTAAGGACAACGTAAACATAAGGCTAAAAGGTAATTAAGTACTCTTAATTACCACATACATATGAATAAGAAAAGGGCCAAGGCCCATGAAGGCCCATGAAGGTCCAAGCCCAATAAGAATATGTATAAAAAGGGGATCCGCTCCCCAAGGTAAACTCTCTGAATTCGCATTTATTACATACATTAAATACTCTGCGCCGAACCCTAACTTGAACGTTGGAGTGTTTATTGCAGGTACCCCACCTTTCGGACGAATTACAAAGAGATCTCAGAACACAGAGACGACTGAAGGCCCCCCCCTTATCCCACGACAGGAACATTTTGGCGCCCACCGTGGGACCCGGTAAAACTTTTCCCGCAGCCTCACAAAGAATGGTTACTACTCGAAGTCACGCGCACATGGAAGAACGTCTCGTCGACGAAAACCTGGTGGAAGATCAGACAAATCTTTCGTCAGAGTTAAGGCAGTTGCGAGCCGACATTTCGGCAATAAGGCAACAGCACGCTCAGGAGTTGTCGGCCCTTCGCCAAGAAAATGCCGATTTGAGGGACTTGAACCGATCCAGAAGACCTGAAAATCAGCAACCAGACAAACATCACGAAGACGAGTCGATCATCAACCTTAGCATGCAGGGTGCGACGAATCGGCCTTCCTTTTCTACCTTCAACACTCAGTCACACCCCTGTAGGCACCCTTTTGTCTCAGGGATTATGGAAACTCCCCTCCCTCCAAACTGGAAGAACCTTAGTCTGGACCGATACGATGGTAGCACAGATCCAGACGAACATGTAGATGTGTATGTAACCCAAATCAGTTTATACACCGCCGAAGATGCCGTTCTATGTAGGGTGTTCCCCACCTCCCTCAAAGGACACGCCCTCAGTTGGTTTACCCGCCTACCACCTAACTCCATCGACAATTTTGAGACGTTGGTAACAAGATTCGGCAATCAATTTGCAACTAGCAGGCCTCATCATCTAACTTCAGTGGCACTAGTCAATATTCGGCAGGAAAAAGGGGAATCTCTAAGAGTGTTCATGGAAAGGTTTGGTAGGACTGCTTTAAACATCCGAAACCTAGACTCGGCGGTGGCCATGCACCAGTTAGTGACGGCTCTTAGGCCAGGAGCCTTCGTCAACAGTCTCTGCAAAAAGCCGGCTCTTGACATGGATGACCTCCGACGACGAGCAGCAAGGTACATGCAAATGGAAGAATTATCCGAATACAGAAACCAGGTCCAAGCAGACGCCAACCCAAGGAAGAGGGAACAAGAAAAGGATTACCAAGGAAAGGGAAAAGACAAGATTAGCAAGGAGAAGGAGTACCGTGGCTCCAGGTATACGACTTACACGCCACTCAACACTAGTCGATCCCAAATACTCGAACAGGCCCTGGCCACAGAAATTTTGGCCATGCCGAAGAGGGCCAACACTCCCCCTAAGGCCGACTACAGCAAACAATGCCGATACCACTGCAACAAGGGTCACTCCACTGAAGAATGCGCCGCCCTTAAGGACAAAATAGAAGACCTCATCAAAATGGGGCACCTTAAAGACTTCGTCCACGATCCGAGGACCGAAAGGTCTCACTTTTGGAGATATAAAGACAATGGCAGAACCTATAGAACAGACTTTAGCCATGACAGGAGGGACGAAAGGCAAAGGAGCAGGTCCAGGGAACGACAAGACGTAAAACCCTCTAATCCTAGGAGGGTCATCAACACGATTGCCGGAGGATTTGCGGGAGGAGGAAGTACTTCTTCGGCTCGAAAAAAGCACCTCTGGCTAGTCCGGTCAGTCAACATGACTTCAACTACAAACAAACTCAAAATGCCACCCATCACTTTCACAGATGCGGACTTTCAGGGGTCCGACCCAATGCAAGATGATCCAATGGTCATCAGTGTAGATGTGGCCGATTGCACAGTCCGAAAGACCCTAATAGATCAAGGAAGCTCGGCCGACATCATATACTGGAACACCTTCAAACAACTGGACATACCAGAGAAGAAGCTCATGCCGTATGACGAACCCTTAGTCGGATTCTCTGGCGAGAGGGTTAACACCAGAGGATGTATAGAGTTGGACACGACCTTCGGGTATGAGGGAAAGGAGTACAAAACCATAAGAGTGAGATACATTGTGGTGCACGCCAACACCTCGTACAAAATACTACTCGGACGACCGTCATTGAACACTCTTGGAGCCGTAGTCTCCACTCCGCATCTAGCCATGAAATTTCCATCAAACCGAGGCATTGTCGTTACGGTCCACGCGGACCAAAAGGCGGCCAGAGAATGCTACTTAGCCAGTCTCAAGGTTACTCAACTAAAGGAGGACGACTGCAAGTCAGTACACATGGTCTCGGCGGCTGAACCCCTGCACCAAACATTGGACCTCGATCCCAGAATCGAGGACAAGCGGGTAAAACCGAATGAGGAAGTCCATGCATTTCAAATTGGGCAAGAAAAAACTCAAATTACATACCTCGGAAACAGTCTGTCCGAAGAGGGCGGGTTTTGGATTCAAAGAGTAGTAGAACGAAACGCCGATCTCTTTGCCTGGAAGGCCGCCGACATGCCTGGCATTGACCCAAAATTCCATTGCCACAAATTGGCAATATGCCGAGAAGCAAGACCAATTTCGCAAAAGAAAAGGAAGATGGGGGAGGATATGAGGAGAGCAGTAGAAGAAGAAGTGTCCAAGTTGCTAGCCGCCAATTTTATCCGAGAGGTTAAATATTCCACTTGGTTAGCCAATGTGGTCATGGTAAAGAAGGCAAATGGAAGATGGAGGATGTGTACAGACTACACGGATTTGAATAAAGCTTGCCCAAAAGATGCCTACCCGCTACCAAACATTGACAGATTGGTCGATGGGGCAGCTGGACATCTTTGTCTTAGTTTTTTGGATGCTTATTCAGGGTACAACCAAATCCGAATGCACCCTCCCGATGAAGACAAAACCGCTTTCATAACCGAATCAGCCAATTTTTGCTACCAAGTAATGCCCTTCGGCCTGAAAAACGCAGGAGCCACTTATCAAAGATTGATGGACAAAGTTTTTCAAAAACAGCTAGGACGAAACCTAGAGGTGTATGTAGACGACATGGTTGTTAAGTCTTCCATACCCGACGAACACGCAAGGGACCTCGAAGAGATCTTTGCCGAACTCAGGAAACATAACATGCACCTAAACCCCGAAAAATGTGTCTTCGGCGTCCAAGGGGGAAAATTCTTGGGCTTCATGTTAACATGTCGAGGCATAGAAGCCAACCCTGATAAATGCGAAGCGGTTATTCATATGAAAAGCCCGAGAACCCCAAAAGATGTCCAGAGACTCACAGGGAGAATTGCCTCTCTATCACGATTCCTGCCTAGAATCGCCGAGAAGGTAAGACCCATCATGCGTTTGCTAAAAACAGCCAATAACTTTTCATGGAACCAACAATGTGAAGAGGCTTTTCAAGAGCTAAAAAAGACCCTCTCGGCCCCGTCCATACTCAAAAAACCAGAACCTACAAAAGATCTAGTGCTTTACATCTCGGTTTCCCAAGCAGCCATAAGTGCGATTTTAGTGCAGGAACATGAAGAAGGCCAGGCACCCATATACTTCACTAGCCGAGTACTACAGGAAACCGAGACCAGGTACCAGACGATAGAGAAGGCCGCCCTAGCATTAGTAAATGCTGCAAGACGCCTGAGACAATACTTTCAAGGACATCGGGTGATTGTCAAAACCGATTGCCCAATTGCAAAGGTATTAAGGAAACCAGAATTAGCAGGGAGAATGATAACATGGTCAGTAGAACTCTCAGAGTTCGACTTAAAGTACGAATCGAGGGGCCCAGTCAAGGCACAATGTCTGGCAGATTTTATCAATGAACTACACCCTGCTGAAACCTTTGAAGAAGAATGGTGGACGGTACATGTAGATGGATCGTCAAACCGAAGGGGAAGTGGTGCAGGCATCATCCTGGAAGGACCCAACCAAATACGGTTGGAACAGTCATTACGATTCGGTTTTAAAGCATCCAACAATCAGGCCGAGTACGAGGCCTTATTAGCTGGGCTCAGACTGGCCAGAGAGATGGGAGCCCGAAAGGTACAATGTTGGAGTGATTCGCAAGTAGCAGCCGAACAAATCAACGGTGGTTTCCAAGTCAAAGACCCTCAATTGCTGAAGTATTATCACACTTTCATA
The DNA here is from genome assembly GCA_026413185.1 of Pueraria montana var. lobata. Lineage (NCBI taxonomy): Eukaryota > Viridiplantae > Streptophyta > Magnoliopsida > Fabales > Fabaceae > Pueraria > Pueraria montana. Next base: position 60,484,385 of record CM048649.1, read on the forward strand.
CAGCTGAAACAAGAGTTCGAGGAAATAAGAGTAAATCATTTAGCCTGAGAACACAATGACAGGGCAGATCGGCTCGCTAAATTAGCTACTACCCAAAAACCCGGACAGTTGAGAACCTTCATCCAGGAGACATTGCCCGAACCAAGTATAACCACCGAAGAATGCATGCAGCTTTCGGCAGCCAAAAGTACGTGGACAACCGAAATACAACAGTACTTGGCACAAGGAATCCTTCCGGAGAATAAAGAAAAAGCCAAAAGATTGCGAATCAATGCTTCAAGATACATTATGATAGCCGAAGAGTTGTACAGAAGGGGATTTTCCATGCCCTTATTAAAGTGTCTTGAGAAAGAACAAGCAGAATACGTGATGAAGGAGTTGCATGAAGGGATCTGTGGCATGCACTCTGGAGCACGAACGATGGCAACACGAGTTCTCCGAGCAGGATATTACTGGCCGACCCTCAAAACTGACTGCGCCGAGCACGTAAAAAGGTGTAGCCAGTGCCAAAAACATGCCAACCTTATCCACCAACCAGCGGATAAATTGCACTCCATATCGTCACCTTGGCCTTTTGCTGTATGGGGAACCGACATCTTAGGTCCTTTCCCTGTAGCCACAGGACAGCGCAAGTTCTTGATAGTGGTTGTCGATTACTTCACAAAATGGATAGAAGCCGAGCCCTTGGCAATCATCTCGGCTCAGAACGTACAGAAATTTTTGTGGAAAAATGTCATCACTCGCTTCGGCATTCCGTATGCAATCTTCACGGATAACGGCCTACAGTTCACGGACAAGAAGTTAAACGCTTTCCTTGAAGGCTTGGGAATAAAGCATAAAGTTACCTCAGTCGAGCACCCCCAAACAAACGGACAAGCAGAAGCCGCGAACAAAGTCATCCTGGGAGAACTGAAAAGAAGGTTGGGAACCGCCAAAGGGGCTTGGGCCGAGGAGATACCCGAAATACTGTGGGCATACAGGTGCACCCCACAATCAACTATCAAAGAAACACCCTTCAGAATGATTTATGGGACCGAAGCAATGATCCCAGTCGAAGTAGGAGAACCCTCATTTCGAAGACAAAACTTCGAGACTTCCGAAAACGAAAGTTCCACGAGGTGCGAACTAGACTTAGTTGAAGAAATACGTGACCGAGCACGTCTCAATGCCGAAGCATGCAGACAGAGAATGACTCGAAGATTCAACTCAAAGCTGAAGCCACGAGACTTTAAAGAAGGAGACCTAATCCTTAGGGTGCAAGGCGACGCCCGAAGAGACTCCAAGGAAGGAAAATTGGCAGCCAATTGGGACGGCCCATTCAGAGTTCGGCAAAACCTCAACAATGGGGCGTACAGGTTGGAAGAACTGTCAGGAAAAGCAATACCAAGAACCTGGAATTCCACTCATCTTAAATATTACTTCAGTTGATGTATTTTCACTATATATTTAAAATATGGTACTTTCTTCCCTCTTTATTTTATAATCCCTACAAAAAGGTAGAAGGGTGTTTTCGGGTAAGGCTTTTATGAGGCATACCTCCAAAAGAATTCTAAACGACTTACAATTCGCTATTATTATTTGAGCACACCATTCGGATTTTCTTCAATATGGTTTCCCTCCCGAGTGCTCCCACTCGGCTAAGGATGCACCATTCGGATTTTCTTCAATATGGTTTCCCTCCCGAGTGCTCCCACTCGGCTAAGGATGCACCATTCGGATTTTCTTCAATATGGTTTCCCTCCCGAGTGCTCCCACTCGGCTAAGGATGCACCATTCGGATTTTCATCAATATGGTTTCCCTCCCGAGTGCTCCCACTCGGCTAAGGATGCACCATTCGGATTTTCGTCAACCATTCGGATTTTCGTCAAAATGGTTTCCCTCCCGAGTGCTCCCACTCGGCTAAGGATGCACCATTCGGATTTTCTTCAATATGGTTTCCCTCCCGAGTGCTCCTACTCGGCTAAGGATGCACCATTCGGATTTTCTTCAATATGGTTTCCCTCCCGAGTGCTCCCACTCGGCTAAGGATGCACCATTCGGATTTTCGTCAAAATGGTTTCCCTCCCGAGTGCTCCCACTCGGCTAAGGATGCACCATTCGGATTTTCGTCAAAATGGTTTCCCTCCCAAGTGCTCCCACTCGGCTAAGGATGCACCATTCGGATTTTCTTCAATATGGTTTCCCTCCCGAGTGCTCCCACTCGGCTAAGGATGCACCATTCGGATTTTCTTCAACCATTTTTATGACAAACGTCAATATAGGAACCGCTTCCTCGAAAAACACTTACAGTTCTACTTCGCCCAAAAATAAAAACGCAAGTATTACAAGAGGAGTAAAAAAGTGAAATAAGCTAAATTAATACCGAAAGGAAGAATATATTTTTCATTAGATCATCATAAAGGGCCGAGTCCATATATACAAAATGTCAAAAGGCTCTAACGGCCTAAAAACTACAAAAAATCATTCTATTTTGGCCTAGTCCTCATGAACATCGGCGTCAGCGGTTTCCTCATCACCCCCCTCATCAGCGGCCCCAGGATCTGCACCATCATCAGCAGCCGAACCATATAGAGGATTCTCGAGAATGGCATCATCTGGAATGTCATCAATAGGCACCAGCTGCCCTTGATAAACATCCTTCTCCATGTCAAAGATGCTGCGGTCAGGAACATTATAGAAATGTGTTATTTGCCGCATTCCATGGAGGAAACCAGCCTCGTGTTCGGCTAGGATCTTTTCTTCAGCCGAAGAGCGAAACCTCTCCCTGGCAACACGCTCCGCATCCCTTTCTTCCCGAGCCTCGGCCAACAGAGCCCTTAGCCGCTCGATCTCATCAGATTGAAGCTTAGCATCCTTCTCGGCCATTATTACTTTGGTGTCTAATTCATGCACTTTGACCGAGAGGTCCTTAACTTCATCCTTCAAACGCCCATTATCGTCGGCCAGAACCAAGTTGGCCCCCAACACCTGTTTATTTGAAGCCTGGGCCTCCTCCAAATCCTCTTTCAACTTATCGGCCTCCTTCAAAGGATTCCCAAACAAATGATATGCGACGGCTGTGGCCCTTGCCTGAAATTCGCAAAAGGCCGACCAGTTGGCAGCAACATCGGCTTTGTTGAGGATGGCCTTCCCAGTATCCGAAATGTCGTTGGAGCTCACCATCTTCTTGGGCCGAAAGTCTTTAGCAAAAAAGCCTTCGGCAGTCAAGGCATTAATAGCAGATAAAGAAGCTGAAGTAGGAAAACCCAAGGTCTGTTGCTTCAGCTTCTTAACCCTTTCTTCTTCCAAAGCCTCACGACTCCGGTGCCTTTTCTTGTGCTCTCTCTCTTTGCTTTTCTTTTCTCCTGCTGGAGGAGGCACAGTATCTACTGGAGTTGGTCGGGGGGTCGGTTGTTTGGGAATGGGGGGCACGGCAGCGATTCCAGACTTGTTCCCCGCAGCTTGAGCCCGATTCCTCCGGGCATTTCGGAATGAAAATACATCTCCTCCGGCATCGGCCATAATACCTACATAGAAAACACTTAGTCAGTGACCACACATATCTGCTAAAACAGTGGAAGAATTTAACAGGGCCACAAGCTGCCTAGCAGGGAGCTTTCGGGGGAGAGACTCTAGAAAAAGGAGATCCTCGCGTTCCGTTTTGGTCATCATGGATTTTGGAAACTTGTCATAACGCCGAGGGTTTTGCTCCCAATAGAACGGAAATAGGGACTTTCCACTCGTATCATAAAGATGGTGAGTCCCTATGTTCGGCCTAACAACTACCATGAAGAAACCAGTTTTGAAATTCTTATAAGAGGTAGTGAATGACTGGAAGAGAGGCCTTTTCGGTTTTCTTATCAAGGAAACCCATAAACCATCTTTAGGCCGAGTACAAAAGTAATATAGAAATACGCTTACCGAAGGCTCTATAAAATTAAATATATAGAGAGCTCGGAATGCCTGGATAGCAGCCCACCCATTCGGATGCAACTGCGAGGGTGCCACGTTTAAAACCCGAAGCACCCCCATAGTGAAGTCGTCGAAAGGAACCTTCACATGTAGATCACGAAATACGCAATCATACATATAAAAGAAATCCCTTTTCGAGTTGCCTTTCCCCATGAAAACAAATTCAGGGTCCGGCTCTCGCTGACAACACTGTAACCCTACGGGACAAAATTCATCTTCGGCAATGGAAGACACATCTACATAGTTTACAAAATTACAGACGCTATTCCTATCGTCATACCGAGACCAATAGGCCCCAACTTCCCCAGCAACCCAGGTATACCCTGGAAGGGTAATGGGTGGAAAAACCCTTTTCACATGAGCAACCCGGGGTCTACGTTTCGGTTTTGCTCCAGAGACCTCCTCCGCCGAAGAGGCAGAAGAGGCTGCAGGACCCATAACATTCTCATCCATCCCCTCTCGGTTTGGAGACGAAGAAGCAGAAGCCGAAGAAGAAACGGACTCAGAAGACGAGGCAGTCGAAGACCCCTCGCTAGAATCTCCACTACTAGAGGAAGCGGACGGAAAGTCAACTACCCCGGTTCCCCCAGAAAGCTCAAGGCTAACCGAACTCATAACAACAAAAAGAAAAAAGAAAAAGTCGAACTCTCGTACCTTAATTAAGACGAGAAGAATGAAGCTAGAAGAACTATTCGGCCGAGAGCAAGAGAAGAAGATTTTAGTGAAATCGTAAATATGGGGAACGAGAACGACATCTTTCCCCTATTTATAGGGCCCAGACCCATAACGGTCCAAAACCCCCCAACCGTTAGATCTGTCAAGATCTAACGGTTCACGTAACGCAACGCTTCGATCCCTCCAACCCAACGGCTTTATTCTGCCATAAATGGCAGTGATTTCAAACGACACAACCTTAAAACGCCAGTATCAACAATAAACCTCTTCGCTATCTTCCTTCACTTGAGGCTGGGGGGCATGTGTACTAGTTGGGGTATTCGGCAACGCATATAAACCGAATACCCCGACAGTAGGAACAGGTGTTCGGTACCCGAAGCATAGCCGAACACCCCAACGCCGTATGATCCGTTCGGCAGACAGAGTATTCGACATCTATAAATCTGAAGACCCCTAAAACCCTCACCTCGGGCCTAAATAATAGTATTCGGCACAGGTAGGCCGAACACTGGTAGAGATATATGCACCATTAGTAGCTAAGGACAACGTAAACATAAGGCTAAAAGGTAATTAAGTACTCTTAATTACCACATACATATGAATAAGAAAAGGGCCAAGGCCCATGAAGGCCCATGAAGGTCCAAGCCCAATAAGAATATGTATAAAAAGGGGATCCGCTCCCCAAGGTAAACTCTCTGAATTCACATTTATTACATACATTAAATACTCTGCGCCGAACCCTAACTTGAACGTTGGAGTGTTTATTGCAGGTACCCCACCTTTCGGACGAATTACAAAGAGATCTCAGAACACAGAGACGACTGAAGGCCCCCCCCCCCCCCCCCCCCCCCCCCCCCCCCCCCCCCCCCCCCCCCCCCCCCCCCCCCCCCCCCCCCCCCCCCCCTTATCCCACGACAGGAACAAATATAAAAGATTAATAGTGTGTTTGGATTTTAGTTAAAAATCTAAGAGTAATACTATATCCTTTTATACCATCCTTCTATAAATCCTTTTATTACCTTTTATAGTAACTATTGAATGAAAAATAAAAGTATTAATGTCTTGAATATATAAAACACATCCAAAACTTACCATAAATTAAAGATAGGAGGATTAAGTAGGAGAATTTAAAATTATTTGAAACCTAATTCTTCCTCTTACATGCTTCTTCATTAACTGACTTAAAATGTGTGCAAACAATAAAACTAACACAAAATAAAGATGTACAAAGATGGGTAATTCATGTTAAGAATGTCCCAATTTCTAAAGAATATCTACATACTACTGAGTAGAGTATATATATACTACTAAAGATAGCAGTTGGATACATACTACTCAGTAGAGTGTACAGCTTAAGAGATCTAGAAGGTAATATATATATTTCCCTAAGAATTTGTTGCAATAGATTTTGGTTTTGATTCTTGTCACCTTTTACTGACACTGGATGCACAGAGACAAAGTCTTTGTTCTCACCAAAAAAAGCAAAAATCTCACACACACGAAAAAAGAAGTTAGTCTTTGTTGAAATTTGTGGTTCCCAAATTAAATTAGTCTCTCCATGCATTGGCTCCCTCCATGAAGTCAATATTTACAAAAGTTCATAGCCCATTGATTATTGGGCTGTGCTACGGGAAACTTGGATTCACTGCAGGGAAGTAACAAGGAATCTTCACCACTAAATTTTATTTTTCACATACAAAAAAGTTGATAAAATATAAGCAAAAAAATAGTAGCCATTGGATCTTGACTGAAGGATCTTGCAGTAATTACCCTGACTACAGGCATTTTTGATCCGTGCTAGGGGAGAGTTTGGGGAAACTTGCAATATGAAAGTACTCATCATAGTGTGTTTTTTTTAGTAAGCGTACTCATCATAGTGTGAATTTACTACCTAAAAGCTTTTAGTATGGGTTTGGATTTTCCGTTAGAAACCACAATGAACGCTAATTCACCAATTTTCTCCTTTCACAATACGGTGCATTGAGTTTCGTGTGAATGAAAATCCAAAGCATTTTTTACACTTGGTACTCACAACGTTTATTACCGTGGACACCATACATGACACAACAGAGATATGTCCTTCGTGGTCTTGTACTAAGAAAAAGTCTTATGAATGCTTATGACATTTTAATTTAAAACCCATGTCACTTTAATGGATGAAACATACTATAGCACCAAGAGGCAACATCAAATGTAACTTCTGAGAAAGATATCTATTAGAGTAACTTTTATCTATTTAGCAATGATACTATAAAATCACTAAGGCTAACTATTGATCGTGCTGGACGGATGGGCCTTGTATTTAGGCTTCCTTCTACTTTTGCACTGCGCTTGAAGATCAATTTTCGTTTAACCTAAACAAACCTTTGTACTCCTTTTTCATAAATATTTTACATGAGATTGTCCAGTTGCCCATAGTTCCTTATACACGGTTAGAATTGTAAGTCTATTAAATGACAAAGCTTAAAGCCAATCTCAAGTAATTTCATAGGATGTCCAGGTTGTTTGCATCTTTACACACGTCTATTTTTCTTATAGAAATAACAGTATTGGGCCAAGTTTGGGTCGTAGATGTAAATCACTAGTTTCACAATTCACACACAGAACTTTGATGGCAGAAATATACTAATTATAATTGGTTACTTCGCACAGATATATGACTTACATTGTTAGTAGTTAATGAACTTTTCACTTAACTAAATTATTTATTGATTTATCCAAAGAATAGGTAAAATTTACCAAACTTTAAAGAAGACAAAAATAGAGGGGGAAAAATAAAAATGGGATTAATTTATAAATATGATTATTTTTTATAGAATCGAAATAACATTAATTAAACACAAAAAAAAAATTACCCGTTATAAAGAAACACGGGCCTTACATTTTCTTACGCGTTAGTGTATTTATCAATTTATGGCATGTGTGTCACAAAAAAGAGCTTGTGACATCACAGTAAGTCTGTTCCCATCACACCCTGCGTTCACAGAGGGAGCCCATGTTTGTGGAAATCAATGGCACCCAAATTTGGCCAGTACTCTGAAGTCTGAACACCATACACTGGCTCCATGAATGAAGTCAATATTTTCTGGAGCTTCTGCCTCAAAATCTGCTGAAAGCAAAACTTACCTTTGAATTATCTGCTGGATTGCAATGGCCATGTGGCTATGTATTATTCACTTTTCTGCCACATGCAGTCATGGTCCGATTAAATAGCCATCCCCTGCTAATCACGATGCTTTTCTAGTTCCCAGCATACATCTTCCTTAATATCCTTAATTAACAATTAAAATCATCTCCATAATAGGCAAAAGCCGTAATAAAATGTTTGTTAACCATTAAAAGTGAGACAACAAAAAACAATCGTTGTTTTTATTTTAAAATATATTTTTGAGATCCGTATACATAAAATAAAAATAAGTACAAAATTAAAATAATTATATAAATATCATATACATTATGAATGTTTTTTATGTTCAGAAACTCTGAACTAAACTAACAATTGAGGTCATGTGAATTTAAAATGTAGAAAGTGCTAATTGAAATTGAAATTAGACAACATAGAGAAACAAACAAACAACAACTAAAGAGCTGTTGACGCAATGTATTTTTAAAAATTTTAAATGTGAGAGAGATATGAAAGGCAATATTATATGGCTTCCCAAACATGTTCCCAGAAGAGTAGTCCCCACCAAGGAAGAGCCATGCCAGTAGTACCCAAAATTTCTCCCACCATGTTTGTCTCTTGCCTCTCACTCTCACCCTCGTCCCCCTACCCTCACTACCCCTTTCTCTTATTTCGAGTTTTCAACAGTGGCCAGCCACAGTCAATCAATTTGATTGCAACAAAAAGAAATGATGACAACTAGCCACTTTCCACCCCTTTTTCCCTCCTTAAAGTTATTGAGGACACCTTTTTCAAACACTATCCCTACAAAACAGCTGAGCTGCTTGTTCCTTTCCACACCCTCACTCACCAGTGGTAAAATAATTTCCATCCCTAAAAAAAATTGTCACCTTAAAAATAAAACTGTCATAAAAAAAAAGAAGAAAAAATAGTGATTGAATTTGAATAATCTACATCAGGCGATCAGAGAGGCTGGGAAGTCGCCGGAAAAAGTTCAATGTGGCGGAGGGCATCGGGTTCCGGAACATTGGGTGGCGGAGGTAATAAAACCCCAATGCCACGGCCACCATTTTTGGTGGCATAGCATAGAGTGTTAAAGTTATGGCAAGGCATACTCCAATGAACAACTTGGTGGCCCTGGGGTCCCTCCAACTAACCAATGCTTGAACCCTCTCTCCCTGTGTTGCAAAATCACCCAACACCGTTTGTACCCGAGCAGCCAGCATTCTTAACCTATCATAACGCATTCGAATTACATCGGGTGGTTTCGAACTTGGCATTGTGTCAAACTCCTCGTCCAACTCATCCGGGTCAACCGCTTCGGCCTGCGACAACCGGGTATCCATCCCAGCCGGTATCTTCGGCCTGAACCGGTAATACCATATCCCAATTAAGACCACATATAAGAAGCCAGTGGGAACAACCAAATCAGGATACCAAACTAGCACCAAATACAGAATGTGGAGCAGCACTGTGGTAACTGGGTTCTTCCACCTTCTTATATCATCTAACCATTTTGCCAGTCCAACCGCCCAAGCCAACACCGCCACGATTCTGAACCAATTCGCCTTGCTCTTCCTCATGCTCCACACGTGCGAGTCCGCGTCCAGCATGTACCGAACCACCTCGTGCCCCAACGGCGGCTCCGACCGCGCCAGCCACTGCGCCACCATCTTCGTCGCGGCCCCGCGCAGCGCCTCCTGCTGCGCCACCCCGAGCGGGCGGAGGTAGTGCATTCGTGGAAGCAGGGGCTGACCGTAAACCGCACACGTGTCAGGCAACAACGAAGGGCACGCGAACCGAACCGCTAACTCTATTTCACCCATCTTCTTCAACCCGGTTCGCGTTAGCACGAGGAGGGGGTAGGAATTGGTGTACACTCTGTTGCTCTCGAGCGTAGAGACGCGTATGCGTACCTTGCCGATACGGCAATCGGGCCTGTCCTCTGGCACGTCAGCAAACATGCGCCAGTTGTCGAACACTCCAACGGTGAGGACCGTGCAGGGGTCGTAGACCTGCCACGTGTACTGCTCGTTCCAGCGTGGATCGAAGGTGTCGGTTACGGTGCGGGTCCGGACCCACTTTTTCCCATACTTGGCCACACAGTAAGCATCGGTGGACCCCTTTCCACCGCCTTTCGATTTCATCGGGAGTAGCCCGCGAGCGCCCAGAATCCCAAGCTCTAGAATCCCCACCGCCGGTTTCCACAACTGTTTCGCGGTCGGACGGAAGTCGCTGCACACGTGCGCCGCTTCGTCCAGCACGTGATACCCTCCCTCCAGGCAGAGGCGCAGGTGGACTCTCCCGCAGTAGGGCCCGCCCTCTAAAGGGAACCACTTCGCTGCCACGTAGCGCTCGTCGATTCGCTGCTCGATTGAGCTCAGCGGAATCACGATGTGGCCTAGCAGCGCCGGTTCCTTGCTGGTCCGATCTTCTAACAGAACGATGACAGAATCTTCTAGAGGCTCCCCGGCCACGAAGAGAAGGTCCTCGTTCCAGTGGAACGATAAGCTACGGTGGTTCATGCATCCTCGCCGTGTTCGCTGCGATTGGAACCCTAATTGCACCTTCACCCTCACTTCCGGCGCCGTCAACGGAGGCAGATTGGGAGCAATATTCAGGTCTTGCGCCTCCACCACCGTCACGCGCAGGTACCAGAGCTTCGGCGATTGATAAACCTTGGATCGAGTGTGCGCCACGTACGGTGCATCTGAGATCCAAGCTTCCTGGAACGCCTCGTCGGATTGCGTCCCGATCCACACGGACAACTGAATGTCGCCGGAAACTCTGCCGGGATTCTGATCGGCTGTGCCTCCTTCGAGGCGGTACCATTGCGGCGCCAAGGGGCTGTCCGGAGGATCTCTTACCGGAACGTCAGAAAGGTCGAAGCAAACGCCGCCCAGAAAATTCTCCGACGTCGAATCCCAAACCGAAATCTCCAGCGTGGCGCTGTTGGCGTCGGTCTTGTTGTAATCCAGCAAAAACACATGGTTCCACTCGGGCGAGCCAGTGGGCTCGTTGGGCCGGTAGCTCGCGGGCTTTCTCCTGGATTGGCTCGACATCCGAACCCTCACGAATGGGCCTTCAATGGGAGGAGCGAGCCCACGCGCCTTCCAGATTTTCACAAACAGGTACTGCATCGGCTCCACCAGATCGAACGGATGAACTCGCTCAGACTCATTACCAGTTTTCTTTCCAGAAATATCTTTAGGCAAGTAATCACCGTTCGTCCGCTTCAAAATCTTCACCCTCTCCCCTCTGTTTGCCTGCATTTTCCTCACCTCGGTGTGGAACTGCATTTCCGACGCCGGAGGCTCACACATTTCCCGCAACGGCGGATCCTGCGGAACCTGAACCACCGGCGGCGGCGATTCCTCGACAACCACAACGTGCGGCGAATGAGGAGGACCTGTAGGAAGAGGCACGCATTGCTCCATCGGTCCAGGAGCCTCAAAAACCCGTCCCTCCTTGTTTTGCTCTGTTCTCTCACCTTGCTCCTCCTGCTGCTGCTGCTGCGGCGGCGGCGATGATTTCTCCTCTTCCATAAGCATCTCGTCATAGTAATAAATCCTGAGGCCAATTTCTCCCCTTATCCAACTGAACACGCTCCTCTTCTCGAGCGTGTAGTAAACAAGAGCTTCTTCTCCTCTTCTCAAAAACTGCGTTCCGTAGAGCTTAACCCTCCCGAGGAAGTGGTTCTTGCGGCCGCTTCCGTTGCCGAACTTCTTGTCGTTGTAGACCTCCACTTCGAGCTCCTCAAACTCCATATTCTCCGGGTCGGAGACGATGAACTCGAGAGGCTCGTTCCAGACCGGGTTCAGCTCCTTGAACCGCGTGGTGGTTCGCTTCCTCTGGCCGTCGAAGTCCGCCACCACGTAAGGGCTCGAGCTACCTTGCCCATCCTTCGGGAGCAGGTTGCGCGCGTCCACCACTTCCACGACCAGTCTCCGTACGGTTTGGGGCGGTTGCTGAAACGGCGTCGTCATCTTCTCATCTTGGGTGATACGCGCGCGGAATGTGGATAAACAAACTCACACACTGTATAGGCCGTTGATAGCGGTCACTCACTGATCAGCGCTTCGCAGAGAGAGGTAAGGTAAGGTTGGTTTTGCGTTGTGCGGTGCTTTTTGTTTTTAATTATATTTTGTTTTTTTTATGGAGGACGGTTTTTGAACTTTGTTTGTGATGACAGTGGGCAGGCAGATTAGATTCCATGCTCTCTCGCGAAGGATTTCTTTCCAACTTTTTCCAATTCCCTCCACTCACCCTTCGTTATCCACCTCACCCTTTTTCTTAATAATATTTTTTTAGAATATATTAGAATTAACATCAAGGTTTTAATATTTTATTATTTATTTCAATGGTTTGCGAGAATGACCCAAGCACCTCTCCCTTTCTCTATTCCTAATTCTCTATCTCTCTCTCTCTCACACCAATCTTCCAATCACAGACAAAAAGTCCTTATTCTAAATTTCTATATTGATTGCTAATGCACATGTGCGCTTTGTGATCATTAGATTATATTTGAGTTGAGGGTATAGTTTTATGCTTTTTGTGTAATAATGTTTCAATTTTGGATTTACTAAAATCTTCTCTATATCGTGATATCATTTCATTTTCCCAAACGCTTTTTTCTTTTTGTTATACCCTTCCCCTTCAACTAGAAGTAGGAGAGACTGATAGAGAGAAACTTTACTTTTGCTCAATGTTTCTTCACTTTAAATCTCTTGTTTGTGCTCTTGATCAGTAATATAAAGTTATTGGTTTACAGGTACTATTGAACTGTGAAATATTATACTTACATTCAAGAGCAAGTATTCATGAGACTGAGATCTTAAAAGATTGTGTGTACTAATATAGTCATGTCTTAAAAAAACCTTTACTTATGTCCATGTCTATGTCCATCACTCTTCATAACAGTGTTTGAACATAGCCTTGTAATTAGCCCTCCTTAACTATAGGGTCTTTAGCCAATAACCGTATCAAATTGTCAAAGGAAGCTAAAAGCCTTGACAGGAAGCACATGATTCCGCTTCCCAACCATGGGCCCTTCCCTTTTGTCAAAAAGCACTTGCATTTTGAATAAAGTTCGACGACAAAGCATCACCTTTATACCCCCCTCTCCTTTGGTTTCGTATTCTTCACCATGCATCGCTTGTCAACATCTAAATCTCAAAACTCTAAGCACCTTTCCTTTTTCTAAGTCAAGCAACTATTCTCTATTAGTGTTACGCTAGTGTTCGGGAAGCTCCCAGAGGTACAATTCCTCTATATCCCAACTGTGTTCAACAAGCTCTTTCTTTTCAGCATTTCGGAATTGGCTCATGAGGTATTGTATGATTCTTATCCATCATCTACCTTTTAATAAGAAATTTGAAAATGCTTTTGGAAGTAATATTAATATATTTTAAAAGAAAGCAGAAATAGGAAGGAAAATAGTTTATGTAACTGGAAGAAGCAGCCACACAATTTAAGTTCTGCAAGCAAAGTGACTCTCTGTTAAGATCAGGAAGGGGAAACTTTATTTCGTTATGTTAGATAAACAATCAGAAGTTAGGAACATTAGGTCACAATTCACAACTTTATGGCACAGATGCCAAAGAAGCTTCTCTTTCCCGAATCAACATCCTTTTGCTCTTTTTAAATTGGTGGACTACTTGCAGAATCTGATCCTGTAAGATAAAAGTAAATTTTGATGATATGATGCTCTTCCAATCAGCATAATTTAGATCAAGATACAGGATGAGGTCACTGAAAAAACACTGTAGTTTAAAAAATCATATGCGAAGGAGGTGTTGAAAAGAAGAGGGTGATGTCATCTGGTTTATAGCTTTATTTTTTTGAGGATTCATCACAGTATAGAAGAAGCCCACATAAGATTATAGTAGCTTGAGAGAAGAACTGAGCATTTGAGGAAGAAGGAACATGGAGGAAGGTTTTTAAGGAAAGATAATCTTATTGTGATTGCATCTTCTCTAAGACTGCCTTGATGAGATGCACCTGCTGTATCAAATATGCATGCATAACCTCCTTTTTTATTCTCTTTTTACTTAGTTGAGGGCCGAGGATGCAGAGATAAAGAAATTTGGATTAGGTTCAAAATGCTTTGTTTAGATTAGATTATTAGCACTGAAAAGACGATACTTGACTTTGATCAGATGGCCATAAACTGCTGATAAAGTTATATATGCTCTTTGACGAGGACAATTAAAGCAATTAGATTCATAATTCTATGCGAATTAATTGCGAGGTGGGACTTTGAGTCTTTCATATGGTAGCCATTAGATTCATAATTCTATGCGAATTAATTACGAGGTGTGACTTTGAGTCTTTCATATGGTAGCCATTTGATATTAAACCATAGTATGAGCAAATATAATGGTGATGATGGAGTATATTAAGGTAAAGACACGAACCTATCCCAATGAGCCCTCTTAAAATTCCTTCAATAACTCGATTTATTTAATGTGATAAAAGGATTGATGACATGCTAAATCAAATCATATTGTGAATGCAGATTTTAAGACTGGAAAGAAAAAAGGATAAAGCAGAGATATTATTATTAATGTTTGAACTTTGAATATCTGCATGATACTTTATAGTTTATTCTATTTACATAGGCACATGACCTGAAATGGGGGATATACATTTGTGGATTCAGGTCAAGGACTTGTGCTGTTGAATTTGCGAGATACGAACAACCCCAAGGAAAATGCTATAACAGCTGTTATTACAATTCCTTTGTTTTTCCTCAAAACCCCCACTGCACTTCTTAACATGGATTCTTGATGCCAATTCCTTATTACTTGTTCAGGAAATTCTCCAATGTGCTCATTTTCATTTCTTTTTACTTCTTGCTCTATATGGTTGTCATGCTGACTAGGACTTCTCCTCCCCTCATCAGCATTGGGTGTATGGCTATCATTTTTTTTTGCTCTTTCAACTTCACCATTTCCATGCTGATGGCGGTCTCTTTCTTCTTCTCTTTCAACTTCATTTCCATGCTGATGGCGGTCTCTTTCTTCTTCTCTTTCAACTTCGCCATTTCCAGCTTTTGCAGTCTCACTTTCTTTGTCCTGTTGTGTTACTTGTTTGGGAACAGTGACATAAAGGATTCCATTATCAAACTTACCAGCTATCTTATCCATATCAGAGTCCAGCGGCGCTGGAAAAGTCAGCCGAAAATGAACACGTTTCCACTCATTTACGTGCCTTTCTCCTGATACAACAATTCGGCCATAGCTATCAACCTGAAGCTTCACCTCTTCCTTCCTGAATTCTGTAGAAGCAAGATGACCAAAAAAATCATGAGTTATTCTTATTTTCACGGCATCAATCCTTATTGAGAACTGTACAAGAAGTCCTTGCAATTGTAAATGTAAGTGTAACTACTAACTAAATAGTTCTTCGGTACAAAAAAAAATGCACTCATGCACCTTAAAAGCAGACAGGTTTTTCGGTTGGGTGATTCTTAAGGGAAACAAAGAAGCAAGCCAAAAAGTATAACTAAATTAACATTGGTCTCTATGGGGTTTATCGAATTCTTCTTAATTCATACGCATATTCTTTGTTCAAAAGTGAATTAGGTGTTTGAAGCAATACCGGGAAGATCCACTAGAAGGTAATGACCCGAAGAGTCCTCTGTCCATCCAGAATTAGGTACCATCTCTTCAACAACTGGAGATCGTGCCCTTGTTCTTACTCCAACCCTTGTAGTACCTCTAGCACTGGCCATTGAGAACGAACTAAAAACTAATATGAACCTCAAGATTTCAATAAAATGGTATTGAAGAAACGTGAATGTTGTATTTTGCATGCAACCTGCGGATGGTATATATATTCTCGTATAATTGCTTGCTTTGGTTTACATGTTTCCTTCATAATCAAGTTGATGGTTGGCTTACTTTACTTGCTTGAACATTGATATTCCAAACTTGAGTTGCTCGAACGTGAAAGTTTTGGCTGGTATTTGACCTATGTAGTCTTGTAGCATGTGCAAAAGTAGACTATTCCTTGCTTTGCTTATCTCCAGGCCACCCTCTTTCGGCGGAGTCTCTGGAACCGATATTTCATTATTTCGTCGTATTTCTTGTTGGATTGTTCTTATCTTACAGGGACCACGCTAAGTAAATTTTGTTTTTGTTTTATTTAGGTTTTGTTAGCATCTGCCCTTATGTTAGGGGAAAAAAAAAAGTGAACTTATTTACAAAATTATTTATTGTATATCTTGATTTTTAAATATATTCCGTTACTGTCATTGTTTTATTAATACCTAAATGAATACTTTTATAACAAAAAACTGCAAATTGTTAATTTTAGTTTGGAGGGTCAATTTGATATGCTCTACTTAGTGCACATTGAATTGATAATGAGGAGATATTCTTATGTGCTTATGGCAGCAGGCCAAGTTTGTGACGTTAAAACACGTGACTTCGAACCAATGTCATGAAATAAGGGATTTCTTATTCCATAAGCAAATGCAAATGATATGTTTGGAATGTAGAAACAATAGCCAGTTCAATTGTGATGCTAATATTATTTTGAATTTATCCTTCTCTTTGGGAGATTTATAGTCAATTCACACAATTGTTTTCACCGTGCTTGCAATGTTCTAAGGCCCTTTTAATGGTAGAATCCACCTTTCTCTATTTCACCAATAGAAGATAATAAAAATAAGGTTTAATTACAAATTTTACAATCCAACTTTCATTATTTTGCAAATTTTACCATCCAAGTTTTTTTTTTATTAATTTTACCAATAAATTTTCAATTTTTGCGCATTTTACCACTCTGATATTTCACAAAAAAAAAGTTAAAGAATTCAATTTTTTTTTGTGAAACATTAGGATGGTAAAATGCGCAAAAATTGAAAACTTAGGTGATAAAATTCGTAAAATGATGAAAGTTTGATGGAAAAATTTGCTAGAAAATAACTTAAATGGTAAAATTCGCAAAATTATGAAAGTTGGATGGTAAAATTTGCAAAAAAAAACTTGGACGGTAAAATTTGCAAAATTATGAAAGTTGAGTGGTAAAATCTACAATTAAGCCTAAAAATAATAACAACATTAAGATTATGATATTATGTTTGGATTGGTGGAAAGAGATGAGATGAATTAAAATGAACTGAAGTAGAATAAAATATAATGAAACAACTTTAATTTCATTGTTTGAATATATTATGATGAAATAGAATAAAATTCTCATTCCAGTTTATTCTTCTCAAATTGGAGGAAAGAAAAATTAAGCTAACTTTTTCTTTTCTTTTTTTTTTTTTTTTTGTTAAATATATGTTGCACTGTATGCAATGATTGATATACATAAATTTAACTTTTTATATAAGAAACCTAGTAAGGAACTGCGTTATCAATGCTCTGATATTGTACACTAGTTTTCCTCCACCTCTCTGGGAACCTACATTATTTTGTCACTGATCCACCAGACAATGAAATCATCAACCCAAACCAGGGACTTTGAGACATACTGCCATTCAAAAGGAGCCACTATGGATTCATTTTTGCGCATAATATGATCATCAAACTGAGTGCACGGGGTGCCTGCGTTCACATTAGCCATGGTGTCCAACTTACTTTGCAATATGTGAAAAACATTATCATTCACGAGCTGCACATCCATGATATAAAAAAGGTGGCAGTGGTTTCACTCTCATCAGAGACTCGATGAATCGCCATGGATACCGCACTGAGTGATGGTGATGGGATTTCAATGTATGGAGCTACTAATGTTTGAATATATCATTTCTTGAGTTTCTCCCACCAATTTCTCAATGCCTTTCATAGATCGTCAAGAAATTTTTATTTATTTTTATTATGATTCATAGGTTATTGTAAGTGACGAAACTATGACACTGTTGTGCTTCATAATTTAGGTAACAGTGGGATTACGCACCAGAGAGTTTGTGGAGGACATGGGATTGGAGATTAGAGGGGGACTTAATGATGAATGGAACCTTCTTCGTAAAATTTTACAAGACAGACATCACTGCAAAGCTTGGGACATTCGCATAAAGGCTTGCTTTGCAGCTTGCAGGTACTCTTAAAAAATGTGTAGTAAACAAGCCATGCAGGACAACCAAATACAGCTCACCGGACATTGGAAGAGAGACAGATTCAGGTCGTAGCAGTAGTAAACCAAGTATTAGAATCGAAGCCTTTCCCCTCTGATCACAATTAAAAGAATATAGGAAATGAAATGTAAATACAAAGTAAAAGAGCAAGCAAATTCTCTCGGTGCATTAACATCGTATATTCGTATCTATAAAATCAACATCCCGCACGAGCGTTCGTACTTGAAGGATAATAACATAAGCGTATTTCCTTTTCAGACATCTGTTAAACCGAAAATGTTCTTTTTTTAGCGTAACTAACGTCTATAAATGTCAAATAACGAGCTGGTACAAGGAAAGAAAAGAAAAACCGAGTTGACCTTATTACATCAGGTGTGTATATATATATATTTCAAATTAATCCTTGGATAAAATTTTACATCATTCCACGAAAACTGAGGTTGAGGTTGGGGGCATCATGTTCTTTTTCCAGCCAACCAAAAATTTCAACTCTATTATGTCTCACTTATACTTGATACATGAAAGTATGGGCTCAGCCCGTCTGTTTTGATCAGATCAAGTCGTCCTCCACATTTGTCTTGTGACGGATTCAAATCCTGGAAATAACTTTATCGAATGCGGGGAGGGGAGGGATAACTACCCTGCCTGCCCACACTCTGTTTTGTGGGAGCGTTATGTATGCTGCATTGGGTTGCTCTCTTTTAGTCATCCTCCACATCAAGTCCGCCAATCCTGTGTCGCCTCCTATCAAAAACAGCTTTGAAAGATTCTCGCTCAGCCCGGATTCGTTCTTGAAATATGCTGTGCTGCTTTGACTCCACACTATTACGGGTTGGACTATCCTCTTCAGGTAATGGATTAGATTTCTGTAAATGCAGGGGTTTATATACAGGAGGATCTTGGAAAACGAATGAAGTACAAAATCTTGAAAGATAGATTTAAGAAACAATAGCAAATGCTGTTTCCTGAAATTTAAGAAACATGAAGTCAAACAACTAACCAGGTTGTATCCAGCACCAGGTCCGATCACTAAAGACAATGCATTTACCTTCCTTGCAGCCCCTATTGAAAACCCTGTCTTGCCACCCTGAAAGGATAATTGCAAAGAAAGGGGGGCAGGGGGCGAAGATTAAGGAAATGGCAATGTTATAAAAGCCACAAAAGCAGGTTTTACCACTGTTTGTTGTAGCCGTGTTTCAACACAACACACCAAACCTAATAATTGAAATTCTCTCTTAAATACAATGGTTTAACTCATTTCCCTTTTTCTATATTTCAGTAACCCCAACGCCTCAAGCAAGCTAGAGAAAATAATAAAAAGATGAATATAATTAAAAACAACAGATGCCAATGAGTTGATAGCTCACACTACCATCTTTACCATAGAGCACTTGATGTCATGGGTTCAATCCCTGCACCACCCCCTTTCCCTTCCTTTCCAAAGGAATTTAAACAAGAATGCAATTTTTGCTACCAAAATATAAGATTGAAAGAGACTTCAAATAGTGCTTTATAAGCTTTCAGATAACAGCATAATAAATATATATCATACCTGATCACCCCAATGTACAGATTTTCGTTCCTTGCCATATTGATGAATTAACCCAGACAGAGCATTAATATTGCCCTTCATACCTTCAGTTTGATCAATGTCATCTTCACCGAAATCTTCTGACCATTTGCTCTTACCCAATTCCCTGACTTCTGTTGGATGTTCCCCTTCAGCATCCCAACTCTTCCCAGCCTTTAGGAAACCTAAACTTCAAAGGGTTAATCAAACAGAAAAAACATGACAGACATGGTAGTGAAACCCACCCCGAAAACTCTAATCAAATTATAATCCAGGGATGGTATTATATAGCATGGAAATATTTAATTTCTATAAAAAGTTGAAAATAAATGCATTTTCAATTCGAGGGAAGGGTTGGTAGTAACGACATAATTTTACACATTACTAAGAAAGGGCATAACCTGTAACTTAGTTAACCTAAAACAAGTTTATATTTAAAAAATGAAATTGAAAGCATGCAAGTAGGGATATGGTGAACATGCATTGGAAGAAGTGAACTCCAGAGAATCCCATATAAAAATAGTAAACCTCCACTGTATAATCATACAGACATTCAGTACACAATATCCAATTGAAGAGGTTAGTATTTCTCATCTTAACCAAATCCAAGGACAAGTTACAGTAAAACAGCATTAAAACCAAATTGTTTACTTCATTTACAAAATACATAAAATAAAATAGGTCTTAATTTCCTTGATTTCCTTCTAACCATGTCCTCCCTAAATGGAAATATCATGCCAATTATCAGTAGAAATTGTACATTATCCCCTAAAAAGTATAATGACTTTGTCACGCTGTTCTTGAGACACAGATAGAGGGGTGAAAAGGATTAACATGAGAAGAGGAAAAATAAAAAAATCATGATAGACACCACTCACACCAGTGTTAACCTGAATACTAATGGTTCTACTTTTAGCCAGGTTAGGCACATCAAAGTTACAACTCTATGTCAGCCTAATCTCATCCAATGTATTAAGAAAAATAAGATACACAACTACATTACAGTTGGATATCAGTGATGAGATGCACCACAAAAAAGCCACATTAACAGCATAGATAAAACACAGCCACACAAATGGGTTAAAGCACCCTACTTGCATCTTCGCCAACAGGAGGGTCAACAACTTTCTCAGCTTCTCTTCCTTGAACTGGAGGTAATGCATCACCCAGATCATCTTCCATATCCATGTCAACCTGGAATATGTGCAATATGAGACCAGTCAGTCCAGGCACACTGCTCGAAAATTTTGTGTATTAAACAACTTGAAATTCTCATTTTAGAATATTATAGAATCTTCAGCAATAAAATCAAATAAACAGATTGTAGGTGTTTGACCAGCACATATCCCACATCTAACAAGATAGGAACTCAAAACCATAAGGTATACTACAAATTAAAACAAATCTAGTTATTATAGCTATATGACTAAAGGAATAATTACGAAGATAGTGAAACCCAGATATATTTCCACTCTTTTTATAGAGCATTTTATTATTAAAAATAATCTGCCTGGGCCAATCACACTCTTATGAACACACATCAGGGTGAAGACACTTAGATTCAGATGAACCAATAATCAGTGCCCAGAAAACCAGACAGATAATTGAACCTTATTAACGGCAGGTATTAAAAGAAATAAATAAAATACTCAGCAATACTGTATGGTTCTATAATTCATACGGCAACCACACATCATTCAATTAGAAACTACTCCATTTATAATATATGCTTCATAAAAGACAGGACAGATCACCAAATAATCTGTAAGATGTATATTAAATAGATATTTTTAGATGATAAATTACAATAATATAAAATAAAAATTTAGAAAACTTAATTTTTTTAACAGATTTTAATTAAGTGATTATGAATAAGCGTGATATTCATTTTATACCATTATGTATCCTTACATTTTTGAAGTAGTTTCTCTTGAAACAATTGAAAGTCTTTGGCAAGAATTAAGAAATCAAATTTTGGTGGCAGCAAGTAGTAATGCCCACATCCTCATTGATATCTTTATAGGATTGTGTTTATTGTTTTTATTTTGTGTTCGTTGCTATTTCTGATTCACAGGGAGATTGGACAACTTTCTTGCATTTTGCGGCCCCTATGACTCAACTTTCTCCATATTTTTTTCCAGGAAATATTATTATCTTCCCTTGGTTGTGCCTCTTCTCTTTTCTCTCTAAAATTTCATCTTTAACCCACACTCCAAAAACTAGAATAACATTTGAAAGTTGACTTCTTAACACTCAAATTACACACACAGGCTCAAGAGATAAATATGTGCAAATGTTACAATTACCTCCTGTATTCTGCTTTCCTTTAGATCATCTCCATGAAATAATGACTGTCAAGTCAGTAAAAGAGAAACAATGAAGACACTAGTAAGAAGACATTATACAGTTTGCATTAATGTTGTGGCTCGATAATGCCAACACTTTCAACCAAATAACACCAAATTTACAGCAAACCTTCACATCAAGCTGCAGATACAAGGACGGAGCTTCTTCCCATTGCTTAGACATCTTTTCTATGTCTTCCTGTGTAAATCCATGGACATTCCTTGCAGCACAACCCTGAAGAAAAATATCAAACGCACATAACTGTAAAAGAATGTTTGCTTAGATAAGAGGACTTGGTCATCAATCACCACCAAAACATATAAAACTCAATATACAAAAAGTTAATCCCATGTTTTGAAAGGGCAACAGAAAAGATGGAAAAGTTCCTGTTATGATACTAAATTATCAGTTGGTTTAAAGGCTAAAAGAAAAATAAAATGATACTCGATGTTACTCAGTGGAAAGAACAAATAAACGCACCACCGGGTCCTTGTATGTAGCTTCTAAAATATAAACTTCGTACCCCGATCTCTGAAAGCAAGAGGAATATCCATCAGCAAAGGAAACATATTGAACAAACAGATCTCATGTACATTCTCTTTAATTCATATATCTTTTTAGGCATGAAATCACTAGAAAAGTACAGAGGCTACTAGCATTCATGCAAGCACTTCAAATGAAATCAGCTTTTAATTCAAATACAAATAGGCTGGAACTTCAGTAGAAGTTGGCACATTTAAAACAAAGCACATGGTACAGGAAGTAGCATCAAGCCTCCCCATTTAAAGTAACAGCTTGATCTTTAACAGCCTTGGGCATAACATGAGTAATACAAATTCTCGTGATGGGAGCCAAATGTATGAACAGTCTTATTGAGCTTGCAATAAGATAGGAATGTAGGAGAATTACACCAGAAAATGGTTAACTCCCTACCCCAGAGCTATGCTCCACAGAGGAAACTATACCTGCCCAAGCTAGAAGCCGAAAGGAATAACAGAAAGGAAAATCATGATCCTCATAGCTCACTCCTCCCATGTAATTACCCCTCCACTATTGGTGGATCCCACATACAAAACAGAAAATAACAGAATAGCCTACATATCCTGGCCTAGTCTATTCTTGTATTTCTTCTGCTGTAAACCAAGTAAACCCTACCCTCCACATCTTAGACCCATGTCCTTGGCCAGTAACTGATTGGCCTCTCTATCATTAAACAAGACAAACAAATAGGAAGCATAATTATAGATCACTTTCAATGGTTCAACTTAGTTATTTGCATTTATTATTAATACTAGATGTACTTCTTACCCTCTACCCTTTTGTTTGCTAGTTTTCCACACAAAATCATAATAAGAAACTGTATATGCTTTACAAAACTAGGTAAACACAAGGCACATGAAACATATGTCTGCACCTATTTCTGAGAGCATACGGAGAGAGTATTACAAAGATATTGTGAGTCGTCTTGAGCACACATGGCAGAGGTTGCGAGAAAGAAAGAAGGGTATACCTTTGCAGTTGCCCAAAATTGAGCAAAATCAGCTACCCGCAGATTGCGGTCATCCACTAAGATGAGGCACAAATACCACCAAGAAAAGGGTCACATTGCCGAACAAAAAACTGCATCTGTGGTTAGTGAATAAATAGGCAGTGCATGGCACTGCATCACCACTTAATCTAAAATGAAACTACATCATTGAACTTATTAAATTCTTTAACAAGCCACCATAGATCCCTCAACCATTTTCTCTAACTCTATGCTTAATTATTATAATTCACCTAGGAAAACAATTTTTTTCTTTTGGTTTCCTGAATAAAAGATTATTTAGGTAATTTCACATAAACACATCTACAGAGCATATCAAATCTCTGAATCAGTACTCATTGCAATTCTATTAAGAAGAAATCAACAGATAATGTCACAATAAATAAGTATGCAACTCAGGACAAAACGATAATTTTCCATCCAGAGCAAAACAATGACCTCAATAAAGTTAATATCCTAAAAAGTGGAAATTGTCTGTTTTAGAATAATCTAGCTATCATATTTTTTATGTGATGCATACCAATAATGAAGGTGAAAACTCCTTCCTCGACAGTTTTCTTGAAAGCTTTCAACATGCTTGACCGATAAGCCTGCATGATTGGGGTGTAAAACAAAAAAGCATAAGCATTAAGCAGATATGGTAATTAAGTGCATATCAAGGTATTCACAGAGAACTTGAAGCAAATGTGTATCACAAATAAGAGTTAAATGTAATAGAGCATAAAACATTGACTTTTCCAGTATTTCTCAAGCAATAACAAATTTATAGATGACAAGTAGCCAAAAAAAATAAAGGAAAGAAAGAAAGAAATTCCCAGCAACCAAGTTGCCATGGCCTAATTCCCATTTTGCTACCATATAACATGCAAACCAGCTCCCAAACACTCTGCATTGCAAAAATTAGATTCCACTGTCCCCTATGTACTAGTCCTTAAAGTTTCTGATATTTCAATTTGAAATCCATTCCAAGAAAATCAGTGAACACCAAAAAGCCTCAAAGCTCTAATCCATATAGTCCATGTAACAAGAAATCTTGCCTTGCTCAAATATTTTTTTATATATAATTTTGTTTTTTTAATAAAAAAAAAGTCATAAGATAAAACAATCAACTAGGCAGTAGGCACAGTCAATCACATAATGCCCTCTCTCTCCAGCTCTTTCCACAACTCATTTCCAAACAGAGGAATTACAAGGAAAACACAAATCTAGTACAACAAGTCAACAACTCTAAACAAATGACAGCAAGCATTTGAAATCTTGATGAAATAACAACTGGCAAAATAAAATGCCCAATACATGCAAAAGCTACCTCCTCCATTTCAGGTTCATAACAATACTCCATGACCTTCTTTGTCACAGGCTTCTTGTTTCTGCCTGAGCTTGAAGATTTTGATGCCTCGCTATCCTCAACCTTTTCAACAGAAAATGCAACTATCAATATAGCATCCACCAGAACTTACAGAACTAATCAAAATCACATACAGGACAACAAGAATACTTAGTCAAAAAAAAAAACAAGAATGCATACTCATGAACCTTTTCAACCTCAGTCATAAAATAATCGTCCATAGAATGAATTCGTGGAGCATCACCGCCATTTTCAACCTCAAGATCACGCAACATCTTTGCTAGATAACTCTTACCACTACCTGAAATGGACTCAAACATGCGACAAATATCTCAACAGAAGAAAATAATCAAACTGCATGCAAAATGGCCAATAAATTACTGTCATTAGTGCAAACAAAAGAACTATAAAAGTCTTCTCATAGTCCAAAACCAACAAAAAAACACAAGCAGGCACTTCAAGCTGAGTATCACAAATTGCTTCAGAAATTACTGACACTTTTCACCTTCCACAAAAATGAAAACTTGTAAACTTCATCATCGCATGCATGCTACTGATGAATTTGCATCCACACTATTCCCATTCCTTTTACATAAACAAAAAATAGCCTATAGCCCTGTTTGAATAAACTTTTACTCTCACATCTAACTCCTCCAAAGTTAAGGTGCATAAGTTAATTTTAGCTTAAGAGAAAAACTCAATTCATTTTACCTTCTTCTGTAAGTGTTTATGGAGAAGTATCTCCAAACATGGCCTAAGTGCTAGTAAACAAACATCAAACACAGACACAGTGAACTTGCAATCAACGAAACTCGAATGCAAAGCACACCTGGAAGGCCTCGAAAGATGATGACAAAATGATCAGGCCGCGAAGCTCGATGCGGATGCCAAAATAATTGCGAAGCATCGATGACTTTAGGTCTCTCTGCAGCCAATTGGTTTAACGAAAAAGGTTGAGAATCTCCCAAGTACTGCTTGGACAGTTCCTGTTCAAAAGAAGAAACACACACTCAAAATTACAAATCTGCGAGCACCACGAGCCAAATGAGAAGCGTACCTCGGAAGGAAAAGCGGTGGGATAATAGGGCTGAGGCATGGGGTGAGGTTCGGGAACTTGCGAAAACGAGGAAGGAGAGGAACTCACGGGAACGGGAAAAAGAGAGGGTGGTTTCTTGGGCGGTGAAAAGTAGGTTTTCAATTGATTCATGGAGGGTTCCATGGGAAGAGGTGGCGGTGGTGAAGAAGGAAGAGGAGGCTGAGGCTGAGGCTGCCCCCTGAAGAACCTCGAAGCCTCCATGTTATCAGAAGAAGTGTTGCTATTGTTACCCGCAGGGTACGGATAAGGATAGTGACCTAGTCTTCCATTGAGTTTGTGGTGGTTCCCATCGTGAACATGAGGAGTGTGAGCGTGATGGTAACCGTCGGGAACACGGTGCGAGGGGTCTGGATAAGCGTGGAAGGGGTGCGGTGGAACGGCGTCGTGGGGAGGGAAGCCGTTTTGATTAGGGTGTGGTGCGTAAGTGTGGGGAGGATTGGATCCGTGATCGCGAATGAGCTTTAATCTGCGCTCGTCGTCGGAGAAATTGTCGTCGATTCGGGGTCTCTTGAAGTTGGGGAAATTAGGGTTGGCGGGGGTGTAAGGGAGAGGGAGAGGGAGAGGGTGAGGGTGAAAATAGGGTGGTGGGGGAGGGCAAAAGGGGAAGTGGGAGAGGAAGCAAGTGGGGCAGACATTGGGTTGGATTGGTGGAGGAGCAGGACGCCATTGACGATCCATAGTAAGAAGGAGATGGAGAGACTTGTCTGCCAGCGAGCGAGCTGCTCTGCCAATGCCCACCGACTTAACCGCTAATCCTCGATTAAACCCTCCATTTATACTCCTTGCGTTTTGGGTCAGGTCATATATCAACTCATTATAATTCTCCTTACTTTATTATTTTAATTCAATTCAATTATAATTTTGATCCTTGTTACGATTTTCGTTCATCTATTTTTTTTTTCATAATTTTCATCTCAATATTTTAAAAAATTCACAATTTTAGTTGAATTTTGCATATATTTATTTTTTATATTTTAATTAATTAATTTTTTTTTAATAACAATAAATATGTTAGACTAGAATTCAATTGGATCAAAATAAAATAAATAAAGCTGAGTACCATTTTTTTTTATTTAATTCAATCAATTTTAATTGATTCGATTTTGATCGAATTTTACCTAGTTTGGATCCACAACCCAATCAGATTTATTATTAATATTAAAATAATAAAAATGAAAAAAAAAATGGATTGTGATAATATACATTTAACTCAATTTTTTTTTAACTACTAGTCCAAGCCGTATCTTACCTCGGTTTACCTTCCCTGCATTGCCTTGTGCCGAGGCAACAACACACAGAAAAACTCAATGTTTTTACTTTTTAAAACCGGACCGGTCATTGAACCGGTCAAGGCACTGGTTCAAGGTTCGATGGTTCAACCGTGGTTGAACCGCGGTTGAACTGGTATTAATAAAATAATAATAATAAAATAATATTAAATAAATATAATATCACATAACATTATAACATTAAAAACTATAATAAAACTTAAAACATCACTTTACAAGGTTTTAACTTTCAAAAAATACATAAAAGTTTAATTAAATATATCATAATACTTAAGTTCAAATTTTAATAAAATAAAATAATGTCCATTAACAATAACAAATTTACATTTAGAATAAAGAAAGAAAATGACAAATTAATATAATATAAAATTATCAAAAATCAAGATATAAAAAAATTATAAATTAATATAAATGAGCAAATTATATATTTTACAAGAAAATAATAATAATAATTGATAAAATAATTTATAACTATTTGAGATATTTATTAAATATGTGTTTTTATTTATTTTTAAAATATTTTATATTAAATTTAAAATTTTAAAAAATAAAATAAAAAAATAAAATAAAAAATAAAAAAAACCGGTTCAAACCGATTTTTGGTACCGGTTCTTGACCGGTTTTGGCCGGTTTTGGCCCGGTTTGACCGGTTCTTGACCGGTTCCCACCGGTTCTGAACTCCTCCGGTTTTATAGAGCATCCGGACCGGTACCCAGACCGGTTCCCGGTCGAACAGGTCGAACCGGCCGGTCCGATTTTCAAAACCATGGAAAAACTCTTAAGTTATGAAGGCCAATTGGATAACTTGACTAAAATGGAAAACGTGGCAGCAAAAATATTATGGATCACAGGAAAATTGTTATGCACAACATAAAGCAAGGCATACAAAGACCCCATGTTGTGACCCGAAAAAAAAAAAAGGGTTATATAATGGTATTAAAATTACGAAGTTACTGCTAATTGCTGAAGGGTTGGTCAACAAACATAACTCCAATTGATAGTGGTTCTCAATTTTATCCTCAATTAGTATTATTACTGCACAGAATCCTAATATAAATAAATAAAACGAACAAAAGGCACTTTTCAAAATATTTTTTTCCTGGATATCAAAAATATATTGTGTGAAGACATAAATCTCTAAATGAAATTGTAGTCACGATCCTTAACCACAAATACACATCCTGGAGTTATGGTCTCTCTGTCCATGTATTGTGTGAAAAGAGGATACAATGAGAGAGATGTGTGCTCACTGATCATTGTTCATACAACAGTACATCATTAGCAAAAATGCAAAACACGTCAAAATGAATCTTCGGAAGGGTCTTAATTATTTCCACCTTTTACTTTGATCTTTAGTTTGTCCGCTACATCAGCCATCAAGTGACAAAATTTGGCTTCAGCAGTTAAACAACTAACCACTCCTTCAATTGATCTCAGCTCCTCGTGAAACTGTGGATGTAACACCAACGAAGAAAAATTCTCATCAAGCACTAAGCTAAGACATTTTATAACATCTTCAAGTTTAGGAACCCAGTCGCAAGCCTTCAAACGCAAAACCGATGAGGCTTTTGGACATGGTCCTGCTTGAGGAAACCTCTCGTATTTCTTCAACCACTTTGCTAAATAACGAATCAAATTTATTAACTCTTTGCCGTTCAACTTACTGAATGAGGGGGATAACATCTCATCATTGATGTTGGATGATGCAACCAGATAATGCAAACAAATCTCAGACGCAGAGAAACCATCATATGCCATCATAAGCAAAATGGAAGCCTCCTTAGCCATAAGCAAGTACTTCCTCTTCAGATTGCTATTACTTGCTTTCTCAATGGCCAACAGTGCTTGGCTCTCCCACTCCTTCTTCACAGTTAACATACTGCTATAAGCATCTTTGGACGGAGAAAGAAAGTACCTCAAAATGGTAAGTATTTCTGATGAACCAAGATCAAAACCATGCTTAATGCATAAACAGAGCAAATCAGACCTCTTTTTTCCCACTAACTTTGTAACCAGGTTTGAATAACAAGAATGCTCAATAATACCATTAACAATCAAAGGCTCGACCACTTCCCAAATCTCCAAAGAAACACTCCCATCCAAAACCAGGCCAGCAACATCTTTACCCATGGAAACTCCAAGCTTATCAATCAAAATCCTGTTATAACCACTACTGGATGAATCAACCCCAATCACAACCCCTAATTTGTCCCTGATGTTTTCTAGATAGGAATTCAAACTACTAATAAACTCACCCTTATCCAAATTATTAGTGTTCTTGAGCTTAGCCTTCAGCTGTGTAAAGAACCTTTTGCTAATGTCAATGACCTCAGCATCAGTTTGTGAAATTTGCCACCCAATAAGGGGTTTTATGAGGGATGAGGAAGATTCATCTTTAACTTCAGGCTTTAAATTAGGTAAGATACCATCTGGGTTCAGAACAATTGGGTAGTCCAAAGGTAAATCAAGTGGCTTTGAATTGACTGAAGCATCCTTAATTACTTCTAGCAAAGTCATGATTGGAATTGCAAGAAAGATTCCTGCAAAGCAAGCAGAAGAATAAACCTCAGACACTCATATCAGAAAGGGATTTCATATTATTTATCAGCAGAAATGAAAACAGTTACTCGTACATGATTGTGAAAGAGAAAACGTCAAAGAAGCATTTCATTTTAAGTTTCAAAATAGAGAGATCAAAGAAAAGGAAGAGGAATGAATAATAAGTAACAAAAGCTCATAAACAAAAAGCACTTATAGATCAAACTTGAGGTGGACATCACACCAAGGGATGGAAACAAGTCAAACCAGGTTTTGCTAAGCTTGAACCTAGCCTTGGTTGAAAGTACAAAGCCTGAGCTTGACCTTTTTACTTGTCATAAGCCTTATTTAAAGGCCTAGCCTAACCTACATAAAAGTCAGGTCTGGCCTGACCTGCAAACCTATTTAAAGGCCCGTTTTGTGGTAAGACCTATAAATAGGTTAGTAAGCCTATCAACCTAATTTCGAAAATACTTCTTATTTTGATGATAGAAGAATAACAACGGCTTCATTGGCATCTGCCCTACATCCATCATATCATTGTACATATACATATATATCGAAAGAGAGGAAGAATAGAAAGCCTCTGTCAGTCTGAAAAGATTTTAGAACCATATAGAATCTCTTATAACTTTATAAGCAGTGAGGGTGGAACTAAATGGCATACAGAAAATAATTAATACAGTAATAATGATTAGAAACCAACAAATCAGTAACATAAGATGACAAACCAAAATCAAAGAAAGCTAAAGAGAAAGAGGGGACTGTTAAATAGAATCAAAAGTCCATAGCAAATTTGCTACTGACGCAGCTGTTGAAGTCACAGCAACACATGGATCTATCTAAATTTAAAGGGGTCCAGACCAACTAATGCTTTCACTAGGGATGCAATCATAAGCAGTTACCAGAAATTGTGTTATGTGAATAGCACATTTTAATCAGGTGAAGCATTATTTTAAAATAATGGAAATAGAACATGACTTGTAGTCTATGCCCTCTAATAAATTTATTTTTCGGCTATAACTAAAACTGCGTATGTATGCAGATTTAAGAGACTAGACTAGATGGCGGAGGGAGAGAAAAAGAGTTGAATCTCCAAGTCAATGGAAATATCAGAATTAGATTAAGAATCTGAGGGAATGAGGGTTGAGAAGACAGAGAATAACAACTAACCTCTTCTTCTAGAGTCACAATTGCAGCCGTGGTTAGAAGGAGGAAGATACAAAGTAGAATAGAGATTAAGAAAAGGCGCCAGCCACGATAATGGTTGCAGTTGATACGGACTCGTGCGACTGCGTCCGCCTCTCTCCGTCACTCTGATGCCAGCCAGGGTTCTAGGGTTTTAGAGCACACCCCAACATTTTATTCTATAATAATAATATTTTTATTTTTTGCTCACGGGTAGGGCAAGAACCCACCACCCAAATTAGATTCTTTATACTAGACTTCGCGCTGCGGTATGCATAAGTATAAATATTTTTTTAATTTTTTATTATTATAATAATTTATTGTTATGCCTGATTTTTTATTATGTTTATTTTCTATTGTATAATATTATTCTTCTATTATTTTAGATTTTAGACTATTATATTATTAATGTAGTAATATTCTTTATTATTTTTAGGATTATAATATTTTATTTTTATGATTATAATATTAGTTTATTATAATTTTTTCTTCATTATATTTTGTTAATATTGTTTGTATTCATTATTGATGTTATTTTTAATTACATTATATTTAAGATTATAATATTAATATATATATATATATATATATAATTTTTATATTATAAATATTAACTAACAATTTTATTATTTTTTTTTATTTTTTTATTTTATAATATTTTTTTAATTTTTTATTATTACAATAATTTATTGTTATGCGTGATTTTTTATTATGTTTATTTTCTATTGTATAATATTCTATTATTTTAGATTTTAGACTATTATATTATTAATGTAGTAATATTCTTTATTATTTTTATGATTATAATATTAGTTTATTATAATTTTTTCTTCTTTATATTTTGTTAATATTTTTTATATTCATTATTGATGTTATTTTTATTTACATTATATTTAAGATTACAATATTAATATATATATATATATATAATTTTATATTATAAATATTAATTAACAATTTTATTATTATTTTAAATATGCTTATGATACTTAAAATATTTATTATAATATTATTTTACTATTATTAAGAGATAATTATTTTTCAATTCTAGATTATTTGAATTTTAAGATTATTTAAATCTTAAATCATCTTAATTTGAATTTAATTTCTAAAAATTTAATTTTCACACAATATACAATAGTGATATATCAACAAACATAGTGGTACATCAACAAACGATGTAGATCAACAACCATTTTACGTATTATACTATCAATTGACTAAGGATAGAACGAAGAAGACGATAATACCCGCTAAAAGATATGAGTATGTTGATCTTATTTGTTATGCTATTAACGTGGCTGAAGATATTCAAGACTTAAAACTAAGGAATTTCATAGAGGCTATAGAGAGCAAGGAAAGTCAAAATTGGTTATAATCTGTAAATGAAGAGATGGAGTACTTGGAAAAAAAATCAAACTTGGAAGCTTATGGATCTACCTAAGAATCAAAGGGCAGCTAGATGCAAGTGGATCTTTAAGAAAAAAAAGGTATTCCAAGTGTATAAAGAAGGCAAGGTATAAGGTGAGGCTTATTGCAAAGGGTTTTACCCAAGTAGAAGGGATTGATTACAATGAATTTTTTCACTTGTGGTAAAAAAAATATTCTATAAGTATTTTGATGGCAGTTGTGAATCATTATGATTTGGAGTTGGAGCAATTAGATGTCAAAACAACTTTTCTGCATATAGACCTTTAGGAGACTATCTACATGAAATAACTGAAGAGTTTGCAAAGGATAAGTCCAAGGTCTATCTCTTAAGAAAGTCTTTCTATGGCTTGAAACAAAGTCCACGTCACTTAATAAGTGAGGTGCATATTTTTGTAAGAACTTGTTAAAAGTTAGATTAAATTAATCTGTAAACTCTTATAGTTTTGCTAAATTTTTAATTAAGTTCTTATAATATAATGACTTTAGTTAAAATTTTATAATCAAGTACATAAAAATTAACACTAATTATTCATTAATTAGCCATGTCATTCACTTGGTCATATACTTTATCATCCCCCAAACATAATTGCTATGAAAAGTTTGCTTCTAAACAAGCCAAAAGAGGTGTAAACATGGGCTGCCCAACGGGTCAAGTGTAAAAAAAGGTTAAGACGACCCAACTCAAAATTCCTATGACTACACATTTGTTGGTCAACTTAGCCTGCTGGCTTGTTAGGTCAGACCAAATTATCCCATTTTTGTCTAAATTTGTATAAATTTTAAAAGAAAAAAATAATACCGAACCAATTAAGCCAGATAGTTTTCAAGTCTACAATTCATAGGCTCGACTTGGCTCGTTTGACTTATCCAAACCAA
This sequence comes from Pueraria montana var. lobata, assembly GCA_026413185.1. Taxonomy (NCBI): domain Eukaryota; kingdom Viridiplantae; phylum Streptophyta; class Magnoliopsida; order Fabales; family Fabaceae; genus Pueraria; species Pueraria montana. Next base: position 60,517,451 of record CM048649.1, read on the forward strand.
ATTGGTTTTTTTTTTTTTTTTTTTGGACTTCAAATTTGAGAACCTAGTTTAGCCTAGCCTGGCCTACTAAACCATATAGTTAGGCCAAATTTGACAGCTTTACCAATCTATTTACTACCTTTGTTCCTATTTATAAGACTCAAATTAGACGTGATGCTTGTTCCTTTTTATAAGATTCAATCCATAATGTCTCTTGCATTAATTATTTTTAGACTAAAATACTCCTAATTAAATAAAAGAGGTTGTATTGACAAATATTTAGAAGAGAGAGGAGCATTAATGAAAATAATATTTTTGAAAAAATATATAAATTTAGGACATATTTATTCTTATAAACTAAATTGGTTAAATTACTTTGCAGGTCCTATACTTTTACCAAATTTTCAATTAAATCCCTGAACTTTTTTTCCCCAAATGGGTCCCTCGTCTAATTGTTGTTATGAAAAATCAACCGCAGACATTTAATTAGAGGTGCAGATAGTGAACCGATACTTCTGGAATGTGTTGTAAGCACAACTGAGTTAATTCTGAGAGATTTCTGCAAAGTTTCAACCTCTAAAAGTCAATTTAACACAGGTATTCTTTCACAATTATTTGGCTCCGCAGAATGTTTAAACATTGCAGAAAACTCTCATAATTGACTCAGTTGTGCTTACAACACATTCCAAAAACATCATTTCACCGTCGGCACATCTAATTAAGTGTATGCGGTTGATTTTTCATAACGACAATTAGACGAGGGACCTAATTGAAAAAAAAATAAAAGTTCATGAACTCAATTGAAAAAAAATTAAAAGTTCAAGACCCAATAAAAAGAAAAAAAAAGTTCATGAACCTAATTGAAAATTTGGTAAAAGTATAGGGACATGCAGAGTAATTAAATCAACTAAATTAATCATTTTTCTTAATCTGATGAATTAGTTAATTGAGTTTTATAAATAAGAATGGAGGTAGTATCTTTTATTTTCTCTCTTAACGGTTATAGTGACGTGTAGTCGTGTGATGTTAGCTTCTTTTCTCCATATTTTCCTGATTTCTTCTTCCTTATGAAAAAGGGTATAGCTCGAAGGATGTTAAGTTATCATTTTTAGATCCGCGGACTGTGAATGTGTGTTTTTGCTGCGACATATGTACTTCTCCGTTCGTGTGTATTGGTGCATTTCAATGTTATATCTGTCAATCCAAGCGACTGCAAAATCAATTTTTCATATACAAATAAATACTATTATTTCCTAAACAGACCTTCAAAGAGGGGGGAGAAGCAGAATCGGGGAAGAGAGAGACCAAGAAAGAGGGCATGCAACATGTGATTGAATAATTAATTGTTCATTTTGGTCTCTGCTGATTGGGATGACACGTGAAAGGACACATGACATGGATACTTGCATATGGCACTTAACATGCTAAATCAGCAGTGTTAACTGTGACATTAACTGATGAAAGTTATATTTTGGACTAATGTTATTGACAAAAACTAATTTGAGGGACTTTTTTTTTTTAGTTTCTCTAATTCCAGGAACTAACTGGACAATGTCTCAACTCCAAGAACCAAAAGGATGATTTACTCATTATTTATTCTAGTCCGTATAGCATCAATAAGCACACCAAATATATTTAGTTATAAAAAAATGCTAACCAAAACTCAATTTCCATAAATTTATTAAAATCTAAAAATGTCAGAGGGGCATTGAAATGACCTACATGCTAACATACTTCCTTCCCATCTACATTCCTAATCTCATTGTTCCTACTATCCATTAATAGGACTATTTTTTCAAGTGGATGGAGGAATTTTCCAATCCTTTGGCACAGGCCCAAAATCATATATAATTTCTCTGTGGCAAGACCATACAAGTTTTATAGCCTCCGGTGTTCCAATTCCTGCACCTCTAGCGTCACCAGCGGGTCCAAACCTGCAATAGAGTTATTGTTTTCAATTCAACAAATTGAAACATCATTTCTTACCTATGTATAAGTAAAACAAACTCAAAAAAAAAAAAAAAAGTAAAACGAACTCAAAAAAATATCAATTTACCAATGATTCTGTGGAGCTCCGGTTGTCCTTGCTCTTAGACCAGCATAAGTAGTACCATTTACTGATTTGCCAACAACTTCCTGCAAATGTGTGTTTAATCGCAAATAATCACATCAGATAAAGAACCTAACACAAGATAAAGCACATTCATGATAAATATTTCAGAAGATATCAAACTCGTCTATGTCTAAGCATACAAGTAGCATGTTGGATATGAGAGAAATGTGAGTCAGCTCAGTTTTTGAAGAGTTAGACTCTATTTAATTACCACAAAAAATCTTGCAGGCAATTGATCTTAAATGGAGAATAAATTTTTCGAAGTGCAGTATAAATATAGAGTCCAATCTCCTAAATAACACTAATTTTGTTTCATGAATGAAACACGATTACGAAACACGATGTAATTAACGATTTTATAACCAAAATGGGCAACGAGAAAATGTATAGGAGTCTTAATAAATCGAGAACTGATTAGAAACTGATAAATTGTGTCATGCCACATGCACTCATACTCAAGAAGTTTGAGTTATAAAATCTTACCTGTAAAAATAAAGGATCATTTGAAACTACAGCAGCTGTTAAATGGTTATGCATTCTTTCCACAGCATCCAACACAACTGAAAGTTGACTGTTTTTGTAGTCCGTAATAATCTGGAAACATAAATAGAAAATATTTATCTCGCATAAAGAGCAGAGTAATATTATTATTTTTTTTTATAAAAAAAAAAGCATCTGAAAACTTTATTTTCATGTTCTCAGTGTCTCTTTCCATACCTGAAAGGGTCCAAATATTTCTTTTGTTACAAGCTCAAAATTCTTATCCTTCATAATTTCCTCAAGAGGAACATAGACAGCTGTTGGTTTAATAGCACCATAAATACGCGGAATTGAATGGTTCTCTAGAGGACTACCCCCAAAGAGCAGCTTTGATCCTGGTATCTCAAGCAATTTATTCTTGTGTTCTAGCATTGAATCAGTTGTAACCTGCAACATATGAGATAAAAAATCAAGAATTCCAAATGAATTAAGCTTGTCATTGCATAAAAGAGAGCAAATAATTACTCTGGCAAATAGTTTGGATGCATGAAGAAATAAATATTACAACATCTTGAGTGGATGCATGAAGAAATAGTTTATCAAAAAGCTATTTATTTTTGGATATATAAGGTTCACAATCCACCGACAATGTCAAACCAATGATGCACACAATCTACATCAGATAAGGTAAAAACTTTGAATTTGACTCATCATCTCAGCAGTATCATTAACCAAAAAATATAAACGAATAAACACAAATCAGTGACCAAATTTCTTTTAGTCTGTCAATCAATGTACTGAAGACTGCTTTAAATGACTGAGGACAAATCAATTGTATGGCTAACATTGGGTATTTAACTTGTAAGTAGGGACTTATTCAGTTATCCTCCCATACCCCACACCCCCTCCCTTTAATCATTACATAAAAGCATAGATACCTTCTGCATATTGTAAATGTAACGTAAAAGGGGTGATAATTGCCACTGTTGCATTTTGCATATAAGTTATCACAATTAACACTAGAATCCAGTCATACAATTAAAGTTAAAAAATATAACAAAGCAGTTTGAACTTTCATCACCTTAAAGAGAAGAATGCCACAAACTTCAATCACACCACCAAAACAGTTTTAAATGTTAAATCCTAGTTCAATATGCTAAAAGGGGAAAATGACGGACATGCAATACTTACCGTGAGGACTGGGCCGATTGTCAAGTTTTCTAGCTTTCTTCTCTCAGCAAGATCTTTCAACTTAGAAAGCAAGGAAGTTTTAGACCAGTTCTGAACAAGGGAAATTCAAACCCTGAAGTTTAGTAAAGACGCCATACATAAAGTGCATCTTACAAAATAAATAACCAATGTACATCTTCACCCTGGTTCTTGAGGACATTTAAACATGAACAAGTTCTCAAAATAACCAATGTGACAGACCTCATGCATAAATAACAACGATTGTGCCGAGCATTTCTGACCACTGCATGCGTATGCATCCTGATCACAGACCCATGCTATGTAATCTTCCTGAAACCAAGAAACCATAGAGAAACTATTATAGAACTGAAAATTGAGTCAGTGCCTTTATGATATCCACAAAAAATTGTAAGAAACCTGATGGACATCAGGGCCCAGTATTTTCCAGTCAAATCCAGCATCTTCCAATTTAACGCGGCCCTTCAAATCAACAGCCAACTTCTCTGCCACTCTTGAACTACCAGTAAAAAGGGTCATTCGTGGATTTCCCTGTAAATTTAACACTACTTCATAATCCAATATCATATTATAAAAGGAACATGTAACCATATACAAATATTGATATATGATTACCACAAAATAACGGAGTCAAAAGGCAATAAGATCCAACAAAATTATAAAAAGAGGTCAATATGAGTTAATGTTGAGATCATGAAATAGAATCATAAAAGTAAATTGGCAATCTTTCAGGAATAATATTATGCTCTGCAGAATCAATGCATTGTATGAAGAAAACAAAAAGGTACCAAACAACGAACCTCCAGTAACAGCTTGTTCATTGTCTTCCCATCAGAATTTATGAAGTCTACATCTTCTGCAGGTAAGCCACAGGTATGAAGCAGGCGCAACATTTGTTCCATAACAATGCTCACCTACATTAATTTGAGTCAATAATTTAGAATTATAACTGCTGAAAGATTTGAATTTTAAAAGCAAATAAAATTAATATTTCAAAAATCTGATAGATGAAAATCAAAATAAGGATGAGAAAAAGCAATAGATACAATGATTTCTTTAACTGAAAGAAAATACCAACCGAATAAAAGAATATTGCACGGCAGGAAAATTACATAATCCCCACACAAACACATGCAGTGAGAAAAAACCATTGCATCACAATTATTTTCACCACAACTGATTGTGATCAATATTTCATGCAGCCTAGAATCTAGCCCTGTATCAATTTTGTATTAGATTTAGATGTAATGTCATAAAGTATGCCAAAATCCAAGCCAAAAGAACTCACCTTGCTATCAACTTTAAGGACTGGCTTGTTACCCATATAAAGTGCACCCATCAATTGAAGGACAGGAATCTCTAAGGGAAAATTAAAAGGAGTAATAATTGCCACCTGCAGAACACATTCTCAGCTTTAAGATTACATCAGAAGGGGAAGGTGAATATTTATGGTGTGTGAAAAAATGTAAAGATTTGCTTACTAAACCAGACAATCATGAAAAAAGTGCAAAACATCCCCACACAGCATCACTAATCACTACTCTAAACAAAATTAAATCCAAAATAAGAAAACATCTAATTCTTTTTTATCTCTTTTCTTGAGTAGAAGACAATAGGACAAGCTTTTTTGTTAGAAGACAAAAAAATATTTTTGATCAAAGATAGCACTTACCTTGTAAAAGACTTAGGTCTTCTTGCAAGCAAGAATACCTGAGCCCAGGTTTCTGACTTCCCATCATATGTAAAAAATTGAAAACTCAGGAAGTATTCCTTTTTCTTTTATTTTCATTTTTGGGATAAAAGACAATTTTTATTTTACTTAATAACCACAGGGAAATTAGCCACTGCAGCCAAGGTCATCAATTTACATTGGCTTGATATATAGATGAAACTAGATTGGCATATTAAACAGTTATACCACGTTCCACCTTCTTATTACTAAATCAAAGCTGCAGAATTATTACATTTTAATGGGTTTTATTTTGGAAAAACTTGCTTTCATTTTTCATTTCTTCCATCTCCTATAGAGTACACTTAACCAGTTACTTCCATAGACTAACTTGCTTGACCACGAGGTAATTTATAATTTTGTCATAATAAACAAGCACCATTGGTAAGAGAATGACATAGACTCATTTTTTGCCTTTAAAATATAGTATACCAATTAAAACAAAACAAAAAGAAATGAAACAAAATCCTTACAGGACCATATGGCCAACGAAAACCGTGACTTTGTTGTCCAAGATGATTTCCAGGTACACCAAAAGACCTTGCCAGGAAACGAACCTGTAAAGATTTTGTTAAAATGAAGCAAGAATAAAGAAGAAATCACTAAAGGAATTATACGAGCTTTGTAACATCCTACGGAAACCACATAACTCATAAGATAATGTTAGTTTTGTGGTTGTGGGTGTGCGTGCATGTACCAGGACTATATTCTTCCACAGTTCCACTAATGAAGAATCCAGGCATCAATGATAGAATTCAAAAGGAAATTTATCAATATCTACCATTCAATGAGCAATTTAGATTCTTCCTTCATTCCATTAAAGAGAATCGCATATTTGAACTTGGGATTTCATTTATTTAGCACTAACATATCTTATTTTGATATACCTGATCTCCGCAAAAATTCTCTAGAAACTTTTGTGTCACATACACTTCCCCAAAAGCCTGCTGGTAACTCTTTGGAGAGACTCGTTGTATTAACTTTGTAAAGAAATCTGAAACCTGAGGGTCATGCAGTATAGATTATTTAATGTTTCCAATTAAAGAAGAAAAGGTTTATCTTGAATACAGCAGGTAACAGTTATACATAAAGTAAAATTAAAAAATAATAAATAAATATTAAAAAGAAACTTTCTTTAGTTTGAAATACCTTAGGAAGCGATAGCATGTGAGCTGCCTTAGTAGATATCTCTCCATACATAAGATATCTGCAAAAGATTATAAGAGAAAACACATTAGATTTCATAATAGATGGCCAAAATAAGAACATAAGCATTGATATCATTCTCTAAAGCATAAAATACTTGTAACAAATGCTCAAGTCAGTTGCTTTCGTAAAGTGAAAATGAAAGGCATGTGACAGTAGAATGTTTATTTATTCTCATTCTTATCATATGCAGCATTAGAATACCAGGGTCCCATGTATTTTAGTTACTCCTCTTAGCAGAAGTTTAAAACCAACCGGGTTGAAGTTCATTCTATAATCCAACCTTTAGTTAGTCAGGAAAAATGGAAGCTCACCTGAAAAGGATAAGTACTTCCATTCACACTTTGCAAACCAACCATCAGAAAATTATCTCACGTTTCCATTTCAAAAGAAAAATAAATAAATTGTTGTGTCATATGCTATCCAAAAAAATGTTGTATCATTTACAAAAAAGGTTTAAAAAAAGGCTGAAACCTCTGGGAATAGTCTAGATAATCCACTTATGCATACATCCACAGCAAAAACCCATTTGGACAACAGTCTCCAATAATGGACAACACAAGGCATAGAGGTTTACATTCAAGCATGAGGTTCCAATCATTTTTTTCTTTTTTGACCTATATGGAAATCATTAATTAATCCAACCAAAAGAAAGAGATTTTTATATGTTTCTATTTCGATAAAGAAAATGAAGAAGAGATACAAAGGACAATCTGCGCTTACCTCTCTGGTGCCTTAAAAGGATTGTGTACACCATGTTTGGGACAGCTGGACAAGCTTTTTACAAAAGGCTGATAAGTCAAACACAAGAAAAAATTTAGTCAAGATCTCTGTCTCAAACTAACTGTGGAATTCCAACCAAGTACCAACTCATCTATAGTCTTCAAATTGAAATTTTTATTTCTTTTCATTTTTCACAAAATGATGAGAACCCTGTCTCACAGAGGTTGAAGCTTCAAACTTGAACCTCCTATTCAAACAATAGTGGGGAGTGGTGTCTAGTAAGATAATGCCTCAGTCACTTTATATGTCATAGTTTGAAGGGTGAGGAAGTAATAAAAGAATACAACCTTGAACATATCAAGCTGAATTCTCACTAAGGAGCAGTTTTGTGTGTGTGCCGCAAAAGGAACATTTTTCAAAATAAAATTTTAAGTTAACAGGACAAATAATTCATCACAGGGATGCACCTGAATGCCTGTTTCATCAACTTCAGCAACTTTAATAAATGAGTCTCCATTTAAAGGATCCACAATTGTATTCCAGTTTGAAGATCCTACCCATTTACCTTGCACTGAAAGTGAAGACAACAGAGAATGATAGTCATCAAAGATGTGAAGCAGAAATTTACAATAACACTAAACTAGGTACCATTCAGAGTTTGATGCATAGAAGGAAACACAATTATGGGAAATATGTTCAGGAATCCCTCGTTTTCCATCATATTTCAATTTCTTTAATGAACATAATATTTAATAATCTTCTTTTGGATTTGATAAACACTTGAAAAGCAGGTTTGACACCTTGCAGACAGAATCACGGAAAATAGAGATATAAAAACCGAAAAAGATTTAAGTACATTTTATGATGGTAACCCTTTTCAATCTTTAATCATCAAATTTATCCAAAACATCAAAGGTTGCTGGGCATACCCAAGTTCAAAACTTCAGCGGGCCTAGAACCTGATATCTGTTCCGCTTCTACGGTGGCAAATGACAATGAGTGAACACACCTGCTAGATATTGTAAACATCAATTCAGCGTTCGAAAAACACAATAAAACTTGTGTTAAAAACTATAGTAATGAAATAAAATAATAACATATTTTAGAATTATATACAATAAATATGGCTGAATAAAAAAGAATCACCAGTTAAAGCCAATACTTTTATCTTTGATTTTTCTAAAAAAAAAAAAAAGAGTGAATAGGATGAAATCACAAAGGCTTTTCTAGCATCGCTGTGAGTTATTTAACTAAACATAAAAATTAACACAATGCCCCAGCTGCTCTTGACTTGAGTTCTGGAAAATGATCTAACCCAATCAAATTGGACCTCCAAAAACCAGTAACTGCTGCCAAAAAAATGTTTATTATGATTCAAATAGATCAGTGAATATTAATTATATTTTGATTCAGAGTTTTTACCTTACTAATTTAGGTAATCATTAGCTAAATTGCTTATTCCTTTATTCCTTAATCTTGGTTACTTAGTAAGATTTTTATTTTATTTTGAAACTAACATTTTAAAATGTTCCATAACAACTGATAAAAAAACATGTTCCATAACAGACAGTACTCTTAGAAATACTGAATTGAATCCCTAGTTGCTCTGTTTCATCTAAATCACAGAACAAGTTGGGTATCGAATTGATTGACGATTAAAATTATTAAATTCCACTAACAAAACGAGGATCAGCATTAAGCAAAACAATTATTAATTATTAATAATTGAATAAATTAAAATCCTTTGTGAATAATTTTAGGGGACAAACAAAAACAAGAGATACCTAGAGAAAGCAAAGGCATTGTGGTTGCGTGAAATTGAATCCTTAGTTGCTCTGCTAACCAAAAACTTGAACATGCCGTTGGATCAGTTTCTAAAACCCTACCCTCACTCACTCAATCACTTTCAGTTGAGCTCAAAATGAAGTGACACTCACTACTCCTATTTATTCGTATAAATATCAAAATAAAAAAGGTGTCACTTTCAAGTTTGATAGTTTCTGAACGTAATCTTCTAGATTCTATAACCCACGTGTTGGACACGTACGACTGAGTCGGTCGCATAATAATGTTACCTGGTCTTACTAACACATGGAGATAGCATGGGTTTCCGTAACAGATTTGGAATGCCTGAATTATGGGAAGATTTTTTCTTAAATAAAAGACTAATCTCAGGCCTTCCTACAGATCTTTTTATAAATCTTTCTATTATTTTATGAAAATATTAAATAAAAATTTAAATGCATTTCCTATCCCTTTTTTTTTACTGTTTCCTATCTTAAATATATAAAATATTATAAAAAAATTAAAATTATTCTAAATAAAAATATTTATTAACCAAGAAATAAAATTAAGATACATCATATCAAAATATCAACATTTAGAAACATACTTTTTAATATTTTCTTTAATATTGATTAAAACTTATTAAAATTATACTTTTATTCAATAATAAGAAGTTAAAATCACAACTTTTTTTTAAATTTTAGTTAATAATAAAAAATAAGTGCAACTATGACAAAAAAAAAAATACAAGTATAATAGAAAATATGTTCTGAAATATACTATATTTTTGTTCTGTTTGTTAACAGGAAACACTCGTTTGAAGTTGCGGTTGGCACAGAAGCATGGCCTGAGTCTTGTGAAGCTGGTGGCAGACTTCAGTGTGTAAATACACTCCCCCCTCACTCTGAGAAAATTGTAAGTATGCCATGTCGGATACGTGTATAGTATCTGTGTGCATCATAGTTAAACAATGTTTCTAATACAAAAAGTCAAGTCCCATGGTTCTTTTTATTGTTTTCTATACAGAAATGTTTCTAATGCTACAAAAAGTTTAAGTCCCATAGTTATTTTTATTGTTTTCGATACAGAAATTCATTAATTGGAATATCCAGCCCGTGGGGAGATAAAGGTGTCTCAACACAAAAACATCACTCATTCACCATGTTAGTTAAACCACCATCTTCCTCCCTACAATAGAGAACCAGCGAGCCACCATGGCCAAGCACCAAAACTCCATCCCCATGAAATTAACACGAACCCCAACTAACCATCGAACCTCCCTTGTTCACTATCGTACTCGAAATTGCATCACCGTCAAGCCAACCTCCTCCATGCCCTCAACACTCCACTGCACAACACAGCCACCATGAACCCCCTGCCCAACATTTAAATATATATATATATATATATATATATATATATATATATATATATATATATGCCATGAAGAACTTGTGCCACCATCAAAACATTTCAGCCCACCATTATCAAAACAAATAAACTTGTGTCTATAACTTGGTTTGAGTGTCAATACTCAACCTCTGCCATGAAGAACCTATGCACCAAGAAGCCACATCCATCCCTTGTAGACAACCATATAGCCAACCCATTATGAATCCATGGAATCACCATTATTCCTCTTCCTACAGTCTACACACAGCAACCAAAAGCTCTTCCAGAAACCAAAGCTTAATCTCCAAAAACTTTTTCACAACTATTGCACCCCTCATCCACTTTTAAAATTTTATTTGTTCAAAACTATATATTTGTTGTAAAGTCAATGTTAAATTCCATAATGCGGTCCTTTTATATATTGTGTTCTTGGCATCTTTTAAAAACAGTCACATTGTTCATGACTTCCACGCACATGTAACACTAGCAGCAACTTCAAATTGAAATTGTGCAAAAGGAGCACTTAGCCAATTCTTTAAATTATTTAGATATGAATTATTTATTCTAGTCTGTTTGGCATCAATAAAATTTGCTTCCTTTTATATCATGCCAGCACCTCAACCAATGTTGAGCACACCAAATATATTTAGTAATAAAAAAAAGCCTAATCAAAACTCAATTTTCATAAATTTATTCTAAATTCTAAAAATGTCAAGGAGTATGGCATAACCTACATGTTAATATACTTCCTCCCCGTTTACATTCCTAATCGCATTGTTCCTGTCATGAATTCCTAATCTCATTGTTCCTATCATAAATAGGACTTTTTTCAAGTAGATGGAGGAACTTCCCAATTCTTAGGAACGGGCCCAAAATCATAGATAATTTCTCTGTGGCAAGACCATACAAGTTTTATAGCCTCTGGAGTTCCAATTCCTGCACCTCTAGCATCACCAGCGGGTCCAAACCTGCAATGAAATTATTATTTTCAACAAATTAAAGCATCATTTTTAGTTATGTACAAGTAGAACAAATTAAAAAAATATATATCAATTTACCAGTGATTCTGTGGAGCGCCGGTTGTCCTTGCTCTTAAACCAGCATAAGTAGTACCATTTACTGATTTGCCAATGACTTCCTGGAAATACGTGTTTAATCACAATGACCACATCAGATATAGACCCCAACACAAAATAAAGCGCATTCAAGATAAATCTTTCAGAAGATAACACACTCATTTATGTGCTCAGCAGACAAGTAGCATGTTGGATATAAGTGAGCCATCTCAATTTTGGAGTTGAACTCTAATTATCACAAAAAATCTTGCAGGCAATTGATCTCATATGCAGAATAAATTTTTCGACGTGCAGTATAAATAGAGTCCAATCCCCTAAACAGCCATAATTTTGTTTCATGAATGAAATATGAAAACATAAGGAATTAATGATTTTTTGACCAAAATGGGCAAATGAGAAAAGTTGATACGAGTCATACCAAATTGAGACTTGGTTAAAAATTGATAAATTGTTCATACCACACACTCATACCAATAAGTTGGAGTTATAAAAGTCTTGCCTGTAAAAACAAAGGATCATTTGAAACTACAGCAGCTGTTAAATGGTTATGCATTCTTTCCACAGCATCCAATACAACTGATAGTTGACTGCTTTTGTAATCGGTAATAATCTGGAAATATAAATAGAAATTATTTATCTCACAACAGAGCAAACAGATATTATTTTTCTTAAAAAAAATGCATCTGAAAACTTTATTTTCATGTTCCCAGTCTTGCTTTGCATACCTGAAACGGTCCGAAAATTTCTTTTGTCACAAGCTCAAAATTCTTATCCTTCATAATTTCCTCAAGAGGAACATAGACAGCTGTTGGTTTAATAGCACCATAAATAGGTGGAATTGAATGATCCTCTAAAGGTCGACCCCCAAATAGCAACTTTGATCCTGGTATCTCGAGCAACTTATTTATGTGTTCTAGCATTGAATCAGTTGTAACCTGCAACATATGAGATGAAAAATCAAGAATTTCAAATGAACTAAGCTTGTCATTGCACAGAATAAAGCAAATAATTATTCTGGCAAAGATGCACCAGCAAATTAAGTTCTAAATAAATATTAAAACATCATGTCTTGATGCATGAAGAAATAGTTTACCAAAAAAATATTCGTTTTTGGATATATAAGGTTCAATGTCTACCAATAAAGTCAAATCAATGATATCAGCTAAAGCATAAACTTTGAATTTGACTCATCATCCCGGCAGTATCATTAATCAAATATCATAATAAATGAATAAACACAAATCAGTGTCCAAACTTCTATTAGTCTGTTAATCAATGTACTGAAGATTGCTCTAAATGGCTGAGGACAAATCAATTGCTTAGCTGGCAAGACTTAAGCTTTATTCAGTTATGAGTTATCCTCCCACATCCCACAACCCCCTCCCTCCCTTCCTTCTTGAATCATCACACAAAACCATGGATAACTTGTCCATATTGTAAATGTAACGTAAAAGGAATTAAGGGGTAATAATTGAAATTTGAAACTATTGCATTTTGCATATAACTTACTAGAATGAATCCATTCATATAATTAAATTTATAAAATATTACAAAACTGGTTGAACTTTCATCAACTTCAAAGATTTGCCACAAACTTCGAGAAGGCCACCAAAACAGTTTTAAATGTTAAAACCTGGAACAATTACTAAAACGGGAAAATGACAGACATGTAATACTTACTGTGAGAACTGGTCCGACAGTCAAGTCTGCCAGCTTTCTTCTCTCAGCAAGATCTTTCAACTTAGATAGCAAGGAAGTTTTAGACCAGTTCTGAAAATGGAAATTCAAACCATGAAGTTCGTTAAGACACAATACAGAAACTCATAAAGTGCATCTTACAAAATAAAAAACCAATGTGCATCTTCACCGTAGTTCTTGGGGACATTTAATCATGAACAAAGTTCTCATAATAACCAATGTAACAGACCTCATGCATAAATAACAACGATTGTGCCGAGCATTTCTGACCACTGCATGCATATGCATCCTGATCACAGACCCATGCTATGTAATCTTCCTGAAACCAAGAAAACATAGAGAAACTATTATAGAACTGAAAATTGAATTAGTCCCATTATGGTATCCACAAAATTGTAAGAAACCTGATGGACATCAGGGCCCAGTATTTTCCAGTCAAATCCAGCATCTTCCAATTTAACGCGGCCCTTTAAATCAACAGCCAACTTCTCTGCCACTCTTGAACTACCAGTAAATAGGGTCATTCGTGGATTTCCCTGTAAATTTAATACTACTTCATAATCCAATATCAAATTATAAAAGGAACATGTAACCATATACAAATATTGATATACGATTAACACAAAATAATGGAGTCAAAAGGCAATAAGATACAACAAAATTATAAAAAGGTCAATATGAGTTAACATTGAGATCGTGAAATAGAATAATAAAAGTAAATTGGGAATCTTTCAGGAATAATATTATGCTCTGCAGAATCAATGTGTTGGAGGAAGAAAAGAAAAAGGTACAAAACAACCAACCTCCAGTAATAGCTTGTTCATTGTTTTCCCATCAGAATTTATGAAGTCTACATCTTCTACAGGTAAGCCACAGGTATGAAGCAGGCGCAACATTTGTTCCATAACAATGCTCACCTACAACAATTTGAGTCAATAATTGAGCATTATAACTGCAGAAATATTTGAATTTAAAAGCAAATAAAAGTAACATTTCCAAAATCCAATAGATGAAGATCAACATACAAAGAAACAGCAACAGATACAATGGTTTCTTTAACTGAATGAAAGTGCCAACCAAGTAAAAGAACTCACCTTGCTATCAACTTTAAGGACTGGCTTGTTGCCCATATAAAGTGCACCCATCAATTGAAGGACAGGAATCTCTAAGGGAAAATTAAAAGGAGTAATAATTGCCACCTACAGAACACACTTTCAGCTTTAAGATTATGACAGGAGGGGATGGTGAATGTTTATGGTGTGTGAAAAAAATCTAAACATCCACTTACTAAACCAGACACTCATGCAAAAACTGTGAAACGTCTCCGCATGGCATCACTAATCTAAATAAAATTCAATTCAAAATCAGAAAACGTCTAATTCTTTTTTATCTCTTTTCTTGAGTATAAGTCACATCTATAGGACATCAAACTTTTTGTAAAAGACAAAAAACTATTTTTTATCAAAGATAGCATTTAACTTATAAAAGACTTTAGTTTTCTTGTAGGCAAAAATACCTGAGTCCAGGATTTTGCCTTATTATCATATGTAACTAATTGAAACCCCAGGCAATATTCCTTTTTTCTTTTTTTTTTTCTGTTTTGGGATAAAAGACAATCTTTATTTTACTAAAGAACCGAAGGGTAATCAGCCACTCTAGCCAAGGTCATCAATGTACAGTGGCTTGATGTATAGATGCAACTGAATTAGCATATTAACAGTTATATCACAATCCATCTTCTTAATAATAAATCAAAGTCACAGAATTATTACATATTACTAGGTATTATTTTGGAAAACTTGCTTTTATTTTTCATTTCTTCCATCTCTTAGAGTACACTTAACCAATTACTCCCATAAACTCACTTGCTTGAGCACAAGGTAATTGATAATTTTGGCACAACAAACAAAGCACAGTTGGTGAGAGAATGACACAGACTCATTTTTTCCTTTAGAACATAGTATACCAATTAAAAACATAACATAACATAGCTAAACATAACATAGCTAAACAAAACAAAATCCTTACGGGACCATATGGCCAACGAAAACCATGACTTTGTTGTCCAAGATGATTTCCAGGTACACCAAAAGACCTTGCCAGGAAACGAACCTGTCAATATTTTGTTAAAATGAAACAGCAAAGAAAAATCACTAAAGGAATTATATGGGCTTTGTAACATCCTAGGGAAACCATATACAATAATGTTAGTTTTGTGTGTGTTTGCATGTGTGCATATATCAGTGTTAAATCCTGCCACTAACAAAGAATCTAGGCATCAATGATAGAAAAGAAATTGATCAATATCTACCAGTCAATGGGCAATTTCGATTCTTCCATCATTCCATTACAGAGAATGGCATATTTTTACTAGGAATTTCATTTATTTAGCACTAACATGTCTTATTTTGATATACCTGATCTCCGCAAAAATTCTCTAGAAACTTTTGTGTCACATAGACTTCCCCAAAAGCCTGCTGGTAACTCTTTGGAGAAACTCTTTGTATTAACCTTGTAAAGAAATCCAAAACCTGAGGGTCATGAAGTATAAATTATTTAAAGTTTCCAATTAAAGAAGAAAAAGTTGATCTTGAATACAACAGGTAACAATACATAATAAAGTAACATTAAAAAAATAATAATAAAATTAAAAAATCTTTCTTGAGTCTGAAATACCTTGGGAAGTGATAACATGTGAGCTGCCTTAGCAGATATCTCTCCAAACATGAGATATCTGCAAAAGATTTATAGCAAAAAACCAGATTAAATTTCAAAAAGATGGCCAAAATAAGAACATAAGAATTGATATCATGCTCTAAAGCATAAAATACTTGCAACTAAAATGCCCAGGTCAGTTGCTTTCTTGGAGAGAAAAAGACAGTTGGGTGACATTAAAAAGTTTATTTGTTGTAATTCTTATTATAGGCAGCTTTAGAATACCAGGATATGTATTTTAGTTACTCCTCTTGGCAGAAGTTTGAAACCAATGGGGTTGGAAGTTCATTCTACAATCCAACCTTTGTTATGTCAGGAACTATTGAAACACACCTGAAAAGGATAAGCACTTCCATTTCATTCACACCTAGCAAACTAATCTCATCTGAATATCACCTCATGTTCTGCTTCAAAAGAAAAATAACTAAATTTTCGTGTCATTTGCTATCCAGAAAACTGCTGTATCATTTATTAAAAAAGGCTGAAACCTCGGGTTAATCTAGATAATCCATCTATGCTTACATCCACAGCAAAATCCCATTTGGGCAACAGTCTCCTATAATGGACAACACAAGGCATAGAGGTTTATATTGAAGGATGAGGTTCCCATCATTTTTTTCTTTTTTTGACCTATATGACAAACATTAATCCAACAAAGAAAAAAGATTTTTATATGTTTCTATTTCTACTATAAAGAAAATGAATAGATACAAAGGATAATCTGGTCATACCTCTCTGGTGCCTTAAAAGGATTGTGTACACCATGTTTGGGACAGCTGGACAAGCTTTCCACAAAGGGCTGATAAGTCAAACAAAAGGAAAATTTTAGTAAAGATCTCTGTCTCAAACCAACTGTTGAATTCCAATCAAGTACCAACTCATATATAGCCTTCAAATTGAAATTTATTTCTTTTCATTTTTCACAAAATACTGAAAACCCTGTCTCACAAACAGAGGTTGAAGCTTCAAACTTGAACCTCCTATTCAAAAAATAGGTGTGGTGAGTGGTGACTAATAACATGATAACTCGGTCACTTTATATTTCATAGTTTGAAGGGTGAGGAAGTAATAAAAGAATGCAGCCTTGAACATATCAAGCTGAATTCTCCCTAAGCAGCGGTTCTTTATGTGTGCAACAAAAGAAACATATTTCAAAATAAAATATTAAGTTAACAGGACAAATAATTCATTACAGGGATGCACCTGAATGCCTGTTTCATCAACTTCAGCAATTTTAATAAATGACTCTCCATTTAAAGGATCCACAATTGTATTCCAATTTGAAGATCCTACCCATTTACCTTGCACTGAAAGTGAAGACAATACATTCAGAGTGATTAGCCATCAAAGCAGAGCACAATAAGTTTGATTAAAAATGAATTTATTGATAAATATGTGGTGCAGAAATTTATAATAACACTCAGTACCATTCAGATTCTGATGTATAGAAGGAAACAAAATTGTGGGAAATATGTTCAGGAATCCTTTCTTTTTCATCACATTTCAATTTCTTTGATGAACATAATATTTAACAAACTGCTTTTGGATTTGATAAATACTTGAAAAGCAGGTTTGACACCTTGCAGACAGAATCATGGAAAAAAATTTAAGTACATTTTATGATGGAAACCCTTTTCAATCTTCAATCATCAAATTTATCCAAAGTATAATGAAATTCATAAAAGTACTAATGCCCCTCTGCAAAGAACAAAAACATCAAAGATTGTGGGGCATACCCAGGTTCAAAACTTCAGCAGGCCTAGAGCCTGATATCTCTTCTGCTTCTACAGTTGCAAATGGTAATGAATGAGCATACCTACATATTGTAAAAATGAATTCAGCACTCAAAAAGCACAATAAGACTTGTATCACAAACTATAGTAATGAAATAAAGTAATAAACTATTTAGAAATATGTACAATAAATATGACCAAATAAAAAAGAATCACTAGTTAATGCTAAAACTTTTTATCTTTGAATTTCTTTTATATAAAACGTGAATTGGAGGAAATTAAAAAATGAGTTTTCTAGCATCCCTGTGAGTTGTTTAACTAAAGAAATATGAAATAATACAATGCTCCAGCTGCTCTTGACTCAAATTCTGAAAAATGATCTAACCCAGTCAGTTTGCGTAAATGTAGTAAGACCAAAAATAGCAAATCAATTGGGCCTCCAAAAAGACAGCAAATTGCAGCCAATAAAAAATTTATTATAATGCAAATAAATCAGTGAATATATATTCTGGTTTAGAGTGTTAGCCTTGCTAATTTCTGAACAGTACTCAGCTTAGGTAATCATTAGCTAAATTGCCTATTCCCAAGTCCTTAGTTACTCAAATCATTTTTTTATAGAACTAGCATCTTAAAATGTTCTGTAACAAACAGTACTATCGGAGTCTCGGAAATATCGGTGTTTGTAAGCAGAACACCAACCTAATCATAAACATGCAAAATAATTTTTTCTATTGTTTGATGAGAGAAACCTAAATACATATAAAATATACTATTTTTTATTAGAAAACCCCAAGTTGATCGTCGAACGAATCAAAGTTCCAATGAGCACAATTTCAACTGCGCTGCTATTTCATCTAAATCACAGAACAAGCTGGGTATCGAATAAATTAACGATTAAACTTATTAAATTCCACTAACTAAACGAGGATCAGCATCACGAAAGCAAAACAATTATTAATGAATAATTGAATACATTAATATCCTTCTTGAGTCAATGGCAGGAGAAAATAAAAGAAGATACCTAGATAAAGTGAAAGAAGCAAAGGCATTGTGGTTGAGTGAATTTGAAACCCTAGCAGCTCTACTAACCAAAAGCTTGAACATGCTGTTGGATCAGTTTCTAGTTTCTACAACCCTTTCAGTTGAGTCCAAAATGAAGTGATGCTCTGTCCTATTTATTCGTGCGAGAATAAGAATATTAACAAAAGAAAGAGTTAAAAAACCCACGTGTTCAACGCCCATAAGTGAGTACACGTGGAGATAGCATCGGTTCCCCATATCAGATTACAGGGGATATCGCTTTTCTATTTTTCCTAAAAAATCAAAATACCTTTTATTTTATCAATTTCTATTTTCTTCCAACAAATACCTCTTTTAGTTGTATTTGTTTGTTCATTTGTTGGGAGAGCAGAGCACAGTAGATCTCTCTGTCTCGAGGGATTTATCTTGGACCAGAAATATTCTAGATTAACCCAAAAACTTTAACATAATAAATATTATATTATATTTTACTCCAAAAAAAATATTATATTATTTGAATTTGTTATTAGATTCCTTAATATTATTAAATATTAGATTCAATATTTGATTTACATAAATTAGTATATTAGATATTAGAGATAAAATAAAATTAGGAGATGTGGTTTCTCTTAAGTGAAAATATTCATTAACCAGGAGATAAAATTAAGGTACATTAAAATAACACGTGGAAATGACAAAAGGCAAAGGTCTTGGCTATCAGATTACAGACGGCTTCTAGCATGGACTAGTAGTGCAAATGATTCATGGTGGACCATTTTTAGAAACCACTAGATTTATCTAATCCCTACAGTTTTATCCTACATCCTTTGTATTAGATTCAGCCCCTTCTTTTCAGTTTTTTTTTTCTTCTTTCCTCTCCACCTCCCCCTCCAGTAACACCCCTTCTACATACTCCGCTAGAAAAAGTTGTGATCATGGACAACCTTTCCACCGCCAACCTTCCCCTCTCCTTCCCCTCTCCTTCCTCATCCACCTCTTCCTCCAATGTCACTATGTCACAAACCCAAATCATGAAGTTTCATCAAATTAAAGGTATCCTACACCGTCTCCAAATCCCCAAATCAATTTCTCACATAGTCATCTTCTTAAAATTATTAACCAAGATCAAAACTCAAAAGAAAGTGAAATTGCAGTAGACATACATGGTACGAAACTTATTCAAACCAAATAATGAAGAAAATACTTGTTATAAGAAAAACATAGCAACGATTCAAAGCTCTCATATAAGGGATAAAAAGAAATACTTCAAACTCAGCAAAGAAAGCAAACGCCTTCAGATCAAACCCTTTTGATCTCTCCGCAAGTTTTCGCGCAATGTTGTTGACCTGAATCTAACACCAAATTAAAGTCTACAAATTTGACAGTACCACATCGAAAAAAAAATATTATTTCTTTGAATATGGTCAGTGTCGTCAACGTCGTGCAAGGGTGGTGCATTCCCGCCCGAGACGATGGAGCAGCTAACCAGAACTTTCGTCAGCGACAAGCCCTTCAAAGCCACACAAATTCCCGAATAACAAGACTCAACCCAAACATTATCCCAACACCGAATCCGAAGAAGAGACGCCACCACAACTCAAACTAGGCGACAATGACGGCAATTAATGAACGCAACAACGAGGATCTTGGGCGGAGACGGTGTCGTTTGCCAATCTCTAGCTTCCTCGCTTCACCTTCGCTCTGGCATGGGCCTCCTTGTCGATTGCGATTAGGGTTGTGTTCGAGTTAGATGTTACGATTGTGTTTGAAAGTGAAGATGGGGATGACGGCATTTTCTAGCCGACTAGGCGGAGAGGGTGCCGCTAGAGGTGGAGGTGGAGAGGGGGAAAAAAAAGTGAAACGCCGCTGCCAGAAATTGCCTCCGGCGGCGATGAACGGTGGTCGGAGATGAAGGGTCTAAATCTAATGTAGAAGGTGTAGGATAAAACTATAGGGATTAGATGAATCTAGTGGTTCTTAAAAATGGTCCACCATGAACCATGTGCACTACTGGTCCATACTAGAAGCCGGCCATATTACAATCACGTCATAATACCAATGTCAATTAACAAGATTTGAACTATTAACCCATCGATGGGCCCTTGAAAACTCATAGTACCAATGTCATTTATAGCATTAAAAGACAAATGATGCTCTAACTTAGTAGTTATTGTTGAGGTTACTGTGGTGTTAGGAGGTTGTTGATAAATTTTACTTGCGTTAGTTTTTTTTGTCTTGAGTTAGAGACCACGGATGTTTTCCAACCTACTGGGTTAGAGACTAATCCTGCCCGCGATGCGTGGCTGCCGTTGGCCCAAGGGAATTTTGCACATAGAGGGAATCGAACACGAGTTCTCCCGCTAAATGAATCGTTCCCTCACATGTGAACGCAGCGGGGCCTTACACCACTGCCCCAACCTTTTGGGTTGCTTGCATTAGTTTATCTTATTTTATCTACATTTTATTTTGTACGGATAAAATAAATAATTTTAAAGCTATGGATCTGATTAAGGTGGGAGACCTTTATAGATCTTTCATGGTGGGAAACTAATGACAATCGTTCAAATATATTGCTCTTTTTAAGGGAGTGGTTCAGATTTTTAAGGGATACCTGCAGGAAAAGTTTTTTAAGTACCATCTAAATAAAAACATTTCCTAATAAAAACATAAGAGTTTCCATGGTACCTCCAAC
The DNA here is from genome assembly GCA_026413185.1 of Pueraria montana var. lobata. Lineage (NCBI taxonomy): Eukaryota > Viridiplantae > Streptophyta > Magnoliopsida > Fabales > Fabaceae > Pueraria > Pueraria montana. The sequence goes on from CM048649.1 coordinate 60,539,001, forward strand.
AATTTCGGGAGTTTTGATATTGTTGATTTTTTAACCAATCAAATTGTATGTTATCTTTCTTTTTATTAATTAATTTTTTTTTCAAATTAGTCGATCATTAATTAAATTTTTTAAAATTTAAAATCACAACTATTTTAAATTAGAAAATCTGATTAAACATTCTTTCAAAATAAATAAAAAATGATTAAACATAAGTTTAGAAGTCTAAACTCTAATCTCCTTACTCTTAAATACAATTGTTTTCAATTGAATTAACAAAAAGAGTAGCCCAGAATTCTAACAAAAGGTATCATAGAATCAATTATTGTGCCCCCAATTTAATATGAGTTCTACTATTAGATTCAACTCTTATTCTTGCTTTGAGAAAATCCCACTTGCAATGAAATCCATTATAATGGAAAATAAAATGAAGACACCATTCTGAAATTAAAGTGCATAAGAAATTTTTGGCAATTTATTTAGTGATATATATTTAGGGAGTAAATTAATAGATGCTTTGCTCAATAGATCCATAGGCGAAACCAATTGAAATTTGAAAAAAAAAAAATTACCAATGAAAAAGGTGAAGGAGATTAGGGTTCAAATTTCTAAACTTATGTTTAATCAGATTTTCTAATTTAAAATAGTAATTTTAAATTAAAAAAAATAATCAAGGACTAATTTGAAAAAAAAATTAATGAGAAAAAAGATGACGTACAATTTGATTAGTTTAAACCAACAATATCAAAACCCACAAAATTATTGGAGGTACCATAGAAACTCTCTAAAAACATTAAGTCCACATTTTCTGGTTAAGATTTTTATTATTCTATTGCTTTGCTGATGACTAATCTTCCTAGAGAACCTGGCTGATCAGTTTTAGTTGGATCTCTCCTTCCAATCACGTTTTTTTATCCACAAGACTCGAACTTGAAACATTGTTTAAGGAAACCGATCTCAGTATCACTCGAACCAACGACTTGTTGGTGTAAATAAAATATATATTATATTAATGAGTAAAATATATTTTGGGTCCTTATAAAATGCAAAATATTAATTTCATTCTCCAAAAAATTTTCGTATTAATTTGGTCACTCTAAAATTGAAACCTATTTTTGTAGGTCCTCATTGATAACTTCGTTAAATGGTAATTTGGCGTGGCTACGAATTTACATGTAGAAATGAATTATAAATTTTATATTTATCAAATTTCCATGTTTTATTATTGTAAATTTAGAAAATTAAAAAAAGAAAAATTAAGCTATTGGTATTCATAAGGACCTACAAAAATATGTTTCAATTTTAGAGGGACCAAATTAATATAAAAAAAATTTGGGGGACAAAATTAATATTTTGCATATTTTACAATGACCCAAAACATATTTTACCCTATATTAATTAATGGATATTAGTTATTTGGGTTTATTATGTGAGTGTGTCTGTGATGAGTTGAGCCCTCACTTGATGCTCAAATGAGGAGTCTTTGCTCTCGTATGGTGGCTATAATATCGTTGTCTCATTAGACAATTTTAGAATGACACACATTGTGTGGAAAACCTTTAACCGCCAACAAAGAGTAATATCTCTCCCATTCAGGGTTCGTTATTCAATTGAAGTAATAGGGATGAACAGTGGCGGATCTAGGACCTTGGGTTAGGGAGGACAAAATAAGAATATGATAGGATAAGAAAAAAAATAAATTTTAATTCTATTTAATATTTTATGTACATCAAATAATAAACCAGATAATGATAAGATATTTTTTTATTAGTAGATAATGATAATATATTATATAACTTTCTAAAAATTAAATAATGATAAAATATGATATAACTATCCTATTAAGATAAGAAATAAGATAATGTTATTAATTATATCTTATTGACACAACAAACAACTAATTATAATAGGATATGATAATTATTTTATCTTATCCTATCCTATTGTCAAGTCCAATTGGAAAAAAAAGATAAAATTAAACTTTTAAATTAAATATTAAATAAAAATAATAAATACATGAAAGGAGAAAAAAATTAGAAGCAGGGGATTCAAATACATAAAATTAAGGGGGGCAAAATATACAAGAAGGACAGAATATACACATTTAATATACATATATGTAATTTTTTAAAAGTGAGGGAGTGCAAGTGCACCCCCTCAAATGCATGTGGATCCGCCAGTGGGGATGAATGTCATCTCCTCTCCTCTTCATGTACACGACTCTAACCCTCTTATAATTGTTAATGGTTGTTATAAACATGTTATAATTGTGCATCATTTGTCACTAAATTTTCATCACATATCCCTTGATCAAGAATAAGGGACTAATCTCTTAAGATATTGAGATTCATTTAAGGTACTATAATAATTATTCAATTAAATAAACATTTTAAATAATTAAACTTTAAATTTTAGCAAACATTTTTCGCATAAATATTTAATAAATTTTCATCTAAATAACGTATTTCATATAATGACCACCATGCATGTTTTTTTTTTTTTGACGTCAACCACCACCATGCATGTTTGAATCATTAACATATAAAACATAATTGATTTTTTATTCACAAAATATTTGCATATTAAATCAACTCTCAATTTTTGTATTTCTGATACGATTAATTTAATTTTAATCCCAGATTATTTTAAAACTTAGTAACATATTTGGTTCAGTTTAAGTATACAGAAAATTACTTATTTTTCAAAATTTCTTTCAAAAAAATAAAAGAGTAAATAACTATTTATTCAATATAAGATAAACCAAAACTAGTTACAACTTGTAAATTTTAATTGAATGATTTTGAAATAAGTTAAAATAATATTTTATATAATATCACTCAATAATGTGAACGCATAATCTTCAACTTCAACTCCGCATCTGATCAATTTAGAGATAGTTACGTAAAAGGATACCTATCAGCATGATCAACCCTACTTTATTATGACTTATGAGTTTCAAGGATTAGGATAAGAATTATGTTATTTCTTTAACACTCACGGATTGTTACGTACCTACATTTTATTTTTAATTTATATAGATACTACCAATATAAATGTAAATTTGGGATAACTAGCAAAATACTAAAATATGCTGTTTCAACTTTTTATGCGGGGAGTCAAGAAGCTGTTTCGACTTTGAGAACCAAACTTGTTTTTTGAGGATGAGAACCAAACTTGGGATAAATTAGGAAGGGCCAAATTCCTAATGTGAATTGTGAACTAGTCCGTTTTTATTTTGGACTTGGTAGTTTATATTAAACAAAAAGGCCTATGTTGTCCAACACATGCTCCATCAATATCTATCTATAGATTAAGCAAAGATTATGATGGGTGAAAAAACAAGACCAAGCAAAGACAGGAGAAATGCATTGAGAAACTCAAATTTCCAACCATTTATTTATTATATATTGCACAAGTTTAAACAATAAAATGAAGAAGAAAAATAAATAGAATTATATGAGGTTGATTATCTTCTAAATGATACAGCTTGAATTTAGGAATGGAAATAAAATAAGCTAGAGCGTACACTAATTTAAGGTATGATTTAATTTAGTCTATTTAATAAAAAGGTTTTTTTTTTTAAGAGTAGTAAAAAGGTTAAGTTTATATTTTTTTTTAAAGTTAAACCATGTTATGAACTTTTTAAAAAAAAAAACTTATTAAAAAACTTATTAGGCTCGACAACTCAAGATTTTATAAATAACATTATTTTAACTTAAATAACTTGTTAATCCTTTTTTGTCCTTATGAAAAAAATTGTTTGATTTTGGTCCTGCCGTTAAATTTGGCTATCAAATCTAATAGAAAAATTATAGTGACCAAAATAGAAAAAACTGAAAATTATAAAAACCAAAAAATAAGAGAATAAAAATTGGGAGAATCAAAACGAAAAAATTTGATATTATAGGGACTAAACAATTATATAAATTTATAAAAATGAAGGAATATCCAATTTCTTATGTTTACTCTAAACTAATGTTAATAAAAAGTTTGCTTAAGATTGCTGACTTTTTTTTTTGGATAATTAAATTGCTGTATTGGATCAACATTAAAAGAACACAAGAAAAAAGGAAGGGCGAAATTTTAAATCCCCAACTCCTCAATATCCACCGCATTATGCCGTACAGTTTCAATTTAGTCGTTTTTCTGAATACTTTATGACCGGCGACACACCAAATAAAATATCAGTCCCCCCCCCCCCCCCGCCCCCCCAGCTCCACCCAAAACTTTTTTTATCCATAGAAATAAAAAGTAGGTATTAAAGGATTTATAACAATTCACACACTCTATTTAACTAATTAAACTCATGACCTTTCTCTCATTCTCTTCTCCTTTCACTACCAAACTAACCTTATAACTCTTCTTGAAAATTTTTATTTGATATGCGCTCTCTGTATAAAGATATATTTATATTCAATGTCTAATTAATTCGTGTACGATGTGTTTGATTACAATAATTAAATGGTGACTAGGTTTATTAAAATTGAGATGGATGCATGAGGATTTATATTTAATTTTCATTACCACTATTATATATATAAAAAAATTATAATAATTAATCTATATAAATCTTTTAAAAGACAAGCTACATACTCATAAGTTGCTAATAGTTATGTTCTTGCCTGAGGATAGCGAGGTAATCTTCTGCTGATGTCTTTTGTTCAAGGTCTTCTGTAACTGTCTGAATCCTTCTATACTAACGGTGTGGGGGGTATCTGCAAAAGGCACTCCAACGCTCAAGACAGGTTTCGGCTCAGAGCATTTAATGTGAGTAATAAATGAGGGTCAAGAAGTCCTCTACTTCGAGGATTGTACTCCCTTTTATACTTACCTTATTGGGCCTGAGACCCTTATGGGCCCTAAATATCTCTTAGTGACCAATCCATATTAATTAAGGTGACTTAACTGTTTTCTAATCCTTAATTACTTTTATAATATCTTTCTTATGGGATTCACCTTATCCGAACACTATCCATAGTATTCGGTTATAGCAATGTCGAATACCCCTGCGGTAGTATTCGGTCATTATGGTGTCGGATTCCTTTACCATAGTATCCGGTAATGCATATAGCTGAGCGCAAGGAGTAAATAGTGTTCGGCCAACTTTCAGCCGAATAATCGTCTGTTGTGAGATACATTTGGCTGATTGTGATAGGGGTATTCGGCTAATTGTATAGCCGAATACCCCTCCGGTATACATGCCCCCAGCCTCGAGTGAACAGTCGTGACGAAGAGGTTTTGTTTCGAGACACGCGTCTGTTCGTTGTGTCTTTTCAAATTCTTGTCATTATGGTAGAAAAAAGCTATTGAGGTGAAGGAAATGAAGCGTTGCGTTTCTATGGACCGTTAGATCTGGATTGATCTAACGGTTGGCAGCGCTAGTACCTTTTGGACGGTTGTGGGCTTGGGCCCTATAAATAGGGCAAGGGATGTCGTCTTTGCTCCCTTTATTTACACTCTACCAATTTCCTTCTCTTGCTCTCGGCCGAATACTCCCTTCTTGCTTCATCTTTTTCGTCTTCACTAAGGTATGAGAGTTCGGCTTTTGCTTATTCTTTTTTCCTTTACCATGAGTTCATCTGGTCATAAGCTTTCTGGAGAAACAGAGGTGGTTGATATTCGGTCATCCTCTTCACCTGGCGGGGAGTCTAGTAAGGAGTCTTCGACTTCTTCATCTTCGTCCTTGTCTTCATCTTCTTCCTCTTCGTCCTCCTCCTCTTCGTCTTCTGTCTGAGAGAGGGTGGGCGAAAACGTAGTCTCCTCTTCGGTTGAAAAGGCTATTTTCAGCCAAAAACCGAAGCGTAAACCCCGGGTTTTGCAAGGGAAAAGAGAGTTCCCACCAATTACCCTAGATGGGTATTCATGGGTAAATGGGGAGGTTGGGTCCTACTGGTCCCGTTACGATGATAAACTCAGTGTGTCAAACTTTGTAAACTATGTAACCGTATGTACTATCCTTGAGGACGAATTGTGTCTGATAGCCTTACAATGTTGTCGACGTGAAACCAACGCTGAATTTGTTTTCTTGGGAAAGGGCGAGTCCAAGAGGGATTTCTTTTACATGTACGATTGTGTCTTCCGGGACCTACATGTAACGATTCCCTTTGACGATTTTACAATGGGGGTGCTCCGAGTTTTGAACGTGGCACCCTCTCAGTTGCATCCGAATGGATGGGCCGCAATCCAGGCCTTCCGTGCCCTTTGCCTTCTTAATTTTATAGAGCCTTCGATGAGTGTATTTATGTATTATTTTTGTACTCGGCTTAAGAGCGGTTTGTGGGTATCTCTAATAAGAAAACCGAAAAGGCCTATATTCCAGTCTTTTACTTCTTCTTACAAAAATTTTAAAACCGGCTTCTTTAAAGTAATAATTAAGCCAAATATAGGGGTCAACCATTTTTATGATAGGAGTGGGAAACCCTTATTTCCTTTTTATTGAGAGAAAACCCCTCGGCATTATGACAAATTTTCGAAGTCTATGATGACCGAAAGGGAACGCGAGGACCTCCTGTTTCTTAAGTCCCTCCCCCAAAAGCTTCTGGCTAGGCAGCTCGTGGCCTTATTTAATTCTTTGAGTGTTTTAGCCGATATGTGTGGTAAGGCTTTGGTTCTTTCTTTTCTATTATTTTCATACTTAGTTCTCATGAATGACTAAGTGTGTTGTGGAGTGCAGGTATCATGGCCAATGCTGGTGGTGATGTCCTATCTTTCCGTAATGCTCGGAAGAACCGAGCCCAAGCTGCCAGAAACACTTCGGGTGTTGCTTCAGTACCTCCTGTCATGAAGCAACCAACCCCGAGACCACCTCCTCTTAATACTCTATCCCCTTCGACGGGAGAAAAGAAAAGTCGGGACAAGGATCACAAGAAACGGCACCGGAGCCGTGAGACTTCCGAGGAGGAAAAGGCTAAGAAGCTGAAACAACAAACTCTGGATTTTTCAGCCTCGGGGACTTTGGCTTCCATCCCTGCCATAGCTGCCGAGGGCTTCTTCGCCAAGGATTTTCGGCCAAAAAAGTTGATCAGTTCCAGTGACATTTCTGAGACTGGAAAGAGTCTCTTGAATAAGGTCGATGTTGCTTCCAACTGGTCGGCCTACTGTGAGTTTCAAGCAAGGGTTGCGGTCATTGCTCATCATATGTTCATGAATCTATTGAAAGAGGCCGAGAAGTTGAAGAAAAGCTTGAAGGAGTCACAAGCTTCTAATCAACAGGCTTTTGATGCCAACATAGCCATAGCTGATGATAACGCTCGTCTGAAGGACGAAGTGAAGCACCTTTCGGTTGATCTCCAGGATTTGAACACCAAAGTTATAATGGCCGAAAATGATGCTAAGATTCAGGCTGACGAGATTGAGTGTTTGAAGATGCTGCTGGCTCAGGCTGAAGAGGAGAGAGATGCCGAACGCGCCGCCAAGGATAATATCACGTCTTTGGCGCAAGACAAAATTTTTGCCGAACATGAAGCCGGATTCCAGCATGCTGTTCGACAAATGTTATACTTCTTCGACGTCCCCAATCCTGCAATCTTTGACATGGATAAGGATGTTTACCAAGGCCGCATACTACATCTTGATGATATTCCAGAGGATGCGATTCTTGAGAATCCTCTCCAGCCATCGGTTCTGGAAGGTGATGCGGATGCAGAAGGTAACGAGAACAGAGAAGGAAACGCCGACGATGCTGTGAATCAATAGGATCCGACTGAATGATCTTTTTGTATGTTGGGCCATTAGAGCCTTTTTTTGTTACCGACAATGATTTTGTAAATCTTTCTTTTTGTGATTAATGAATATGCTCTTTATCTTTCGGCATCAGTTTCTTAATCTATACTTAAAATAATTTTACAAACTTATTTATGGCCGATCACTTTGTAAATATTGTGCCTCATTAAAAACATTACAAGGAGCATGTATACGACTCTTAGGAATATCGTTAAGTAGTGTCGCGTGCTCTAGTAGATTTAATATTTAACCAAGTTTTAGTTGTATGTATTCGGCTTAAATGTGCATTTTAACCGATGCCTTCCTTTTATCGACCACGGATTTTTTGAAACATTCGGTTGTTAGTTTTTTGCGAAGAATTTCATAATGGTGCATCTTTAGCAGAGTAGGAGTACTCGGGTGGGAAACCATCTGTGAAGAATTTCTGAACGGTGCTTCCTTAACCGAGTAGGAGTACTCGGGAGGGAAACCATTTGTGAAGAAATTCCGAATGGTGCATCCTTAGCCGAGTAGGAGTACTCGGGAGGGAAACCATTTGTGAAGAAATTTCGAATGGTGCGTCCTTAGCCGAGTAGGAGTACTCGGGAGGGAAACCATTTGTGAAGAAATTCCGAATGGTGCATCCTTAGCCGAGTAGGAGTACTCAGGAGGGAAACCATTCATGTAAAAATAAAAGCCGCTAAAAAAATCATATATATGCCCAAAAAGATGTGTTTCATTGATTCGATTAGATAGGTGTGCCTCGTTAAAACCTTCTCGGTAAAAACCCTTTCACGTTCTTGTAGGGATAAAAAGCCGAGTAAGGAAAAAGAGTACAGCACCCGTTTACATAATCAACTAAAATAATACTTTAGGTGGGTCGAATTCCATGTTCTCGGCACCACCTTTCCTGAAAGCTCTTCCAACTTGTATGCTCCATTGTTGAGGGTTTGCTGGATTCTGAATGGGTCATCCCAGTTTGCTGCTAACTTCCCCTCCCGGGTATTTATTCGTGCTTCACCTTGCATCCTTAGGACTAGGTCTCCTTCTTTAAACTCTCTTAGCTTCAGCTTTGAGTTGAACCTCCTGGTCATCATCTGTTTACATGCTTCGGTGGCGAGGCATGCTCGGTCGCATACTTCTTCGACTAGATCAAGTTCACACCTCACGAAGTTTTCATTTTGGGATACGTCAAAGTTTTGTCTTCGGAAGGTAGGCTCCCCTACCTCTACCGGAATCATAGCTTCGGTTCCATATACCATTCTGAAGGGTGTTTCTTTGATTGTTGATTGTGGAGTGCACCTGTAAGCCCACAAAACTTCATGTATCTCTTCGGCCCATGCACCTTTAGCTGCACCCAACCTTCTCTATAATTCTCCCAAGATGACTTTGTTGGCAGACTTGGCTTGCCCATTTGTTTGTGGGTGTTCGACCGAGGTTACCCTGTGTTTTATTCCCAGTCCTCGGTAAAGGCATTCAATTTTTTGTCCGTAAACTGCAACTCGTTGTCTGTGACGATCACATAAGGAATACCGAAGCGCATGATTATGTTTTTCCATAAAAAAAATTGCACATTTTGGGCTGAAATGGTTGCCAAGGGATCGACCTCTATCCATTTTGTGAATTAATCGACGGCTGTTATCAAAAACTTGCACTGCCCTTTAGCTATGGGAAAGGGTCCCAAGATATCGACCCCCTAGATAGCAAAAGGCCATGGTGACGAAATAGTGTGTAGCTCTTTGGCAGGCTGGTGGATAAGGTTACCATGCTTTTGGCATTAGTTGCATTTTTTAACATATTCAGCACATTCAGTCTTGAGGATCGGCCAATAATATCCTGTTCTTAGTACGCGAGTGGCCATTGTTCGGCCACCCGAATACATGCCACAGATTCCCTCATGCAACTCTCTTGTGACATATTCGGCCTGATCTTTGTCAAGACATTTAAGTAGAGGTGTGGAAAACCCTCTTCTGTACAACTTCCCGGCGATTAGCACGTACCTTGCGGCACTGGTCCGTAGCCTTTTGGCCTTCTCCTTATCCTCTGGAAGGGTGCCCTGTAACAAATATTGTTGGATTTCGACCATCCAAGGGTCTGTAGGTGTCAAGACCTGCATGCATTCTTCAGCAGTTATACTCGGGTCTGGCAACAGTTCCTGAATGAAGGTTTTGAGTTGCCCGAGTTTCTGAGTACTAGCCAGTTTAGCAAGCTGATCGGCTCTGTCGTTGTGTTCTCGGGCTAGGTGCTTTACCCAAACCTCATCGAAGTCTTCTTTCAGTTGCATGAAAGCATGATAATATTTCAGTAACTGTGGGTCTTTGACTTGGAAAACACCATTAATCTGTTCGGCTACAATTTGGGAATCGCTCCAACATTCTACTTTCCGAGCTCCCATTTCCTTGGCTAACCTGAGTCCGGCCAATAAGGCTTCATATTAGGCCTGATTGTTGGATGCTTTAAAACTGAACCTAAAGACTGCTCCAGTCATATCCAGTTTGGTCCTTCCAGGACGACACCTGCTCCACTCCCCCGTTGGTTGGAGGAGCCATCAACATGTACAATCCACCACTCTTCTTCAAAGTGCTCGGCAAGGTGTAGCTCATTGATGAAATCTGCCAAACATTGTGCCTTGATGGGACCTTTCGAATCATACCTTATATCGAATTCTGACAGTTCTATAGACCATGCCATCATTCGTCAGGACAGTTCAGGTTTTTTCAATACCTTTGCTATGGGACAATCGGTTTTGACAATTACTCAGTGGCCCTGAAAGTACTGTCTTAGACGCCTTGCAGCGTTGACTAGTGCTAGAGCTGCCTTCTCTATTGTTTGATACCTAGTCTCAGGTTCCTGTAGTACTCGACTGATAAAATATATATGTGTTTGACCCTTTTCATGCTCTTGGGCCAGCACTGCACTTATGACTTCTTGGGAGACCGAGATGTATAGTACTAGATCCTTTTGGGGGCCGAAAAGGTTTTTTCAGCTCTTGAAAGGCTTCCTCACACTGTTGGTCCCATGAAAAACTCTTAGTTGCCTTCAACAACTTCATGATGGGTTTTGCCTTCTCGGCTATCCTAGGTAGGAATCGCGATAGAGAGGCGATTTTTCCAGTCAGTCTCTGGACTTCCTTTGGAGTTTTCGGGCTTATCATACAAATAACAGCCTGACATTGTCAGAATTCGCCTCTATGCCCTGACATGTTAACATGAAGCCCAAAAATTTTCCTCCTTGAACATCGAAAACACATTTTTCGGGATTCATGCGCATATTGCGCTTTATGATTTCGGCAAAGATCTCTTCTAGGTCCCTCGTATGTACGTCGGCCTTGGAAGATTTGACGACCATATCATCAACATATACCTCCAGGTTTCGTCTTAGCTGCCTTTGAAAGATTTTGTCCATTAGCCTTTAGTAGGTGGCTCCAACATTTTTCAGGCCGAAGGGCATAGCTCTGTAGCAGTAGTTAGTTGATTCAGTTATGAAAGCAGTCTTGTCTTCGTCATGAGGGTACATTCGGATTTGATTATACCCCGAGTATGCATCCAAAAAATTGAGGCAAGAGTGTCCGGCTGCCCCATCGACTAGTCGGTCAATGTTTGGTAGCGGATATGCATCCTTCGGACACGCTTTGTTCAGATCCGTGTAGTCTGTACACATCCTCCATTTGCCATTCGCCTTCTTTACCATGACTACATTGGCTAACCAAGTGGTGTATTTGACCTCTCAGATGAAGTTGGCCACCATTAACTTAGATACTTCTGCTTCTACAGCTTTCCGCCTCTCTTCCCCCATCTTTCTCTTCTTTTGAGCAATTGGCTTTGCTTCTCGGCATATTGCCAATTTGTGACAGTGGAATTTTGGGTCGATGCCCAACATATCTGAGGCTTTCCAGGCAAACAGGTCGGCATTCTTCCTTACGACACTTTGGATTTGAAGCCTATCCTTTTCCGATAGGTTGCTGCTGAGATACGTGACTTGAGTATTTGTTTCACCAATTTGAAATGCACAAATTTTCTCGTTTGGTTCGACCCGCTTGTCTTCATCAGTTCTGGGATCAAGATCCAAAGATTGGGCCAAAGGCTCGGTTGTCGAGACCATGTATATTGACCTGTACTCTTCCTTTAATTGAGTGACTTTGAGACTGACTAGGTAACACTCCCTAGCTGCCTTTTGGTAGGTGCGGATTGTGATTACTGTGCCTCGGCTAGAAGGGAACTTCATGGCAAGATGTGGGGTGGACACTATAGCTCCAAGAGTATTCAAGGATGGACGTCCGAGCAGTATATTATATGAAGTGTTAGCGTGCACTACTATATATCTAACTTTTATAGTTTTGCACTCCTTTTCCCCGTATCCGAAGGTTGTGTCCAGCTCTATACATCCCCTGGTGTTAACCCTTTCACCTGAGAATCCGACTAGGGGTTCGTCATAGGGCATGAGCTTCCCTTCCGGTATATCTAACTGCTTGAAGGTACTCTAGTATAGGATGTCAGCCAAACTTCCTTGATCTACCAAAGTTTTCCGGACTATGCAGTCAGCTATGTCCACGCTGATAACCATTGGATCATCCTGCAAGGGGTCAGACCCTTGAAAGTCTGCATAAGTGAACGTGATAGGTGGCATTTTCAGCTTGCTTAAGGCCGATGTCATATTGATTGATCGAACTAGGCGGAGATGCTTCTTCCTGACCGACGATGTACTTCCTCCTCCTGCGTATCCTCCTGCAATCGTATTGATCACTCTTCGAGGATGTTCACGGGGTTTTGCTTCTTGCCGCTCCCGGGACCTGCTCCTTTGCCTTTCGGCCTTTCTGCCACCTTCTAGGTCATAATCAATGTCCCTCCTGTAAGTTTTGTCATCGTCTTTGTACTTTGAGTATTGAGGCCTTTCATTTCTAGGATTGTGGACGAAGTCTTTGAGATGCCCCATCTTGATGAGATCCTCGATCTTGTCTTTGAGTGCGGCGCACTCTTCGGTGGAATGACCTCTATTGCGATGGTATCGGCATTGCTTGTTGTAGTCAGCTTTAGGAGGAGTATTGGCTCTTTTTGGCACAGCCAATATTTCGATCGCCAAGGCTTGTTTGAGTATCCGAGAGTGGCTAGTGTTGAGCGGAGTGTAGGCCGTGTATCGGGGGCCACGGTATTCTCGCTCCGTGTGAAACTTCTCTTTCCCCTTCCCTTGATTATCTTTTTCATGTTCTTTCTTTCCTGTGTTGGCTTCCGCTCAGACTTGGTTCCGGTATTCGGCCAACTCTTCCATCTGCATGTACTTCGCTCCTCTTCGTCGAAGGTCGTCCATGTCAAGTGCAGTCTTATTGCATAGACTATTGACGAAAGCCCCCGGCTTAAGGGCCGTTACTAAATAATGCATGGCTACTGCTGGGTCAAGGTTACAGATGTTCAAGGCAACTTTGCCAAACCTTTCCATGAACGTTCTAAGGGATTCCCTCTTTTCTTGCCGAATTTTACCAGCGCGACTGAAGTCAAGTGATGGGGTCTGTTTGTTACAAACTGATTACCGAATCTAGTCGCAAGTATTTCAAAACTGTCGATGGAATTGGGCGGGAGCCGTGTAAACCAATTAATAGTTTATCCCTTTAGGGACGTGGGGAATACCCTACATAGGATGGCGTCTTCGGCTGTGTAAAAACTAACTTGGGTCACATAGACGTCTATGTGCTCATCCGGGTCAGTGCTACCATCATATCGGTCCAAGTTGAGGCTTTTCCAATTTGGGGGAAAGAGGGGTTTCCATGATTCCGGAAACGAAAGGATGCCTGCAAGGGTGTGATTGAGTGTTGACGGTAAAGGTAGAGGGCCGATTAGTCGCACCCTGTATGCTAAGATTGGTCGCTGACTCGCCTTCATGTTGCTTGTCTGGTGCCTGATCCTCGGTTTCCAAGATCGATTCAAATTCCTCAATTCGGCGTTCTCCTGACGGACGACCGATATCTCCTGAGCGTGCTGCTTTCTCATTGCTGATATATCGGCTCTCAATTGTCTTAATTTCGAAGACAAATTCGTTTGATCTTCCACGTGCGCTATGTTTTCATCGACGAGATGCTGCCCTTCTATGTGTTGCTGCATGGCTGGTGCCGATGGTTCAGGTATATCCATGTGTGCGTGACTTCGGGTAGTAACCATTCCTTGAGGGGCTATGGGATAAGTTTTACTAGGCCCCACGGTGGGCGCCAAAATGTTCCTGCCTGAGGGTAGCGAGGTAATCTTTTGCTGATGTCTTTTGTTCAAGGTCTTCTGTAACTGTCTGAATCCTTCTATACGAACGGTGTGGGGGGGTACCTGCAAAAGGCACTCCAACACTCAAGTCAGGTTTCGACTCAAAGCATTTAATGTGAGTAATAAATGAGGGTCAAGAAGTCCTCTACTTCGAGGATTGTACTCATTTTTATACTTACCTTATTGGGTCTGGGACCCTTATGGGCCCTGAATATCTCTTAATGACTGATCCATATTAATTAAGGTAACTTAACTGTTTTCTAATCCTTAATTACTTTGATAATATCTTTCTGATGAGATTCAGCTTATCCGAACACTATCCATAGTATTCGGTTGTAGCAATGCCGAATACCCCTACGGTAGTATTCAGTCATTATGGTGTCGGATACCTTTACCATAATATCCGGTAATGCATATAGCCGAACATAAGGAGTAAAGAGTGTTCGGCCAGCTTTCAGCCAAATAATCGTCTATTGTGAGATACATTCGGCTGATTGTGATATGGGGTATTTGGCTAATTGTATAACCGAATACCCTCTGATATAAGTTACTAACATAATCCACTAAACTGAGTCAGTTTAGTGGTGAGAATTGGAATAATTTACACAAAGTACTAAATTATAACTTTGCTATCACGGTATATATATAAAAAAAAAAAAACTTTGCTATCACGGTTGTACACTAAAAATAAAATAACTAGTCGTTGACATAAATATCACATGCCTAATAATTGACTTGATGGAGAGTACAATACGTGTATGCTAATCAACCGAGAAGACAACCAAGTGCGTGCATGATTTTATTAATTTGTTTTTTAATTGATTTAAACATTTAAAAGAAATAATTCATTCCAAACATATGTCTGTCTCTTGTCTCTAATTATCGTTAGTATATTATACATACATAAAAGAAAATATTTTGAAAAAGAAACATCGATATGATGTAAATTGTTTATTTGTTTCTTGACAAACGAATTATTTAAAATCTAATCATTTTTTTTCGCTTAATCAAAGTTACCGATGATAAAATATATATGGTATAAACATGCAAAAATGTTTGGTATATAATGACAATAATTATTAAATTTAAAAATACAAATAATATATTTGAGTATATAATCATTTAAAAATCATTTAAAGTAAAAACTAGTAATTATTTGATCATTAACAATCGTACGTATTCATTTTTTGATATTGACAATTTAAAAGATAATTTAATAATTAATATTTATTGAATTCATTTCTCACAATAATTATATTTTTTATTTAAGTAATTGTACGTGCGTGTGTAAATACCATTTGGGTTTGGGGTGTACTTTACCGTAACTTTATTGTGTATACAATGACAACAATAGGATTTGGATTTAGATGCAAACTTTATTTTGAGGCATAGACTTTTTTTATTTATTTTATTTGAAACCAACAACTTATAGCTATGGGTAGTGCTGTTAACTTTTCCAAATGACATTCTATCTCTTTTATTAAATGGAACAATATATATAATGTAATAAATTGGATAAATTTGCATTTGAAATGAAAAATGCAACTAGCTACTTATAATTTTAATGTTATTTTAAAAAAAAGTTTCCATATAAAGATGAAGAAGTTAGCAATATGTTATATATATATATATATATATATATATATATATATATATATATATATATATATATATATAATTTTAATTTGTTCAAATTATTTACAAATATCATTCAAGTAGATATTATTAGAATCGAAATTTCTTGAATCATCAGCACATTACACAAAAAGAATAATTTTCACTGGTAATTAAAACTATTACTATAATTAAATTATATGCAGGCTAGTCGTCTTTGATAAGAGAGTGGTATCGTGTGGATCACTCAAAATAAAAAATATATCGATAGAGTAAAAAATTTAAGAAAGTTGACGTGTAATGTGTGTGTATGATCATCTGAATTTAGGATTTGAGTCATCTAAAATAAATAAAATAAAATAAATAATTCATATCAACAAAAAAAAAAATCAACGATGAATATTTTAAAATTTTAATGATTATGCTAGTGTAAAATTTTTTACACCATCAATTAATAAGAAATCACATTGTTGATGTGACTTTTGAGATAATATATATACAAAAAATTAACAAACTTATTATATATAATAATTTGTGATTAAATAACAGTATAAAATTACACTATTAATACATAGTCTTTTTTTTTCCCTCATATTTTAATACATTTTATATATATGCATATAATATTAGTTGTTTAGCACAACTGCAAAAATTAAATCATTTTAATAATCCATTATACGTATATAAGGGATTATAGTCAGTGGTAAAAGTAAATTCACATTAGAAGAGTTGCACCCTTAATTTAATATACGCACTCAACAATATCAATAATGCTTCTGTTGAGTCTTTTTGGTTGTAATTTACGGAAGAGGGAAGAAGAAGTAACAGATTAGGAAATCGTGGATGAAATGTTCATTAATCATTAATTAATGATCTCTCTCAGGCTTCATCTGGGGACGGATGAAATTATTAGACGTCAACGAAGTTGATCCTAGATTGTCTCTGTGCCATTTAAACAAAAAGAGAAAAAAGTTGTCTTTATATTACATACATTTAGAAGTACGGTAACCAATACAAGTGGATAACTAGTACTATATTAAACTATTAATAGACATACACAAAGTATATGACCATGAAAGTTCAATATTTTATATATCTGTCATTTGCCAACCTAACTTGCCTCCCTCATTTTCTATGGCTGCGGTGACGCACGACATGTGTGATACGTCGATACTATATTAACTAGTTGTCATTAAACAAATATGTGATCAACGTTAATACGTAATAATTAATACGTTAATTGAGTGTGGTTCCATATGAAATGATACATGGATATTAGTTGACTAATATTATTATACTCTCTTTGGTCTTTTCCATTGACCATTTTATATGCGTGTACCTCGTTTATTCCATAATCGTACAACTTGGATTTTAAATTAAGTTCGTTTGATTAGATTAGGTTACATATCAGATTAATTGTCTTTCCAAGAATTTGATCATTCCTCGTATAGTTTTTACTTTTTTACTCTTGCACTAATTAATCTTCTTAGATTTTTAAAATACATTACATCAACACCTCATAGTCATATCATCAAAAAAAAACACATTATACTATGTATCCTTATAAAAAAACTGTTGAAAATGTTAAAAAAAATGAGGTATGTACAATCTTAAAAATTTTCAGAAAATGTCAGTCTAATTGTCTCTTAAACTTAAATATCTAGATAAAATTATATATTATATATGAAATATAATGGAATAAACTTATAAATTTTTACACACTACTAACACAAATTAAATCAAACCTCAAGGAATTGATTCAGTTAAATAATATAGAGTTTTGCATATAATAAATCACAAGTTGGAGCTCTTAGAGTTCCATTCATCTCTTTGAAGTAAGGTAAATGTAATATTTTGTATGCTCTTTAAATTTAACTAGAATACTGTCCTCTCTTCTTAATTTTTTTTGTATATTTTTATATCCAGCAAAGTTAATTTAAACCTTAAATATTGTTTAATTAAAATTTCAAAGAGAGAGAAGAGCTGAATGAGCATTATAAACATCTTCCTTCAACAGTGGGCACTGCACACTGCGTTCAAAAGTCTTCCTTCTAATGCTTATAATAGTACGTAGTGACCCAAAAAAAGGGGGCGATGTGGGGTGCTCGTAAGTATTAACCTTTAAATAAAAATAAAAAATGAAAAAAAATGGAGGAAGTTGTCTTCCCCTAACCTGAAGCAAATCCAAATGAAAAAGAGAGGCTGACAACGGGATCGACTTTTAGAATCAGATGTTGAGACTCTTCTGAATTAATAAAAATAATTTATCAAAAATTGTTATAAATTTATTTAAAAATTTATCTTTTAAATTTATTAAGATGTAAAAGTTATAAAAAGAGAAAAAAAAAGTTATAATAACATTTGGCCTATTTTTTGAATCTTAAAAGTTACTTGAAAGTTAAAAGTAAAACTAATTAAGATCTTTAAAAATATAGTAAAATGTTTTAGTTTAAAAAATATTTTTAAATTAAAATTCTCGAGAATATATTTTGGATCTTAAAATTTAGAATTAAGAATGATAAAGGAGAAAAAAAAAAAAGAACTCCTAAATGATTCTAAGTTCCCTTCCACGTACAATTATAATTTATACAATCTAATTTATTTGATCCTTCTCTCGATTCTCCTACTAAATCATATGAAAAAAATGAAACAAAAAACATATATATTTTGAGACATTGACTTATGTTATGTAATTAAAAACCTCAAACACTAAGGGGAGAAAAGGGCTCAAAATTGATCCTTAATTAATACTAACGGGAGTATATACATATAGTTAAACGAAAATCCCCGCTTTACTAATATGTAGTTGCACAATAATTTAAACCTCACCATACATATTTTTAATGGTCTGCACATGTCACTATAATTTTTTTTTCACATGTGTACTAACAAAAAATTGTTAGTTGTTAAACTTGTTTTAGTTGGTATGGATTTTATCTAACTTAATTTGCATTGTTAATAAAGATATTAGAAATTTACATTAACACAATATGATATATTATATTATACTAAGAATTTAATGAACCAATAATGCATAATAAATTTCTATGTCCATGCATTGAATTGTTTGTTAGAATGTTATATATTAAGAATTTAATTTTCGTCAAAATCAGTACCAACGGAAACAAGTTCAGCAATTTTTTTTTTTATTAATACGTGAAACTTCTTTTTGCGGTGTATACACCTGTGTGTGTATATTTCTTTTATGGCTATGAATTGCAAAATCTTACAAAGTGTGTGTGTGTTTTTTTTTATCAGCAAAAAGTAATATAATATATAGGCTTAAATACCTTTTTAGTCCTTACAATTTAGTGTTTTTTTATTTTTCGTCTTTGCGAATTTTCTTTTTTTGGTTTTAGTCCTTGTAAATTATGTTTATTTTGTTTTTCGTCCTTACAATAGTTTAGATATCGCTTTAAACAGTGAAAAAATGTTATCTAAACAATTTTAAGGACGAAAAATAAAACAAACATAATTTACAATGACCAAAACCAAATTTAAACCTAATATATATATATATATATATATATTACAAGGACGAAAAACAAAAAAATACTAAATTGCAGGGACTAAAAATGTATTTAAACCTAATATATATATATATATATATATATATACATATATATATATATATATATATATATGGTAAATGGTACCAGAGGTACCTACATGAGCACCTCGTAAGTGTGTTACAACCAGGACAACAATCAACCAATCCACTCCCCCACAAGGCCACAACAGTCTATTTCCGAATAGAGGTTATAAAGTATTTATAACATAGGAAAGCTATAAATATTAAATAACCGCACTGAAACATAGAACACTAGCCACAAAACAATGTATGTACCGACCATCCCACGTAAATACATCCCCCGTAGACAAAATATAGCTCAAGTCCCACAATTACCAAATTCAATCCCCAAATGACAAGTAACAAAAACCCCCCGAGACACAATACCATTCACGTAACATATATTTCTCATGGTGGTTACTTATCGCTGGCGATGCAGGCTCCAGGATTCGCACACCACTGAAGAAAGCAATAACCAAATGATGGTTCAGAACACTTCATCCAGGTCCAAGAATAAAACAGGATATCATGCATAATATTATCCATGTGAAAAGCTTTCCCACGGAATAAAGAGTTGTTTCTTTGATTCCATAGGACCCAAACAATTGCACACCACACGAGCCTCCATAAATCATTTGCTTTTCAATCTGCAGACAGTAAGTGATGCTGGTGAAAGTGTTGAACTGAATATCTTGGCAGCGCAGTCTGAATATTCATCCAAGCATATCAGACCTTCCAGATACAATCCGCAACAGGGCAAGAAAAAATGTATGTTCCATAGTTTCGTCTTCCAACTTACACAGCGAGCACTTATAATCCCAGTTGTGTACCACAAAATTTCTCCTTCTCATATTGGCTGCAACAGGTAGCCTATTCCCCATGAACCTCCAGATAAAAGTGCTGATCTTGGGTGGAATTTTGATGTGCCATATTAATGAAAATATCTCTTCAGATTGACTCCCCACATGCCTACTGTACGAAGCTGTATATGCAGAATTAACACTAAAGACTCCAGTGTTATGTACAACCCACCTCCAACTATCCGGCAAGTCCTTTTGTATATGTACACCTCTCACTGTAATTTGGAATCTCTCTACCAATTGTCTTTCCCACCGGAACCATTCCCTAAGCCACAAAAAATTCCATTTCCATACATCTTCATCCGACCAGCCTAAATTCCCCACTAACTCCTCTTTTTGAAGTGAATTTAAGGAGATCCTTGGATATAGGATATCCAAAGATTGATCCCCTATCCAAATATCACTCCAAAACTTAATTTTGTGACTGTCTCCCACCGTCCACCCCACCATTTTGTCAAACCACTTATCTAAATTCGACCTCCCACAAGTTAAACTAAGGTCCCTCCACCACAAAGAAGAATTCTTTTTAAACTCTTCGCTCTCAAGCCCCCTCCACCCACCATATTTTGACCCCACCACCTCACTCCATAGCACACCCTTCTCAAGGAAAAAGTCCCATCTCCATTTTGCCAAAAGGGCATCATTAAAAGTGAAAATATTCTTAATACCTAACCCCCCATGACTTTTTGGTTGACATATTTTTTCCCAACTTTCCCAACAAATTTTCTTTTGGCCTTCCTTACACCCCCACAAAAACTTTCTTTGAATATCAACAATTTTCCTCCCCACTTTTTTGGGAACTTTAAAAAAGGAGAAGAAGAATAAAGGCAAGGAGGATAAAACCAAGTTAATAAGACACACTCTTCCCGCAAAAGACAACAACTTATGTTTCCACCCGGACAACTTTTTTGACAATTTAAGAATAACGAGTTTCCAAATTTCCTCTAACCTAGGGTTGGCACCAATGGGAATACCAAGATAGACAAAAAGGATAGAAAGTAACTTACGATTTAAAAAGTGAGCATATCTCTCCATGGTTCCCCTCTCCACCCCTATAGTACCAAACTTACTCTTGAAGAAATTAACTTTAAGCCCGAAAACTAACTCAAAGCATCTAAGGATACTTTTGATAGTAACCACATTCTTCCAAGAAGCCTCCCCAAAAAAATTGTATCGTCCACATATTGTAGTAGATTGACTTGAACATTTTTCCCACCTACCATGAAGCTAGAAAAAAGATCCTTATCAATAGCTTCTCTCGTCATCCCACAAAGTCCTTCCGTCACAATGTTGAACAAGAAGGGAGCTAATGGGTCTCCTTGTCTTAGGCCTTTAGTCACGGAGAACTCTTTAGAAGGGCTTCCATTGACCAACACTGACACCCTCCTACTTACCAAGCACCCCCTAATCCACTTTATCCACCTCTCATTGAAATCCATCCTATGCAACATGTACAACAAAAATTTTCAATTTACCGAGTCATAAATTTTCTCATAGTCAACTTCATTTGCCACCAAAACGCTATGTAGTAGATACCTCCCCCCCCCCCCCCCAAAAGGTACTTTGTTTTTGATCAATAACTCCATTCAACACTTTCTTTAGTCTATTTGAGAGAATTTTTGCCAAAATTTTATACATACACCCCACAAGTGATATTGGCCTAAAATGTGTGTGTTTTACTTAGACTTGCAAAATCTTACAAAATTTTAACTAAATATTTAAGAAAAAAAATCACAAATTTGTTTGGGTAGAGAAGGTTAAAAAAAAATGCATACGTGACGATCGTTTTTTAGGATACAATTGCAAACATTACCCCAGTACACGCTCTTGTTATATTGTGTACCACAAAAAATCACGAGGAAGTGAATTTTGAATTTTTCACAATGCATGTGTTCATATTCCTCATGAGTCATGATCGCCCATTTATCATTCCTTTCCCTTTGTAGCTGTTAGATGACAAATAGATTATTCATATATATCCATGAACAAGTTGCTAGAAGTTTAAAACCCTAGATATTATCAAGATGTCATCATCACTACATCAGCATGAACCAATGAGGAATTCTCACACAGCCCTACTTTGACCCTCGCCTGTCCCAATTCTGAATTTTCTTTTTCTTATCTAGATGATGGATGTAGTTGGGTCCATTGCAAAATGGGGACAGTGAAATATTGCAATATTCACACCGAAATTTATATTTACACTCAAATTCATACATATCTTTTTCTCACGCCTATAACTTTTGTTAAAGAAAATGGAAAGAGATAAAGTTTATTTAATCTTTTTTTAAAATGGTGTGTATATATACGCCAAAGGCAAGGAAGTCGCACTTTGGTTAAATTACTTGACTCGAAGAGAAGACCAATAAATTAATTAATATATATAGACATTACATAGGAAATTAAGGGAGGTTCCGGTCACTAGTGGTGGCAAAAATTTGACCTGAAAACCGTTGTTGTCGTTTGGGCCATGTGACTTTACAAAACGTACGAAACTTCAAAGATGGCACCAATCACTAATTTTCTTTCTTTAATTTCTCGTTTGTTTTAATTAGTCAATTCTTTTCATGCGTCAAATACTTCATGCAGGCCCTTCTTCTCTGGTCTCTTTATCTCTATATTAATATAAAAGGAGGGCTTTGTTTGAAGACTTAGAAGAAGAAGAAGAAAGCAGATCAGGAATTAAAAAGGGCTAGCAATCGGAGAAGAGAGAAAGAGAAAGTACCTTTCCATATATGGAGCTTGCTTCGGAGAGATCTGGTGACGGAGGTAGTGGACTCAAGGAAGAAAAGAGTAGTGTTGGTGATGATGATGGTCGTCATAAACAAGAGATTATTGTCGAGGTGAAGATTAATATTATTCTCTTCCTAATTAATATCCAGCTATTTAATTTAAGGGCCATCAGTTTTAACTATTAAATGACAAAAACATCTTTCTTTCTATATATAAATCTTTTTGTTTTTTTGTAAGCATATATACATCTTAATTTGTGATATAGTTCATGTTGGATTTGGTTTTTTCTGGGAATCGTTTGAGATTTTCATAAATGAGCAATCGATGAAATTAAATAGAAATTATAGAATAATCATGTTTAAAGTATAATTAGTACTATTGTCCAATAATTTGATCATTTTAATGTTGATTCCTCCTTAATCACCCCCCCCCCCCCCCCCCCTCTCTTCTGTCTATATTATTTTCCAAAATTTAAACATATTTGATTTTTTTGGGGGGGTCTTCTGCCTACGAGGCAAATAATCTTCACAAGAAATTCAATTCGATTAGTTAGGGCATAATATTGTAAGTTTTAATATGCTTTTATTTTGAAAACAGACTCATCATCATCCTGATCAGTAATTTGTTTATCCTAAAATCGCAACCTATAACATTAATCTTTATGAATTTGTTTGGTATAATTCATACTAAATATAAATATAATTCATAGCTCCATGATGATTTATTTGTTAGCAATAAAAGAAAAAAAAAAAAAAAGATGATGTATATATATCTACAACTTGAACAATACATTTATGAAAGTAGTATTGAATTAGTCAACTCGAAGATAAGATTTATATTCAAAAGAAACCGTCAATATTAACGTCTATTAGTTTAAGTTGTAAGGAAATTATTTTTTTTAAAATTAATCTCAGTGTAAGGAAATTAATTTCCTATGAACAAGATTTTAAATTCGAGTTTTGTGACTAAAAATAAATAAAGTGAAAGAGCTTTACTCCCTTAAAAGAATTGATCTTATTCGGTACATATTAATCAAGAAGTAATATCTTTTGAATAAGTTTGTACTGAAAGTCTTAAACCATTTTTTTTAAAATAAATCTTAAACCAAAAGTTAAAGAAAGCTGTTGGTTGAGAAATTAATACAAATGTCCAATCATACATGTCATTTGCAAAAATTATTGAAAACATTATCTTGTACTAGCATAGTACTGAAAGGGTAATTTCAATAATTAACGGACCTCTGATAAGAGTTGACCCATGCATGTGCCTGAAAAGAAAATTAATGATATCCAACTCAATGATAATTCATCCTGCACGTGCAAGTTAAAACCAATAGATTCTCACTGGACCAAATAAGAAAGGGAAGGATTCTGGATATCAGTTTCTAAATAGTCATATATTTCCTCATTGAATAGAATTGCTCACATTTACTTCCTTTCATTTCCTCATTGAATAGAATTGCCAGCAATCAAAAGTACTCCCAAATTTTTTATTTTATGTAGAAGGAAATTAACAGTTGGAAAAACCTAACTGAATGCTTGCATCCATGAAACATATAGAGAAAAGTATGTAACAAAAAAATTACATGCATATTTATTTGATGAATATTGTTGGTGCGATATATACAGGAACCACCTGTGGCTAATACCGAAAGATCCATACTGGAGGCTGGACCTAGGACATCCCCAAACAAAAAGGAAGAGGTTAAATTTTATAATGATACAATTAAATTTTAATTTTTAATTTGTCCCCTCATTTTCACTGTTCAGGAACTAATTATAAGAACAATTAGTACTCATATATGTATCTATGGCTGTTTGTAGGTTGATGATCAGCTTGAGACTGCTAAAGCTGAAATGGGTGTGGTGAGAGAAGAAAATGAACGGCTAAAGATGTGTTTGAACAAGATAATGAATGAATATCGGACACTAGAAATGCAATTTCAAGATATACTTAAGCAAGGGACAAAAAAGATTAATGATGATAACCATGAAGAAATATTAGAGGAATCGGATCTTGTTTCCCTCAGTCTTGGAAGAGTTCCGAGCAATATTCCAAGAAGTGACGAGAAAATGAAGGTTTCTAAAGCATTGAAGGATGATGAAGGGTTTAACGAAGAGTTGACTCTTGGACTAGAGTGCAAATTTGAAACATCAAAGTCAGGAAGCACAACTGAAGCTTTGCCTAATCATCCAAGCCCAGAAAATAGTTCTGAAGTACCAAAGGAAGAAGCTGGGGAGAGTAAGGAGGCACTCAAGACAATGAGAGACACAGAGGATGAAGTTGCTCAGGAAAATCCTACGAAGAAACCTCGAGTTTGTGTTAGAGCAAGATGTGACACTCCAACAGTAAATCTCTCTTCTTTCAGCTAGCTCATTATATTTAATTAGCCTCTATTGTCAAGTATGATATAGTAATTTACCTACACATGAGAAATGATATTTTCACGCCCTCTCTAATTTTTACATTAATAGAATCCTCTAGGGGTTGATTCTTGAACAGTTTTAAAATATAGAAAGCTACTTGTTTACGCTTTGATATTAATTACTTGAAACAGATGAATGATGGATGCCAATGGAGGAAATATGGACAAAAGATTTCAAAGGGAAACCCTTGCCCTCGAGCTTACTATCGTTGCACAATTGGACCATCATGCCCAGTAAGAAAACAGGTATCTACATACACATTGTCATTGAGTTTCAATTTAGCACAAAGGAAAATAATTCTTGACACAATCATGTGTAAATTCTATGACAAATTTGAAATTCTCTTGTGGTAGGTAATTTATAGAAGCACTATCTTGATGTACATATATATATATATTTCAGGTGCAAAGATGTGCTGATGACATGTCCATTCTAATCACCACCTACGAAGGGACCCACAACCACACTCTTCCACCTTCAGCTACTGCCATGGCATCCACAACTTCCGCAGCTGCTTCCATGCTCCTCTCTGGTTCATCAACCTCTAACTCTGGCTCAGTGCCTTCAGCAACAACCAATCTCCACGGCCTCAACTTTTATCTCTCAGATGGTTCAAAACCAAGGCAACTATACCTCTCCAACCCTGCACTATCATCTTCTCCTTCACACCCAACCATCACTCTCGACCTCACTTCACACCCAGCCTCTTCCTCTTCATCATCACCCTTTGTCAGATTCAACCAACCCAGATACCCCTCTTCCTCAAGCCTAAGCTTCAGTAGCAACGGGTTCCTCAACAATAATAACACTCAACCATATAGTAACAACAGCAACATGAACATCCTTAGTAGTGTAAACTTTGGAAGACAACAAATGGAAAATATGTACCAAACCTACATGCAAAAGAACAACAACAACAACAACACAAGTGATTCTATATCTGCAGCAACGAAAGTGATAACAGCAGACCCCACTTTTCAGTCAGCTTTGGCAGCAGCGCTTACTTCGTTTATTGGTGGAAGCACCACGCGAGGAGGTGGAGAAAGTTTAGGTTTGGGTCAGAAAATGAAGTGGGGTACTGGTGAGGTGTTTCCACCAGCGTCTAATAATCCTTCAACTTCTTCGAATAAAGTCAATGGTTGTGCATCGAGCTTCTTGAACAAAACGCCCCCCGCGAATAATACACAGACGAAAAGTTTGATGTTTCTGCCGCCCTCGTCTTTGCCCTTTTCTACCCCCAAAAGTGCATCTGCATCTCCATCTCCTGCTGATAATAGCGACACCACCAATTAATTGGTCATATTTCTATCCCTATAGCTATCTACCTAGCTAGATACTTTATTTTAATTTTTTCAATTTTATTTTTCTTGGATTGCATTGATGTAATTAATTAAGATGCTAAGTAAAATTTAGCATAGACACGTAAATAAATTATGAACATATATAGATCTTTTTCCCTTGATTTTTGGGATGAAATACGCTATCGAAAATTGAGTCAAAAGCTACTGCACCAATAAAATAACTTGGGAGTTGTCGTTGTGCAGTAAAGGATTACCAAGCACACTTTCCCTCATATTTTGGACTTGGAAATTTCAGAATCTTTCCTTAATTAGTTAATTTGCAGGGCGGTTGACTTTATCTAAGTCAGTAACTGCGGCTCTTCCTACCTATTACAGTATAACGCATGTTTGGTTTGATATCTCAATGAAGAACTCATAATTATATGTAGCTTCTACATTTCAGACATGATTTTATTGCTTCTCAACACTGTTTTTTGAATTTAGCAAGGAGCCAACTCAGCCAAGGACCTTTGGGATTTATGATAAATCATCTGCTGGCACTGTTGTTTGATCCTGACAATGTCCCCTGGAGAGTTGGATTATGATTAAATTGTGATGGTGCTGCTTAGTGCTTATCATGTTGGAGAGCATTATTCATAGTTTCCTTTCGTGTAACCTTGGCAATAATAAAGAGAGTTTTCGCTTTGGGTCTGTTTGGGTAAATAGATTAATTAAGGGTCGTTAATTAAGGGTTTGTTTGGGTAAATAGGTTATTCATGTTGGAGGTTTACAACGTTTCTTGTTCAACCAATTGAGTAATGATAGTTTGTTACATATTAAAAAGAGTGTGGTGTAAAATAACTTAATTAGTGATTATTTTTCAGAGATTTTAAAAAGAGAAAAAACTCATTTATGTTTCCTTACAATAACAAAAATTATTTTTTAAAAAAACTATTTTTATGAGATACTATTCAAAATAGTTTCTAATTTTGATAAATTTTATATTCATTTCATCTTCAGATTATTTTGAAAATTAAATTAAAACGAATGCATAGAAAAAATTTAAAAGTGGTTTTTTTTAAGTAATTTTTAAATGTTTGTTGAATAAGTACTTATCATATAGAGAGTAAGTATTTATGTATAAGTTATTTTTATAATAAAAAAAGAAAATAGGATAAAATTATTTTTAGAGAAAAAAGGCTATGTACTGACTGTGTAAAAAGTTTTACATTGTCATCCAATCACAACTCATTATGTATGGTAAGTTTGTTGACTTTTAAAAAATTATCTTAAAAATTATACCAACGGTGATTTGTGTAACATCCTAAATCTGGGTTTACTTATACTTTGTTTATTTTAATAAAATGTGATTAATCTATTTAAGTTCGCAATCGTTCGAACATGAAAGATACAAGAATTTAAACGAAAATAGCAGTAGATTTTAAAACGTTTTCAAACTCAACTCGTCGTAAAATAATTTAGCGCAAAACCGCATTATATAAACTTCACATAACCATTATATCGGAAATAAACATTCATCAAAATAAAAACGTAAAATAGATATAACGAGGTGTACCTCTTTGGCCACCAATATATATATATATATATATATATATATATATATATATATATATATATATATAAGTTTCTGAGTGTAAGGGTTAGAAGTGTCTCACGCACAAGATTAATATCATGTACAACCCAAGTCTAAAGTAGTAAATAAACCGAAATAAGAAAATATATTACTGAAACAACATACAAATTTTCTGAATCTAGGCCTACCCATATCAAAATACAAAAGAAGGGAAAAACCTATGACTCAGAGCAGTCATCTCTAAATCATATCCCTGTGTCAGACTATAGAGAAAAGATGTCAAAGAAATCTCTAGCAAGACTCCTGAGAAGAGATCTCATGGCCCTCGTCCATGGGATCTTCCTTGGGATCCTCATCGAGATCCTCCTCCATCGGCTCAGGATCCTCCTCCGGGTCCTCCTCAGGGTCCTCCTCCGAATCCTCCTCAGGGTCCTCCTCCTCCTCAATGTCATTGCCTTTTACGGTTGCCCCCATGACCACTCCGCGATGAGCACCTGTCCCAACCGGAAGCAACCTAGGGCGGAAGGGAGGAAGCGCTGACCTCGGGGTAATGTCGTCGAAAGGTGTGGCGTCTGGATCAGTGTGAGGAAGAGACTGGTCATCTGATGGCGGATCAGAAAAAGATGAGGATGACGACTCAGAAGTGTCTGAAGAAAGCTCCACAATCTCCACGGGCGCAGTATGACGATAGTACGGTGCAGTAGGCTGAGTAAACCACAAAAAGAAGTCGTAGTATGTCAGTTGTACAAACTAGAGTGTGATTGGCACCACCCCAAAATGTATGTGGCCCACGAAGTGATCCTCGTCGAGTACCCCGTCGTGGGTCCAGTGACCATCAAGTGTCACTATCCATACCCTCGTGGAGGGCCTCCGCTGAGCCATCGGTATCTGGAAAAATAAAGGTATGGAATGAGTCCCTCTCCTCTACTAAACTAACAAACAAATGACCGACTGTAACACCCCTTTTTACTATTAAAGATTTTCTTATTAATTAAGAAATTTGTGAAGTAATTCAATATCCAATTATTGAAAATAGCCTTTATAATTCGGAAAGATTTGTTTTTCCTTTAAAAAGGTTGTTACTTAAAACTCCAAACAAAATCATCCCCAATAACTTATTAATATATAAAAATTCCTTTTAATGAAATATCAGTCTTAATAAATCAGATTCATTTTATAAGACATTAACTTCGATGCAAACTATGAAACATAACAAAATCTTCTTTAATTAAAAAATCCTCAGATCCAGCATTATATTATTCTATTACACTGAATATATTCATGCATTTGCCTTCTTGAAATTTAACACATTATTCATTTGAGCCACGTATAAAGAGTTATACATCATAATATTAAAACCAAGTCTAGCCCTTTTTATACAAGAAAGTACTAAGACTCAGAGCAGTGACTCAATGAAAATTTTAAAAATACCCAATTAACCCAAGTAACATCCTAGAAGGATCCTCTTCTTTCTCTTAAAACATCCACTCGTGTTCACAGTGCTTGTTGTAGCCTTTCGTTCCATCTTTGTTGTCTGCATAAGATCATTTGTCTAAATCTGAAAAATAAAGGCGTATGGAGTGAGTCTCTCTCCTCCTTTAAACCAACAACCAAACGACCTTCCGGTCTCAAACAAACATACAATATCAACCACTTCACAGTGGTGCTCTCACGAGTCTCACTCGAAACCTATTCGTTTCCACAACTATTCTTGTAAATTATTTCACACTGGCCAGCTGCCACTGGAACTTCCAAAACTCAGTGGTCTTACATATTTTTGAGTTGGATGACTGTTGGGAGTACACCCTTCACCATGGTACAATGGCGGGCTCTCACCAACCGATGATGGCTCGTATTTTTGTCAGGGTGGCCGAGTCAGCTACGTGATCTATCGTCACAACTCAGTGTCTTACCCTCCAAGAACAACCTGCCTTACGATCATCTCCCAGGTACCAACTGTGGTCATCCATTACTCCAAGGACTGACTCCTCAACACTCTCTCACAGAGTTTATTTTCTTTCTTCATCGCATGTGGGTTTCCCGCTGCACATGGTACAGGTGCGGACGAATTGACGCCGAGCTAAAGGTACCACCTCTACGCTCACATATGCATATATAAATAAGGACTTTGCCTTTATCGCTACATCGTAACGATCTCATCACCTCAAGTGACGCGTCATTCGCAATCCGACCTTGGTTCACAGATAACTCGCAGCTGAAATATCCCACGCGACCTTTCACAGGTTTGTGTGAGCTTTTCTACCAAAGGTACTCGACGGCGGTCTTCAATCAACATATGTCCCAGACATACAACACGGAGATCAAACTCTCCCACTATCACAGTGGTTAAACATTACGACCCCGTCATCTCACAAGCACAATGCTCACCGTAGATAAAGCCTCCACACGACCTGTCTCGCAATTATCCATTCAAGCTTTGTCCACGAACAAATCCGTTCAATCGTCTCACACGACTTAGCGTTGGAGGTTCCTTCCTCCTTTCGGTTCTCACCACGATTCGGACAATCACAATTCACAAACTTTCAAACACATGTGCGTATCGCACTTTACCCAATCATGACCCACATCATGATTCTTAACTGTCTTACTTTGTTTTATGAAAATCCTCACCCACTCTCACATTTTATGCTTATTTCAGTTATTTTGTCCAAATCCATGCAAAGGTCCTAAATTCCTTTCTAAGTCCAAACATCCGGCATCCTCCATGTGCATAGATAATTCCTAATTACCAATCCATAATGTTATTAAGTTCACACTCTTAATTATAGTTGATTCACTATTGCTCATAGTGAATATTATTGATTACTAGAATAACCTTCTAGTATTCACAAATGTACTCCATTTGGAGTTCATTTGCTCCCACACAAGAATGAATTATTCTCGTTCCCACAATCAACAAACCATCACAAGCAATTCACATGCACAAACAAATTCCAGCACTCTTTGCCCGATGATCACATTCCTCCCGGTCTCCAATTCACAGTTAATAATAGAACAATCATTAATAATCAATAATTCAATAACTCAACATAATCCATTAAACAACATCATACACACATTTTCTATAGGAATTTCCCTTTTGAGGTGAAATATCCATTAGCAAGTCCAACGAATGACATTAGGCATAATTACGAAATCACTTAATTAATTTTCATGCATATACTTATAGCTGTACATACATACCAAAAATTATTTGACCTAGCAAATTAACTTAGAATTTCGTGAAATTTTACAGGAACATAATACATCACATATATTTCATCATATAAATTTATCTCACGAAAATTTAACCCACAAATATTATTTTTGAATTAAAAACAGTATCTGCACATGCTCTGTAAAACACAATTCCCTATTTTTAGAAAATAGCATATCAAATTCGTTTTATGTGAAATTTTACATAGAATATCTCCAACATGTGGATCATCACATATAATTTCCTCAGTATCAAAAACAAACCAAAAATACCCTTTTTGAATTTTTAAATCATTTCTGTCTCAGAACAGAGTCTCCCATATAAAAACATAAATAATTACCAAAATTTCCTATAAAATTCCGATAAAATTCACAGATGTTCTACATAATTCAAATAAGTTTACAAATTTTTCTCATAGCCAAATTCGCTCAAAAATGATATTTTCCCCATTTAAATTCTCCACTGTCCAGTTTTCGTTTTTCACAACAATAATTTTCTAAAATTACTTCCCGACTTTTCCTAACCTTGAAAAAATTCATAGATAACCCTCATAATACATAAAATGAACTCATGGTTCCAGTTTTCCAAAATCATGTCCCAAAATTCTTGTAAAAATCAAAACAGTCCCATTCTCAGAATTAACAGTTTTTGAAAATAATTCCGGTAAAAATAGTTACAGTGCTCAAAAAAATCTGAGAAAAATACCACGACATCCAGAGGCATCAAAACATAGGAAAATATATTTATATCATCAAAAACATGCACGAAAACCGAGACGAAAAATCAACACAGTCACAGAACCCAAATCACAAGTAGCTTATTTCGGATTTTCAACATTATTTACAGACCATCAACAACAGCCACAATCCATATTTAACAAGAAAATAAGGAAATAGCTTAGGGAAAAAAAAGAAACTCCTCCATACCTCGATGAAATCGAAATCCAATCGGTTGGTTTTGAAGCTTTTGAACTCCTCTCTAACATATCCAAGATTAATCGGTAGAAACTTTGATTTGGATGCTCAAATATTAGTGAGAAGATGCAGAGAGAGAGAAGGAGCACAGAGAACACAGCTTCGGCACGAGGAAGAAAAAAATGAAAAAAAATTAGAAGCATCGTGAACTTTGAAAGTCGGTATGATTTTTTTTCAATTTTGCTATTTGCACCAACCCTTCCTCTAAGGACACCCCTCTTCTCTTTTTTTTTTTTTTTCTACAACTTACGGAACTCACGTAAAAATTTCGAAAATCCTCACAATAATACTAACTATATTTTAATTACTCAAAAATATATTTTCTTATTTAAAAGAAACAAATTTCAATTAAATCATAGCTCAATCACACAAATATATATTTATTGAGTTGTAATTTTTAGGGTGTTACACCGACGATCTCAAGCAACATACAGCAATCAACTACGTTGCAAAGATGCTCTCACGAGTCCCACTTGAAGTTCCTGATCTATTATACTATTTCTCTAGATCATACCATCTCAACATAACTCAGGCCCGCTGCCACTGGAACTCCCAGAACTTAGTGGACTTACACAATTTAAGTCAGATGACTTGCTGGGAGTACACCCTTCACCACGGTACAATGGCAGGGCTCTCACCAACACGGTTGTGCCTCGCATTTGTCGGGATTGCCAAGTCGGCACTGTGGAAACACGACCATAAACTCAGCGCCAGATCCCCAAGAAACAACAAGTCAGTGAGCACACCTCAGGTACCACTCTGTGAGGTCATCCAATCTCTGAGGACTGACTCCTCAACCACTCTCTCTCATCGGGTTCATATCTTATAGGTTGGTGTGACTTCTTTGCCAAAGGTACCGAACGACGGTCTTCCACGACGTATGTCCCCGACATACCATACGGAGATCCACTCTCCACCACCACAGTAGTCACACATTCCGACCCCATTCCTCACGAGCATATTGCTCACCACAGGTGAAGCCCCCACACAACCTATTCCACAATTGTCCATTCAAGCTTTGTCCACGAACAAATTTGTTCAACTGTCTCACACGACTTAACGCTGGAGGTTCCTTCCTCCTTTCGGTTCTCACCACGATTCAGACAATCACAATTTATAAACTTTCAATCATATGTGCATATTGCACGTTACCCAATCATGACCCACATCATGATCTTAACTGTCTTACTTTGTTTTATTGAAATCCTCACCCACTCTCATGTTTTATGCTTACTTAAGTCATTTTGTCCAAATCCATGCAAGGGTCCTAGATTTCTTTCTAAGTCCATTATCCGATGTCCTCCGTGTGCATAGGAATTTCCTAGTTATTAACTCATAAGATTATTAAGTTCCCACTCTTTGATTATAATTAATTCACTATTGCACATAGTGAATGTCCTCAATTACTAGAATAATTTTCTAGCATCTACAAGTGTACTCCGTTTGGAGTTCACTTGCTCCCATACAAGAATGAATTATTCTTGTCCCCACAACCACAAAACATTGCAAACAAGTCACATGCACAAGAAAATTTCAGCACTCGTTGCTCGAGGATCACGCTTCTCCCGGTCTCCAATTTACTGTTAATAACATAATAATCATTAACAAACAATAATTCAATAATTCAACATAATCTATTAAACAACATTGCACACACATTTTCAATAGAAATTTTCCTTTTGAGGAGAAATGTCCATTAGCAAATCCAACGAATGACATTAGACACAATTACACAATTAAATTTCATGCATATACCTATAGTTGTGAACACATACCAAAAATTATTTAACTTAGTAAATTAACTTAGAATTTCTTGAGATTTTACAGAGACATAATACATCACATATATTTCATTATATAATTTTTTTTCCCAAAAATTCCACCCATAATTATTATTTTTGAATTATTTATGGTTGCTGGACAGGCTCTGTAAAGTGCACTTCTACATTTTTGGTAAAAATAAATCAATTTTTTTTTCCTTTCAGCTTTACAGGAAATATACCCAACATGTGGGACAACACATATAATTTTCTCAGTCTCAAATACCTACCGAAAATGCCCTTTCTGCATTTCTCAAACATTATTGCCCCAAAACAGAGTTTTCCATATGAAAATGCAAATAATTACAAAAAGTATTCACAAAATTCTGAGAAAATTCATAGGTAGTCAAAATAGTTCAAATAGTATTAAAAAAATTTATCAAATCAAAATTCTTATAAAAAGATATTTTATACATTTAAATACTCTGCTGTCCAATTTTTTTGGTTTTCACAACATTAATTTCCTAAAAATGCTTCCCGATTTATTCTGACTTTAAAAAAATTCAGGGATGACCCTAATAACATATAATTCTAATTCATGAGCCCATTTTTCCAAAAAAATATCCCAAAAGTTTTATAAAATTCGAAACAGTACCTTTTACAGAATCAACAACATTTGAAAATAGTTCCAAAAAAAATAGTTCCACTGTTCATAAAATTCTGAAAAAAATACCATGGTATCCAGAGGTGCCAAAACATAGGAAAAAATCTTTACATTGCAAAATAATTTACGAAAATATTTTCGAAAAAATTGAAAACAGATGCAGTGCACAATTGAGAAACAACACATTTCAACATGTTTCACATACTCTTGAGACACCCATGGTGTCAAGAGACTTACAATCACATGAACAGCCCAAAAATATCAAGAAAAATAAGAAATAGCTTAGGAAAAATAGAAACCCCTCCATACCTCTTTGGTTCCTCACTTTAAAGAAGCAAAAATGGTGTTGTTGGGTAGCCCTTGCCCTCCTCAACAATATATCCGAATTTAATCGGTGAAAACTTTGATTTGAGTACTTGAATCTTAGAGAGAAGTGCAGAATTTTAGAGAGAAGGAGGAGAAAATAAGAAACTTATGGAAGAAGAAAAAGTGAAATGAGAGAAAAACTTTCTTGCACCATATAAAAAGGAAGAGAGAGGAAAGTGAAACTTTTCAAAAAAATTCCCCCCATGTCCTTAGTTAGGGTTTTATTTTTGAGTTGGGCCCACATGGGCCCACTAGGTATAGGGTTAGGGTATTTTCCAGTTTAGGATTTTGGATCTCTGCGGGATTTAGTCATCTGGGTCTTTAATCAACCAGAAATTTGTTTTTAATTCACTCTCATTCTATTTAATATTTTTCTAAAGCATATTTAATTAATTAATTAAATCTTCACTAAATTTATTTTCATCAATAATTGTATTTCTTTAATTAATTAAACACTAAGAATTAATCCAACAGTGAAATAATTAATTAAAGCCATAAACTATGTACTTGACTTTAATTCATACAAAGTTTAATTATTTTCATTTAATGAAAATAATTTCACAGATACTTAATTGAAATAATACAGCTTCACATATGACAGACATAACGAGTGTAAATTTTTTAGGGTGTTACAATTTGTGATTGGATGACTGTGTAAAATAGTTTTACATTGTCAGTGTATTACCATTAAACTCTTTTTCGTAAGCTTTCCTATACAATAATATGAGCATTTATATATCATAACTAAATTGTAAAATAAGTTCTTTCAAATACCTCTTTATTAATACATCATTAGTGTAATATTATTTTAATTATAGATGATTTTTACTATCCAAACTGAGGATATTTCAATAATATATATTTTAATATCTTTCTATGTTTTACAATAAATTTAATAGTCAGTCATTAATCACACTAATGATTTTTAATTATCCTGAGAGGTGTGGAAAGATGTTTGAAGCATCTCTTTTCTTTTCATCCTTTTGTCTGCTTTTGAAATATAGTTATACCTGTCCGTTATTTTATTTTTTTTAAGGTAGAAAAACATTTCATAGTTTATGTGATTGTGGTAGGTCTAATTTAGAAAAATTTATTCATAAATTTATTTTGTCAAAAAAAAATTATTCTGTAAAAAAAAAATTAGAAAAATTTATTGATAAATATTTACAAGAGAAGAAAATAAATAAATTAAGAAGGTAAAATAAATTATTTTTTTCATAAAGTTAAAATTAATTTATATATCTTATTTATGGAATAGTCAAATGAATTGGAAGCTTCAAAAAAGTGAAGGTATAAGTTAAAATTAACTTATGAAAAAAATTGGTTTATTTAACTTATTTAATTTATTATATTTTATCCTTTCGTGAGTGTTTAGAATGAATTCCTTTAATCATGGCATACATTTTAATTTAAAATTATAATTAAAATTAATTCAGGCACATCTATCAATTATATTCGATGATTTAATCAAAATTAATTTTACTCAACATATATAAATAGGCCATAATCGATCCATATCCTTCCACCTTTTATAGGTGCCAACTTGCCATTGCCCACCCATCCTTCCACCTTTTTTTTTCTTCTCTTCTACACGCAGTTATGTGTTCTTCATTAATTACTGGCAAAGGGAGAAGTGAAACTTGGTTCGAACTTAAAGTAACCCCCACTCCTTCATTTCTTTATTTTTTATTATTACCTCGTTTTACCCTTGCTTTTTATTTTGAAGTCTTTTGCTGTCCTTCTTTGCATCTTCTAAGAAGTAGAGACTAAAGAGGAATAGCATTGAAAGTCTGAAGCAAACAAGGTTGAAAAGTCCGGCATTATATCTCTTCTTCCTTTTTTTTTATATTAATTTTATATATTTTTATCCTCTTTTTATTCTGACATCTTTGTTTGTCCCCAAATTTTATTTTGTTCCTTCAGAATTTTTTTTCTTAAATCTCACTATTTAACACTGTGATTTGTATAGAGAGGTGAGGTTGCAACAAAATATATTATAAATTAATTTGTTGTGATTAGTATTGGTTATTGAAATTTTCAAAGATAAATTTATGCTGATTTGTATTGGTTATTTTATGTGATTAGTATTTTTTAAATGTGATAAGTGAGTGAATTCATTTAATATATCTGCGGTGTTGATTTTTTTTTTTTTTTCATGCAACGACTGTAAAATATCTTTTTTGAAATTGACTTTTAACACTGATTTAGTTCAGGGAATATATGATAATATTACCCAGATGGTTGTAACCAAGAAAAGAATATTATCTGAATGGTGGATACATAGATATGAATTAATGTGATGCTCAGTGCCACACACATCGGTTTCTCTCTCCGTCAATCATTGTTGTAGGCAAATGCTAACAGGAGACATTAAGATATTGGTTAAGAAATTAAAAGGATAAAGATTTTTATTGAAATGTATAAAATTGTGTTGTTTATAATTTTTTTTACGCTCTCTTATAATTTTTACACTAAATACTTTCTCTTTTTAGTTCCTTAATCAGTGTCCTAAAATTTTTTTTACGCTCCCCTATAATTTTTACACTAAATACTTTCTCTTTTTAGTTCCTTAATCAGTGTCCTAAAGACACTAGTCAGCTAGATCCATTGTTATATTATATATTTGATTGATAAATAATTCTGAAAGTCCCAGTATACGATGTTACATGTTGATTAAGATTTATCTTGTCTTCCTGTTTTTAGAGCCAAATTAAGCGACGCAACGCAACTGTCTCATTTTTAATTAAGGGCCCAAAATAGTAGTGTACGCATATATGAAAGCAGATAGTTTAATTGTGACTAAGTGTTGAAATGAATATTAGTATCACAGTGAGTTCTAAAAATTGAAGCTTGTAGATTACGTACTAGAGATATCTTGTAATTAAATCTCTAATTACAATCATTAAAAAAAATATAAAATATATACTCTGAAAGATTAAGAGATGTCATGTATGTTAATGGGAAAGATATATAATATTATATAAATATAAATTAAGAAAATTTTCTGTAGTGTAAAAAAATAAAGATACCAAAGAAATTTTTATTAAATCTCGTAAGTGTGAGTGTAAACGCGCCCATATAATAATTATAAGGGTTAACTAAGTTTTTTGTCACTAATTTTTTTCAAAATTCGAATTTTAGTCCCTAAAAAAAAGTTTGACAAGTCAAAGTCCCTAAACTTTTTAAAAATTTGATTTTTGGTCCCTTAACAAATGTTTTACCAGTCAAAGTCCCTAAACTTTTTTAAAATTTAATTTTTAATCCCTAAACTTTTTAAAAATTTGATTTTTAGTTCTTGAAACCCCATTAAATAAATAAAATAATGGGGTTCAAACTTTTGTTCAGGAACTAAAAATCGAATTTTTAAAAAGTTTATGAACTAAAAATCAAATTTTTAAAAGGTTTAGAAACTTTGACTGGTCAAACATTTGTTCAGGAACTAAAAATCAAATTTTGAAAAAATTTAGAGACCTTAACCAATCAAACTTTTGTTTAGGGACTAAAAATCAAATTTTAAAAAAATTTAAGGATTAAAAACATAATTAACCCCTTTTTTACTGGAAAAAACATAATTAACCCTAATTATAATTATATTTGACAATTGACATCATAAGTCCATTGAAATGCTTTGAAGAAGACTTTTGCTATTTACTTTCCTCTTTTTTTTCCTATATACACTCCCCCAATTGTTTCTTTTAAATTTTTTATTATCTTAAACACTTTTTTATATCCAAAACACAAAAACACCCCCCCCCCCCCCCCCCCCCACACACACACACAATAAAAACCGTGAGCGCTTTAAAACGTATGTTGTGGAATGCAATTTTAAAAAAAGACTATAAAATTTGAAAGAAAAAAAATTATATAGAACATTGAAAGAAATTAAAAAAAAGATAATTATAAAAAAAATTAGAAACTATAAAATTAAAAAAAACTAATGTTTTAGTCCCTACATTACACGAACTTATTCAGATTTTCACTACCTTATTTATATAGTCAATAGAAAGAAATTTGAAGAAAAAAAATAAAGGATTATATAGCACATTGAAAGAAATTTTAAAAAATAGATAATTATAAAAAAAATTAGAAACTATAAAATTAAAAAAAAAAAAGATAAGGGAAGATGTAACTTTAATTTTTTTTAATATTTACTTTGAAAATTGAAAAGTAAATTGGATTAAGAATTTAAAATTATTGATGATAGAGAGAAATATTCGGAATTAATAAATAGACTTAGAAAAAACTGATAAAATAAAAGATTAGAGACTATAAAATTTGAAGAAAAAAAAGATAAGGGGATGTAACGATGTAATTTTCATTTTTTTAATATTAACTTTGAAAATTGAAAAGTAAATTGAATTAAGGATTTGAGATTATTAATGAAAGAGAGAAATTTTCGGAATTAAAAAACGGAGTTAGAAAATCTGATAAAATAAATATTAAAAAAAAAAGATAACATCATATAAAGAAGTGAATGAATGTAGTTATAGAAATATTGTGAATGTGAGTAGTTACATAAATTGATAAAAGAAATTTTAGGAAAGGTCGAAGAAGCATATACATAGTAAGAGAGTGAATTACACCACGAACGTATTCAAATGAGAATGAATGTGAGGGACAGTGAGGAGATGAGTGAGGAGAGTGGAGTAATGTGATATAAAGAGATAGACTTATTCATTTGTATGTATAAGTAGATTTCTAAAAACATAATTAATATTTTCTTACTTTTTTAAAGTAACAGATATTTTGAAATAAATTAAAACACTCAATGAAAAAGGAGGAGTACTAATTGATTAATTAATTAATTGTAATTTTATCACTAGTTGATGAATGATATTAACATAAACCTCATAAAAATAGTTTTTTTTTTTTGGAAAAATATATGAATAATTTTAAAATATTTTGTAAAACTTTCTTACTAATTGTTCTATCTTTCAAATAAAGAAAATATTTTTTTTTTGACAGAAAAGAAAATATTGAATATTTTTAATTTATAATTTTTTTTCATTTAATACTTTCTTGTAGGACAAAATTAGGTATAACATTATTCCACAAAAATACTGTATATACGATATTTTAAACGGAGTGTGGGGAAGGGTGATTAGACCCTATACCATACAATTACACCACGCTTCTGAGAATGAATATCGTAAGATCGAAGCAATAACCTTTTTCTCTGCCGCCACTGGTTTCGATCCCTTTAATGCTCTTGCGTTTTCCTTTCACTACCCCATTCGGTACTCACACACACATAACGGGTCACTCAATTTCTTCTTCCTCTTCTTCATCCATTTTTAATTTAATTGCTTTTTTATTATTATTTGTTAATTTTGTTGTTTTGTTTGTTCGAATTTTCGTTTTTTATGACCTGAATGGTTGATGATTGCTACAGAGGGTGGATCTACATCAAAGCCCCCTTTTTTCAATGTTTCTTAGAAATTCCCACTCTTTTTTTATTTTGGGGTTTGTTGTTCTGTTGCCGATGAAGCTGTAGTATGAGATTAGTGAAAATTTAATTGTTTTTTTTCCTGTATTTGGTGTGAGATTATTGCCCTAGGAATGATTGTGAAAATTTTGAGAGTTAAACTCTCGAATTATATCTTCAAATGTGTTCTTAGTATTACCCCTCATTTTCCACGTGTATGGTCTACGTTGGAATCTGAATTGGCCTGTTGGTTCATTGGTAGTGTCTCTTAGGCTTATAGTGAACTAGGTTTTGCCTTTTTTTTTTTTTTTTTTTGTTGTTGTTGTTGTTGAAAAGAAAATTGAAGTCATTTTTGTTTTCTCTTTGTGTCTGTTAGTTTTTCTAGGTGGTAGCAATGTCGACTTCTGCTAGGAAGAGGCTCATGAGAGATTTCAAGAGGCTGCAACAAGACCCGCCTGCTGGAATCAGTGGTGCCCCTCAGGATAACAACATAATGCTGTGGAATGCTGTCATATTTGGGTGAGTTGAATTGAAATTGGATTAGGATGTACTCTTCTGTTTACTTGTATGATATAGTCACTTTGTTTATTTCATTTTTTTCCCGCTTCGTTTAAGTATGGATGGATAAGCAATTTCTGCTTTCTTGTCTGCTTTGGATTGCAGTCCTGATGATACTCCATGGGATGGAGGTGAGTCTGTCCTTTTACCATGGTTCCTATCTTGAAACAATTTTGACACATGTTGACTCAGTTATTTAGCCATCTTGTACATTGCATGCAATTTTAATGGTCCTGTTATTTTAGATGATCTTGCTTTGTGAATGGTATTGTATTAGGATTATGTTGCAAGGAATATTGCATTCCTTCCATTCTTTAAAATTATCTTAAAATTGAGAATTTGTTTACAACTAGCATGTAGATGTTGCTTGGTGG
The DNA here is from genome assembly GCA_026413185.1 of Pueraria montana var. lobata. NCBI lineage: Eukaryota > Viridiplantae > Streptophyta > Magnoliopsida > Fabales > Fabaceae > Pueraria > Pueraria montana. The sequence goes on from CM048649.1 coordinate 60,580,339, forward strand.
TTTGATGGTATCTTGTTTTACTTCTCTCTTTTTGTTTTTGGTTTCCAATGGGTAAAGACTTGGTTGTTGTTGTCATCATTGTTTTCTTTTTGGTTTCTAATATGGTGATATTAATTCTAATTTCTGTCTATTATATTGTCTTATGTTTCTGTTAGAGTTGATGACTTAGTGGAATTTGTTGTTGTTATGTTTCTGTTAAAGATTGCATTTACATTTATGAATATATTTTGTTAAACTAAAAAATAAAATCCTCATGAAGCTGTATTATGGTTTGGAAAAGTTAAATGAAAATTGGGTGCTCATAGTCAGATAATCTTTATTTCTATACTTGGAAGTCATATTTTTTCTCTTAACCTTATCACAATAATGTCTGCATATTTTGAGTTATCCAGGCACGTTTAAGTTGACTCTCCAATTTACTGAGGATTATCCAAACAAGCCACCAACTGTACGATTTGTCTCTCGAATGTTTCATCCAAACAGTAAGTTTTAGGTGGAAAAGATTAATCTTCCTATCCATAAATTACCTATCTAGCTACTAATATCATTTTTCTACTCTGGGAAGTTTATGCGGATGGAAGTATTTGTTTGGATATATTACAAAACCAGTGGAGTCCTATATATGATGTAGCTGCTATACTCACTTCTATCCAGGTATTATTTTGTATAGTATGTAGTCAACAATTCTACATTTCTTTTCATTTCATCTTTAGTATATTACAAATGAAGATTGCAAGCACATACATTTACATAATTAACTCTACCTTTGTGGTCTGGTTTTGATGTTTTGTTTGCCTTGACCTATGCATGGCCACACCAACACTGTGCTCAAATTAATGCAAGATCCTGTGGCTCTTCAAATTACTTATGCCTTTTTATCTATTGAAGAGTTATCTACTTCAAGGCATTACATTTTGTTGTAAAATGTCCCTTTCTGTTTGCTGATGCATGTCTTGATTCATTTGTAATGTAACTTGGCTTTCCCTTTTTCACCATTAATTTTTCCTTTTTCAACAAAGTTTGGAGTATGCAATTCTGAACATGAACTTTTTAAAAGATTATCATTGTTTTGTTCTCTTTACAAATCTCAAGGCACTTATATTGTTTGATCGCATTGACTTTCAGTTGTAGTGTAATTCCAGAATTTTAAGCCCTGAAATTTGTAACACCTTTTATAGAACAGGCGTGTTTTCTTATCTTAGCTTCCTTGTTTGTGGGGATATGGGGCTTGTACGAGTTCTTTTAGGTCTGACCTGCTAAGAAACTGCATTGTTGTTCAGATATGATGTATTTTCACTTCTTCTCCATTCATGCATATTGTATTAGTTGGGCAGTTAGCCTAAACAGTGGGGGCGGGGGTAGAATATGGGTCATTGGTTAGTCTGATAAAACAGAGCTTTATCTCAGTTGTGAAATGGGCATACCTTTGTGATGAGAAAACCCTTGGAAGGGGATTCCTCTCCTTTTTCTGTTCAGAATTCATTTCATTCTATCTTCCCTTCTATTCAATTCATGGTGTCAGTATGCTCTTTTTGCAAGAGTGCACACCATTTACTATGGATGAGAAAATGTTGAACATTATTGTTTGCCATTCAGATATAACCTGGCTGTGATATCTCCAGAGCCCAGGGTGGTTGAGAATTGTGCATGACTAAATTGCTATCTTCATGATTCTACTCTTTGACATCCTTGCTATATAGTAGTTAGCATGTTAAATTATTTTCTGAAAGGTAATTATTACTCTGTGGCAGTCATTGCTTTGTGATCCCAACCCAAATTCTCCTGCAAACTCAGAAGCAGCTCGAATGTTTAGTGAGAACAAGCGCGAGTACAATCGAAGAGTGAGAGAAATTGTGGAGCAAAGTTGGACAGCTGACTAAGCCCATCTTCATATGCTTGTGGGCCTTTGAAGGCATGAACTAGGTTGCACTGCTACCTATAAGAATCATTATGCCAACTTACTGAATTTTATGTCATATTCCTTGCTGTTTTGAATGTTAGGATTATCTTATCTTTAATTCATTGTAGTTTATGCATTGTCTATGTCAATTCATGTATTATAGAATTCTGTCAATTTGCATCAGATTGTCAGATTGTTGTCAACAAGGTTCGATGTATAAGTTGTAGTTTTCTGAATTGGTTATGATCACAAGGATTTATTAAAAACTAGCTTCAATTTATATGGTTTGCTTGTCACATTGCATCTAGTATCTTTGCTTTCAACCTTTTTGTTGTCACCATGAAGTTGACGTTTCTGCCTGTGAATGAGGTGATTGATCATACTATGATGCTCTGACAGAGTGCACTAATACTTGCAGAATAACTTTTGCTTTGTATATATATGATTTACAGATTTAGTTTCGTATAGATAGGAATTTACATGACAATATGGATTTACTGACGGCATATTACTGGAGAAAAGCATAGTTTAGACGGGGTCATTCGGGGGAATAATTTACATGACAAATATTATGGTGCTGGAGTTGTCTACTATAGTATTATCATGTGAAAGATGGAGGGTGTTTGCTAAAGAGGGGTCTGTGCTCTATTTTTCAATCACAGGTTTAATCAAAGGATAAAATTTGGCAGTTTTTTTAAGTGTTCTTTGTATTATTTTTTAATTAGAATTAGAGTTTTATTTTGATAATTTGCATAATTAAAAATCAACATCAATTATTGTAGTGAAACTATAAGTTCAATTGGAGGTCAATTCTAAAAACGCATAAGGAAGTATCTTAGTTCTTGATTAAAATGTTGAACTATCATAGTCGAAGATCACGAGGGTCAATGTCAGTACTAATCAATTCATATCAGGGATCAAACATGCAGTTGAGGTGGGAAATATGGTCGCAAGTTGTGGAGAAATCTTAGTATGTGTTTGGTTAACCGTTTGAATTCACGTTTAACGGAAAAACATGTGTTCCAAGATACAAAAGTAAAAGTAACATGAGAGTAGCTTATTTTTGAACGGTCATTACATTGAATGTAATTAGTTTTTAAATACACCCTTAATCGTTTGAGAATCCCGGTTGACTGCCAATTAAAAATATTATATACTAATAGCTAAAATAAATTATAAATGTAATTTAAAATAGTTTTTTTTAGTTTGTACATTGTATGGTCTAATATAAATATGTAAATTTTATGGTTATAATTAATTTTTTCAACTTCAAAAAATAAGTGAAAAATTACTCATATATAATTAAAATAAATAAATGCACTTCTAGGAATGTTATAACATAAAATGTTAGTGTTTATTGTTTACCACTGGTAATATAATGGTGTAAAAAAAATTATATTATTAATTATAAGTTATAATGTATAATAAATTTATTGATTTTTATAATATTTACTTAAAAGTTATGTTTAACACGATTTTTTATTAATATAAATAAATTTACACTAATAATATATAAAAATTAAACTCATTATTTACTTTTCCTTATCCAATTACTTTGATTGCAATTACCAACGTTCAAACTCATTCTCCAAATTATAAAATAATATTGAGAAATTCATTATTAGTATCTAATTTAAGTATTTAACATTTGACAATTAGTTGTCAGTCATTTAAAATTTTAAATGATCTTTTTAATTCTTGGGATTCAACTCATATAATTTTTTTTTTTTTTTTTGAAAAGCTCAACTCACCTAAACTTTACTCTAAAAAAAGTTCTTTTTAAATATTTGTAACCTATATAAAACGAATTTTAATATATTGATGTAATTTTAAAAACGTCAATTTACATTATTCTTTTTAAAGATGCCAAGTTAAGGACGATTTTGTACCCCAAAAAAGTGTATAGCACGGTCAAAGAGTTAGCACCATGAAGAGATATTGAAAATTAAAACACGAATTTTCTTTTTGTTTTTTTATTGAATTCGTGTTATGTTCAAATTCACAATAAACACCAGTAAACATGAATTTTCTTCTAAAGATATGTTAGGATGAATCTAAATTCAGGTTAAAATATTCTCAGTTTGGACGACCTTATATTATAGCATACGTGATGGTATTATGTCATAAATCTATGTCTTTGCATATACGTTCATAAAAAAAAATCAAATAAAAAAGAAAATAATAAATTTACGAAACATGCAAATTATGTCATAAATCTATGTCTTTGCATGTATTATATAAAAGCCACTATGGACAAGACAAAGCAGAATATTTTTGGTTTGATTAACAATTACACATTAGGACACAAGCACAAAATATGCCTATTGCCAGCTGATCAAATGAGATGTAAATGCAGCCTTGGACAGCAAATGGTGAGAAAACAATTTTCATCTGTTTTTCCTGTATAGAGGCAAACTGCACACACATAAAACACTGTAGACAAAGTTTGAGAATGAAAAAAAATTCAGATCTGCAAGCTTGTTTACGCAACTTCTGTCAAACTCATCTCATCAGTGGTCTGAACATCCTACACGTGAGGGAAGCAATAAGTTAGCCATATAATCTTTTTCAGAACTGTCAAAAATTACATTTCATAGTGACTAATTACCATATTTTCTTTGTTTCCCTGTGCATTATCTTCAGCACGTGTAGGGCTGATTGGAACTGTGAAAGAAAATAATCATGAGGGGTTTGTTAGACTAGCTGAACTAAAAAATATCATCAGTATCAAAAATGAAATATTGCTGCATTCTTGCCTTTTATAACATCAGATTTCTTTCCTTGTTTCTTGACCTCGCTCTTTTCCTTATTAGTTTGTTGCTTAGTTGGCTTCTCTGATTTTTTAACCAACCTAGAACTGCCACTGTCAGAAGCAGGTCTTGAATTTGCAGAGTTCTTTTTGAGATTTTCCCTCAACCTGGATCCGGGGTTATTCTTTTGGCTAGTTTCCTTCTTGGTTGATTCTATTTTAACCGGAGTAGGTTGAGTGGATTCAGTGTCCAAGGGGTTATTCTTTTGGCTAGTTTCCTTCTTGGTTGACTCTATTTTAACAGGAGTAGGTTGAGTGGATTCAGTGTCCAAGGGTTCGGGTTTCAGTCTTGCAGTTTCCATGGTGGATGAAGAACAGCAGTGCACTTCTTCATCAGAGGATCGAGTTCCCTCCTCTGGCACCTGAGAAATGCTTTCAGAAACTTGGGGCTGCTCTATATTTTCTGCAATGTCATAGATTTGAAGAAGTTCTTTCACTTCGCCAAGTTCAGCAAGCTGGTGTCGTTGCACATAAGACTTTAGTTCATCTTTCATCTTCTGGAACGGCTATGGTTGATGTTGAACCAAAGAATCATGAAAGGGAAAAGGGTTCTCAATTAATTGGCAAAAAAATAAATAAGGGCAAGGATAGTGTTAATTGCTGCAATCCATAAAGATAATATGGCAGACAAGTGAATTAATAATAAATCTGTTTGAACTAGAAAAAAAAAAAGTTAACAAGGACTGATATTGTATTGCCTATGAATATGAATTTATGGTGTTACCTCACATCTTGCCTCTGAGGCAAGTTTGAAGAATCCAAGTGAAACTGAGTGCTTGTCAGCAGACTCAGAGAGCTTAATCTGGTTTAGCCAATATGAAGAAGAAGATAGGAGATTGAACTTCATTCGGGTGGATGTTTTGGAAATGTCAGAAGCAGGTGTTTGGCTTCTGCTTTGAGGCCCTTGACCATTAGCAGACCTCATTGTTCTGGTCTCTGAGATTGGGGTAATGTTGCCAACCAACCTTGGGTTTGTAGTGGGAGAGGCTTTGACAGGAATGGAAAGCCTTCTTGGTGGTTTAGCACTAGTAGACTTGTCCTTGCCAGAGAAATCAAGACCACCTACACTTCTGCTTACACGTGGAGTACTTAACCCCCTGAAAATGGAAGTGAGAGTTTTTTAACATATACTCCAATTTCACATTTTACATCTCACACACACACAAAAGCCACTTGTTTCATGTTTCCTTGCGAGGAGACAGTGCAAACAGCAAAGGAATTAAAAAGTACTGTAATTAATGTCAGAACTTAGAAGTAGTGACTCAAAGTGTTCAGATAGATATAGCCATTAGAATTGGTAGAATATTCGGAGATCCCGAAACTGTTTGTTTTTCTTTTATACATAGCCTTCGAAGTTCCCACATTATTTTGGTCCCAATTCCCAACCCAAACACGTGCTCTAGATAAAACAATGGAACATCGGCCTTCAAATTAGAGAATGTTAGGGCCAGAACTTCCAGAATATATAAAATTTCCAACTTCTTAATCATTTAGTCCCTATAAGTGATACTAATTTAAAAATCAGTCTTATATATAAAAAAACTTAAGTTTTAACCACCATATATGGACCAAAACTTAACTATTTTAGGCACTAAAACTTAAGAAACATTCTATTTTTGGTGTAGAAGTAGAACTCAAGAAACATAGTAACAGCATAAACCAATGTGTACTAATAAAAGCGTATAAGTCGAAAACTTAAATTTTTTTCATACATGACTTATTCCTAAATTAGTCTCACATATGGTATAGGGAGCAAATGAATACTTTAAACAAAAAAAAGTACTAAAATATACAATATGTATTCCTAATTGGTGCAGAGAATGGCATTGGCATCTATATGAAAAGCCAAATTAGTAAGATCGAAATTCAATAAATATCTCCAAAATCATGTTCCTCCAAAACTCGAGATGAGAGCAGAAAAACCAGAGGATGTAATCTAACCTTTTAGATTCAGAAGAAATGGAGCGATCGGGTGCGTCTGGCTTGTTTTCCTTGAATTTGGAGGAGGAACGAAGCGCGTATCTCTGGAGTTTGGATCTGCCAGAGTTCCCTGAAACAGAACCACACAATTTAAATTACCATATCCTATTTTACTTAACCACTACTACTACTGTCTACACAGACATGCATAAATGAATAAACAGATTCACTCGATTGGGTGAGAGAGAGTACCAGCAGAGAGGGGCTGTTCCTTCACGGGTTCTTCCATCGTCTCCTTCCGAATTGAAAAACAACACTGCTTGTTGGGTTTGGTTTCTGTTGCTTTGTAACTGCTCTTGCTACGTTAAATAAAAACAAGAAACGCGTTTGATGGGGATTTATAAGGTTGTCTCCTTTCGACACGTGTCCTGGGGCGAGGAGCGGGAAAAAACGCAACGGAAAACTCAAAATTTGGTGCTACAGCCAACGGATGACGTGGATGGAAAGGAGAGAGGGTTTGGCCGTTTGGCGTGGGTGGGACCCATTGCCATGTGGCATTGTGGTCTGTGGTCTGATCGAAATTCAAATTTCAAAACGCAACAGTTGTTATTCGGTCTTTGTTCCATTTCACATGGTCAAAAACTGCTTTACAGTTTTGCATATATACAGTAACAGATTCCCGGCCCACTCTTCTCATTGGAGCATGTTAACCTGATAAATATTCATCTTGTTTACATTTTAACCTAGTAATATTTAAAAAAAAAAAAAAAACCTAGTAATCTTTGGTGCTTTCACTCATTCATGGCTCTATTATTCTTTTGTTTGCTCTTATACCAACAATGAAAAAAAAGGGATGTACAAGGTTGTTCTTTGTTCCACAACCTGGTTGATGATAGCAAAAGACTATTGTTAAATTCCAACATGCAAATGATAAATATATGTAAGTTCGTGTTTGATTAATCACGTCATGAAAATGTAAATAATTATGGCAGTTAATTGTTGCAATAACTTTATTTAATATAGAATAATGGTATAAAATATAAAAATAATAATAAATTATATGTTTGTATATGTGCTTTGTTCATAACTGGGGGAAAACAGACACTCCGTGCGTGCCTCACTGACTCTCCATGTTTTTTTTAAAAAGAAAAATGGTAGAAGTTATATAATAGTGGACAGTTTTATGAAGGTAGTTATAGGGGTAAAATGGGTACAAAAATGTGTACATGAAAACTCCATATCCCCTTTATATATAGGTATAGATATAGAATAATGGTATAAAATATAAAAAAAAACATTAAATCAAATGTTTGTATATGTGCTTTATTCATAACTAGGGGAAAACAAGCACTCGTGCCTCATTGACTCTCCATGTTTTTTGTGTAAAAAAAATGGTTGAAGTTATATAATAGTGGACAATTTTATGAAGGTAGTTATAGGGGTGAAATGGGTACAAAAACATGTACACCAAAACTTCATATCCCCTTTATATATAGGTATAGATAAAATTCATCTGATAACCTACTACTAATAATAAAAAAAAGATTTTGTTTTTTAATTAACATAGGTAGGCAGTTAGATGCAAGATCGACATGAATATGCTGTGTGTTTTTGAGGACAAACTGATAATAATATTAATAACAATTTATTTGATGATGTGACAATATATTAAATGATTATTTCAATATTTTTTTCATCTCTCATGATAAAATATTGAGATAATATTAATTATTCATTTCAAACGTTTTACTGTTTAGATGATGAATAAGAAATTAATAAATTGTTTTTATTGAAATATAACATTAAATTAAATACCAATATTGGTTAACACAAGTGGTCGTGTCTTGTGTCATTTAACCAAGATGTCCAAGTTCGAATGCTAACATTGGATGTGGAATAGATCATGTTGGGAGGAGAATACTCATCTTGTGTGTGCTCATGGTTCCTGACAAACATTAGTCACTGCTTCTGTCGGTGTACTCCGTACCAATAGCATGGTCAGAAAAAAAACATTAAATATTATATTTTTAATCATGTTTTCATTTTTTACTTCTCAAAGGTAATATTCAATAAAACTATTTTTAATTATATTTTTTATCTTTACACTGATAAAAAGAAAAGAACAATGATTTAAGAAACATTGGGATAATAAATACTCCCTCCATCCCAAAATGAGTGTCGTATTTGGAAAAAAAAAGTGTCCCAAAATGAGTATCGCATTTGGCTTTTCAATGTAATATTAATTACTTTTATCCACTAATACCCCTAATAAATGTCACTTTAGCTTTTCAATGCAATATTAATAATAAGGTTAGTTTTGTAAAATTACTTCTCTCTTTCATCTATTTAATAGTTTTTCTTGGTCTGTGCAAAGAAACCTAAGACCACTCATTTTGAGACAGAGTGAGTAAGAAAGATGAATATTATATTAACTTTTTTGACTTTCAAAATGAATTATGAATGGTTGGTCATACGATGTTTACGATACGATTATCTAGTAGTTGTGTCCAATTTCATGTGTTTATGGCTTCTTTATTACTTCCTTCGACTTCAAATATAAACAAAAATTGACTTGAGTTTTGAATTTAAATATAAGCAAATCTCAACTAATTTTAGTTCATTTAATGAGACCATATCCAAAATATCTTTCATTTAATAGGGAACGGATCCTCTCCAATTGTTAGAAACTGGAGACTCTCCAATTAAATGAATATGCACCATAGGATCAAAATTAACGATCCAGATTTATTCAGTAAAAATTTCATTTCTTTTTCCCTTTTTCAAACCAACTCCCGCAAAACCTCTGCTCTTTTACACCTTCACTTCCGTTGACTGTAGCTAGGCCGGTACGGCATCTCCGACTCCAACCAAGTAAATAAAATCTCAATTCTGTTCAGGGGCTTTTGCATTTTCTAATTTTGTTAACAAAAAAAAGTGGATTTTGTTTCCTTAGATGCCCTTTTCCAGCTCCAAGCTCTCATGCTAGCAAACCCAGTTGTGCAAATCCAGTAATCATTAAAGTCCAAGTAACTACCGCTCTATTCGATACAGGCGACGGAAATAAGATTGCGCAGGTGGAAAGACACTCCAATTGTTTGGTACGTGGATTGAAGAAAGAATTAATTTGAAATTATGTGGGTCTCATTTCACATTTTTCTTTCTTCGCAGAAGAGGGTGGATGAGGAGATATTATGATTGTTAGCTAAAAAGTAAATTTTGCTCCTATTTTGCTTTTTCATTCATGTGACTGAGACAAAAATAGAGTGTTGGGCTTAATGGTATAATGGTAATTTTATAAATTTTTAAAACTCTCTCATCTTATTTCAACCAAAAACAATTTTACAATATTATTTTTACTCTATTTCTCACGTATTTTTCTTAAATCAAACAATCCAACATTCAATTTTATTTTCATTCTATTTCTTTTTTTTTTAAATTATTTCTCTTCTATTTCTCTCATTTCTATTTCTCTCCTCACAACTAAACACGACCTACATTTTTCTCTTGCATTTTCTCAAATACCATGTGTGCTGATTCTTTATGAGTGTCACCATCATAGCACTCGTTGAAATTCTGCACTGTTAGAGACTTAGAGTTTCCAGGTATAATCCAAAATTGTCAAAGATTGCATGAAATCCATCGATTGTGAAAGCTGGAGGGAACCACGTCGAGAATCAAGCAATGAGGCGTTTAGCGGTGAGGTCTGTGAGAGAGAAGATTGAACAACGATGTGCCGTCGAAGAGCACAAAAGGTCGAGTGGTGAGAGAGAGAAATGTGTTTTTTTTTTAAATAATACACGTGGCAAGATCAGAATCATTAATTTAATCCAATGGTTAAAACTTTTTTAATTAGACCTCCAGTTATGGGAGAGGATCCGTGCCCCATTTAATAATGGGTTTTAATTCCAATGATTTCTTTTTATTTTTGATATCAAATTTCAATTAAGGGCAATTTAGGAAAACAACTTATTTTTTAATTGAGATTGATGCAATTAAATGTTGTTAACCAACTTTTTAAGTTAGTGTGAAATAGTTTTTTCCCCTTATATTTAGATCAGGAGGGAGTATCTTGATCTTTAACGAGGAGTGTATACCTACAAGAACTCCAATGATCAAGTTAGAGTTTGGTAAATAACGACACTTACGGTTGGATTGCAAACTTGATTCAAGTGGCCAAGGATCCTATTTATGGATGGTTCTCTCTAGAGTTGTAGCCCTTAGGTGATAAATTTGTCTCTTCAGTTAGGAGTAAAGTTTTGAGATGCAACACCAATCTTGCATCGTAAGACTTTGCAATTCTAATAATTGCTAGGTGTGACAATGGTGCAATGCAGGGACAGAACCAGGAAATATTGTTAAGGGGAGCAAAAATATTGTAAAAAATTTGTAAAATATTTACATTGAACGCTCTAAAAAAGGTAGTTATTACGGTTTATAAACATCAAATATAATAATATTAATATACTAAATGTTAATTCAAACATAAAATACCAGTATAGTAAATTTCAGAAGAGATAATCTCAATTTTCATGTGCTAAAGGCAAATAGACACTGGCTTAAGGGGGGCAGTTTTGTTTTTTAACTGTATAAAATTATTTGGGGGGGGGGGGGGATTTATTTTTTAACTGTAAAAATTAAGAGAGACTTATTATTTAGGGGGGGCAGCTGCCCTTATAGCTTAGTATGTAGTTCCGTCCCTAGAGCAATGTGATTGATAACAATGGGTAATTGGTTGGCGTAATCCTTGCAATAAAAAAAATGATCGAGTAGTTGATAAAGTGAGTCGTCAGATTATTAGATCAATGATTGAACTAGTTGCACGACCTTATTATTTCTCTAGGACATTAATAAAATACATAAACAATGTTAATATAAACAAAACTTTATTTATATTTCTTAAAATTTGTAACCATAAATACTAAAAAAATAATTTTAATACTATTTTATTATTACTATAGATAGATAATTAACGGATATAATAAAAATTTGAATATAATATTTTAGTTATTTCAATGGTTTTAAATTAAATTTAAAATTTTACATCAATATCAACAATAATGATTATGAAAATAAAACTTCAATTTTAACGTGAAAAAAACACCTATGGCCGCCTTTAAATACAAAACCGGCACGAATACGGTACGTTTATTACGGGGAGTAATAAGGTGGGGTCAGTAACTGCACTACACTACCGTCGCCTACATCCTCCATGTTTCTCTTTGTCGCACACTCGACGCAATCTCCCACACTGTTCCTGCCAGCGTGGCTCCCATTCCTCAAACCACCTTCACCACTCGCCACGCGCTTCCATCTCCGCCATCCACCTCTTTCCACCAACGGCTCAACTCTCCCACACGCGCTTCCACGCGTGAGCCTATCCATGGCCCGGGGGCGTAAGCGTCTTTTCGCTATGCTTCGGAATAAAGATTAAAGAAACTGGAACACTTGGTTTTGAAGTAACTGCACTGGGACTCCCCAGAAACAACCCCCTTTTAAATCACACCCACTTCTTTTTTTCTCAGCGTGTCCTCGTGTATAGCACATACTCTCGTTTCCACCCTTCGATTAAACTATTCACTAAGGTCAAGATTCAAATCGCATCAAGTCATTGCATCAGACGGTACGAACAAGGGTTGTAAAACTTGTAACGTGAGCGTGAGTGACACCTGGCGATTTCCCTACAAATTATCCAACCTTTTCAGTTTCCATTCAGACATTTTTGTTTTTTCAAATTTCACTCATCCAGCTAGCACAGTTTACAGAGTGCAACAAACAAAGCAACCACAAAATTTATGCAGCTTTAGATCAATCTCTTTGTGTGTGTGTGTCTTTTCCATGGTACACAACCTTCTTGTGTTCTCTCTCTACTCTTGTCCACTCTAGTGTATATATTCCTCTTCTTGCTCTAAAATAGTAAACAAAGCAAATGAGGAAATAAATAATTATTTTAATTTTGTAATCTCATGTTTGGTTCTGGTTCTGGTTCACAGGAATGGTAGATTTGAGGTAAAGAGGTTCCACATTGGTCAGGTAATCTCCAGATCTAGCCTCACCCTTGCTTGTTAGCATCAATTTCATACACTGATTCAAGGACTGAGCAGTGTTCCTTGCCAGCTAGTTCTTGCTTGTAGCAGATCTTGTGGATTGACGATTCTAGGGTTTCTATATTGGTGCATTATTTTAAACTTCGGTTTTTTGCTGTTCGTTAATACATTCTCCAGTGTTGCTGCATTTTAAGTGAAATATTTTTAATTTCTATTTTAGTGAATTCGTCGTATAAGAGATTTTTTTTTTTTTTATCATTCGTATAAGAGATTTTAGTGGCTATGTTTTGTGCTTTTGTTTCCTTGATTGATTACTGTTAAGTTGTGATTTGTTTGGATTTGTCGTGCTTAATCAGAACTCAACAGGAAGGAGGAGTTCGTGAGATCAAACGAAATTTGCATTATGATTTGTTTCATCATTTCATTTTCGTACGCTATTATTGTCGGTGGCATATAGCACTTTTGTTTTTCTAGTAGCGGTTTCGCGGTGGAGGTTACGAAAAAGTCAATGAGTGACGGTACATCATATTAAAAAGGATATAGATATGATACCGTTTTTTGGGTGCTGTATTATTGCATTAGAGAAAAGATGGTATTAATTGTGCATGATGTCTATGTCTATTTACTGTTGATAGTTGATTGGTCATTAATTATGTCATCCTTAGTTGTTGATAATACTTGATTTTTAGTAGGGAAATTATATTTTCCTATTGTTAATCACATATTCATTGATGATTTTTCTTTTTTGATAAGGAAAGCTATTTATTATGTGAGACAAACAGTATCCTCATGGAAGAAAAAGCTGTTGTTCGGTTTCACATAAAAGTATTGCCGAAAGGGAAAAAAAGTTACTAGTATATAAGTTATCACCAGACGCACTTTTATAAATGGGGACAGCTGAAATTTATATTCTCCTATAACATATTATTTTTGTTTAAAGTTCTATGTTATATTTGATGTGTTTCTAAAGGTATTGTTTGAATATTACTATATGTAATGAGATCTCCTTTCCTGAACTCCTAAAAGATTGTCTTTCTGAAAATCACAGCATTTTGTTTTTTCTGAATACTTTTTCTTACTAGCAATGGAGAGTTTGCTAGTTTCAAGAATTTATCCCACCAATATGCTTGGCGACCTAAAGGAATAGAAGAGTTCACTGTTTTTATTTTAGTTGCACTAAGTTAATTTAATTTGGTGATCTAGTTAAGCAGCCAAGCAGGGATCTTGCATGGTTTCAGGATTAGTTACTTGCCTATTTACAAATATGACAATAATCATGGGATCAATTGAGAGATTAGTTTAACCTTCTTCTGTTACAGGTCCCGCTCTCACAATGGGGAAGTCACCAGGAAAATGGATCAAAACTGTACTGTTTGGGAAAAAGTCATCCAAATCAAATATTTCAAAAGGCAGAGAGGTAATATTATGATAGTTAAGGCAACATCACAACTCTGTTCAATGTTAATCTATATTCATATTTCATGATTGCATTCACAAATATGCTTTCAAATTACATCATTTTTTACATGACATAAATAGCCAACTCTATTTTTCTTCAAGAGAAATGCAACACACTCTCTAATGCACTCTTTCTACTTTTTCTTTTATTGGATAAAATTTATTGAAAATTACAAAATCATGAGTGAGGTTTGTTGAATAAGAAGTGTGAGACCTACACAATTTTGTGATTTCCATCAAATTTCAACCAACAGGAGAGGGTGTGTTAAAAAGAGTGTGTTGCTAGCATTCCTCTTCCTTTAAATTTTAATGCAAATCACATAATCAGAACTGTTAATCAAATGTTGTCATGGATAGAGAGAATAAAGGCAGGAAGAAGAGAACAAAGGTCTGTTCTCCATTAAATGATACATTCTGGTTTGGTGCTGTTGTCATGGGCTTAACTTTTGTTACTATTTTTGGACTGTGCTGACCTTGTTAGCACTTAGCAAAATTTGCAAATAACCTAAGATTACACATAGGAATTATAAATTGTTATGTTGTTGAAAGTATCACTATTAATTATTAAACTTAAATTTCTCAACAAAATGATAGTATTTTGATATGATCTTCCCCTTCTGTTGTGAAATACCTGACTTGGTTTACTATAATTTCATTTAGAAGTTTGTTAATCAAAAAGAAGGAGTAGTAGTTACCTCCAAGGTGCCAGAAACTGGTTTGGCTTTAGAACCAACCTCCGACACCATTGCCAGACATGAGGAAGACCTAGAGCTGGAAAATAACGAAGCAGAAAATGTTTTGCCTGGCAATCAAGAAATGGACACAGTGGGATCTATTAATGAAGATGCTGCACTAGATCCAGAGAAAATGAAGCAGGAGGAAGCAGCAACAAAGGCACAGGCTGCTTTCAGGGGTTATTTGGTATGCAACTTTGTTTTATAGAATACTTTACTGATTAAATTGTACGTGTCTTTGAGTCTAAAAACAAAATTGAACTGTAATATGAAAAAGATGTTTTAGTCTATACTGCAAAAGACTAGCAAATGAGTGGAATTGATTTTTTGCTATGATTGTAAACTATGTTAACATTTGACTTGGATTGGTCGATCAAGAAATGAAGAGGTTTAGAGGATTTAATGTTAATTATTATTAAAGCTCAACCTTGAAGCTTAGTGTGACATTTAGAGTTATAATCCCTGGAGACTGTAATTTGTCTTTCCTCCTCCCCATTTTTTTTTTCAAATTTGGGACCTTATTTTATAAAATTGATCTGAGACTCTGACATGTTTATTTGTCGAGAGAAGCTGTCAAGTCTATGTTGCGACTTCGTTCATTTTGTCTAAAATAAACAAAGTTAATAATATCTTTCATTTTATAATTATTTGAAAAATTGTTTTCTTGATGAAGATAAACTATGCCTGATTTGATGGTTCCTGCTGTTATGACACTCTTTTTGTAGAAAACCATATTTCATCAGTAAATTTGTTGCTTTTTTGAGTTCTTCATTGCTTCTGTCTCTAATAAATTGATACAGTAATTGATAAGTATGTCCATGAAAGGTTGGCATATAAACAATTTCTCGACTTATGTGAACTATCTTTGTCAGGTTTTGATTGTATGACTTGTTTATTTATAAGTAGTAATATTTGGTATTATTCCCCAACTAATGGGAGTGTCTTTCATGAAGGCTCGGAGAGCATTTAGGGCCCTAAAAGGCATAATAAGGTTGCAAGCACTCATCCGTGGGCACTTGGTTAGGAGACAAGCTGTTGCTACATTATGCTCTATGTACGGTATTGTCAAGTTTCAAGCACTTGTTCGTGGAGGAAGAGTTAGACAGTCTAATGTTGGATCTGAAATCCATGAGAAGTGCACTATATTGAACCCTCTGGTATTTTTTTCAAAATTTGAATTCTCAGTAATTTATCATTAGTTCATCATTTTGTTCTTGGTGTTCTTCTGATTAAACCTCCTTTTTGGGGGAAATGTATGCAAGTGATAAATGTGCCTGGTTGTCTTGGTCAAAGTATTCTTCTGGGTTTTTTTTTTTTTGGGGGGGGGGGGGGGGGATGGAGATGTGCAAGTGAATTTATACTTTACCTGATTATCTTGGTCAAATTAGAGCTAAATGATTCTATTAAATATGAAAACATCTTGCTGAGCTGGCAACACATGAAAAATGAGCACTTACTGTACCAATAAATGGATTTTTTTTAGAACTATTAACTACTACAAGAAATAAGATGGTCTTTTGTCATCCACTACTTTTTTGTCTTAATCTGAAGAAGTTGGTGCATTATGCAGGCTGTTAGGATTGTCTTCATGTTTTTTTCAAACTACTTATATACATGATGAAATATTACAAGTTGAAAATCTCTATTAAACAATTTGTGAAATTTCTAATGAGTTTCTTTTGGTTGTTGGGTAGTGCCCCAGTTAGCTATTGTTAGATAACTTCCAAGTTTCTGAGTGTTCACAAGTCAGGGATGAGAGTAGGTGAGGGAGATTGCATGTATAATATTTTTTAACTACTGCTACTGCTAATATTTTCCTTCTCAATGTGTTGTACCTTTAGGATGGCAAACTTGTCAAGCCAATTGCTATATCCACGAAAATTAGAAAGCTGTCAGCAGATGCTTTCACTCGTAAGGTAACTTACATTGCACCATGTATGTGTTAACTTCATTTTTATGTGTTGCTACTTATTCTGTATAAGTTTCATTCTAGAATGCACAGTAGTCCACTCCCTCTCCTCTTTATAAGAACCAAAATAGAAATTTTGTTTGGTCCTTTTTGTATGTTTTTTTTACAAAAACACCCTTAATTATGAGTCGTTTCTCTAATTCAATAAGTTGTCTTTTCCTATAAGGTGAGCTTGTCTTCAAAGTTAGAAAGTAAGGGCTTTTCTACCTTGGTTTAATTTAAGTTGTATGGTGATCTTAACTCACTAAAATTTATGAGTGGATATAGTCCCCCCCCCTCTTATTGCTGTGTCAATAATCTAGAGCATGTAGTTCTATTACAATTTGTCTTTTTGATCTGTCAGTTAACTTGGGCATGTGATAATGTTGGTTTGTTGTTGTTCCAGCTTCTTACTTCGTCAACTACAATAATGGCACTGCGGTTGCAATATATTCCTGGTGATCCAAATTCAGTCCTAAGTTGGTTGGAGCGCTGGTCAGCATCTTACTTTTGGAAACCAGTTCCCCAACCCAAGAAAATTCGGGATACTAAGTCTCAGAGAAAGCATGGCAATATTTCAGTTGGAGATACTCATATGAGCAAGTCAAAACGAACCAACAGGAAGCTTCCTACTGCAAGTTTTGAGTCAGTCCCAGTGCAAGCAAATCCTGAATTTGAAAAACCAAAACGAAACATGAGGAAAATTCCAAGCCAACCCTCAGATCCTCCTGTGCAGGAAAATCCACAAAGTGAGCTTGAAAAGGTTAAACGTAACTTGAGAAAGGTTCATAACCCAGTTGTTGAGAATGCTGTTCCGTCAGAAGTTGAATCTGAGATGCCAAAGGAGCATTTGGAAAAGGCAACAGTTACCTCATGCCTTGCTGTTTCAGAACAAGAGGTCATTAGTTCTAATGAGAAGATCAAGAAGGAAGCCACATTAACCGTTTCCAGTGTGCCAGATATAGAAACTACTCCAAGACTTTCAGTTAGTAAGGAGGTGTCTGACACACCAAGCAGTTATCAAGTGTCTGTGGAATCAAAGCCCTTGACTGAGATTACAACTAAAGATAAAAACATTTCTGATGAAGTAAAAAATGAGCCCATAGATTTACCAGAGCCTATTTGTAAAGATGAAAATTCTCACTTAACAAATGGAGATTTGAGTCACAAGGAAGATCCAATAGGCAGTGAAAACCAGAAACCAAACCGAAAAGCCTCAATTGTAGCAAAGCAGGAACGTGCAGAGAATGGTATACAGAATAGTCCAACATTACCGAGTTACATGGCAGCAACTGAATCTGCAAAGGCAAAGTTGAGGGCACAAGGATCCCCAAGATTTGGACAAGATGGAAGTGAAAGAAACAACCATACCCGGCGACATTCTCTGCCATCCTCAACTAACAGCAAAATTAGTTCGCATTCACCTAGGACACACAGACCAGTTCAATCAGGTGGCAAAGGGGGCCACAGAAGTGACAGAACTGTATCATCTTCTAGAGATGGGAATGGTATGATATAGTTATTATATAGTGGTTTAGAAAATTCAACCAAAAAGTTAAATGGTTTAAATATATATATTGCACAATAATTTCACCTATTTAAAATTACTGTTAGCTGAATTGTCAGATTAGCTTAATCATGCCAAACAAGTTTAAGATTGCAAATTCCGAAACAGTACAGTTCCTTTTTTATTTACAGTGTAACAACTTAGCCTGATGTGAACTTCCAAATTTCAATTTGAATCATTTAATTCTGGCGTATGTCTTTTGTTTACTGTGATTGATATTCATCCATGTGTCTGTTCGTCTTGCAGGAAAGGTAATTCAAGCAGAGTGGAGGAGGTAATTTGAGGAAGACCGATGTTCTGGAGTGGAACATGAGAAGGTCGAAACTCTGTGTGTGGTTTATATGTATCTTTGATGAGAATTGTTGAATTGATAGGACTATAGGTGTGCTTGAATTCAGGTTTATTTCTTCATTTGCTGCATTTTGGGCTTTGAGGGTGATTTGTACATTATAGGTTTCTAGTTTTGCATGATGCAACTATACCTAAATTTAATTATGTTTTAAGCATGATTTCTGAGCTGTCCATATTGTGCTTTGTTTTTCTTACTTGAGTGTGTATGGTCATTATTAGCACGTACCTTGGCACGTGTTACACAGAACTTTTCTGTTTCGATCCTGATAACTAGAATATGCTCGGGCTACATTTCTTCACAGATGTTAGTGTTTTTTGGGGATTTCAACAACCTATCGTCAAGGATAAAGCATCTTGTTTTGTTCTGTTATGTTGACTTCTCACCAACCTAGGATGACAATCTTTGAAGGGTTCTATTAGTGTACGCTTTCGTGTTAAACTCTTGATGTTAGAAATAGGAATGGTGGATTTGAGCGTGGAAACAAATTGCTCTAATGTTACGTCGAGGATTGGCCATTGGATTCCATTTATTGCATCCATTTAAGAATGACACATTTCATACGATTTCCACAATTGTTAAGACTTTCGGTTTCTGATATCAGTATCTGTTAGTAGTATTTTTTTTAATGTCACCTACACCCTCTCTATTTTTGTGGAAACTTAATGAAATTTAAAAGATTTTATAAGATGTGCGATTAATGTTTGAAGGGAGAAAATTGAGTTTTTTTTTTAATTTTTATATTTGATGCTTGATAAGTTTTAAGTAGAAGACAACTTAATTAATTTAATTTATAAATATTTTGTGTAAAAATGATAATTTAAGAGTTTTAGATAGAAAAAATTGATGAGAGACTAAATTTACTAAATTTTAAAAATAAAAAAATTAATTATCTCGAACTTAAAAAAGTGTATTAAGTAATCTGCTATTTCAAATCATATAATTCAATTTAATATAAATTTAGGTAATGGTATATTCTATTCGTGCTACTAAATCTTTTGATTTTTTTTTTTGGTGATTGATTAAATCTTTTGATTTGATTTTGGGTGTTTAATTAATTTTTTTCTATGTTTGGATATATGTTGAGCTGAGTTGAGTTGAGCTGAGTAGGGATAGAATCACATCAAATGGCAAAGCTACAATTTAGACGTGGAAAATTACGTCCACACGCATGACCAGACACGCTAGTTTTTTTCCTTCTTTTGTAAGTTTCCATAGCATAAAAAAAAAAAAAAAAGACACGCAATTTTCTGGCTTTTTTTGTTTTAACCCCTGATTTGAGCTAGTGTTGCATTTAATTGCATCTTAATGGTTTCTCAAAAGTGTACCACAATTGAGGGAATATTATTGTTTTTGAGGGAAATTTCTTGCTGCATAAGAAAACTATTACCACTTGCAGATTTTTTTTTTATTTGGAAAATCAATATCATTTATTTGATTCCAGTTAAGTTACAGTCACTAATTATTCTCCAGCAATTATATTCAAATTCATAGTTATTCGTATTTGTATGATCTGACTTGAGTCCGTGAAAAGTTAAACTGATTGCGTTATAATACCTTCATATATAATGTTAAATTAATTTGAAATTTTGAAAACATATATGAAAGAAGCTTTAATTCAACAGCGAGTATTAAATTAAAACTATCAAATGATGTTAGATTAATATGTAATTTAATCTCTCTTCATTGGGTGTTTATTCATTTTTTTATATTAATATTGTTATAAAATTAACAAATTCTCCATAAACACCCACGTATATGATTTGACACTTTTAAAATGAAAAGATGCACTTTAAACTTTAAAGACTAAAATGTATTTATAATTGTTGATTAAAAATTAATAATTAAGAATTATAATAAAATTACATACACATGTACATAAATGGAAGTGTTGAGATTATTTATTAATTATTGACAAATAATTTATATTGTGATACAAGATTATTTTTTACTATTGATAATTTCTTTTAAAAAATATTAAAAACTTCAATTTAGAAATAAAGATGAAATAATAGATTAAAAGAGATAATAAGTTAAGAAAAAATTGTGAAAACATTCTCGTTGAAAGAAACATTTTTAAAAAGACTCTCGTTGAAAAATAGCTTCTAAAAATACTCCTATTGAAGATAATTATTTTGATTTATATATATATAGAAGATATTTAATAATATATAATATATAATATTATCAAATATTTTTAAATTAATTTCTTTTAAGTAATAACAAAAACATATTTAATAATATATAATATTATCAAATATTTTTAAATTAATTTCTTTTAAGTAATAACAAATAATTAATATTGTAACTATTTTTTTATAGACAAATGTTAATAATTAATATATTATGTTAGTGAGAGATTCGAATCCATCACCTCCTTGTCACTCTAATCCTTATACTCCTTCTCCCAACAACCAAATCATCTTATGACTCCTAATATTATAACTAATGTTTGTGACCAAATCAATTATATTTATATTTATAAATATAGATAAAGAAATTGAAATAATTAATTAAAATTGATTTGATTATTTTAAAGGTATAAAATTATTTAATGTTTAATTTTGATATATTTAATATTATTTAATTAATATTCTTAAAATACTCCTTAACAAGATTGTTTTAATTATTTTTTACTTTGTAAAGTATAAATTCACTCAATTCAAATAAGTGAGAGACATAGTAAAAGTTATTCTCTTCTAAGTATTAACGAGTGTAAAAATAATTTATAAAAATAATGTAAAATAAACAGAGTAATCATGATAATCGAGTTTAATAAATATGTATTTTTCATCGTAAATTTTTTACACTATATAACAGTTTCTAATTAAATGATAGTGTGAATGTATTTATTTATTCATAGTAATAGTAATTTATATGTCGAATGTGAAAATTTAATTGACAGCAATACTTACAATAAGTTACTACTACAACTCAGCAGAAGCAGCGCTCCCTAATTAAAAAAATTCAAAGGACGATTTGGCGTGGTAGCAATACGCAACGGTAAGAACGCTCGAATTTGCCTGCCATGACGCAGACACAGACAACAACAACTACAAGGTTGCATTGCATTGCAGTATTCACCCACACTCCACACAAAACAAATGGCAAATCCTGCTTCTGCGAGCTTCTGGACTCAAGCAAACGCGCTTCTCCGCAAGAATCTAACC
Source organism: Pueraria montana var. lobata (assembly GCA_026413185.1). Lineage (NCBI taxonomy): Eukaryota > Viridiplantae > Streptophyta > Magnoliopsida > Fabales > Fabaceae > Pueraria > Pueraria montana. The sequence continues at coordinate 60,602,238 of CM048649.1, forward strand.
TTCCAGGTTCCAATCCCTTCTCCTTTTTTTTTTTTTTTTCATTTCAATTATCATCATTTACCTCACTAACTCGCGCCACACATTTAATTTTCGAAGAAACGGAACGTGAAAACGAACGTTCGCCTGGTACTGTTCCCGGTGGTCCTCTGCTTGTTGCTTTTCGGGATCCAACGCTTAATCGACACGCAAATCGGTGGGTCCGCCTTCAAATGCGGCTGCGTCTGCGCCAACAACACAACCCAAGACGACTCTCAGTGCCCTCACTCAGAGAAAGTGTGTGGGCTCCAGTATTCCGATTCCCTTCAGGCTGCCGCGTGCGCCATTCCCAAACCCGTCGAATGGCCACCGCTCTTGCAACTTCCGGCGCCCCCGGACCGCGCCGTGCGAACCCCTTCTCTTCCCTTTTCGGATTTGCCCGATGCGTCTTGCAGGACAACCGACTCCTGTCCTCTTACTTTGCTCTTCACCGCACAGAATCGCTCCTTTGCAGAAAGTATGCCGTAATTTTTCATTATGTTTGCTTTGCTAACTCTCTTGTTAATTTTCTTCATTCATCACGTGTTTGCTTGTATTTTTCTTTTGCTACAGACGTGGCTGCAAATATGTTTGGGAGCGCCTTGAGTATAAGTGACTTTGGTAGTGATTTCTTGGCTAGTTTGGCCGTGAATGTACTGGTGAGTTTTCTTGCATGTTTTTGTGTTTAATTTCTATGCAACGAATGACTTTTGAAGTAGTTGAAAAATCAACAAAATTACTATACTTGATGATTTTTTATTGGTTGATGATGTTACACTATCATGTACTATTTACTCTTTGATTTTTATTTAATTTAATTTTAGAGATTAACAAACATGTATTGTCAGCGCAAAAGATTTTACACGGGCAACCAATCAGAAATCAATCAACAAATTACAAATTTGTTTTGTGATTGATGGCAGAGTAAAAAAATTCTGCACTGTTAGTGCATGTGTTATATATTCTTAATTTATTATTGACATTTCAGTGTTGCTGCTTTTGCAAGTTTGCTTATTTATTTATTTTTGTGAACTTTGTTGCTGGTGACAAAATGATATTGATATAGGGATCTGAATCAACACCCGGGAGAAACAATTTTATTGAAAATGCTTTCTCTCCGGGTCTCCCCATTTATTATCTACAAACAAAGTGCACAGACACAGAGAAATCTGGACTCTCCTTTCTCTCCCTGCCGGGAGCAGACAATGGTATGGAACATCCTTGTATTGCCAATGTACCTTGCAAATTGCTGTGCACGCCTCATGACTATTTTATACTGGAAATTTGCAATCCATTGTGCCATTCTTGATGGTTCCCACGAATTGCGTTGACTGTAGTGTATCCTGGATGTGTTCATGGCCATATGTTCTTATGGTTTTGCTAGTTTGGTGTATTCTTGATGATGACTGGTTGCAAATGACAGATTGTCAGAGAATATTTAGCAAGAGGCTCATTATGCCTTTTACAAAACTATTGTTTGCACTTTTTATTTTTTGGAGGGGGGGTAGATTGTTTGCTATTTTATTCCTGTGGCCACTTGACTTGAACCTAAATGTCCATTCATGTTTTTTGAAAAGCTTGGGGAACCATAAAATGGGAGTAATAGAAAATACTCTATGTATAAGGTTTAGCATAGAACCAAGTGCAACCTTCGTGATGCATTTGAAATACTTGCACAATGATAATAATCTTATGGTCAGTTTTGCCCAATAAACGCACCCAGAAATTATTTGAATATTTTTGCATGGAGTACACTGGCATTTTATATACACAATCTAGTTTCTCTCTCGACATGACTAGGGCCTGCATCTGACGTATAGAGATTTGTTACTAATTGAATTTATTTCCTTGATCTAGAGATCAAGTGTGCTCAGGCTCTAAATTTATGGCGTAATAGTTCTACTGAGATCAACAGTGAACTATATAAAGGTTATCAAAGAGGTAACACAGATGGACAAGTCAATGAGATAGTTTCAGGTACTTAATATCATTTTGTTTCAATTCACGCAATGTGTGGAATACAATACTTATTTTTATTATTTTGGCAGCTTTTGATTTTCTAAATTCAAACGGGAATAGATATAATGTCAGTATATGGTACAACTCAACCTACAAGCGAGACACTGGATTTGGTCCTAGTGTGTTGCTGCGGATTCCCCGTTCTATAAATCTGGTATATATATCTAAAACTTGTTTTAATTGTTGCATCCTCTTTGCTGTTATCCTAACCATGGATACAACATAATGAAACAGAAAGCTCAATCTCAGCTTATAAAATAAAAACCTGCTACTTGCTAGCCTGTACTGTGAGTCTATCATCTTTTTTTTTTTTAATTTTTTATTATAGGATTAACTTTAAAATCAAAACACATACTTGATTCATTATTGGTGGAATACATTTGGACTAAGGAACAACATACTTTCTAAAGAAAAAAAACTTGCTTAACCATTACATTTTTCAAATGCATGATTTGAATGGAAGAAGTGGAACGATGTTCATGATGCACATGCAGTATTCAATTACTGTATTGCAAATTTCAAAATTAATTGCATCAGTAAATTTTACTAGGCTAATATAATGATAGTAATTTCAATCAATATACATCTTTCCATTTTTTTAATAGTATTTGGTCTTTATTTATCTGCTCCTGACAGATTATGATAGGGGACTGACATCTATATGCATGCAGATATCAAATTCCTACCTGCAGTTTCTGCTTGGACCTGGAACCAAAATGTTATTTGAGTTTGTAAAGGAAATGCCAAAGCCTGAGACCAGCTTTAGGCTTGAGATATCTTCTCTTCTGGGCACTCTGTTCTTTACATGGGTCATCCTGCAGCTTTTTCCTGTAAGTGCAAGTATATTTGAACATATGTATTCACTACCATAGTGTATAGTTGGATATATAGCACTACATAAAACTTTCCTTTCAGCTTGGTAGGAACTTTGTGGTTACAAATAACCCCCAATGTCTTTCTCCATTTTAACCATTCAACTTGTATCCTATGAGTATTGTGTAACATCTTCAATGATCTTTTCATCATTTTGTAATATTGATCCCAAATATTTAAATTTAGAAACCTGTGGCATAACATCTTTTCCCAATTTTACTTCCAATTCATTTTTCTCTTGGTTTTGGCTAAAATTGCAATGCATATGCTCTGTCTTACTCCTACAGTCCTACTCATTCCAAAGTTTATCTTCTAAGCAAGTTCAGAGTTAATCTCTTCACTTGAATCCTCAATCAAAACTATATTATTCGCAAAAAGCATGCAATTAAGGATAATCTTGTGCACAACCCTAGTAAGCGCATCCACGACTAAATTAAACAAGACTCAAAGGATGAGCCTTGATGTAATCTTATCCTTCTAGGAAAGTCCTTAGTCTCGCTTTCTAGAGTTCTCACACTAGTAGTTACTCCATCATACATGTCTTGTATAGTTCGGATATAAGTAATGCAATCACCGTTCTTTTCTTAAGTCTTCCACAATATTTCTCTAGGCATGCAGTCATATTCTTTTTCCTTGTCAATAGAAACCATATGTTAATCTCTTTCTTTGCTTTGATACCTTTTCATCAACCCTCGTAAAAGATAAATGGTTTCTGTCGTATACCTTTTAGGAATAAAACCAAATTGATTCTCTGCAATCCTAGATCTTTCCATCTAATAATGCATTTATCTGTTTAACTTGGTAAGCTCTATATGTTTGTGTAGGTTGTTCTGACATCACTAGTATATGAGAAGCAACAAAAATTAAGAATCATCATGAAAATGCATGGTCTTGGTGATGGGCCATATTGGATGATTTCATATGGTTATTTTCTTGCCATATCAGTAATCTACATGTTGTGTTTTGTGATATTTGGCTCACTCTTAGGTAAGAATATAACCATTGAACTGTTTACTCCTGGGATTTTATTGTTTTCTTTAATGCTGCTGACTTTATTTTCAGGATTAAAAAACTTCACAATCAATGACTACAGCATCCAATTTGTGTTTTATTTCATCTACATAAACTTACAAATTGCGCTGGCGTTTTTGGTGGCTTCCATATTTTCAAATGTTAAGACTGCTACAGGTTTGATGATAGCTACTTTTATGTAGTTCATAATAATGGGTGTGTATTAATATTTTCTTTTCCTAGATCTGATTAGTGATTACGGACTTGTGTTCTTGATAATTGCAGTGACTGCATATATAGGTGTCTTTGGAACTGGGTTATTAGGTGGCTTTCTTTTCCAATTCTTTGTTCAAAATACGTCATTTCCAAGTAAGTTAAATGACTGAGGAATGATATCCATTATGGCATATTCTTATAGTTTTCATATATAATTTTATGTGCTCTATTAAGTCATATTTCTAGTCGATGTGGGACTAAACACCACCCTAGAGGCTGAAATTAAGGTAGCCCCAAAGAGGCCGCAACTAAGGTGTGCTAGGGGTGATCGCAATTAGGACAACTTTCCAACAACAAGCCTGTGCATCTTTTGAATAAAGGTTGGTTAAACTCAGAGTTAGCCAGGATGTTTACTAAATAGACAAAGTAATTAGGGATGTAAATAACAAGGTGGGGAGAAAAACTTGAAGAGTGTATACTAGAAGGAATAATAAAGACAGTCAGAAATTTAGGCGGGAACTTAGGTGGTTAGAAAGGTTAATTGGGCCAGTGGATAATTAACAAATTGTATAGGGGAAGCATCTTTTGGGAATAGTTGAGGATCAAGCCATTGCTTTGGCGTAAAAGGGAAATCCTTAGAGGAGAATGTCTCCTTGATTTTTTATTTCAATAACAGAAAACTTTATCTCTCCCCTTAATCTCTTTCCCTGTCTATGAATCTCCCTATGCTCCTCTTAGAGTTTGGGTTGCCCCTGACTTATATATACTATTTTGACCATATCACTAGTCAATGTAGGATCTCCAACACACCATTTTCATGTTGAGGACTGAACATCTAGAGCGTCAAGTTTGGAGGACTGGGCATCTGAGGGTGTTGTGATAACGGCTCGATAATAGGTGATTGATAGGTTCAACAACAATTATTATAATAGACTCTGATACAATTTTAGAATTTGGATTAGAGGCTTAACTCAACCCCAAAAGTTAGCTCATGAAGTGAAGGTTGTCCCCCCTTATATATATACACACACTATTTTGGCCATATTACTAGTTAATGTAGGATCTCCAACAGTTCCAACAGTTCACTACCAAATTCAAAAATTATTTGATTATCTATGAATTGTAAATAATGGACTGATACGATGACTTATACTGTAATTAGAACTTTTAACTACTTAGATTTCACTTTAGTCATCTTTACAAATTATGTCTATGTGTTGGAAGTTTCTAATCTTCTAGCCTATTGATTTTCTATGCTAATTCTTCAGGAGGGTGGATAATTGTTATGGAGTTGTATCCTGGGTTTGCTTTGTATCGTGGGTTATATGAGTTAGCACAATTTTCCTTTGAAGGGACTAGTTCAGGGACTGGTGGTATGAAGTGGCAGGATCTGAGTGAAAGCACCAATGGCATGAAAGAGGTCTTAATTATCATGTTTGTTGAGTGGATAGTGATGCTTTTTGTTGCTTTCTACGTTGACCAAGTATTGTCGTCAGGAAGTAGAAAAAGTCCGCTTTTTTTCTTGAAAGGATTTCAGAAAAGGCCTCCTTTCCAGAAGCTTGATGCCCAACTGCAGGTGTCAAAAGTATTCTCTCAAATGGAGAAACCTGATGTTATCCAAGAGGTGAATATTACTTAATACTGAATGAATGCATAATGTGATGTGTTCGCCTGAATTATTATTTTGAGTAAACTAAGGTCTATCAAGAGGTGCATTTCACATATTGGTTTTAGAAATTGATGTAATGGGCTGCCTCAGTGACGAGTAGTATTGTGATGCACAGCACTTCAATAACTTGGTACAAGTAGGGTTGAACCTTAATCAGGCACAGATTCCATAGAGAACCAAATAACTTTGTTTCAATTGCAAACTTTTTCTGTTTTCAAAAATTATATTTGTGCTGAAATTATGGGGATTAAGGTGTTGAGGGAGGAAAAGGAGAGAATAGAGACTGACTATTCTAAAATTAATAATGACTTAATATGATAGATCCATTACCTGTGTTTTGATGTGATATAGAAGACTTGCAATAATCTTAATTAAATTAAATATGGAAACAAATCTTGAGATTTCTAACAATTTGTACTCGGGGGAAAAGGTAATGTGAAGGTTTGAGTTTGACTTAATTAGCTTTAGCTTGTATTTGTCTAACCCGCTAAGGTTGGCCTAGTAGTGTTGGGGGGGGGGGGGGGTGTTGGGTAGATTGTACAAGGTCCTAGGTTCAAACCTTGATGCTACTACTGTACACACAAAAAAAGCTTGTATTTGTATCATAAATGTAACTATATATTTTCCTCGAAAGACCTCATTCATGTATCATGTACATGTTACAAGTTTGGTTGTACTGATGTACTCAATATGTTGAGACTGAGTTACATGCATAACTTGTTAAATGCTTTCTTCTTTTTCTCTTCAGAAGGAGAAGGTGGAGCAACTGCTACTTGAACCAACTATTAATCATGCAATTGTATGTGACGACCTAAAAAAAGTCTATCCAGGGAGGGATGGAAATCCAGATAAATTTGCGGTGAGAGGGTTGTTCCTTTCTGTGCCTCATGGGGAATGCTTTGGTATGCTTGGTCCCAACGGAGCTGGGAAGACCTCTTTTATCAATATGGTCAGTAAAAATTGTTCAACCGATATGTAACTCCCCCCCCCCCCCCCAGTTTGAAAATACCTTACAAATATAGACCTCTAATGGGCTAAATTCACCAAGTTATGAAATTCTAATAGAATGAATCATGCTGCTTTCTTTGAATGATTTTCTCCTCAAGTCATAAATCTAATGAGCTTTTGTGTGCTTATAGATGATTGGTCTCACAAAGCCAACCTCTGGTACGGCATTTGTTCAAGGCTTGGACATAAGAACTCAAATGGATGGAATATATACTACCATGGGTGTATGCCCACAGCATGAGTAAGCTGGAAAATTCCTCTAATTTTTTTTTTTTTCTAAAATCAAACTTATAACAACTAAAAATAAGTTTTCTAACTTATTATTTCTATCTTTATAATGTAGCTTGCTGTGGGAAAGCTTGACAGGTAGAGAGCACCTACTTTTTTATGGCAGACTTAAAAATCTTAAAGGTTCAGTCTTGACACAAGTAAGTTAATTTCAGAGAAATTATTTTGTTATTATATTAAGATTATTATCATTGTGTTAGGAGCAATGTTCTTAGAACCGGACTGGACCGGCCGGTTTGACCGGGAACCGGTCTGGTGACCGGTCCGGATACTCTATAAAACCGGAGGAACTCAGAACCGGTCAAGAACCGGGCCAAAACCGGTCAAGAACCGATACCCAAAACCGGTTTGAACCGGTATTTTTTTTTTTCATTTAAAATTTTAAATTTAATATAAAATATTTTAAAGATAAATAAAAACACATATTTAATAAATATCTCAAATTGTTATAAATTATTTTATCAATTATTATTATTATTTTCTTGTAAAACATATAATTTGCTCATTTATATTAATTTATAATTTTTTTATATCTTGATTTTTGATAATTTTATATTATATTAATTTTTCATTTTCTTTCTTTATTCTAAATGTAAATTTGTTATTGTTAATGGACATTATTTTATTTTATTAAAATTTGAACTTAAGTATTATGATATATATAATAAAACTTTTATATATTTTTTGAATGTTAAAACCTTGTAAAGTGATGTTTTAAGTTTTATTATAGTTTTTAATGTTATAAAGTTATGTGATATTATATTTATTTAATATTATTTTATAAATTATTTTATTAATACCGGTTCAACCACGGTTCAACCACGGTTGAACCATTGAACCTTGAACCTTGAACCAGTGCCTTGACCGGTTCAATGACCGGTCCGGTTTTAAAAACATTGGTTAGGAGTCTTATCATTTAGGACTTAAGAGTATTTAGTTGTACTACTCTTGTACTTCCCAAAATATTAAGTATAAATAAGTGTTTTAGGTTAGTCAGAGGCCAGTCCTTGTGCCTATTTGCTTATGAAATATTTAAAAGCTAGTATTTTAGCCTGTGCAATGCATAAGATAAATGTTTATTTTTAAATAACTAAAATTTATAATAAATAAATACTTTTGAATATACAAAGTATATTATAATTAAAATTTATAATAAATAAATGTTTTGAATATATAAATTATATTTTAGATTTACAATAAATAATTTATATAGTGATACAAAGTTATTTTTAATTATTTGATGATTTCTTTTAAAAAATATTAAAATTTAATTTAGAAATAAAGATGAAAAGGATAAATTGAAAGAAATAAGCCATTAAGAAAATTAAATATATGAGAGTGATAACAACTCCTAAAAACACTCCTGTTTAAGGAAATTCCTAAAAATGCTCTCGCTGCAGAATACATTTTAAAAATGCTTTCATTCAATATAACTATTCTAATTTATATAGATATAGTATTTGGTATTATTAGTTTATAATTTTTGTGCGATATGATAAGATGACAAAAATGTGCGGAACATCATTCTTGCGGGACTTTGTCAATATCTTCAAAGCAACAACTAACTATTGAGTGAAGTTTTATTTGAGGACCTAAACATTTTATGATAACCAATTGAGGGACTAAATTTTATTATCACTAATTAAGCATCTCCACTTTATTTAAAAAAATGTTGCAAAGACAAAAGAATATCTAACTTGACAAATGAAAATAATTTATAATACAAAACAATACACATAACAGAAGATTTAACTTTTTTCTTTTTATTTTTTTCAATTGATGTATGATCCACATACTTTTTCTATTTAAGTTGAGGTCCTTGGTTGGTTATCAAATTGAAGTTGAGATTCTTAGTGAATTAAAGTTATGGTACTTCTACAACACGTTCTCAATTATTATTTATTGCTTATTTTCTACTAAGAGCTGGATCTATAGAAGACAATTGCAGTGTAGATACAATTTTAACAACTTTTTCTTTAGCTATTATTTGGCAGGGAAGACTTAAGTAAACTTAGCTACCAATCTATTGCTGCAGGCAGTAGAAGAATCTTTGAAGAGTTTAAACCTTTTTCATGGAGGAGTTGCTGATAAACAAGTTGGAAAATACAGTGGAGGGATGAAGAGGAGGCTTAGTGTTGCAATTTCTTTAATTGGGGATCCCAGAGTATGTTTTAGTTTTCAATCCATTCTGATCATTTTTCTTCAAAGAAGATTCAAGTTAGGTTTCCTTATTCTGTAATTGCAAAAATTTGTTAAGGTTGTTTACATGGATGAACCAAGTTCCGGGTTAGACCCTGCCTCAAGAAAAAGCTTATGGAATGTTGTGAAGCATGCAAAACAGAACCGTGCAATTATTCTCACCAGTACTCTCTCACTCTTTCAGCATGTTTTTGTCTCATGCTAACATAAACGTTTTGTCTCTCTCTACATATATATTGATAAATCTTGGTTTTTTGCTCTCAGCACATTCCATGGAAGAGGCAGAGGCCTTATGTGACCGATTGGGAATATTTGTAAATGGTAGCTTGCAGTGTGTAGGAAATGCAAAGGAGGTAACATTGCTCAAGTGATTTGCTGTATCAAAATCTTTTGCAGAATAAATCTGTTGGGTCCATGCAATTTATGGGAAACCCATAGATTGTACAAGGCATTTTACTTTCATTTGTCATTACATGATTCATGGATGCAGCTTTGTAACTGATCAAAATTCCTAGCTGATCAAATACTTTCACTGTCTATTCTTTTACTGCAAAGTAGAAAATGCAAATTTAAACTGTGCAGACTCTTTGATTTTTTATAACTTTTGCTATTTCTGCTGGTTTCTCATAGCTGAAAGCAAGATATGGAGGAACTTACGTGTTCACAATGACAACATCTTCAGACCATGAAAAAGATGTGGAGAACATGGTGCAGAAACTCACCCCAAATGCCAACAAGATATACCATCTCTCTGGTACTCAGAAGTTTGAGCTGCCAAAAGAGGATGTTAGAATAGCAGATGTATTCCAAGCTGTTGATGCTGCAAAGAGAAACTTCACTGTTTCTGCATGGGGTTTAGTGGACACCACATTGGAAGATGTGTTCATTAAGGTAGCACGTGAGGCTCAGGCATTTGACACCTTGTCATAACTGTCATACAAAATAAACTCTGCTCAAAACCAAAAAATAAGTAAATAAATAAACCGCTACTCTATGCTGGTCAAGTGTTGACCGTGTAGCTAGTAGCCAGGATAAGTAGTTTGGTCTAGTAATATTGTATTTACCCATTATCCTATAGCCCCTTCCTAATTGTGAGATTAGTATAATCGATTGGCCTTTACAAATGCAAGCGTTTGAGTGATTTTCCTGCTGAGGAATTACTTTGATGATAACATCAAGCCTGGATATTGTATAGTTATAGCTGCGGATGAACAATTGATTATTTTGTTAAAAGAATGGTTTTGGTTTTACTACTCTGCGCTATACTAAACACAAGTTAATCGATATTCTATAACTTAATGGTTTTAACAAGAATTTAATTAGAATAGACTAATCTGTTATTTAGTCACGTATTGATATATATGATAATCTATTGATTTTTAAATAACTAATTTAAAAGTCATTTGAGATTAGGGGTATAAGTCTAAAAACTTTCGCTAACAATTAAAAAATGGATCGTGTGAGTAAGAAAAAACAAATTCAGAAGTCCAATTGAAAAAAAATAGTTCAAGGACTTAATTAAAAATTATCAAATAATTCAAGAATATATAGATTAATCTTTTGTGAAAGACAAAATGATCCTCCCTCCGTCCCAAAATGAATGTCGCATTTGGAAAAAAAAAATTATTTCAAAATAAGTGTAGCATTTGGCTTTTAAATGTAATATTAATTACTTTTTTTCACTAATACATCTAACAAGGCAATATTAATAATAAGGTTGTTTTTGTAAAATTACTTCTCTCTTTCATCTATTTAATAGTTTTTTCTTGGTATGTGTAAAAAAATCACACTCATTTTGAGACGGAGGGATTACTAACAAACTAAACAATCAAAAACTCATTTATGATAGAATTCATTATCAGGATCCAATTTTAAAGCTATTTAATTAATATCCTTAAATTGAATTTTATACTTATCTTCTTTTCAAAATCAAAATTTTTTATTTAATGTTTGGCTCATTTCCCCTCTTATATAAATCCATAGTTAGGGGTCATATTTAGAGAAGAACTAGAGATTTATTCAACCATGTCTAAGGTATTATTGTTGTTGTTATGTTTTCTCCCAGGGCTGCTGCTCCTTGTTCAGGCACATGAACAACATAAGAAAATTGGGTTTTATGAACTGAAGAGAGGAGATCTCAGGCTGAATTTGACAAATTACGGTGCTACAATTATCTCTGTCATAACCCCTGATAAACATGGTTTGTTTGCATCTTCTCCCCATTCTTAATTATTTATCTGTCACACAATGACATGCAACATTTTTGTTGTGACTTTCTTCACAGGGAAATTAGCCGATATTGTTCTTGGCTATGATTCCATTGATTCTTATAAGGTATGATCCATTAATTCTGGCTCAATTAGCTAATTGAAAAAAAAAAAAGCTTCTTTATGATTCTGTTCCTTTATCCCATGCTCTTTGTCTTTGGTTCAATCTTATGGTGTATTTATTTATTCTGTATTTGATCAATCGAATACTTTTAACCGGTTTAAGTTCTGACTTAACAAGTTGCGGCGGTATCTACATTTTGTGTTACACTTGCATAAGAAATTTCCTGAAAAGTTTATGTCGAAAGTGAACAACTTAATTTTCTTATCAATGATTATTCACCTGCATTTTACTCTAGAAAGTACACTCAAAATCTAGAATGTGGTTGTTTACTAGGACTATCATCAGGAAAGATTATTTATTACAGTGAGATTTCTCAAACTTATGGCACTGAAATTTGTTGTAGAATGATACAGTTTACTTCGGTGCCCTTATTGGACGTGTGGCAAATAGGATTGGAGGAGCTAAATTCACTTTGGATGGCAAAACCTACAAATTGCCCGCTAATGATCATGGGAACACACTTCACGGTACATTGAAGTTTCTGATAAAATTAATATACACACCCCACTGATGCATTATGTTCATTTTCTGATTAATTATTGACGAAATTGCTATTAATTGTTGAACCACTTGCACATATGAAATATCAGGTGGCGCAAGAGGCTTCAGTGATGTTGTATGGTCAGTGGAATCCCACAAGAAACACAGTCATGTAACATTTACCTACGACAGTTTTGAAAATGAACAAGGTACCTACTTTAACTACTGGTTTGTAATTTGACCATGTAATTCGTGTGTGATTACTACATCTCAAGCCGGCCTTATGATCTGATGTATAGGATAATATTTTTGAAACTTATAAATTTTAAAAAAACTAATAATAAATTATAGGACAAAACTTATAAACAGTTCCTTTATGTACTGTTTGTATTGTTTTTTAACCAGAATTGAAATTTTACTTCACTAATCTGCATAATCTTTTAATACAATTCTTTATTATGCAAACTATTAAGGTAAAATTTCAATTCTAATTGAAAAATAATACAAACAACACTTTTTATTTTTTTTTAAGGCAAAAAGGCATGCTACAGCATTACAATAGTGTTTGTGATCCCAACTAGGTTGGCACCCCAAACACCATGTATCATTTGCAGCACACCCAAATATTATTAATAAAATAAAGAAAACAAAAGTATGGGAGGACATGAACCAAACCCATGTACAATCACCTAAAAGATGGAAGATCGTGTGTATTACGGAAAAAATTCTCCCTAATGAAAGTAGGTATTAAATCCCACCTTTTGTTCTAAATTATATCATATATTGGCTTAAATTAATTAACAATAACATATTTTACATAACAATGTTTTTTTTCATTGACATAACTTGTTTTAAAATTATATATATTATTTATTATCCTCTGCTGTGCTCTAACTCCAATAGAAACATCTTTATAAAAATTTGCTAGGCTTTCCTGGAAAACTTACGGTCTCTGTGACTTACATGCTCATTGGAACACACGAATTGGCTGTGAAAATGATAGCCAAGCCAGTGGACAAAGCCACACCAGTGAATCTAGCGCAGCATACTTACTGGAACCTTGGGGGCCACAACAGTGGTGACATTCTTTCTCACGCTGTTCAGATCTTTGGCTCATACATCACACCAGTGGACAAGCTTCTCATTCCCACAGGGGAAATCATATCTGTTAAGGGCACCCCATATGATTTCCTTGAACCAAAAAAAGTTGGAAGCCAGATTCAGGAAGGTCTATATGACATGAACTATGTGCTAGACAAAAGTTTCCAAAAGCACTTTAACAAGGCTGCTGTGGTGAGAGACCCTGTTTCTGGGAGGAAATTGGAGCTGTGGTCAAACCAACTTGGTCTGCAGTTCTACACTAGTGGCCAGTTGAATGCTACCAAAGGCAAGGATGGGGCCATATACCACAAGCATGCCGGTATTGCCTTGGAGACACAGGGTTTCCCAGATTCTGTGAATTACCCTTACTTTCCATCACAGATTGTGAAGCCTGGGGAGATTTACGAGCACAGCATGCTTTACAGATTCACAGCTAACTAAATGAATTTCAGAATTTACAAATTAAGCAGCAATGCAATATATTTACTTGACCTTTGGCAAAATAATGAATTTATATCTTTTGTTTCTTTTTTTTTTTCTCCCTTTTGAGTTTGCTTCCTATGATACATTTATGTAGTTTTGAATAGTTTTCAAGAAATGTTGCTCTATGGTTCAAGTTTCATTTGCTTCGCTTCATTTTCATTTTTGGTGATGGTCTTTGAATATGATAATATGATATGGCAGAATTTATCTCCAAAGTTATTTTTACACAAATATAGTAAATCAGAATCATTTACATACAACTAAACTGAAATTCTTGTTGCAAGAATGCTGTTATGATGGCAGGAACTAAATGATCCCTCCTAATAGAGAATGGATAAGACAAAGCATTTTGATGCTGATAACATCTCTATGACCAAAGTTATGTACCTATAGGTAAAGTAACAGTCCACTAAACTCTCATGGGGGGATTCAGATCCCCTCCTCATGGGGTCTATCACCTAACATGACACATAAAAAGAGCATCTAACTTTAAGAGAAAACACACCAACTTATTTTTCCCTTTGGGATATCAGAACTCTGGATTTTGTTGAGGATGATTATGTCTCAAAGGGGATTTTACCATAGGACCTAGACCCTCTCTCATGGGACTTGGCATGGACTTCTCTTCTCTAGATGGGCTAGCTGAATGCCTAATAATGGCTGGCAGGTGTTCCAAGGCAGCCAAAACCTCAGACATCTGTGGTCTTGTCTTGGCCTCACTAATACATTGTAAAGCAATAATTGCAACTGTAAAAGCTGCCCTCTGTGGGTATTGCCCTTCTAACTTGGTGTCCATAATCCGGAACAGCTTCCTCCTATCACCCAAATAGGGTCTTGACCATTCTACCAGATTATGTTCCACTCCAGATTTTGTGTTATCAATAGCATGGCGCCCTGATAGTAGTTCCAATAGCACAACCCCAAAGCTATAGACATCACACCTTGAAGTCAACCGACCTGATCAAAGATTTTTCAAGAAAAAGCACATCATTGCTAAGATATCTCAAAAAGAGGAAAATAAACCATTCCATATGAGCCAATGTTTAAATTAATGTGATCAATATCTCAGGAAAGGGATAGAATAAAAACTAACATTCTAACATAAAAACTAAAAACTAACATTAGCTGTTAAAAAAAAAGGGGTAGAATTCACTTAATTATACTATGCCTGTGTGAGTGTAAATATATGTATATGTATGTATGTAACTATGTATAAAATGCAGACTAGAGTAGTAAGAGATTCATAGAATTGTTTTGATGATTATCTGGGAACTAATTTTATTACCGAAATGAATTCATTGATATCTAGGTAACACCCCATGATAATGGCAAATGTGAACTATTTTAAGATCAAAGGCTAATGTGGCAACTAGATTTTTTAAAAATACAGCCTGAAAAGCTCCACTTCAGGCTCATGTTTCTTTATCACTGAAACAATAGTTTAATCTTCTCACCAATTGAAATGACGTGTCTACACATCAAGACATTTCTCAAATGAGTATGGATAGAAATGTATGTAGACATGGAGATTATGTTGGTAGGAATGGATCTTTGAAGGGTAGAAGAAAGGTAAAAGAAGAAGAAACAAGAAGGAAAGTGAGCACAATGTCTTCAAAACGTGGAAAAGTACTTTCCTTTGCCCACAGCAATGCCAAAACTTGGGTGCAACTTGGGTTGATAGCAAAATTCCTTCAAGATAAAACGAAGACTATTGAGTTTGGTTTATACTCCCAAAACTCAAGCTGTTACAACAATGGTGTTTACAAAATGATAATTATGTTTTTATCTCTTGTGCACTAAAGGTAAACACAAATGAATTTATGAATGTAAAGAGAGAATGGAGTAGGATAGAGTCAATTATGCATGGAGAATATAGCTATTTATAGACACTTTGTCATAACGAGTCACGTTAATTCAATTGATATTATTTCATGAAAGGCTATATTATTTCAATTTTCAAGTGGTGTCTGTTCAATGAATAGTCACACCATTCCTCTGGGTCTTATATGAAGAGTTGCTTTTATTTTTATTTGTCTTCATGTATATACACATAATTTCAATTGATGTTTATTTGTGTATGAATAATTATGTCATTTCACTTGATGTTTATTCTTTTAAAAGCATGTTATATTTGATTTATATTAGTAACTAATTTATAAGAAACATAACCTTGTATTTGCAGAGGAGTTTGAATAATTTACACAAGATCCTTAGTTTAAATCTCATTACCGTCATTATACACAAAAATAAACTAATATGAAACATTATACTCCTTGAATTGAACGAAGACAACTTATCAATTTAAATGAAACAAAACAAATCTTCAAATTGAATGAATCAATGCAACTCTTCAATTCAAATTAAACACGACAACTCTTCTTCATTTGAATGAATTAATACAACTTTTCATTTAAGATGAGGAAAGACAACTTTTCATGTTTTGGAAATTTCTCTTAGATTATAGTTCAGATATTCATTTTAAGTTGGTTGGTCTGTCATTAAAATTGAACCTTGAAGATTTCATCCATCACTTAGTTGAATCACAAGTTTGAGTTATATTCATGAAATACAAGTTTGATGTGAAATATCTATTAACAATCCAACATAAAAATCTAAAAGCATTAAAAATGAGGAAGATGATAGAAAGTAAGATTTTTTATGAACCAAAAAGCATGAAAATAGATTTAAGCAAAAATCAAACCTGTAGCAATATATTCAGGAGCAGCATAGCCATGAGTGCCCAGGACTTGAGTGGAAACATGAGAATGATCACCAGTGGGGCCTGCTTTGGCCAATCCAAAGTCTGAGAGTTTTGCATTAAATTCCTGCATTTGTATAATAACATGTTAAAATGCTGGACTACTAGGATACTGAAGTTAAAATGAACTTTCAATCAGCATTTCAAATTGGATGAGTCTGTTAAATTTAGGAACACATTTTATTTAAAAATCCCAGAAAAAGAAAGAAGGAAAAAAAAAATAGAACAAATAGGAAATAAAGATGGCTAAAGGAAGGTACCACCAACTGGTACATTGTCTGCAAGCATTTTCCATAAATGTGCACAACAACATGGCAATGCAAGTGTTTAACCAACGTACCGAATCTAACAAAATATTAGAAGCCTTGAAATCACGGTATATAATTTGTTGCTTAGAGTCATGTAGGAAGGTGAGACCTCGAGCAGCACCAATAGCAATCTTGACTCTTGTTGCCCAAGGAAGTGGTTGTGCGCCCTCTGCAATTAACAGTTCCATGGTTGATCAAAGTGCAATTCAGTGGCACAGTTCAAAAAAACGTTTGGTAATACCAAACATATTGGATTACTTGATTTACAAAAGGTTAAATCACAGCACAGTCAAGTTTGAAGTGTTTTTACTTTCTGATACTTAAGCTACTAAAGGCATCAACATACTGCGAAATATATGATCTTCCAAGCTTCTGTTGGGCATGTACTCGTACACTAGAAGGCGGTTATCTCCTTCTAGACAGTATCCAATAAGTTTGACAAGATTTGGATGGCGAAGTTGGCCAAGATAGTTGACTTCAGACTGTAAACAAAGAGAATTATGATAGAATTTGATTCATTTATAGCAAAAGCAGAAGGTTTAAATGCAATTGGAAGTAACCTACCAGCCACTCCTTATGCCCCTGAAAACCTTCAGGCTTAAGCTTCTTCACAGCTACAACCATTCCAGATTTAGGCATTGTAGCCCCAAAGGATTTACTATCATTAATCAACCCCTTATAGACACAACCAAATCCCCCTTCTCCAATTAGACTATCAGGCTGGAAATTTCTAGTGGCCTTCTTAAGATCATGTAATGTGAAGGGTTTTAAATGTGGGGATGAAAGTATGTCCCCTTCAGATCTTGGAGTGGGGAGAATCTCAGGTTTGCCTTCATCACTGCATCCATACCCGTTTTGATTTGATTGAACTAACAAATGGGTGCTTCTGTGGTGAGATTTGGTAACATCTGAAAAATAATTAAACAAACACACACACACACACAAATAGAAGCATATATATTAATATTAAATGAGTATAATTTTGATAAACCACAGATTTTTATCTTATCAACCAAAAATCACCCTAAGGTCATCTCCATTTCAGTAACCCATTTTTTTCACTTTTTGGAATTCTTAAATAAATCTCACCATTACACATCATTCATATCTATTTTTTATAATTTAAGCAACTCGTTTCTTCGATTCAGCACCTCTAAAAAGTTTATTAAGCAACTCGCTTCTTCAACTCGCTTCGTACATTATATCACTATTTCATAAAAATACATGCACATGAGATTTACAAAATTTTTAAGGACCAACTGTTGCTTGAGAAGTGCTAAAAAAGCATCAACTCCAATGGAAAAGTCTTATTAAGTACTTGTGCTTAATAAACAAAGGCACAGTAAGCACCATCAGGTGTCCTAAATATGACTATTAAAATAATTGTTATAAAAATTAATATTCTTACCATACATATCAGTATATCACAATACATGATAGGATCATAGTTTATAAAACAATTACAGTAAGAGTGCAATCTAATTAAATTTATATTGTATTTCACGGGAAGCGTCGTCTATGTTTTGTTTTGAATTCATTCATACATAATCATGATGAACAATAATAACAAAGCAAATTAGCTAATGCACAACCTTTGCCATTTCCTCCAAAAACCCATCAGGAAATTCCACATTCGCAGGTAACATCAAGACGTTATACGAGAAAACCAAAAGAAAAACATACCACTCTGCGCTCCGGAAACAGTGACAATTAATTAGAAATAAATTAAATATGAAAAATACATAATCTCTCTATTTCCGCAACGACAAAAGCATAAGATATATGCATGTTACGTACGTAACCGTGGGGGGAAAAACATAATAACTTGACCAAAAAAACGTTACCAGAACTGGGGTGGGAGTTCGAAGTGTCATCAACCTTGCAACGAGTTCCAAAACAATTTCCCATGAGAGGAAACAATTAACCCTTTCTGAAAAGCCAAAAAAAAAAAAAAAAAAAGATTCAATCTGGCTTAATTCTTGTCATGCAACGTGACATCTATGGCAATCTCGAAATGCAATGCATTATGTCTCGTGGTTCTCTTGCATCTTGTTCTTCTCCCGTGTTTCCAGAGAAGAACACGAAAACAGAGAGAACCAGATTATAGTGTTGAGTTGTCTTACTTTTACGTTTATAAACCATTTGGAAATACAGATAATGACACGCAATTTTATTAATTATGTTATTAATATAGATCGCAGTTAGCGGTAGCCAAGTGGACAAAAATTCTCCACAATCAAAGTTGCTTTCTTCCATAAATGCCCTTGCATGTTTTTTGTAACTAACTGTTGTCTTCCAAGTGTCCACATGGTAATTTGCAGTCATTGCAAGGTTAAATGGTGGAATGTAAACAAAAATAGTGGGTCAGTTATTTTGCTTGTCAGGATGTTCATCCCGTCCCACTAACCTGACCCGACTTAAAAGATTTTTGACAAGTTTGAGATTTTTTTTTCCATCATGACATTGGTGCAGTCCGTCGAGGAACTTAAGTTATCACCTTTAATGTGATTTCTCCTTCCAAGTACTTGTTCAAATTGTCAGACTAGGATCCTCTGAAGTTAACAAACGATTGCATAGTTGTACATTCTCATCGAATAATCTTAAATTTATTTGAAATAATCCACCAAATTATATTAAAAAATGGGTTAAATAAGATTTTGGTTTCTCAATTATTTCAAATTTTGATTTTGTCCCTCATAATTTTTTTTGACAAGTTTTGGTTCTTTATTAATTTTTTGTTAGTATTTTTAGTCATTGACATTAAACTGGATCCATTAAGTATTGATGTGTCAAACAGAAATTCACAATAGCATAACACATTGTAGCCACGTGCATGGATGCCAAGTGTCATCACATGGAAGCGCCATGTGGCACTTCTATGTGATGCCATGTGTTGGACTTATGGGTGTGCCACGTGGCACAATGATTTCTATGACATGTCTAGTCCTTAGAAAATTTTGAAATTTGATTTTTAGTTCCTATAAGATTTTACCTTTTGATTTTAGTCTTTATAAAATTTATATTCTTCGATTTTAGTCTCTAAAAATTTAAATTCTAATTTTTAGTCCTTAATTATTTTTTGGTCTTACTTTAGTTATTTTAGAATCTTTAATCTCTTCTTTATTCACTTTCATCTCACCAATATCATCACAAAGTATCGTTCAAACCATTATTAGCAAATAATGGCAAAGGTGGAAGTAGAACCATGTGACCTAAACATTAGCCACCTACTTGAACTAACCTGAAATACCATAAACTCACTTAACCTATAATCCACTTAAACTGAAAGCTTACTTGGTAACAAATGAGCCTAAAATAAATTATTCCATTTGTAACGCTATAGAATTTTGGGCCCAAATCTAACCATAATCGATTGATGGATATTCCTAATAAAAGTAGTGTTAATATTCCAAATTTTTGGGCCAAGTGGGCTTTCAATTTAGGTGGATTATGGATTAGGCGAGTTTAAGGTATTTCAGGCGAGTCGAGGTGAGTCGGGCTGATGTTAAGGCCATGTGGTTTCACTTTCACCTTTGCCATTATTCGTTAATAAAGATGACTAAAGACAAAAAATTAATTAAGGATTAAAAATTAAAATTTAAACTTTTTAGGTACTAAAATCAAAGAATGAAAATTTTATAGGGACTAAAATCAAAAGGCATAAATTTTATAGGGACTAAAAATCAAATTTCAATTTTTTTTAAGAACTAAAAATGCATGACACAGAAATCATTGTGTCATGTGGTGCCACATGAAGGTGCCAAATGGCACATCCATAAATCTGACACATGGCACCTCTATGTGATGACACATGAAACAACATGAAGTTGCCACATGGTATCACATAGAGGTGCAATCTGGCATCCATGTCATGTGACTGTCATGTATCATGTTCACATGAATTTTTATTTGACACATTATCACTTAACGAATCTAGTTTAATATTAGAGACTAAAAATACACAAAAAATTAACAAGAGAGCAAAACTTGTAAATTTTTTTAAGAAGAATTAAAAATTAAAATCTAAAATAGTTGAGAGAGGAAAAACTTGTTTAACCTCTCAAATATTTATATACGGTTAAACATTAATTGCATTCCTTGGCATTCGGTTCTCAACTTGTCTAAGTCGAACTTATTCATTAATGTGATATAAACTGATAGTGCATAATAAATTATTTGATATAAATTTAATAGTGATAATAAATTACATTTAAGATTTATATACTTTTTAGACATTCTTTTATTGAAAAAACATAAATTAATTTTTTAAATAATTGGGTGACTTTTTCGTGCATAAACTAACAAATATAAATGGGATTAATTTATATACCACAAAAAAAAATTATTTAATTTTAGTTTTGATTTTGAGGTAAGCGTAAAACTTTTATAAGAGTAATATTATATTTTATTAGTTTTCCTACAAATCTTTTTATTATATCTTATAAAGAAAGTATTAAATATTAAAAAATAAAAAATTATGCTTTAAAAAATATAAAATAAATTCAATACTTACCGCATAAAAAAAAGTAGAAAAGTTAATAAAAGAATGTTATAAAAGGATTTAGGATTATTCCTTTAAATAATTTCAACTCGTTATAGTATTGATTGTCATTTACTTAACTTTCATCAAAATCTTTTGAATATTCAGGTAGTACTTGTTGTCAACTTGTCTAAGTCAAACTTATTCATTAATGCGATAAACTGATAATGCATATTTAATTATTGGGTTAAATAATTTTTTGTCCATATAGAATAAGATGTTTTTAATTTTAATTCACGATTTTTTTTAGTCCTTTAAAGTTTAAAACTTTTTATTTTAATCTCTACCGTTAAGTAACAACGTTAACTGATACGTAATAATGGTGTTGGTAATTCATCGACTTACCACATCATTAACAAATCTGTCAGGATAATCACGTATATTTTTTTTTGTTAAATTGTGTTTTAAATTCCTCACCAACTAGTTTGACGTTATCAACTATTTTGAGATTAATCATCTTAATTATTAATTATAATGCAATTTAGTTGAGGTTAATCATCTTAATTATCAATTATGTAAAAATAATAAATATATTTTATATTTTCCAAAATATTAAATGATATATTCTTTTAATTTACTACCCCCGTCCCTAAATATAAAACTCTTTTCAAGTTATTTTTTGTACTACCTTTGTCCCTAAATATAAGACTTTTTTTATAAAAAAAAATTGTCCATTTTTATAAGACTCTTTTCAAATTGTCTCTTGCATTAATTTTTTTTTACCAAAATACCCTAAATCACTTTACAACGAATGCTATAAATAATAAATTAATAAGATAAGTACATCCTCTCTTATGAGGATTGGAGAAGATTACTAGCACTCATTAATTAATTTGGTAGAAAATAATTAAGTGGAAAGAGAGATATGATGGGTCCTAATAATTGTAAGGGTAATATTGAAAAAATAATACAAATTGTTAATAAATTTAATGTTATTAACTAAATTAACTAACTTTCTTAAAGGGTGTGAATTAGTTAAAAAAAGTCTTATATTTGGGAATGGAGGTAGTATTAATTATCTTTTGACCAAAATACCCTTAATTATCTTACAATAAATGCTATGAATTAAAAAAATAAATACATTATCTCTCTTATAAGGATTGGAGAATTCCCTCCGTGTGCAAAATTTTCTTGGACCAACGGCAGTCATGCACCGCGAGCGGGATTAATATCTGACCTAGTGGATTGGGGGACACCCGTGGTCTCTGACCTAGGACAAAAAAAATAAGGATTGGGGAAAAATACTAACACGTATTAATTAATTAAGTAAAAAGTAATTAAGTGGAAAGAGAGAGCCGGCGAATCCCGATAATATTAAGGATAACTTTAAAAAAATAATACAAATTACTAACAACTTTAATGCTACTAACTAAATTGACCAACTTTTTTAATTAAAAGGGTGTGAATTAGTTAAAAGTCTTATATTTAAGGATGAAAGGTAGTAATATTTTTCTTAAAATAATTACTAAATTTGGACATTAATTAGGAAATATTAAATATATTTTATGAAATATTTTAATTATTTTAAAAATATTAGATGAGTGCATTAAATACTTTTAATTATCAAAATATAAATAAAATATAAGAAGATAGAAGTTAAAATATTATTTGAAGACTAATAAGTTGTTGGTTCAAGTAGAATTAGACTTAGATCTTTTAAATAAGGTCTTGGATTCAAAACCTTATGGGTGACAAAAAAATGCGATTGGAAGAAAAGATCCATTAAAAGTGGTCAACCAAGTTTTCCTAGCGGAGACTAATCATTAGTAAAGTTAATGGATACTTCATACCTATAATATGGTTACAAATAGTTGCATTCTTAATATAATGAATTAAATATTTTTTAATTATTTTAAGAACATTAAATTCTAGTTGAAAATAGTTGCATTCTTAATATAATGTATTAAATGTATTTTTTATTATTTTAAGAACCAAATATTAAATATGTGTATGAAACACTATTAATTATATATTTATAATACATATATTAAATACTATTAATTGTATATTTATAATATAATTTATTTGAAGTTAATTATATTAGTTATTAATTATGTAAAAAAATAAATATATATTTTATATTTCCCAAATATTAAATGATATCTTCTTTTAATTTAATATTTTCTTAAAACAATGACTAAATTTGGGTATGAATTAGTTAGGAAATATTTAATATATTATATGAAATAATGATTTTAAAAATATCAAATGAGTCTATTAAATACCTTTAATTATGAAAATATAAATAAAATATAAGAAGATAGAACTTAAAACATTATTTGTAGTATTAAAAAAAAAACACCATCGAGCATACATGCAAGGTTGTTCTTGTTTGAACAGTAACCTCGAGTTCGAGTCGAGGGTATGTAGTTATGTTATATAAATACTTAAGAGGGAAGAACTTTATCGTCCATAGTAGTCTTATCCAGCTCAAGCAAGATTATATACAGTAGATTATACCTATGGTCTCTCTCTCTATATTATAATATGGTTAAACAAATTTTCAACCGGTAAAAAAGATTAGAAGTTAACTGAAAATAGTTGCATTCTTAATATAATGTATTAAATGTTTTTTATTATTTAAAAAACTAAATATTAAGTAAGTGTATTTTATTGGTGAATGAATATTAAATAGGTGTATGAAACTTTATTAATTATATATTTTTAATACAAACATTAAATACTATTAATTATATATTTATAATACAATGTATTTGAACTTAATAATTTCAACTATTAATTATGTAAAAAAATATGTATATATTTTATATTTTCCAAAATATTAAATGATATCTTCTTTTAATTTAATATTTTTCTTAAAACAATCATTAAATTTAGATATTAGTTATGAAATATTTAATATATTATATGAAATATTTTAAATATTTAAAAATATGAAAATAGTGTATTAAATACTTTTAATTCCTGTAAAAAATAATTTTAATTGTCAAAATATAAATATTAAGTGATTTTTAGACTAAACTAGAATTTTGATCTTTTTGATAATTTATATAAACTCTCAAATTAATATTTCTTTTATTTTTCTCTATTCAATATACTTTTATTCTTTTTTTGTTTTAATTTTTTTTTAACCTAAAGTATTTCTTGGCTCAAAGACTAATCCCTCAAAATGTTAAAATCCAGACTTTTCCCAACAGATGATTATATAAAGTGTCAATTTAATCTTTCTATTTTTTTTTTTTCAATTTCATCCTTTTCAGTCAAATATGATAATTTGTAACCGTTAGAAATTGCTATCTTTAATCTTTAATCATTACTAAAACTAATAACTTGATAAAAAAAATGTCAAATTGAAATTTAAAAAGAGATAAATGATTAAAATAAAATAAAAAAATAAAGAGATAAGCTTAGACTTTAAATGAACTTAAATGATTATGATCTTAGTTAGATAAACTTGTCAATAAATACTCGTGAGAGATAAAAAAAATAAAAAGTAAATAAAATAAATTCCTTTCATAAGTTAAAATTAACTTATATACTTTAATTTTTTTTAAATGCAAGTATAATTTAATCATAATTTTTATTTAATATTTTTTTTTTTACTTTTTCTATCTAGATTGTTGAGGATGTTATTGTTTTTAGAATAAGACCATTAATATGCCAAAGTTATTATAAATTTCGACTAATCTAAATCAAATCTTTATTAAATTTTAGGATGTGATAGTTTTATGAGGATTCATAATTTCTTTATTTCTTCGGATGTTAAACTGTGATGAGTCAATATATGTACAGTCAAAGAAAATTAAATTATATGTAATAAAAAAACTTATATTTATTACTAATAAACGTTCCCTCGATTATTTATAATGAAGTAATAACTCCCTTTGAAAGCCCGCAGTTACTCTGATATTTATTAATGGTTGAAACTCGAGAAGAAATAAGAATAAAAATATGTGTCTAATAAATAAGGCAAGACAAAGACAAAGAACGTTTAATAGAAATAAAGCAGTTGCTGAGTTGGGAACAAATAAAAAATTATGAATGAGAGAGAGTGAAGAAAATGAAAAAAAACACAACAACATAAATACAGCTACGCAAGTAATAGCATGGCGAGTTTGCAACAAACACGTGCCGAAAACGGGCTTTAGCGGTTTGAGTTACTCATGAACAGTGACTCTTTCAACACATTATACACTACTCTCAGTCAGCACAGTAGGCCCCACAAGCTTTCTTTCATTATTATTTCAAATATTTTTTGATTATTTTTATTATTTTTTGTAATATAAATAAAGGATACTATTGACATGGACACACAACACAAACATCAGTGAGAATATACTCTTACAGTCAGTTCCAGAGGTTGGCGAAGGAATAGCGATTCATATATATATATTTAGAGAGAGAGAGAGAAGGATAAACTCCACAAACTGCAAAATACCCCAGTTTAGTTTTCTAGTTCCTTGTGCTAAATTCGTAAGCTTTTCTTTCAACTCTCTCTCTTTCTCCTTTTCAGTTTGGTTGGTTTTTGTTTTTTTTTTTTTGAGCTTTTTCATGCATGGCCGTGTTTATTTATTTTTTATGTCAATTTCACGACAGAAAAAAAGGTATAAAGGGGTGTGTTGGATTGCTACCAATGCAACTTACGAGTGATCTTTTAAAAGATAAATAGCTTTTTTTAATGGAATGGCGGAGTCTTTGATTTTGGATATGCATGTTGTCATTTTGATTGAGTTTTGTTTATCTGATCAATTCTCAGAATTGCTGCATTTTTTGTTCCTGCCTAGATTCCTGTTCCGGGTAACCGCTTAAGATCCATTTCCAAAAATCTCAATTCTGGGGGGTGTTTGTGTGGTTTTTTTTTTTTTTTTTTTTTTTTTTTGTGATTATCGTTTGTGATAGACTGGTATGGTATGCCACGGGTGTTCGTGGTTGTGTCTTTAATCTCTGTGTGAATGCACTAAATTCTGGAAGCGTTTTGGTGTGACTTTACAATCATTTTTGTACTCATCTGCGTCAAAAAGCTTTAATGCATGTTTGAATGTCGGTTGAAGAGATAAGAAGTATTTTTACTCTCAAAGTAATAAATTCTTCTTCATTTTATGTCTCAGAATATGCGTTGCAATTCCCAAAAACACGTTCTCAACTTTTATCCAAAGATAACCTAAACTAAGAACTGTTAGTGTCTTCTTGTTTGTGGTTTTCCATTTTGATATGTCATTTGCATGCTTGTTAAGGGTATTCAGTATTCTTTATATTTGATGACTATGGCAAATGTTGCTAGTAAGAAGCTAGAATCACTGTTATTCAACTGACTAATTGATTCTTTTTTGTTTTGGTTATCATATCCATAATTTCTGTCTAAAATGTTTCATGGTCCATCCTTTGTTGTTTCAAGGCACGTGTGTGCCAAACTCATGTGAGCAGGAGAAACAATGGGTTTACAATGCTTTTCGTTTGAAGGAGATGAAAAACAAGCTGTGCCTAGAAAGTTGTCCAAACTTTCAGATGATCCTGAGGAGGAGGGTGTGCAGAAGGATATGGTTTCTCTTTTCCCTTCCCAGGACCAAGGGAATGACCAAAACCATGATGATGCAGCTGTGAGCACTGAGAAGCCTGACCCAAGATGTCTCATTCACCAGGATGTCTCAATCAGCATTCTCGTGCGCTTGTCAAGGTCTGATTATGGCTCCATTGCCGCACTGAACCGGAGTTTCCGGTCTCTCATTCGAACCGGAGAACTCTACCAGCTGAGGCGCAAAATGGGGATTGCAGAATTTTGGGTTTACTTCTCTTGCAATGTCCTTGAATGGGAGGCATTTGATCCAAACCGTGGCCGTTGGATGCACCTGCCTAGAATGCCTTCCAGTGATTGCTTCATGTGTTCGGATAAGGAGTCCCTGGCTGTTGGCACAGAACTTCTTGTTTTTGGAAAGGAAATAGCAGCTCCTGTGGTTTATGGATATAACCTTTTGACCAACACCTGGTCATATGGCAAACAAATGAGTGTTCCCAGATGCTTGTTTGCATCTGCAAGCTTTGGAGAAAAAGCCATGGTTGCTGGTGGATGTAATCCACGCGGCAAGATCCTGAGTGTGGCTGAGCTTTATAACTCGGATACCAAGACATGGGAGACTCTTCCAAACATGAACAAGGCAAGGAAGATGTGTTCTGGTGTGTTTATGGATGGGAAATTCTATGCCCTTGGTGGGATTTCAGAAGATGGCAGAAAGCAGCTAACATGTGGTGAGGAGTATGATTTTGAGACAAAGGAATGGCGTGTGATACCTGGCATGTTCCCTCCGAGAAGTGTAGAAGTTGGGGTGACTGAGATACCAGCCACTACTGAGGCACCTCCTTTGGTTGCTGCTGTGAACAATGAATTGTATGCTGCTGATTATGCAAAGCAGGAACTGAGGAGATATGTGAAAGAGAGGAACAAATGGGTCACCATTGGAAGTCTTCCAGAGGGATCATCCTCTATGAATGGCTGGGGATTAGCATTTAGGGCATGTGGAGATAGGCTAGTTGTTATTGGTGGGCCTAGTGGTCTGGGTGGAAGGGTGGTTGAGATTAATTCTTGGATCCCAGATGAAGGTGCACCACAGTGGAACCTGCTTGCCAGAAGGGAAATAGGGGGGAGCTTTGTGTATAATTGCACTGTGATGGGATGCTGAGGTGTTTGGTTTTGGTGGATAGGGATTTATGGGTTTCCTGTCAATGGGATTAACAATTCTTAATTTACTTTTCAAGGAGATAAGTTCTGGCTCATGGGGTAATACCTGCCCTCTCTTTTTAGGGAAATTTCAGGTCTTATTTAAAATCATAGATATAGTTTTAGAAGTTTTAGTTCAGTTGATGTTTTCTTTTTTCTTTTCTTTACCTTTTATAGTTGGTCTAAATCTTTTCCTTTAAATTATCATTAGAGCCTTTTGAAATGCTGGCATCATGTAGGTGCAAGTATTTGAATAGTTTGAGCTCTTGGTACATGTTGCCCATTTTCATAAGTTTAATTGAAGCAATGTAGAATTGTAATTGTTTCAGTTTCATCTTGTTAATTAATGTACTTTCACATTGCTCTTTTTATCTTACCATTTGTCAAGGACTAACTCTCCTAAAAGCTTAAGCTACTAGGTGAATGTTTTTATTATTATTATTATTATTATTATTATTATTATTATTATTATTATTATTATTTTATATATATATATATATATTTATATCTTTTAACACGATCCGCACCTGCACCTGCATTCTCACTTAAGGGTTCTTTGAGCATGAAGCACATGGACAATGTACAGGCATATACTCCTTGCAATGAAATTTAACCTTTTATTGACTACTTGATCATAAAAACTTCATACCATATCAATCAAACCTAAAATCCTAGGTCGTTAGAAGTGAGGACTGAGGACTCATGAATGGTTATATTTTATCTCTAATAACATTCTTTTTTATCATCCGAAACCGATTTATTACACTGCCATTATCTCACTTTTTCACCTCTCCCTTTCTATCTTGTGAAAAAGCAGGAATAACATTTTTCTTACTGTCTCTCATTTTGATATTCTCTCTAATTAAGCCTCTCAATTTGTCACTATACCTCTAGAAGTAGAAAGAATTAAAATCCCCATCGCTCCTAAAATTCTAGGTATTCGTTGATAACTAGAAGTCTAGAATATATATTTGTAGTAGACTAAGTGTACTGGTTTGTTTTAAACTTAAAAAGTTTTATACGATCATTTTCTATTTCTTCTATACTGTAGAGTTAAAAACTAAAATATATTTGTCACATTCCATATGTTTTCTAACGTTTTCAATAAAACACTCTTTTTTTGACAGACAGATCAACAAAACACTACAAAAGTATTTTCACGTCTTTTTGTTTTAGATGACAGTGTTTAGTTGCTCACTCAAGTTGTATCATTAATTCTGTTTGACAATAATCAATGCTGCTCAATAAACTCAGTACAATAATTGCACCTAATTTTTCGCCTAACCATTTTTTCTCTTTTTTGTCTCAACATGGTTGTAAGCTTTTGAGGGCCTTATTAATAGTGATAGTGATGATCTAATTTTCTAAATGTCAAATCTGATCTATATATTTAATCATGCTCATTCTATATCAGGGGGGCCGCATTAACATATATGGATTTTGTTATGCAATATCGACTTGGACTAGATTCACGAACTCATGCACTTGATGACATTGATTTTAGAGAAAATTATTTTTGTTTATTAACATTGAATCTTCCTTATAAAATCCCTCTAAAACCTTATTTCCTTCTTTCTTTTGTACTATTGATACTTTTTATTGGGATTTATTGTGCGATTGACATTTATATGGATGGGATGTTGTTTCAATCTAATCATAACATGCTGGTGCCTGTGGTTGATGCGGAATAGGATCATTTTCAGGAGAGAAGAAGCTGAGTTCATGGGACTCTTAGCACACATTAAGGCAATCTCATGGTACTGGTTTTTATATAAAAAAGGGAGTAAACCTGGCATTTTTTACTCAACGTGGTGTACCAATCCAAGGGCCTGCATCTATGTATAATTAGAATTTTAGGCAACATTTGGGACTTCTTTTTGGAATGATGTATCTTATATTTCCCCTATAGAAGGATTCCTGTTTATTTTGGTTGTCTGTCATACTGTACATCTTGTACAGAACAGTTGTGTATCCTTCTCTTTTGTTATATATAATATACAGATTTGCTTTTCAAAAAAAAAATCTAATCATAACTGTTCTGGTTTGAAGGAATTAGGTAATTTTAAGATCATCAGGTTGGTAAGGAGAATATCCAGGGATTACAATCTTCTATGATTTAGTTGCAGAACAAGGAGGCTGATTTAGAAGGAATCAGATTGAAATTGTTTATGTAATTCAACAATTTGCATATATATATATTTTTTTTGAAATGGTGCATATATTGTTATGACTTTCTTCTGTACTAGCAACTATGTTTTTAGAACTTATGTTGTAGTAGTTAGTCTGAATTTTGAAGGCATGAATTAAAAAATTAACAAATAGTCTGATGCTATAAATCTGTCGTCATAAACCAGATACGTATGTGAGAAAATGCATTGAATGGGTGCATCAACTTGTAATGAGATTTAGAAATTACAAGATTTCTCCAATCTTCTTTTCTGTGTTGTTTTGTCAGTGACTGATGCTGTTTCATACCAATTGGCATGAAGGGGTGGACCCAGACCTTGAGGTGAGGGGGGGCCAAAATTATAGTTGATCTAATCAATATATATATATATGTCTAAAATTTTATGTAAAATATTTGTATTTGTATATTATGAAGCATTAATTATATTAACAATATATCAAAACATATTTTCTGCATACTATGAAAATCATTTATAATTAAATTTACGCTAAATTTTTCAGGAATTTAATTTTCAAAATAAATATTATTCTAAACAAAAATCAGTATAACAAACATTACTTTAACATATTGAAAATAAACATAACTAAAGAAAAATATGCAAATTGTATATGCTATATTGTTTTATTCGAGTCAATATATTTTTTTCTTTTTTCCCTTATATTAGCATCATTGTAATAAAAGAAGGTATAATAGAAAATATATTTATAAATGAGACAAACTAAATATCTTTATTTTTCATATAGATATAAAATTACATGTTGATCATCAATTTCACATGTCACAAATAATTTTCATGAAATAAAAAATGGTATGTACATTAGCCATATTTTTTTTTAGCAAAATATCCTATTAATTATGTTCTAAATATCTACCAAATCATAAAGAATTATGTCACTCACTAAATTATACTACCTCTGATCCTAATTATAAGCAACAAATTGGATTTTCATTTGGTCCTAAATATAAGCAACAATCACCTTTTTGTAAATTAACTCAGGGTAAAATTTCTTTTATACCTTTACTTTATTGTTAACTCTATTTTCTATGCATTCACATCAATAAAGCAAATGGGACTTTTGGAATAAAATTTGAATTCATTATAAAATTAATTAAAAATAACTACTTTAACTACTCACCTTAATTTTGATGATTTGTCCTATGTTACTTATAATTAGGACCAGAGGTAGTATTGTGCAATAATAATATCCAATAACCATTGAGGAATAATTTACTTCGGATTGTTAAAATTAAGAGAAAAAAATAATATGTCATGGCAATGATCACTCCTTGAAACAAATTTTGACTTACCTTTGGCGCAACCTAATATCTAGTCTATTGTCCTAAAGTTTATACACTAACATGTTTAAATTCATACATTTGAGGTTAGAAGCACATTGGAACATCACAAATAATGCCAAAAAGACAAAGACAAGAAGATAAAATAAAGATAATATATTGAGAATTATAATAGAAAAAGAATGTTTGTTGGTGTCTCTTAGAACTCAAGTTGTCAGTCTCTTATATATCATTTTTTCATAAGTTTTTTTTATTGACAAATGTTAATAAATAAATTTTAATTCTCAAATCAATTAAAATTTAAACAATATAAATGAAAAACTAATAATAATTTTTTTTTTTTTGGTATTCAAACTAATAAAGTTATTTGATTACAAATACAATCATTTATAACCTTTAAAATAGCAATAATGTATAATAAAAGAAAGATATTATAAAAAAAATGATACTTGAATATTGTGTCTAAAAAAATAAAAAAGAATACAATTATCTCTACTTTAAAGATTATAAAAAAAACAAAATATTTATTTAAAAAGAAAAGAAAATATGTCATTGTGTTAAAAAATACTTAAATACTATATTATCTACAAAATAAAATCTTATTAAATAAAAATATTCTAATATTAAAATATTATCTATATTACAAAAAAAAAACAAAAAGTTAGGGGGGGGGGGCCTGTTGGCATGTACATTTCATGGTTTTCTTGTTTGAAAATTGTTGTGCTGACAGTTACACATGTGCATGTATGAGAGACAGATTGTATCCTTTATCAGCTTGTGAAAAAATAGCATGTTTTTTCTGAAACTTTATTCTTGAAATAGGTGCTACGGTTTTTTTTTCTTCTTCTCGAAATGGGATCCATTGGTCTTCATGGTCTGCACCCGCAGCTTTTCTTGTCTATTGCTCTTGACTTTTTAACAAAAATAGAAATAAATAAAAAATTAAATACTTAAAAAGTATGATTTCAAAATAATTTATATAGCATGAATAGTTTTTATTATATAGGATTAACAGGAGGTGCCATACAGGATGTAGCCTCCTGCATTTCAAATTTTCTAACACAGGAGGCGCCATCCAGAGCATTGCCTCATGTTGCTTTTTTGGAAATAGGTGGAGTCACCCTGTGTGTAGTCACAGGAGGTGCCACTCTATCAATCTCCTCCTATTATTTCTATCTGAACAGGAGGCGCCACTTTGTCACTGTCAGTCTCCTCCTATTATTTTAATCTGAACAGGAGGCGTCAGACTAGGAGTCTTCTCCTTATGCGCCAGACTTATGCTACAAATTACAATATTTTTAACATCAATTCAATACTCGTGAACAGTACCGTTGTAATCATTGACATTAATACTAGTTTACATAACATTTTACAGCGCACAAAAAACTCTCTAGATACTAAAAAAAATAACCCAAAATGCATGCTCATGATAAACTTTTTTTTTAGCAAAAGTTAATTTTTTTTTCATTCTTCAGCTACAAATTACAACATTTTTAATACCAATTCAATACTTGTGAACATTATTGTTTCAAAGATTGACATGACCAAAAATCTGATGCGGTTGACAACGAGGGAAGAGGAGGAACCAGTTTGGCATACCACAAATCTGGAGGAAAGCGACAGCAATTTTAGGTCATTTCTCTTGAAACTCTTTCCAAGAAAGTCACTTGTCTTGAAATTCTTTTCAAGAAGTGGCACCCTGTGTGTAGGAGGAGACTGACAGAGTAGCGCCTCCTATTATACTCCAATCCACGCTTTACATGAGGTAAATAAAAAAAGGAGGAGACTGACAGGATGACGTCTCATGTTCAGATTAAAATAATAAGAGGAGACTGAGAGTGATGCCTCCTATGACTACACACAGGATAGCTCCGCCTGTTTCCAAAAAAGCAACATGAGGTATTGTTCTGGGTGACGCCTCCTGTGTTAGAAAAATGCAGGAAGATACACCCTGTGTGGCACCTCCTGTTAATCCTACGTGACAAAAATCATCCATGTTATGTAAATTGTTTTCATATTACTTCTTTTTGGTATTTACTTATTTTTTTTTACTATTTTCGTTAAAAAGTCATTGCTCTTGCTCCTTTGATACTTTTTATTCCGCTGAGTTGGCTTAGCCGTTAATCATTATTATTAATTATTAATAATAGTAGTATTATCACTATTTGTCATTGTAGATTGTTACTCTTGGAGAACGAGAATCCGCGGTTGAGGAATGAGCACAGAATTTCAAAGAGTTTTACAGTTACAAGCACTGTAATGTATGCCCCACATCGCACACAGAAAAAAGCGTCTTGGTTGGCTAACATATAAGAGGTGTGTTTTGTGGGGTGTTGTGTTGCTCAGTTACCCACAACAAGAAGATGATTTAACTTTGTTGGAGACGACATACTAACAAAACACTGGTAAAAGAAACTGGATTGTGAAGTGAGGCCCACCTTCATGTGTATTTGACTATTTGGAACATATTAGAAAACAACAGGGTCGATACGTGACGTGGGTGCTTTTGCTTCATAGTTCATATCATATACGCTTGATCTTTCCTCTCGTACTTGTTCTTTCTTGCCTTTGGAGTTTGTACTTTTGTATTTGTACTTTCCTTTCCTAAGGTAAGTGTTTCTTTTCGGTTCCTAAATCTCATCATGCTGGGAAAAAAACAAGGATAAAAGTAATACATACACTCTTGAGAAAGAGAGAGAGAAATATTCAACGAACACGAAATTGCACTGTTGTTGGAATCTACGAAACCCGTTAACTCTGGAAAAAAAAAATGAATTTGTTTCTAAAGTAAATAAGATCATATCTCCCTTATAAACTTTAACTAGTCAATATTACAATGCATTTTCAATTTAAATTAACGATAGATTTTATTTTTCTTGTTCAGTTTGAAAACAAATTCAATTTAGGCAAGTTTTATCTTTTTCTATGGTATTATTGGGCGAAATAATTTGACTAGGATTCGCACCTAGCTAAGGGGCTGGAGATCGAGTCCTGTAGAATTTGGAGATGTAAGACTAAGAATTAGTACTAGGAAAAAAATCCAAGGAGATCACCCTATTTTTTTTTTCTTTTTTCAAATTGTTGAAAGAGAAATGAGATACTACAAGGAAATTGGTATTTAGTGGCGGTCAAATTGGTTGTTTAGTGGCGGTTTTAACCACCAGCAAGAATACTAGTGGCGGTCAAGCGACTGACGAGAAAATTGGCGCCACAAGTCCATACAGCGTCGCTTTAAAGAGACCGTCGAAATAACCGCTAGTATGTCTAATGGCGGTCTGCAACCGCCACGACGAATTTTTAATATATTTTTTTATTTCTCTTAGTGGTGGTTTCTACCGCCACAATTTTTTTTAATATTTTCTTTATGTTCATCTTAGCAGCTATTGCAATTGCCACCAAGCTATACGCTTTTTTTTTTATTTGCTTGTAGCAGCAGTTTGTTACTACCACGATTTTTGTTTTGAATTTTTTTTTGCTTAGCGACAGTTACAACTGCCACTATATTTTTTTAACGTTCTATTTATTTTATGCATTGTGGCGGTATTGACTGCCACTATTAGTTTCTTAATTATTTAATATTTAAAGGTTTCGTGGTGGTTTGCAACCGTTACTATGATTGTAAGTTTTTTTTTTTTAAATACTTGGAATACATATATTTATTTTTTTAATTATTTACTAAATTATAGAGTCATGATTAGATAGTAATTGAATATGCATATATATTAGTCAAAAAATAAAGTCTTAGTTATTTGTTAAGTATATAATTTGTGAATTTGTAGAAGCTATTGAATTAAACATAAACAAAATATTTGGAATTATATTGCAAAAGGAAATTAGTCATTCTAATTTTTAAACTAATAGTAGATAACATTATCAGAATTAGTACGAAACATGATTGCCCAAGGTAATTGGAAAACTACATAGGTACAATAGTCAATGTAAACTTATAACTTTGCAGTAGTACTCCAAAAAATTACTAGTCTTCTAGAACATAAACAACCAACAAATGCATAACCATATCAGAATTAGTACAAAACAAGATTGTCCAAGTTAATTTAAAAGTTAAATAGGATAACTTGAATTGTATATTCAACCCAAAAGTCATGAATTTAAACTATAGTACTCACATACAATAGTCATGTAAACCTCAAACTTTGCAATAATACCCCAAAAAATTACCAGTGTTCTATAGTACCCAAAAAATTATCAATCTTCTATAGTACTCCAAAAACTTGTCAGTCTTCTAGAACATATACAACGACCATATGCATATCCTTGAGATAGTGCCTGGCAAACAATTATTTGGCATTAGAATTTTATAAGAAAATGTGGTAAATGCTTGAATGAATGTTTCTATGATAGTATTTGGCCAATTTCCTACCTTGAGAGACCTTCATTAAATCATCAAATAGTATAATGCAAAAGTACGATGCTTAGTATATTTATAAAATTCTATGTTGCATAGGTTTTATCTTTTTTTTTATAAGCCAACAAAATATTATTAATAAGCATTCCAATCATAGCACAAGGTGTGCCAAAAATTGGAAGAGAACAAAACCAAATACACATGTTAGTTTCCACCCTCCCAACATTATATATACAATAGTCCCCCCCCCCCCCCCCCCCCCCCCCCCAAATATATAAAACCAAATCATGAACACCAACTTCTATATACAATTTTTTGCTTTCATCTGTCTATATGATTCACATGTTCCATGCATATCCAATGCATACCAAGCATTAAACACAATTACAAAAATAGAACGAAAACCTCCCTTCCTTTACCATGTAAACAACAAACCATATATTTTACCCCTCACTTGATGATACATAGGTTTGGTCTTAGTTATATATTTGCTTAAGAGAGCATTATGTGCTATATTCTATACTTTGAAACCATGATTAATTGCTTGTGTTTTCTTTATGCATATTATGAATATTTTAATGTTTATTTTCTAATGAATGACAATTAGCCAAGCTCAATAGCAAAATCCATAAGATTTTCCAACTATTATTTCGCCATAATTTTAACTGAGAATGAAATGTTTTCCAACTCTAAATTCATTATAAAATATCCAAAAGATTTTCCATTACTTCGGATCCTTTTTTTTTTTTCATGACATAAGTCACATAACCACTACCCAAATCATGCAACTCTAGAAGCTTTTCATCTAGCACATTGCTCATGACAACATGTTAAAGAGCTTTATCAGATGATAGTGAAACCACTAATCTTTATAAGTTATAGTACCAAAGACATACAAACTATAGAGAAAATTAAATAACAACAACAAAAGTCATAGAAGATTAAATTAAAACTTTTCTCGCTTTTGTGAAAGAGTTTTTCTTTTATCTTGGATGACTCTGTAGAGTCTAGCACCCTTAATCATATAAAAGCACCCCTGCTATTACCATATTTTAGAAACAAGAAAAGACTAAAAAGTAAACTAGATCAAACTTGTTACAACATTTCATATACATCCAATTTGTGTTTGGACAACATAAAATGTGATGCCTCTATAGAGAAAGCATAATACATGAGCAAGAAACTAATTACCAAGAATCTCATGTAGTAAACTAAAATGCAGTTTCTGATTGCAGAATATGTGGAAGCTGAAAAAAAATTAAAAACTTCAGATTTCAGCAAGAATCTAAACCATTTTGCCATACCATGAAAAAATACCAAATGTAAAGTACTATATAAGAAATCAGGGCATGCGCCAAACATCTAGTTAACTATATAATTTCATGTATTTTTTAGGAGCAACTAATTATCTAGAACTTTTCCTGCACAAGAGTATCAAAATGACTAGAGAACTTATAAACCAATATTCAATTGGCATAGAGTAAATAATTGTATCAATTACAGATTTATTTACTATTGGGTAGAGAAAGAATGCTCACCTTGTTACCCATGGGAATGGATCTAAGTTATGACTGAGTGGAGTTAGATTGTGATGATGGGTGACCAGTAGGAGTTTGCTACAATAATAGGTTTGGCCTAGAGGTAACATGTGCAGTGTTAGAAGAATAGAACCAACTAAAAATTCAAGGCAACATAGTTAAGAGAATCATGCAATAGAGAATGAAAGCAACCTCTAACTTTCAAAATTTTAACAGGACAAATTTTACACTGGTTTCCAAAAGGAGAGACCTATTGAACCTATGAAAATCCATGAGATTCTCTTATTGGCATATTATCAAAATAGATAAAATGCACAATGACTCCAAAATAATGCCATAAGTACATCAATATAACAATAAGGGGGTAAAAACTATAAACAGTAAATAAATAACATTGGATTGAGACAAATTTAAGACTAGTGCTTGATGACTTACCCAATTTAGAGCAAACTATATATAGCCTACCACTAATTTAAGTAATTTTATGTGCAAGGATCTATTGCCAAAGATCCTGCGTGCTTTTTGCACCAATTTTTATTTTTTTAACAACACATAAATTATTACTTATATTATTTTAAAAAAAAAAATATTATCTATCAATGAACAAGGATTACAAGCCTATATTCAGTAACATTATTCCTACTGCACTGAGTTTTGGAAGTTATGGTATCACAAGAAGTATTTTTGAATGAATATCTAATATAGTCTACACGTTGATGGATCAATCTAAAATGTTCACCAAATTTATTAATTTCTTTCTTTCGTTATAGTTATGTTGTGATAGTTACCGTTTTGATAATTAATCTTAGAGCCCGTGGTTGGGTCACTCGCACACACTATCCAATAGGTTTCTTTAATGTCATTGCTAGTCTCAAAGTAAAGGTAATTGTTGTGGCCAAAATGGAAGGGCACATATGTCATAGTTACTTATTACGCTTTTTACTTAGAAGATTTCTTGATACATGAGAATAAATATGAAAAAAAAAAGGAATGAAAGGGAAAACAACAGAAAAGCCATTGTAATAAATAGTAGTTATTTGTGGCGACTCACCTGAAAGCAGCAAATGCCAGAGCAGTATATTCACCAAGGCTTAAACCACATGTATCATCAACTGAGTCAATAATCTGCTGACCTCCTTCTCGTGCATGAATCAGCTCTATAGCAGCAAGACTTGTGACATAAATAGCAGGCTGGAGAAGCAGAGAATCAGGTGGTAAACATTGCATACATGGCAATCTTTATAAACAACATAAATTTCAAGAGGAACAGAGTTAAGGATTGGAACTAGAATTATATCATAACCAGAAAAGATGTTTATAGCTAATATAGTTGTTTACTTTATTCTTCTCTTCCTTTTTCTTTAAAAAGAATGTTGATTACAAAGGCAGAGTAAGTCTAAGTCCTGGTGGGGAGGGACTTGAATGCTGAACAGCTGAAGTGCAGGCAAAGTGGTGCAGGTGGGATTTGACCCCATGGATCAAGTAGTTCCATAGTGAATTAGTTAGTGCCACTTAAGTTAACAACAAAGAATTTTTGACATTTGCATATTTTTAATTTGGTGAAACATAATAGCTAAGGGCACAGATTTAAATCAAATTTTGAACTTGATTATGAATTGATCCACCAGAAGTATTTTCCCTTTAACTTCCACCCATTAAAGTTAAACTGAAATTGCCTTGACCATATATTTTGCATATAAGCCAACTCCATAGCATCATACTATATTGGACTGATCTTCAGTTTTAAAAGTATACATATTATATTGATCACTGAATCACAAATGGCATGCAAATTACAAACAAGCACACTATTCTATATACCATTTATGCACATAAAACATGCCTTTCGAGTTTCAAGCAATAGCAGTCCAAGGATTCTTTCCAAACTTAAGGTAGAGTATCTCAAACAATAAATAAATAGTATATAAATATAAATTACAGCTTATTCTGAGTTAAATGATAATTCACTACTTTTGTTCATGTTAGACACATGTTGAATCTAGAATCTGAGCTGCGTCGTGTCGCGCCGCACTGCGCAGAAATGGGTCTGTTGATCAAAAACAAAATTCAACCACTACACTAGCACAGTCCACTAATAGTGGCACATACATAAACCTTAACACTCAATCACAGGCTGAAAATAGAAAGGAAACTGTGGCTCTAGCCATCATGCACCTTGTCCTTGCCTCTCAAAAAAATGGGGATAATACAGAAAATATTCCCATTATGGCAAAGATGCTCATTTAGTCTCTAGCGTTCATCAGCACGCCGCTTCCCTCTCTCCCCCTCCACCACTTCCCCCACCGTACCAGGCTTGTCACCACCAAATCCCTCATTTCAATCATAAGCCATTCCATTGACTTCGCCGAAAACCCAACTGAGCCTCCCTTCTTCATCCATGAAGTTCCAAGATAGTATCCCAAACCCCAAATCGAAAAATCGAAATAGAGCAACAAAAATGCAAAAAAAAAAAAAAAGAAGAAGAAGAAGAAAGAGTATATATATGAAAGAGAGAAAGAGAAAATGCACCTACCAATTTAGGAGAGCACGAGATCCATGAGGCAAAATGATGAAAAGAACGAAAGATTTTACGAGGACATGTGAAAGGAGAACCATCCAGAGTGAAATTTGGGGATTTTTGCTTGTAAGGGAGGGGGAATGAAATTTTGAGGGTTTTGCCTGTGAGAGTGGGAGAACGAAAATTGGGATTCTTTTTTTGCGTGTAAAATGAAAAGGAGGGAAAGAAGAAAAGAAAAACCCGGGAGCGAAAAGTAGATTTTTAGTTATAGTGGCGATCAAATAAACGTAATCGCCGCAGAGTTTAATAAAGTTTTAAAAAATTAAAAATAAAATTGGCGATACCGACGGTCAAATAAATACAAACGCCGCAGGATTTAATAAATTTTTAAAACATTAAAAAATACTTGTTGATAGCGGCGGTCAAATAAAATCAACCGCCACAAAGTTTAATAATTTTTTAAAATATCAAAATTATACATCATTTACATATATGTCTTAACAGGGATTAAATTATTTTACTGAAAACTTAAAGTCTAACACATTATTTTTTTTTTTGGTATAAATTATTTTTATTTAAATTTAAAAAAAAGAAAAAATCTTTATCCAAAATCTGATAAAAGATAAGGGTGATTTTTAACCGCCAACATATTTTTAACCTAATTGAATTATCTACATATGAAAAATATGAAAATTATAAAAAATATTCTCCAAGATTACGGTTAGTTCAAACAGCCATTAATATTTAATCTTTTTATTTTTTTTAAATAGAAGGAAATGTAAAAATTCTAACAAAATATAAGGGCGGTTCCAACCGCCATTATTTATTATGTATATAAATTATTTAATCTTTAAAAATATAAAAAAAAACTTGAAAAATCCTAAAAAATATTAGAGGCGGTTTAAACCGCCATTAAGCAAAATAAACCACCACAAGAATTTTGAATTTACTGGCGGCTTGTAAATTGACGTTGAGTAATTTGCTTTAGGGCGGTTCGAAACGACCGCCACTAAGATACCGCCACTAAACGTCAATTTTGGTGTAGTGGGTGCAAATTTTAATGAAATGTTTTACAAAAAAAATGGCAAACGTTGATGAAATATTATCTCCTTACAGACTGGTTTAAGGAAACCATCCTGATTGATTACATTTGAATCTGTAAAAATTTCGTACGAAAATTTTCATACTGACTAGCTAAACTATTGTTAATTTTCAAAAAAAAAGAAAAAAGAAAAAAAAAGAGCTAAACTATTGTTAAAATTGTGTTTGTTTGTTCTCTTGCTGGATATCTACTTACAAGTTATAACCCCATCAACTTTTTTTCTTCCTACTAGTGCTAAAATTAAGATAGCATCCATTATTGCCTGAGCTTCAACACGATGATGAAGTCATTATGGAATGAGTAACCCTACATCCTATTTAATTAATTTTTATTATGATTTTATAATTTTTAATAAATTTTAACTAATAATAAAAGAATATTATAAAAAGTGTGCACACTCTTCAAATTTAAATAGGGACGAAATCCATAGTTTATAAGGACGAAAACATCTTTAAACTCGTAACAATTTTTTGGTTGTAACATTGCATTTTGCCTTTAAAATTCATGAATATTGAAATAGAAAGTTATGTCTTTCCTTTACGCGTTCTGCCTGCAAGTATGAGAATTTTTTTCTTTGCACGACACTGGTAGTATCAGTGAATATTACGTGATCCCTATCCATAATTTTGCCAAGTGGAACTCCATCTCCTGCAGATCATTCAGCTCCGAGAATCTCACAAAACCAAATGCTTTACCTTCCTCATTGCGCTTTGCACGAATTAATGAATACGTCATTGACTCGATCGCCCCATCGTTGAAACATATAGTGTTAATGAATTCACCCCATAATCCTCTGGAAAATTTGTAAAATAGAATCATACCAGTTTGTTTTTCACTTCTTTGGCCTTACCTCGATCCACTCACCCTCTTCACTCTTCTCTCTCACTCAAAGGTAAGAAGAACAAAATATTCTCGTTTAATTTTACCAGAAGCTCATGGTAATGTTATTATATATAGAAAGTCTCTTTATTCTTCTAGAAGAAAAAACATTAACCACTTTTATGTTTTGAAAATTAGGTTAAAGCTAAACTGTCAATTCAGCTGGCCTGACCATCACGAATTTAACTGCTTGAATCAATTAAAATTAATATCAACCATAACACCTAGCTTGGTTTGTATATATTCCAAATTCCACATGAAAATAGAAATTAAAAAAAATCAAAATGGATGCTAAAGGTGGTGCTGTAGTTTGTGTGCCTTCAGGGGACAATGGGTTTTGTTTGCCATGTGAGACTGCAATAACCTTTCCCTTTAAAAATGTTATTCTTTCCCTCCACAGTTACCATATGACGTACGGCAACAATTTACAAGCATATATAGTAGGTTAACCCTATTTCAAGTAATCCTTCAGCTTTTTTTTTTTTATCGATATATAAGAATAAAGTAATATCCTTTTATTGTCATTTAATTCATTCCATTCACTTTAGTCCATGCAGCACTCTTATATATATAAACACACCCACTCTTATATCGAACTCAAAAAAGATCCATATATCGTACACTTAATCTGTGGCATATATGTATATAAATTTTTCGGTAGGTACTGAAACTGCGTTGTCTCTATTTTTCATCAAGTTGATCTTCATTAGGATATATTGCGCTTTATTGTTACTCCTTTCATTCCTAATATTGAATTGTTTTAGCATCTTATTTTTATTTCAAACCTTTAGTTGTTTTAAATTTTTAATATATAATTATGCATTTTTTTTTTCAATTATACCCTTACATATAACAGAATAGTTAAGACAATTTTTAGTAAAGTATTAATGACTCTGATTTTTACAAGGTATTGTAGTGAAACATTAATATAGTATTTCTTAGTGAAATTTGCATTGAAAAAGAAGTTGTTGAAAATAGTATAGAAATTTGTAAAACAATAAATGGAAGTACATATTTTAGTATGTGCAAAAATCTTAAACAACTAAAGAGAAAAATATTAACGACACTCTTTTTGACACTCTTTTTCTATATTAAAAATCATCAATTTTGGTAGGTCTCCTTTCTAAAATTAGTGACATCCAATCGAGAGAATGTTGGAAACAGAATGTAAGAATGTTAATTGGTAGCATTTCTCCATCCAAAGATTAGGAATGAGTGGAGTAACTGCTTAATTTCTGCTTAAGGATCAGCTCGCTCGCTCTCTGGAGTATTTTTTTAATTAGTAGTAGTTTATAACATTTAATCCTGAAAAGAAGGGTCTCATTTGTTTGTGAAGTTAGTATATCATGGTATAATATATGCGTGAGGCTTAGAAATATACAAGCTCATGGAATTGAACATAAATTAGGCATGCATTATAGCTGCAGTTAGAAAAGCAATGTCAAGAGGTTGAGTTTCATGCAAAGGTTCCACGTGATCGTTTCTTTATTATTATTAATAGTACGTAGTATTAGTAATTAGTAACTAACTGGTGCAAACGTTAAGTCAGAAATCATGTTCAAATGTTCAATTAATCAACCTTCTATGCCAAAGTACAATAGCTGCTTCATTGGTTTTTTGTAAAAAAAAATAACACATTTGCACCTATCTGTTCAAAGCCTTGATCAGATCCCATCTTCATGTATCTGTCTTTCTATATTAGATAATATTAATATTAGCAAAAACAATGACATGACACAAATCGTCGTTATATTCTTTTGATTTTTGAAATGATTGCATATTACTAAACCCTGTTGATAGTACATTAATGTATGGTATATTTTCTTGACTCTTGGTCAAGGAGTTCTTCTCTCCTTTCCATCGCTGGAAGTATATTATTATACAACCTCCACTGCGCATTTGATTGTCCCACTCTGATCAATACAATTAAGGAGGATGCAGTTGCAATTTTCATTCAATTTGATAAGAGGAGGCTAATACAAGGTAACGGTTGTCCCAACTCCTAACTTCTGTAGTAAGTGATAGTCATGCTTGTTAAATTTTATTGTTTCCAAACTGTGGACTTAAGTTCCGGCAAGGTTGATGTTAATTATCTATTGAAATAATTGACTGCAAAATTAATAGAAATCTAATTGCCTGAATTATAATGTGGTGAAAAAAAAATCTTTATTCTCTTTTGTTTTTTCATCACATTTCTAGCTTGCCTATTTTTTGTTTCGATTCAATAAATTATTAAGGGGTTTAAATATCTTTTTAACTTGCCTACTTTTTATTAAGGGGTTT
Source organism: Pueraria montana var. lobata (assembly GCA_026413185.1). NCBI lineage: Eukaryota > Viridiplantae > Streptophyta > Magnoliopsida > Fabales > Fabaceae > Pueraria > Pueraria montana. Next base: position 60,646,440 of record CM048649.1, read on the forward strand.
CTTTCAACAAAAAAAATCTTTTTAAATACTATAAAATATACAATATTTAGACTCAATCTCTATTTAAATTTTATTCGTTTTTAGTACCAACTAGGTCAGTCTAGTGATGAGAGTTGAAGTAGAATGCATGAGATCATAGATTCAAATCTCATTGCAATTATTGTACACACAAAAAAAAATATACAAAAAATAGTGTAGTTTTAGTCTCATTGAGGGACTAAAAGTATATGCTTTAAAAATGAATAAAATTTAAATAGAGACTATATGACAAAAAAAAAAATTTAAGCCTTTGTTGGCGTGTAACAAATCTTTTTCGTTGCAACATTCTATTTTGCCTATAAAATTCATGAATATTGAAATATAAAGTTATCTCTAGCTCATCGTTTACACGCGTTCTTCCTGAGTATGAGAAAAATTGTCTTTGGCACTGATATCAGTCAATGTTACTTGTTTTGATTTGCAATCCTAAAGATGGAGATGAAGGCAAGCACAAATGTAGAGGATGACATAATAAGAACACTTTACGATGCATCATCAGAAGGTTGTGTAAGTACCTTAAACACATTGATCGAGAAGAACCCTCTTATTCTGAATAGAGTTTCACTCTCTCCATTTAGTGAAACCCCATTGCACATAGCCTCTCTACTTGGCCATTTGGAATTTTGTGAGGTTCTTCTGAAAAGAAAACCCAGTTTGAGCAGTGAAGCGGACTCAGAAGGACGTTGCCCTCTTCATCTAGCTTCTGCTGAAGGGCACACCGAAATCGTGAAAACTCTACTGCTAACAAATGCAGATATATGCATGGCTCTTGACAAAGATGACAAGGTTCCTCTCCACTATGCTGCAATGAGAGGTCGCATGGGAGCAATTAAGGAGTTGGTCAACGCCAGGCCTGACTCCATTCGACTCATTGATGATGATGGCTCTATTCTACACTTGTGTGTTCGGTATAACCAATTGGAGGCATTGAAATTCTTGGTGCAATCAGCCACAGGAGACCGTCAGTTCCTGCTTGCTAAAGACACAGAGGGGGGTAACATAGTTCTACACTTAGCTGTAATGCTCAAACAAATTAAGGTACTACTTACCATTTTTTTTTTTCAAAAAATGTGGACAATTCACATAATGTTTAAATAGTTCAAGTGAAACAAAATTCAAGACAATAACTTGATTATTTATGGTAAGTCTTATGCTAAAATAATGTATATAAATGGGATAACTCTCACTTCTTGAGTTAACTTTTGAGGTTGAGTTGGGTTCATCCAAATTCTAATATAGTATTAGAACTTATCCCAGTGATTGTTATTCAATCTATCTGGCCATTCGTTATTAGGCCATTATCATCATACCCCTGTAGGTGTACAATCCTCAACATGAACGAGGTGTTAGAAATCTAACATAGATTAGTGATAATGCTAAAATAATGTATATATATGTAGCTTTTTTAGAGTTGAGTTAGATCAAAATCTGAATATATCAAATTAATTGTTTAATGTCATTATGGGGGAAATATATAACAGTGATTGTATTAATTTTTATATTTTTGTTACTTTGCAGACCATAAAATACTTACTTTCGATGCCAGAAATAAGAATAGCAGCAAATACTTTGAACAGGTCAGGCTTCACGGCTTTGGAGGTGTTAGAGCGGTGCCCTAGAGATTATATAAGCCTTAAAGCTGAAAAGATGTTAATTGAAGTTGGGGTCCAAAGGTCTTCAAATATGGATAATAATGCACAACAACCGGCTCCATTATCAGCAGGCATAGCTAGTGAAGAAGAAGTAAATCCATCCTCAAGATGGAAAAGGTGGGACAAGTTGTGGTCAAGGTATCTGTATAACCAAGATAATTGGATGGAAAGTATGAAAGAGACATTGATGATGGTGGCGACTGTAATTGCCACCATGACTTTTCAATTAACAATAAGCCCACCAGGTGGAGTTTGGCAAGAAAATACTCAGACCGGTGGGCTCAGTTGCTCTACTTATGGCTTTTGCGAAGCAGGCAACTCAGTTTTAGCTTATTCTTGGAAGTATGACTTTCTCAAGTTCATGAACTTCAACACCACTTCATTCTTTTCATCTCTTTTTGTGGTGTTACTGATTACTAGTGGGCTCCCTCTTACCAATAAGGTCATGATGTGGGTCTTGACAATTGCGATGATTGTGGCGGTCTCGTTCATGGCGCTCACATACCTGTATGCACTAGGCTTGGTCACCCCCTCTCATCTTATTAAGAATGTTTATCGGATGGGAATACCCTTGGCTGTTGTTTGGGGCATAATGCTTTTAATTGTTGGTTTCATTCACACACTCCGCTTATTCTTCTGGCTAAAGAACAGGAAGATGAAGAAATTGCCAGAGTCATCCGCAATAATTGGTCCCTAGAGTGAAAATTCACTGGGTGGATATTCATGCATGTGGGGAAATTGTCATCTTAAAGAGAATCTAACATTTGTGTCTCCCACCGCATAATTTCTTTTTTTTATAAACTTAGTGCATTTTGCTAAAGATATATTGTAAGGATCTTCATTCTTGGTCTTTTGATTTGGAAGAGGTACAGCAGCAGAGGCCCGGGCATTAGGTGGTTTTGTACTTACGGTTGTTAACCCGATAACCTCTTCCCCTCTCTTGAATTTGTAATTGTTGCCTCAATAGCAATGAATTATTTGAGGTTATCTGTTTATTTACGGATAACATTTGATCGCTCATCTGTTCATAAGCTCGGAGTGTCATTTTAATCATAGTTTAGTTACAAAATGCTTAAACCACGGACTTCCCCCTCTTTCAATGTTGCTTTTGCTTGCAACGTTTAAGGTTTCATACTATCTGTTATTTGTATAGGTTCGTATAGGCTTCATTTGGTTGAGAATAAAAGTTTACTATGTTGCACATGATTTATTGCATGATGGTTACGACCTGATCCCAAATTGTGGTACGTTCAGAATGATAAGTATGGATGTGAGGAATTTCTATTATTGTCTTGGGGTGGTTAGAAATGGAGATCATTGTTTCTTACAATTTATTAAAAATGGATAAACTTAAATAGAAATAAAAAAATTAAGCCATTACCATTTAAATTACTTTATTTATTTTTCCAAATTATTTAAATTTGCTAACTATAAACTAATTTTCTAAAAACTTAAACCTAGTTCGTATTTTATAAGGGATTGAAAATCTGCTACCAAACAAGGCAAAAAGAGGGCAAACATTGACTCTTTACCCTGAGGTACGTAACTATTTTAGGATTTAATCCATAATAACAATAGCAAGGTCGAATTAAGCACCAAAAACGGAGGGGAAGCAAAAAGATCTACATGCCCAGCGCCAAAACAAATTCTAAAGCAAATTGCTGCAAGTTTTTTTTCCAGATTTCTATAGCCGAAACTATGCAGGTTCAAATCAGTGGCTAATGGCTACCTTAACTTGTATTTGCCAATTTCAAACAGCATTGTGATTTTCTGCTCAGTCCCTCTGCAGTGCACAGTGCACCAATCAATGCACAATTGAGGTAGTGTCTAGTTACAATAGTTATCCATTAAAATCACGCAACTGCATACAGTATGACTTCGAGCATGTTACACGTTATTTACACACATTTAGCCTGATTCTCAAGTCAGTATTAGAAGCTGCGAAAGCTATGCTGTATTGCTTCTATGTTAGGCACGTTAGATATCTATCACATGGCTTATATCCAAATATACTGTTGGTATTAAACCACATTTAAAATCCTTCAACCTAGGTAGCAGTACACAGCAAGACTCAGCAAACAATCACTGCACAAGTATTGTTGCTTAGCAGTGATGTTCTGCAGCAACCATCCCAAGAATGTGTGTATGCATAGAATAAAATAGAATTCGTGCTCATAATCCTAAGGACTTAATGATTCAGTCATTTAACAAACCAAAACAATGACATTGAGCATCTTACCTAATTGTTTTTTAACAAATGCCCTTGAAGCCTATAACCACCAATGTAATAGTTGTTGATTCAAGTAACAAAAAATAGCAGAGACCACCACAGGCATTGCAGCAAAACTTGAAAACTTTAGAAAGAACAGTTCAAAAACATCATATCTCAGGCACAGCTTTACCTCAAAACAAGAAAAAAGGATGGCAAAATTATAAGAGTCAGAGCATGACAAAAATCTAAAAAGTCTAGCAACACATAAAAATCGAGCACAAGATCTAAAATATTACTAGCCATTAATAATTTAATCTTCATCTTCCTCGTCTCCGTCACCACCAGCAGCCTTCTTAGCAGCAGCCCTCTGGTTCTTTCTTTTCACTCGTCCTGGACGACCACCACCAAGTGGACTCGTGAGTGAGAAGTCAATGTGCTTCTGCGAATCAACCCTAACCATGAACGATGGAATGTTCACAACCTGCCTCCCAACCCTGCCACACCACAAACAACATCAAAATCCATCCCCAAATAAAATGCCATTATAAAATAACAAATGCAACATCATATTGAACAACATACTCGCAGCAAATCCATAACCATAAAAGTCCTATATTCAGGCAATTATAATAATTATTGAGTTGCAAATATGAAACAACGATTCTTATATATGAAATAAAAAACATTGCATAAGATCTCCTATGAACAAATCAACGGCTATGATGCGAAGATTATTGTGAGAAAGTGAGGACCTGATGTGCCTCTGCCTGATGAGGACTCTGGCGTGGTGGATGGACTTGGCCATGCCAGACTTGAAAACGAGGGTTTGGAGGCGGCGTTCGAGAAAGTTCTCGACGGTGAGAGCCAACACATAATCGAGCTTGTTCTGCGTCTCGTCGAGGAGTCCGTAACGGAACATTCTTCGGAGAAGGGCTTCACCCTCGAAGATACGGCGCGGGTTCTTCTCGTCCAGGGTCAACAGATTTCTCGCATTGTTACGGATACGGCTGAGGGCGTACTGAACCCTCCACAACTCCCTCTTGCAGCGAAGCCCGTACTCCCCCACCAGCTTCAACTCCGCGTCCAAACGCTCCTTCTCGTACGGACGACGAGGCTTCTTGAACGTTTTCCCATCTATTCAAATTCAATCACAAACAAATAGATAATCTATTCAATTCTGTTGGAAATGATGCTTTGTCCTCAGATCAGAATCACAATGAGGTAAAATGCATAGCATAGATAGTTAGATGCATTGAGAGACATTGACTACTTACAGTTTCGGTAGAAGGAAACGTGCACCATGGCGCTTCTCTGCCTGCTTCTCAACCCTTACGGTGCACTAGGTTTCGCAGCTGAACTTCATAACCCGCTTCTTTCTCCCTTTTAAGAGATCCCAAAACCCTAGTTCTGAGAAGGCCGGGCTTTTCACTTTAGGCCCATTTTACGGCCTTCTTCATAACTTTTCTGAATTTAAATGCAAAAATAAAAAGGGTCCAATTTTGTTACCACCACCATGTAATCATGCATTATTGGCCCACATGAATGGCCTGCTATTGGCACCTCCAAATTATTATTTAAACCCCTCAACCAAAGTGAAAAGACAAAAGTATTCTTTTGGTATTTAGTTAAAATTCTTCTGACAGAAACAAGTTTTCGTTATGTATTTTAAATTCACGTGCCCTACTAATGCAATGGAGACAAATTTCTATTGTGCTAAATTTTTTGAAAAAAAATTCAAAAAAAATTAACACAATGAAAACATGTTTCCTACTAACACCATGAAAACAAAGTAAAAAAATAACATTGCAGAAACAAATTATCTTATCTCACACTTATTTGTGTTCTTATTTTTATCTTTTTTCATTATATAAATATTTTGTATAAGTACAGTTTTTCAATTTAGAGATTGCATAATGCACGTGTTTATGTGCTTTGTCTGCTCCGTGATTTATTGATTTTTAATTGTTAGTTAGTCAAACAAATTACAGAGGTGTATTTTATCTTTTATGTGCAAATATGTTTATAGAGTAATTATTATAAAAATTAATAAATCCATCATACATGACGATTTATAATTTGATGATAATGTAAAAAAAACTTTAAAATGGTAATACATATATTATTTATTTATAAATGTGTTATATTTATTAAACGTCATAATTAATATAATATCAGTAAAATTCACTGGCCAAAAGCATTAAATTAAATAATATATGTATATTTTTTTTTGTTACAGAAATACTATATGTATATATGATACGGAGTCAAATTATTAAATATACTAATTAAGATATAAATTGTTATATATATTTATGCATTTATCAATTTATTGATATTATATTAATACATTTATTTTTATTTTAAAATATGACTTATAAGCTAATTTTTTAAACAACGATAAAAACAATAACATGATTAAATACTTAATTGTTGTGTTTATTAAATATAATATATTTTTTAATATTGTATTAAGCTTAGTATATACTTAAAATGAATTAATTTTAATATTCATTCAATTTTTTAAACCTTATATTTATTAAATATAATATGTAATCAAATTCAACGATGTGGTTAAATATTATAATTAGTGAATGTAATATATTTATTAATTTTTAAAAATAATAATAATTAATTAGAAAAGTTTAATAGAAAAAATAGGACTTAATGCAAATATGAAATTGAAATTAAGATTAAATTTCACATTTAATACTTATGTTGAAGTCAAATTTATATATATATATATATATAGAGGAGGGATCCACTTACTCCAAGAGTAAATATAAGAGAGTTACTCCTTATCCTCACCATTCATTTTCTTGAAATCTAATGGTTGTACTGAATAACTAATCTTAACCATTAGATTTCAAGAAAATGAATGGTGAGGATGAGGAGTAACTCTCTTAAAGTTAAGTAGATCTCTCCTCATATATATATATATATATATATATATATATATATATATATATATATATTTGACTTCAACATAAGCATTAAATGTGAAATTTAATCTTAATTTTATTAAGTTGAATAGAGATAACAATAATTAATACAAATATGAAATTCAAATTAAGATTAAATTTCACATTTAATACTTGTGTTGAAGTCAATTATATAGCAAGTAATTAGAAAAGTTGAATAGAGATAACAATAATTAATACAAATATGAAATTGAAATTAGAATTAAATTTCACATTTCATATTTGGTCAAAAAAAATACCACATATAATCAGATCCTATATTTAAAAGTCATATAGTACTATAAATATGTAGCAAATTGAATCCATAAAGACAATAAGCTTTTGTTTAAGTGTTAACCTAACAAGCACCACACCAAAATAAGGCATAGGGATGGCTTTAGCCAGGATTGCTTTTGCAATTGTAGTTATTGCTTTAATAACTTGCAATAGTATTTTCCTTCGACATTTTAATTTATGAGTATATGAAAACATATATATAGTTATAGGAATGTGCTAATATTATTGAATTTGTATATCTTTCCCAGGGCTTGGATTCACAAGTATACCAAGAATGACAGGTCCTAATGAATGTCACAAAAGTGTTGAATGCAACTTGATTTTACCTTACTGTAAAGGAAAAACTATTTGTCGTAATGGCGTTTGCATGTGTGACCAAACTAAAGCATGCTCAACACCACATTGTGAAAACATTGCTAAATGCGCAATGCTAATTTGTTTTCCACCATGTGATATTCCATATCTTGACATAAAAACTGGCAAATGTAAATGTTTATGTTCAAACAAGCGAGATGTTGGAGATCAAATCAATAATACAAAATAAGTTCAATAATTATCTAATTTTGCACTTTCTATTTCACAAGCTACTTGAAATTTGTTATCTTTGTATGCATTAAAAGTTAATGTTATGTATTTTTCTTTCCAATTGTCTCTGAACTTTTTTTATTGAATTTCATAAGATTTGTAACATCGCGTTCTCAATGCAATTGTCACATTAAAATGCATTGGTTCTCTTGAAATTGGGGATTTAAGAGATTAAGACTTAAAAATATAACGATTATTTTTTTTTTCAGAATTATAATAGTCACATCAACTTGAAATGAGCTAATCATATAGATATATAATAATAGACATAAGGAATCATTGTATATAAGAATGATCAACATTGGTTGGTACAAGTGATAGTGACTTGTGTCCCTTAACCAAGTGTTTCAGGATTTGAATCCTGGTGATGTCATTTTGGATATGAAATAAATCACGTTGGGAGGGAAATATAACACCCTAAAAATTTACAACTCAAAATATAATAAATACTGTGTTTGTGTGCTCTGTTAGAATTTAATTAGTATTGAATTAATTAAAATAGAAATAAAAAAAATATAGATTATAAATATGTTGTTTCATGTGACAAAATTTAATGAAAATTTAAATTTTTACACTGTGCGAAATTATACTGTGTAAAATTAGACAATATAAATTTACACTGTGTAAGTTAATACTGTGTATGATTAATTTGATTTATACAATATTCTAGATAATTAGCACAATACTCTATGTTAATTAGCTAGTAATTAACTACTTATAGTAAAAGTAAAATTACCATTTTTGCTTAATTTCACTTTACCCATTTTAAGTTAAAAAAAAAAAGCAAAGTAACTCGTTAAAAAAAAAAAAGAAGTGGCTGTACTGATTTTTCTTAGTTCCCTTAAACACTCAACACCTCCAAAAAGCCTTAAAAATAGGGATATTAAAACCCTATCTTAATTTTTGGACTTTAAATCCCTTGACTTCTCTTTTAATTAAAAAAATTTCAACTCTCTTCCTCACTCAGTCTCTGCTGTCTATGGATATTTCTCAAAGGGAGAAAAAGTTTTCTCATTTCCTCCATTGCTTTCCATAATTCAAGCTTAGGTAATTTCTATCAAAATTAAATTTTGATTCCATAGGATTGCTTAGAATTTCAAGCTCTACAAGTGTATGGTTTAAAATTTTAATTTTGATACTTAGGGACTTAAGGACTCTCTTAAGGCTCATTCCCTTCATCCTTTCCATTTTCTTGAGCTATATTGAGGTATGGAGGAGTTTCCCCCTTAAACTTTGGTTAAATACACCATTTTGTTCATAGTGGCTGCTGACTGTTTAGATTTTCTTTTAATATTTTTGTGGACCTTTATGATGATTTGAGATCATAAATAACTGTTTTTATGCCTCTGGAATGGATACAAAAATTTTCAGAATTTATTGAGTTGATTTGGTATTTTAAATAGAATTATTTTTGTGAGTGCTCTGAATTTGCTGAACACACTGTTTTGAGTATTTGACCTGTTTTGAAGTGATATTTTCATAAAGTAATACTAAAAAACCTTGATACTATGTGTGATTGATGTTCCTGATTTTTTAATATTTTAATGGGTATATTTAATATTTATAAATAAATTCTCTTTTTATTTTCAGAAATCTGCTGAGTCATGTTTAAATAGGAGAAAAATATGTTTAGTGAGAAATTTAGTGTGAAAAAAAATATATGAGAATAATTAACCTCTTCATAGTGTTATTTAATTTTCATAGAATTCATTATGTTGTTTTACTATTTTTAGACGATATATTATTGTAAAAACTGATTTCTGATAACAGGGGAAGATAAATGGAAAATTGATATTTGGGGTAGGAATTAAATTCTGGGAAAAATATATGTTGTAATATACTTGTGTTAAATGGTCTCTGTAAAATTTCACTAATTAATGATGAGTTTTTCTATTTTATAAATTTCATATACTCTGTTTTCAGTGTGCAGTCAGATTTGGAAAAAAAAATTAAAAAACATATTTTTGGAGTGAATTTTGAGGAAATAAATTTATGTGTGACTAATTGCATGATTAATAATGTCTCTTCAAATTTATATACTATTATGAATTGAAATGATATGTAAAATAATTCTTGGAGTATATAATTTGGTCTATGTAGAATATTAGAGTTTGGTTAAATTAATTGCTTTAAGTATGTTATTTAATTGTTTTGGACTATGAATGAGTGGTTTTATCCCAAAGGAAAGACCTCTGCACTTTATCATTATATATATTTGATTATTTGTTAATGAAATTTTTATTCTTGCCTTATTCATTGTATTTACATGACTTGAATTGGAGACTGGGAGGAATGTGATCCTCAGGCAATCTGTGTGCTGAAAATTGAATGTGCATGTTGTGTTATGTGTATTGAATGATATGTGATTGTGGGAAGGGGACAAATGGACTCCTTGTAAGAGTGCATTTGCATGCTAGAAAATGGAGTTCTAGCACTTAATTTTGATTTATTGTGAAAACAATAAATAAACCTTTAAAAAAAAGTGTGAATAATTATAATTATTTGGACTTAGTAAATTTTAGGAACCTTGACATGTGGGCATAAAATCTTAAACTTTGACTTAGAAAATAAACTAGGACCTTTGCTTGGAGTTGCGTACTAAAGAATAAACTTTAGCATAATACTTGAGAGAGGATAAGGATTTACATAAAATTTAATAAAAATTGTTTAGAATCATGAAAGGGGTTCATGATGAGATTAGTAGTGCTTAATGCATCTACTCTTGTATGTTTGTTTGTTTGCAATGTGAATGGGAGGGGAAGGAGGAACCTTTTCCATTTCCAATGTGGTGAGGTCGTTTAGTACGACGTAATCGTGGAACGTGATTCTCCGTGATGGTTAGCTGTGGAAGCAAACTTGGAGAGGTTGTGTGGGTAGCTCCGACTGTGACTTATGTCATTATGAAGGATGGGATCGCTACGTGATACGTGATGAGCTCATAGTACTAAATTGATCGCCGTCTAGTACCTTTAACAGAGGAGTCCACACAAACTTGTAAGGACAATCCCAATGGGGAGAGTCGTTGAGGAGTCAGTGCTCAGAGATTGGATGACCACGAAGTGGTACCTGGGAAATGATCGCAGGCATGATCGACCTTGGGGGTAAGGGTTGAGTTGTGACTTTAGGTCACGTAACCGACTTGGCAACCTCGACTAAATGCGAGCCATTATCATGTTGGTGAGAGCCTCGTTATCGTACCATGACTAGGGTGTACTCCCAATAGCCATCCAACTTAAATGTGTAAGACCACTGAGTTCTGGGAGTTCCGGTGGCAGCGGGCCCGAGAATGATGAATTAAGAATTAGTCAACAAGTGCGATTAGGGTCACGAGTGAGATCGTGAGAGAACCATATCATGTGGTTTGTTATGTGTATGTGACCGTAAGGTCATTTGTTTGTGGCTTGGAGGTGGGAGACTCACTCCATACACCTTTATTTTTCATAATCAGATGGACGAGTACCGGGAGCCCGTAGTGCGGATGTGGAGTGAATCTGTTAACGGAATCTGGTCCCATGATGCTTACAATCAGACAGACACCTTTGATGGATGGGTCAGATTCTCTTTTACTGCGGCGGGAGATGGACCTCCTACACGCCCTGTACGTTTTGCCCTACCTATGTTGTATATGCAGGAAAGAGCCCCTGGGTATCACCGTGACACCGACACACCACCTTCTTCTCCGTCTTCTAGGAGGAGCTCTTCTGTAGATTTACCTATATCCGAGGCTAAGTTTGAAGAGCTTATGACTCTCATCTCTTCTCCCACCAGTGTTATGAGGTTGGGCGATGCTTTGGAGGATGATGACACTGAGGAGGACCCTTCTGAGAACTCTTCTACAGAGTCTTAGGTTTGGGGTGTATATTTGCGGGTATATACTGTACATAGGTGGCTGCTCTGAACCCTTAGTTTTCTTTTTTTGTGTATCTTGTTATGGGTAGACTAGGGTTCAAATTTTGTTATCCTGCTTCCTATATATTATTTTGTTACTATTTAACTTTGGGGTTGTATATGGTACGTATCTGTCTTTCGCCGACGTCATTTTACTTTATCTGTTTTCAACACTCTATGAGATTGGTATTATGGGATTATGTTCTATTTTATGCAAGGTGGATTTACTCTTTTTATTATTCATTATATGTTAGATCATTTATCCATTTCTAAATGTAATCAAAATTTCAAATCAATACATTGATTAAAGATGGATTTAAGAAGCGACATTTTAAATTATTTCCTTATCCGTTATTTTTAATGAATAAATATCTTTTCTTACAATAAGCGTTTTATAGAAATATAAGTGCATTCTAAATTAGGGTGTTACATTAGTGGTATCAGAGCAGTTCGTCCTACCAAGCCTAGAGCGTGGGCTTGACCATGTTTGCTGTGTGTTTGAACAACTGATAACAACAGTTGTATTGATTTGATTGATTTATTGTTTGGATCTTACATTATCTGTAGAAACAAAGGTGTGAGATGAAATTGTTTTGATGATGGTCTGAATGTGTACACCTACAATGGTGGATAATATCTGTAGATGTGTGTATCTTGCATCGACTATAATAGTAGTGATGTGAGGTTTATATGTAAGTGATGTGATGATTTCTTGGAAACTTATGGGTTGATTTCAGGAAATCATGGCTGGGATTCCAATGTAACACAACAGATTCTAGAACGCGTTATTGCCGTTCTAGAGAACCTCGTGCAAGACCGTGAGGCTGAACCGATTGAATATCGTGGATTGATTGCTTTCACGAAGCATAACCCACCTAAGTTCAACAAAGCTTTCGATCCGGAAGGAGCTCAACTTTGGATCTCAAAGTTGGAGAAAATCTTTGAAGCGATGGGCTGCTATGAGGAGCACAAAGTGACTTTTGCTACCTACATGCTGGGTGGTGAAGCTGAAGACTGGTGGAAGTTTGCTCGCCAAACCTTGCCAGTTGTGGAAGGCGTCATTGACTAGGACGTATTCAAGGAGAAATTTCTCGAGAATTACTTTCCGAGAGATTTACGTAAGGAGAAAGCGAAGGAGTTCCTTGAACTGAAACAAGGAAGCATGACTGTAGGGGAATATGCTACGAAGTTCAATGAGCTACTGAAATATTGGCCTTATTACCGAAGGGGTGAGAATGAGGAAGACATCTGCACCCAGTTTGAGAACGGGCTAAGAGCGGACATTCGCACAGCTATTGGATATCTCCAGATTACTGATTTTCTGACTTTAGTGAGCAAGTGTCGTATCTACGAGAATCATGCTAGGGCAAAACAAGCACTGTGGAAGTCTGGTGGTCCACAGAAACATCAGAAGAAGCATTTTGGAGGATCCAAGAAACCATACTTTAAGCCTGGCCAATCATCTGGAGGAAGTTTTGGTCAAAGGAAACCATTTGTTGGAGGCTTCAACAACAACAACTCGATCAAGTGTTTCCGTTGTGGAGGACCTCATCTGGTGAGAGATTGTTCACAACCACAACCACAACAACAACAACCACTGATTTGTCACAACTATGGCAAGACGGGACATATGGCAAGGAGTTGTTGGTCTGCTTCGAAGACTACTGGGAATGTTGGAAATGCTGTGAAAGCTGTAAAGAACAGTGGTGTAAAACAAAGGGTGACTGGAAAAGCTTTTGCAATGAGTGGAACCGAGGCTACGGCGTCCGACGATCTAATCCAAGGTAAGGGCATCATAGAAGATAGACTCTTAGATGTACTTTATGATTCAGGTGCAACGCACTCTTTCATATCACACGATTGTGTTAAGAGTTTAGAATTGCCTATGTCATTCTTACCTTATGAAATCGAAGTTGCAACTCCTACCAATAAGCCTGTTATTACTTCTCATGCATGTTTGAATTGTCCTCTTGTGATCGAAGGCAAGACCTTCCCTGTGAATTTGATCTGTCTACCTCTTTCCCATCTTGATGTTGTGTTAGGAATGGACTGGTTATCTTCCAACCATGTTCTTCTTAACTGTAAAGATAAAACTTTAGTTTTCAGTACCCCGACTCAAAGTTCCATTGAGTCTTTGGGATTAGGGACTTCCAACGAAAGTGAAATTGGTAAAAGGGAGAAAGTTCAAGTATACGTGGCTCTATTTTCAACTAACGTTGAGGAACATCCTAATGTCAGTAACGTACCTGTAGTGTGTGAATTTCCTGAGATTTTTCCTGATGACATATCAGAGTTACCACCTGAGAGAGAAGTAGAATTCACCATAGACTTGATTCCTGGTTCTAGTCATGTTTCAATAGCACCCTATAGGATGTCTCCTGTAGAACTAGCTGAGGTGAAAACTCAAGTAGAGGAATTGTTAGAAAAGCAGTTTGTGAGACCAAGCGTGTCACCTTGGGGAGCGCCAGTGCTGTTAGTGAAGAAGAAGGATGGTAGTATAAGGACGTGTGTAGATTATCATCAACTCAACAAAGTGACAATCAAGAACAAGTACCCGTTACCGAGGATTGAAGATCTCATGGATCAACTGAGAGGTGCTTCAGTGTTCTCAAAGATTGACTTGTGATCGGGATATCATCAAATTCGTGTCAAGAAGGAAGATATTCCAAAAACAGCATTTCGAACGCGTTATGGGCACTACGAGTATTTAGTCATGCCTTTTGGTGTAACTAATGCTCCTGCGATTTTCATGGACTACATGAATCGGATTTTTCATCAATACTTGGACAAGTTCGTGGTGGTCTTCATTGACGACATCCTAGTGTATTCACGAAGTTATGAGGAACATGAAGAACATCTGAGGATCGTGCTACAAGTTCTGAAGGAGCGACAACTTTACGCAAAACTTTCCAAGTGCAAGTTTTGGCTATAACAAGTGCAATTTTTGGGACATGTGGTGACGAAGGATGGGATTGCTGTGGACCCTACAAAAGTAGAAGCTGTGACGCGTTGGGAACAACCAACTACGGTTACGGAGATAAGAAGTTTCTTGGGTTTAGTGGGATACTACAGAAAGTTCATTGAAGGATTTTCTTGCTTAGCATTGCCGTTAACTAAGTTAACTCAGAAAGGAACATAGTTCGTGTGGCATGACACATGCGAGCGTAGTTTTCAAGAGTTGAAGAAAAGGTTGACATCCGCACCAATTTTGATTCTACCCAACTCAGAAAAGAAGTTCAAGGTATATTGTGACGCATCTGGTCAAGGACTTGGATGTGTACTGATGCAAGAAAGAAAAGTGATTGCTTATGCTTCAAGACAGTTGAGACCGCATGAGGTGAACTACCCAACACATGATCTGGAACTAGCAGCTGTGGTGTTTGCTTTGAAGATTTTGAGACATTATCTTTATGGAGCAAGATTTGAAGTGTTTAGTGATCACAAAAGTTAAAAGTACCTGTTTGATCAAAAGGAGTTGAATATGAGGCAAAGGAGATGGATGGAGTTTTTGAAGGATTATGATTTTGAGTTGTCATATCATCCTGGAAAGGCTAATGTAGTAGCTGACGCGTTAAGCCGAAAGTCATTGCAAATGTCTGCCATAATGGTCAAGGAGTTAGAGTTGATTGAGGAATTCAGAGATTTGAATCTAGCAGTGGATGTGAGACCTAAGAGTTTGTATTTGGGAACTTTGAGGATTACTAATGAGTTTTTGGAACAAGTTCGAGAAGCTCAACAAGGAGATCAACTGTTGCAAGAAAAGATGAGGCTAAGAGAGGAAGGCAAAGAATTGGAGTTCAACAAGGATGCTAATGGACTCATCAAGTTTAAAGAGAGGGTGTGCATACCACTAGATGGTGGATTGAGGGAATTGACTCTGGAAGAAGCTCATAAGAGTAGACTAAGTTTCCATCCTGGCTCAACAAAGATGTATCAAGACTTGAAGAAGAATTTTTGGTGGTACGGGATGAAGAAGGACGTGGCCGAGTACGTGGCAAAGTGTCTGACGTGCCAAAAAGCCAAAGTGGAACATCAAAGACCTCCAGGGGAGTTACAACCTCTAAACATCCCAGAGTGAAAATGGGATAGCATATCTATGGATTTTGTCTCTGCATTGCCAAGGACAAATCTTGGGCACGATGCGATATGGGTAATTATGGATAGATTAACAAAATCTGCTCACTTTATCCCTATCAACATGCAGTACAAGTTGGAGAAGTTAGCTCAGTTATATCTCAAGGAGGTGGTTAGGCTCCATGGGATACCATCTAGCATTGTTTCGGATAGAGATCCGCACTTTACGTCTAGGTTCTGGGAAAGTTTGCAAGAAACTTTAGGTACCAAACTGAGACTTAGCTCCGCTTATCACCCACAAACGGATGGCCAAACCGAAAGAACCATTCAATCTTTAGAAGATCTTTTGAGGGCTTGTGTGATAGAACAAAGGGGTAGTTGGAACGAGTGCTTACCTTTGATAGAGTTTACCTATAACAATAGTTATCAAGCTAGTATAGGTATGGCCCCTTTTGAGGCCTTGTATGGAAGGAAGTGTAAGACACCTTTGTATTGGTATGAAACCGGAGAGTCTCTCTTGATAGGACTCGAGATGTTACAGGAGCAAGTGAAAACCATTAGGGAAAAGATCAAAATAGCTCAAGATAGGCAAAAGAGTTACCATGACAGACGGAGAAAGCCTATTGAATTTCGAGAAGGAGACCATGTGTTTTTGAAGGTTACCCCTATGACTGGAGTTGGAAGAGCACTAAGATCCCGAAAACTCACTCCAAAGTTCATTGGTCCCTACCAAATCCTAAAAAGAATTGGTCCTGTTGTTTATCACATAGCCTTGCCTCCAAATTTGTCAAATTTGCATCCTGTCTTTCATGTTTCTCAACTTAGGCAATACACTCCAGACCCTTCTCATGTGATTGCAATGGATCAAGTACAAGTGAGAGATAATCTTACTTATGATGTAATTCCCTTGCGAATTAGTGATCGAAGGATTAAACAGTTGAGGGGAAAAAGTATATCGTTAGTAAAAGTGATATGGAGTGCTAGCGACGAAGGTGATGCTACATGGGAGTTAGATGATAAGATGAAGGAGTTACATCCGCATCTATTCCAAGGTCAGTCAAATTTCGAGGACGAATTTTCTAAAAGGGTGGTAGAGTTGTAACACCCTAAAAATTTACAACTCAAAATATAATAAATACTGTGTTTGTGTGCTCTGTTAGAATATAATTAGTATTGAATTAATTAAAATAGAAATAAAAAAAATATAGATTATAAATATGTTGTTTCATGTGACAAAATTTAATGAAAATTTAAATTTTTACACTGTGCAAAATTATACTGTGTAAAATTAGACAGTATAAATTTACACTGTGTAAGTTAATACTGTGTAGGATTAATTTGATTTATACAATGTTCTAGATAATTAACACAATACTCTATGTTAATTAGCTAGTAATTAACTACTTATGGTAAAAGTAAAATTATCATTTTTGCTTAATTTCACTTTACCCATTTTAAGTTAAAAAAAAAAGCAAAGTAACACGTTAAAAAAAAAAGAAGTGGCTGTGCTGATTTTTCTTAGTTCCCTTAAACACTCAACACCTCCAAAAAGCCTTAAAAATAGGGATATTAAAACCCTATCTTAATTTTTGGACTTTAAACCCCTTGGCTTCTCTTTTAATTAAAAAAATTTCAACTCTCTTCCCCACTCACTCCCTGCTGTCTGTGGATATTTCTCAAAGGGAGAAAAAGTTTTCTCATTTCCTCCATTGCTTTCCATAATTCAAGCTTAGGTAATTTCTATCAAAATTAAATTTTGATTCCATAGGATTGCTTAGAATTTCAAGCTCTACAAGTGTATGGTTTAAAATTTTAATTTTGATACTTAGGGACTTAAGGACTCTCTTAAGGCTCATTCCCTTCATCCTTTCCATTTTCTTGAGCTATATTGAGGTATGGAGGAGTTTCCCCCTTAAACTTTGGTTAAATACACCATTTTGTTCATGGTGGCTGCTGACTGTTTAGATTTTATTTTAATATTTTAGTGGACCTTTATGATTATTTGAGACCATGAATAACTGTTTTTATGCCTCTGGAATGGATACAAAAAATTTCAGAATTTATTGAGTTGATTTGGTATTTTAAATAGAATTATTTTTGTGAGTGCTCTGAATTTTCTGAACACACTTTTTTGAGTATTTGACCTGTTTTGGAGTGATATTTTCATAAAGTAATACTACAAAAACTTGATACTATGTGTGAGTGATGTTCCTGATTTTTTTAAGATTTTACTGGGTAGATTTAATACTTATAAATAAATTCTATTTTTATTTTCAGAAATCTGCTGAGTCATATTTAAATAGGAGAAAAATATTTTTAGTGAGAAATTTAGTGTGAAAAAAAAATATATGAGGATAATTAACCTCTTCACAGTGTAATTTAATTTTCATAGAATTCATTAAGTTGTTTTACTATTTTTAGACGATATATTATTGTAAAAACTGATTTCTGATAACAGGGGAAGATAAATGGAAAAATGATATTTGGGGTAGGAATTAAATTGTGGTAAAAATATATGTTGTAATATACTTGTGGAAAATGATCTCTGTAAAATTTCACTAATTAATGATGAGTTTTTCTATTTTAGAAATTTCCTATACTCTGTTTTCAGTGTGCAGTCAGATTTGGAAAAAAAAATTAAAAAACATATTTTTGGAGTGAATTTTGAGGAAATAAATTTATGTGTGACTAATTGCATGATTAATAATGTCTCTTCAAATTTATATACTATTATGAATTGAAATGATATGTAAAATAATTCTTGGAGTATATAATTTGGTCTATGTAGAATATTAGAGTTTGGTTAAATTAATTGCTTTAAGTATGTTATTTAATTGTTTTGGACTATGAATGAGTGATTTTATCCCAAAGGAAAGACCTCTGCACTTTATCATTATATATATTTGATTATTTGTTAATGAAATTTTTATTCTTGCCTTATTCATTGTATTTACTTGACTTGAATTGGAGACTGGGAGGAATGTGATCCTCGGGCAATCTGTGTGCTGAAAATTGAATGTGCATGTTGTGTTATGTGTATTGAATGATATGTGATTGTGGGAAGGGGACAAATGGACTCCTTGTAAGAGTGCATTTGCATGCTAGAAGATGGAGTTCTAGCACTTAATTTTGATTTATTGTGAAAACAATAAATAAACCTTTAAAAAAAAGTGTGAATAATTATAATTATTTGGACTTAGTAAATTTTAGGAACCTTGACATGTGGGCATAAAATCTTAAACTTGGACTTAGAAAATAAACTAGGACCTTTGCTTGGAGTTGCGTACTAAAGAATAAACTTTAGCATAATACTTGAGAGAGGATAAGGATTTACATAAAATTTAATAAAAATTGTTTAGAATCATGAAAGGGGTTCATGATGAGATTAGTAGTGCTTAATGCATCTACTCTTGTATGTTTGTTTGTTTGCAATGTGAATGGGAGGGGAAGGAGGAACCTTTTCCATTTCCAACGTGGTGAGGTCGTTTAGTACGACGTAATCGTGGAACGTGATTCTCCGTGATGGTTAGCTGTGGAAGCAAACTTGGAGAGGTTGTGTGGGTAGCTCTGACTGTGACTTGTGTCGTTATGAAGGATGGGATCGCTACGTGATACGTGATGAGCTCATGGTACTAAATTGATCGTCGTCTGGTACCTTTAACAGAGGAGTCCACACAAACCTGTAAGGACAATCCCAATGGGGAGAGTTGTTGAGGAGTCAGTCCTCAGAGATTGGATGACCACAGAGTGGTACTTGGGAAATGATCGCAGGCGTGATCGACCTTGGGGGTAAGGGCTGAGTTGTGACTTTGGGTCACATAACCGACTTGGCAACCTCGACTAAATGCGAGCCATTATCATGTTGGTGAGAGCCCTGTTATCGTACCATGACTAGGGTGTACTCCCAATAGCCATCCAACTTAAATGTGTAAGACCACTGAGTTCTGGGAGTTCCGGTGGCAGCAGGCCCAAGAATAATGAATTAAGAATTAGTCAACAAGTGCGATTAAGGTCACGAGTGAGATCGTGAGAGAATCATATCATGTAGTTTGTTATGTCTATGTGACCGTAAGGTCGTTTGTTTGTGGCTTGGAGGTGGGAGACTCATTCCATACACCTTTATTTTTCAGAATCAGATGGCCGAGTACCGGGAGCCCGTAGTACAGATGTGGAGTGAATCTGTTAACGGAATCTGGTCCCATGATGCTTACAATCAGACAGACACCTTTGATGGATGGGTTAGATTCTCTTTTGCTGCGGCGGGAGATGGACCTCTTACACGCCCTGTACGTTTTGCCCTACCTATGTTGTATACACAGGAGAGAGACCCTGGGTATCACTGCGACACCGACACACCACCTTCTTCTCCGTCTCCTAGGAGGAGCTCTTATGTAGATTTATCTATGTCCGAGGCTGAGTTTGAAGAGCTCATGACTCCCATCTCTTCTCCCACCAGTGTTCTGAGGTTGGGCGATGCTTTGGAGGATGATGACACTGAGGAGGATCCTGAGGAGGACCCTTCTGAGAACTCTTCTACGGAGTCTTAGGTTTGGGGTGTATATTTGCGGGTATATACTGTACATAGGTGGCTGCTCTGAACCCTTAGTTTTCTTTTTTTTGTGTATCTTGTTATGGGTAGACTAGGGTTCAAATCAGTGTTGTGAAAATCGGCCCGGTCGAGGCACTGGGTCGATGGGTCAGTGGTCGAACCGGTGGGTCACTTATTAAACCGGTTGACCTGGTGTATATTAAAAAAATAATATAACTAATTCATATAATAAAAATTAGAATATATATATATATATATATATATATATATATATATATATATTAGTTTTTGCATCTTTATACTAACTTAAAATTGTAGCTTAGTGGTTAACCATGTTGTAACTCACTTTGAGGTCACCGGTTCGATGCCCATCTGTATCAATTATGTTAATTTTTTTTTATAGCAAAGGATACTAGAGCAATGCTAGCTTCAGCACAGCTTCAACACACGTTGGACTGCGTAAAAGCAACCAGTCAGTGCATTGGGCCGCATGTGCAGCAGGAATTGCAGTCAGCTGTCCCCATCTCGCATTGGGCCACGCATAGCCAGTCACCATCAAATTGGCCCACGAGTTTCAACTGGTTCGCCCAGGTCGAATTTTGCCGGTTTAACCCGGTCCGATCGCGGTTCGATGACGTCATCAACAGGTTAACTACATGTCCGGTCCGAAATGCAGCTCGGTTCGGTGTGGTGTCCGGTTCCCGGTCGAACCGGTTCGACCGGCCGGTCCGAGCCGAGTTTCACAACTATGGTTCAAATTTTGTTATCCTGCTTCCTATATATTATTTTGTTACTATTTAACTTTGGGGTTGTATATGGTACGTATCTGTCTTTCGCCGACGTCATTTTACTTTATCTGTTTTCAACACTCTATGAGATTGGTATTATGGGATTATGTTCTATTTTATGCAAGGTGGATTTACTCTTTTTATTATTCGTTATATGTTAGATCATTTATCCGTTTCTAAATGTAATCGAAAATTCAAATCAATACATTGATTAAAGATGGATTTAAGACATTGATTAAAGATGGATTTAAGAAGCGACATTTTAAATTATTTCCTTATCCGTTATTTTTAATGAATAAATATCTTTTCTTACAATAAGCGTTTTATAGAAATATAAGTGCATTCTAAATTAGGGTGTTACAGGAAATACCCACCTTGTGTGCTCACAGTCCTCGACGGAGTTTAGTCATTGCTTCATAATCACTTTAATTATTATAATTATGTATTTTTTTTACTTAAAAAATAAAATAAATAATTTTGTGATATTTCAACGGGAAAAGAATCAATATGATACTACCACATAATATTTATGTACGTGATAAAATATTCTTTTATAATATATAATTGATAATTAATAATCTATAATTGTATGTGTCTTTTTATGATGATTCATTTTAATGTATACACAGTATGGATATAATTTCTTTGTATCAATATTTTTTTTGAACGACTTCTTTGTATCAATATTATACATCGATTATAAATTTTTTTTGTTATAGATCACAAGTATCTTTTATGGTAAACAATTTTACTTAAACTGGATAGAACCATTATGTTGTAATTGAGGATTCGAATTTAAAATTATTAGTTAAGCTGAAATAAATTTCGTACCAATTTATGTAATCGGTGGTGATCGATTTAATTTTTAAATCAATAAAAAATCGTTTACTTAACCTTCTTCTATTTTTATATTAAAGACATACTTATTTCTTACTATTAGCCGGCTTCTTTTCTTGAGTGTTGAGGCTGAGAACGAGACAAAGCCTGCTTTGGTTTAAAAAAAAGAAAAAATCCAATTTGAGATATTCATTTTTCTTTGTGAGTGGCCGGTTGATGTGTTTTACTTTTTAGCCCATAATGCTATAGACATCATGAGATTCTACTTTGAGTACTTTCCCACCCTCTTTACCTAAAAACAAAAATTACTACTAGTTTTTTTAGCCTATAAGTAAAAAAAAACTTTAGAAGGCAATCCTTCCACTTGGCATCAAATATTAGCATGTTACTACAGTGATAATCTCTCCGGACTGAAATATAAGCAAAAAAAAAAAAAGTATGTATGTTGGACTAAAATATAAGTAAATTTTAACTAATTATCTCTTATTTAATGATATCATCTCAAAATACCCTTCATTTAATTAGAGTTTTATTTCCAACAATCCTTTTTTTTTGTCCTATGCAATTAAATATAGGGGCACTTTAATAAATGAGTTAGTTGTTTTATGGCTTAAATATGTTTTTAGTCCCTCAAATATGGGGTTAATTTTTTTTAGTCCTCCAAATTAAAAATCACTTTTTTTAGTCCCTCAAAATTATGAAATGCTTTTTTTGATCCTTCCTTCAAGGTGCCGTTAGCAGTCTACGACGTGGCAAATAGTGTTGTGATTTGTGGCGGCTTTTGACCATCATTTTTTTTAATTTAATATTTAAATACATTTTATGGTGGCTAAAAACCGTCAAAATATGTTAAAAAAAAAAATGTTGGTTCTGTAAATGGGAACAAATTTATCAACTAAGATTAAAAAGAACAAATTTACCAAATTCACCATAACAACAAACACCATTGTTAGTAAGAAAAAAGAAAAAAACAAACAAACAAACAAACACCATCGTTAATCCATGGCCACGCCCCTAACACTTGCCATGCACATCATCTTGGAGCCTTGCCGCATGGCAGCAACCCTCCACCGTCGTGGACGTCGCTGTTCCCCGGTTGGGTTCATTGCTGGTTGGATGAAGCTACCTTCACACTCATGGCATGGGGCAAGCGCCACCTCGAACTCAACCGCGACAACCTCTGGCAGCGGCACTGGCAGGAGATCGTCATGTCGTCATGTCCTCAAGAAGAAGCACAAGATCAAGAATGCAACCCTAACCTCAATCCAGATCCTCTTCCTCTTACAGTTAGGGATGGCAAAGCGGGCCGGCCCGCCTGCCCGCTAACATTTTGGCGGGGCGGGGTGGGGTTTCCAGCCCGCCGGCCCGCTTTGGCCTGCCCCGCCTGGCCCGCCAACCCGCCGGGCCACAGGAGGGGCGGGGCGGGCCGGCCCGCCAGCACTTTTTTTTTTTAATTAATATCTAAAATAATATAAATTATTATGGACTATTAATATTTTGTGATGTATTTTTGAAAGACTATTAGTTTGTGGTAAGCCTTTTTAAGATATTATTCATGATGATGTTGAACTTGTGGTGTTAAAAGACTATTAGTTTGTGATTTATTGAAGAAAATGAAACAATATTGCAATAATTTTTAATTGTGTTCACACTTCACAGTAACAAAAATACTCTCTATTGTCCTTTTATGATACAAGTGATGCAAAATTATTTTATTTATATTTTATTTACAATAAATTAAAAAAAAAACTGGCGGGCCAGGACAACCAGCCCGTGGTAGCTGGGTGGGCCAGCCCGGCTCGGCCCGTTTTCGGCGGGCCACAGGCGGGCCGGGCCAAAACGGGTCGGGCCAGCCCGTTTTGCCAACCCTACTTACAGTGATGATGGACTCCCACGATCCAGATCCAGATCTAGATCCACCGCGTCGCCATTGATGGACTCCTGCGAGGTCTGCTTCGTCGCCCCCATTTTCTCCCTCTCCTGCCTCTCGCTCCTCGCCGATCTAAACAGTCCCCGTGTCACAATCCTCGTTCGTCGCTGGTTTTGGAGGCTCTGGCCGTTGATGTTCTCATCGCAAGCGTTTGGGCTTGGGCCGTGATCACTGTGATGTCGAGGGCTTGGGCGTTTGTGTTTTTTTATTTTATTTTTAATTTGTTTACATATTCTGGCGGTTTTAAGCCGCCAGAAATTGTATTTAAAAGATTAAATTAAAAACAAAATTTTAGCGGTAAAAAAACGCTACAAATCAGAACACGTTTGCCACGTCATCGGCTCTGCTAATGGCATCTTGACGGAAGGACTAAAAAAAACATTTCATGATTTTGAGGGACTAAAAAAAATGACTTTTAATTTGGGAATTAAAACAAATATACACTCATATTTGAGAGATTAAAAATATATTTAAGTCTTGTTTTATTGAGACTATCAAAATTAAATTATACTAATTAATTTTTTTAAAGGGTGTGATTTTTTTTATTTTTTTTGCTTATAGTATTTCAGTTCGGAGGAAACAGTATTTATTTAACAAACAAAAGGGGAATTTTAATGCAATTAATCATTAAAAAAAATGGTTTCCCACCGGCAGGGCTGGGCAGGCCAAGTAGCGTGATGAAGAAGTGAAGAGTGTGAGTGAGTACAAATTCCAAATCCCACACAATTAATGCCATACTCAGTCACACATTCCATTTCTCTTTCTCTCTCCCAAAATAAAAAAATCGAAACTTCGTTGAAATCCACTTAAGATTTTGTCCACCCAGAATCTTCTTCCATTCCTTCAAAAACACTCACATTTACTTCTTCTTCTTCTTACATTCTCATTTTTCTCTCTCTCTGGGTTAGCACTTAGCAGAAATGGCATCGAGTATAGGCATGATGGACAGTGCCTACTTTGTCGGCAGGAACCAGATTCTGACTTGGATCAACAACAGGCTCCACCTCAACCTCTCGCGCATTGAGGAGGTAACGCTGTGGACCCTTTTGCATGCTATTGCTAAATTCACACCACACCTTATAATGTACTTGTGGATACTGCCGCAAGTGCAACACTCTGTAGTTTGTATTGATTTCAAACGAACTTAGGACACAACAATTATAACTTGCAAGAAGAATGTCGATAATTAAGGAACACTGTTCCAAGTGTGACATCCATATGGATTATTTTTGTTTTTATTTTTCTCTTTCTAAAGAATCGTGTTTTGGGGCAAGGATTCCCAAAAGCTGAACCGTTTATGCTAAAGAGTAAAGACTAAAGTATCTCTAGGAATATTATTTATGATGAAAATCTACTTTTCGTTTTTGGTTTTGATCCTATTTATGCTTTTGGCTAGGCTGCATCTGGGGCTGTACAATGCCAGATGATGGATATGACGTTTCCAGGGGTTGTTCCAATGCACAAGGTGACAACGTTACTTTGCTTTAATTTTTTTGAGCTATTCTGACATGAAGGAATTTTCTTAATGCGGGTTTTATTACAGGTGAACTTTGATGCAAAGACTGAGTATGATATGATCCAGAATTACAAAATTCTGCAGGATGTGTTCAACAAGTTGAAAATCGACAAGGTATATGTTTTTTCTCATGATTAAGTGGAATGCTTGGAATTGAAAGAGAACTTTGTTTTTTTCTTTTTTGGGTTTAGACCACAGGTATCCTCCACTGGAGGTAATCCTGTTCGAGCTGGGTATGATCACTATGAGTGGCAAAGTTCAAAAGAGAACTTCGTTTAGTAAACAATAAAGAAATAAATATTGCAGGGATGACTTTCAAGTGTAGCCTAATCAACATTTTTTTACTGTTTTTCCTGGGGGCTTCAATGGAATGATTTATTACTAATAAACTTTTAGCATATGAAAAAAAATTGTGTTTGTCTCTATCAAGGCCTAGATATTCAATTAATGAATCAATTTAATGGTGGATTTCATTCCAATTCCATATCACCTAGGGCCTGTTTGGCTAAGCTTATCCAGAAGCACTTCTATAAGAAGAAAATAAGAAGAAAAACATGAAATGAGCTTCTCCATAAGTTAAAATTAGAAGATGTGAGACTCTTTATAAGCTAACTTGTAGAAGCTCTCTCATATAGCTTTTCTAGAAGATGTGGGACTTTTTACAAATTAGCTTATGTAAAAGCTAATTTTAGCTTATGGAGAAACTCATTTCTTTATTTTCTTCTTCTAGAAGTGCTTTTGGATAAGCTAATTCAAACAGATTCTTTATTAATGCTTCCTTGTCCCCTTTGCTCGGCCTCAATATGTATTCTCAAGCATGAATCACTGCCAGACTGCAATTTTGGGGAATTATCTCTTTAGGCAGGTGGGCTACATTAGAAATTTGGTTAAGGAAAATTTTGGTTTGCAATCTGGTTTTGATGCTCAACCCATTTTGACTGGTTGGATAAGTTTTTTCGCCAAAGTGTGACTTTTCCTCACGATTTAATGTTAAATGTATTTTAGATAATAAAGTTGTATGTGATTGGAAACTAGTAGAATAAAGTACTTTGGGTGCAATCACTAGCTGCTGTTTATATTTAATGGGGACTTTAACATGACTATCCTGTGGCAGCATGTTGAAGTTAGCAGGCTTGTTAAAGGCCGACCTTTGGACAACTTGGAGTTCCTCCAGTGGCTGAAACGTTACTGTGATTCTGTGAATGGTGGCATTATGAATGAGTATGCTACTTTCTCTGAGTATCTTTGCTATCATTTAAACAGTTCTGATTTCTGACTATGAATGAAGTTATATTACTTGGATAACTTGTAGGAATCTGTAATTGCAGTATTACTTATATGATACATGTCCACACGTATACTGCAAATCTTTTCAAATAATTAGAAATGAAATATTATGCCATGTATTCACATTTCTCATGTTGTACTGTATATTATGTGTTAATTTTTTCTCTCTAGGAACTATAATCCTGCGGAGCGAAGGGCTAAGGTTGGAAAGGATCGAAATCATAAGTGTTCTCTGAAGAGCTCAAAATCATTGCAAACAAATATGAATAATTCTGGTTCAGGCAACACTCTTAGTCCTAACAGAACCTCTGGTTAGCAACTTGGTGTCTTTGAATTTTGATTCTAAGTTGTTCAGCATTTTGCCTGATGGATTTGCCTAGTTATTCTTGTTCTCATTCTTTTGCTTTTCTTTTTGCTTGATTTTTTTGAGTGTAGGGGCCAAGCAATTCAGGTCAAATGGAGCAGCAGGAGGAGTTAATTCTTCAGTAGAGATTCAGGCTTTGTCCAAAGAGGTATGAACATTAGGTTCTCTGTGTCTATAGCAATCAAAGCATTGGGATAAGAAATGTTCCTCCTATAGGCATTTGGAACTGGATACATAACCAAAGAAGTCCTTTAACTTACTGAATGATGCAAATTCTGTTTCCATTTATTTGTATAGAATTCTATACCAAGGCATTTGCTTCATGTAAGTAAGCAACTAAACATTATTGATTCTTCTGATGCTCCCCTGCTGGTATTTATTACATCTGTGCTCTCTCGTTCTCAGTCTGCTGACATTTTTTTGTTCTTATATGGGTATTGTCATTGAAAGTTTGTTACTTGGTTACTTTAATGAAAAAATTGTTTAATTATTTTTAGTTGTTCACTATTTTATTTTCTGTTTCCTGTAGATTACTGATCTTAAATCTGCAGTGGATCTCCTGGAAAAAGAAAGAGACTTTTACTTTGCAAAACTACGGGATATAGAAATTCTTTGTCAAACTCCAGAAGTGAAGAATTTCTCTGTAAGAATTCTAACGAAGGCTTGCATTTAAGTTTAATTTTTTTATTCACAAATGAATAGAGGTCATATTCTTTTCCAGTATGCTTGTCATCATGTCTAATTTTTGTGCACTTGATATGGATATCTTCTTCTATTCTCGTGATTTAGCCAATTAGTTTTCTTTTCTGCTAGTTTTGGTATGATAAAGCTGGATGGTGGTGCTACATATTACTCCCTCCGTCCCCAAAATGAGTGTCCTCCTAAGTTTTTTTACGCAGACCAATAAAAACTATTAAATAGATAAAAGAGAGAAATGATTTTACAAAACTAACCTTATTATTATTGCATTGAAAAATTAAAGTAACACTTATTAGGGATATTAGTGGAAAAAAGTAATTAATATTACATTGAAAAGCCAAATATGACACTTATATTGGGACAAATTTTTTTTCCAAATGCGACACTCATTTTGAGACGGAGGGAGTAGCATTTGAAACTGCTAAGTGTTATATTTACAAATAATTCACTCTTAAACCTGGGTTAGCAACCCAAAACACCTCCAGCTCATGGTCAATCATAAAGTATTTGACCACCAATGGTTGTTAAAAGGTAAATTGAACGTCATAAAAATAAAAAAAATAACGCAAATGTAAGCAATAATAATTACATGTTCTCTATGCAGATGTCTATAGGAATTAAGAAGATTTTGTATGCTGATGATCCAAAGGAATCAGCATTAGAAGAAGCTCAAGATTACCTTAATCAAACTTTGAATGCTGTGGAAGCTGAAGCTGAAGGTGAAATTGAAGCCTGATTACTCCCGAAACTAGCTCCTGGCTGGTATGCGTGATATTTTTGTGAGGCTCTTTTTCAACCAAACTCAATGCTGTCTTTGATTACAATTTACAAGAGCGGTGATCATTCCCCATGCTGTGGCCGTAAAGTGCCCCATATAATGAAAGTTATTGTATGGTGCGTTAATTTTCTTGTAAGCATGGATGGATAATCATATGATATAATGACTGATATTTCCAATAAATAAGAGTTCATCTAATAATCCTTTTCATCTACTCATATCCATAGAACTTCTCCAATGAACATTGTTTGACTATTCGCCCATTATTACGATTCGCATGGAGTAAACGTTTATAAATGGAGCGGCTTGAGTGTACAGCTATGATTGTCGAGGTAGCTGAATAACGATTTTCATTAAGTTATGGTTTAATTGAATTGAAGCAATATGATTCCTGTGAAGTTGTGATTCGGTTGTCACTTGTCAGAGCAATTTAGTTCCATAAATTATTATCAAAATTAAATATACTATATTCCTGAATAGCAGAAAATTATTTTTATTGAAATCGCCTCTTTTAAAGAAATGTTGCACTTCAACCGTTCTCAGAATAAAAATAAAAATTTATGCACCCACTACAGTTGATAAAAAAAGTATGCAGTAAATTAGATTAATTAGATTTTATCTAAATATCCAATTAATATGTTTTCAATTATTGGTGATTTTTTTTTAAAGGTAATTATTGGAGATATTTAAAAATAATGTAGCCAAAATTAATTTTTTTCAATAATTTCACCTGATTAACTTTTATAATGTAATTAATTTTTTAAGATAGTATTTTTGAAACACACTTAGACAATAATACACAAAAATGTAAGTAATGTATTTAAAAGGACTTGATAGTGAATTTCTACATTAAATTCGTGGTTATGTATAATTATACTATTAATTAAATTAATTTATTATAATTAATTTAGTATAAAAAAATTTATACCTATAATTTTTTTTAATCTGTAAGAATCGAAGAAGATAATACCAAAGGTTTATAATATTCATGCACCCAACTGAGCTAGATTCCTTTTCTATACCTCTCTCTTTATAAATATATCAAAGATATTATTTGAATATTTTTTTATTTTATATCACCTTATCTAATAAATGAAGAACTAATATTTAAAAATTCATAGGATTAGCGCAGTGGTCTAAGGCCTTCTACGATCACATGTGAGACCCTGGACCAAGAACTAATCCTTAAAAATATGATTAAGTGTTAAAACCAAAAAAAAAAATCTTAATTTGACACTCCTTTAATATATACACCAAATGGGATAACAAAAAAAAATAGTAAATGTGATAGATTATGTAATAAAAAATAAAAATATAAAATGAATATAAAAATGGATGATTATTACAAATTTATAAGTCACGAAAATTAAATATTAACGCTCATTCATAATTATTTTATTTTTTAATTTATAATTGAGTCAATTCTATTTCATAAAAAAAGTCCATACTACCATAAAACCTTACTGATACTTAAACCCAGCCAGAACAGAACCCCCTGTTCTCTGTACCCTAGTTTGTTCAGCTTGAGCTTTGCAGAAGAAAGAGTGTAAAGTAAATGGAGATGAATATGGAGGAAGAAGGGAGCGCGAGGAGGCTCCAAGTGCGGTTCGTGACCAAGTTGAGTGCGCCTTTCAAAGTTCCCACCACCGCCATTGCCATCCCCGCCGACCTCACCAGATTCGGCCTCTCCTCCCTCGTCAACGCCCTTCTTCAATCCAACGGTACTATCACCACTTCCTCTTTTCCTTTTTTTTTTTTTTTTAATTTCATTTTGTTGACGCTTGTTGTTTGCAGACGCGCCGGAACCGTTGGATTTTTTGATTGATGGCGAGTTCATTCGAATGTCGCTTGAGCAGTTTCTTCTCGCTAAGGGAATCTCTGCGGTAATCATCTTCATCCATTGTCTCTGTTATTGTTTGATTGTATCTGAATGATAAGAAGTGAAACTGCTAATTCATTTTATGTATGTACCATTGTTATGATGTCATGGGATCATAGCTAACTGTTTTGAATGATCAATAATTATAGGAAAGGATATTGGAAATTGAGTACACAAGGGCTGTGGCCCCACGAAAGGAGGAAGACCCTTCTTTACATGATGACTGGGTCAGTGCTGTTGATGGTTCTTCTTCTCGGTAAGCTTGCAAATCTGTAATATTTTGATGGGAAATTTCTCAAAGACCTCTTGTCGTTAAGCCTTTCTCAAATCTGCAGGTTCTTTTTGACAGGATGTTATGATGGTTTAGGGAGGTAATAGTCTTGCACAGCTTTGTTCTTCTAGAATTATTGGTATATTGTATTATTGATTAATATTATCGTTTGATTACTTTCTCCATCTACCGAGCTTCCTCCATGATATGATTGAATTATATTTTAGGGTGTGGAAAGGTGCTGGATTATGTACCCATATATTGGAGGGACATAGTGACGCGGTCACTTCTGTTAGTATCATCAATCCAGAAGGTACAAAGACAAGCATTTTCTCCTACATGATGCCAACTTTGTTTCTGTTTATTTTTCTGATTGTCAGTTGTTTTTGATATTTAATTTATTTCTGACGAGAAAATCAAAAAGTTTGTATCTAGTAGTATAAGAAACCTTATGGCTGTTTTGCCTTGGCTATCAATTTCAAAGATAAATATGTGCTGTCTCCTCTAGTCACTAGTGACTATGCTTATATATGCATCAGAGCAAGGTTGTCAAAATTGAGTTTCAATGTTTGAATGGAAGAAGGGGAGTAGGATGGTAACACAAATCGTAAGATTAAAATGCAAAATTATATTTGTCTGTGTATGTGCCTAGAAAATGACAGATAAAATAAACTCTAAATCACAACAAACATTTACTTAATATTGAAAATTTATAAGCTCTTATACAACTCATAAGTCGTGTAAGTTTTTTACAACACATAAAACTTAAGCATAAAGAAAATAGTTCTGACTTCAGACCCACTGCCGTAGCCCCACTAGCACCACTTCCTTAACAACAGAACAGCTCGTACAGCAAATTTTAGAACCAGGTTGAACTAGTTCAAACTTAGCTTTTGGCTTTAGCCAATAGCTACAAACAGAAGAGAGAACCAGAGAAGAGAAATGAAGGAGTGTCAAACAGAGAGAAATAGTATTTTCTTACAAATGGCTTGTGTGACCTGACCTGGTCCAGTTGCTGCTGTGAACTCGTTTTGGATTGATGATATAACAATTTCATGACTTGGAGTGATGATCCAGCATGAGTTGACCATGGAATGCTTGGGAGGCCAAAACACGACGGATTGAATGATCCTATGTGTTGAAGCACAATTTTGACAACATTGCATCAGAGGTCATATTTCAGGTTTTTAGTGGGGAAAGCTTGTTGCAAACATTTGTGCTCGTTTCTTTGTGTAATCCATGTCATATTGTTCCACAATATAGATGCATAGTATTGTAATTGAATTGTTCCCACAATATCAAGATTTGTACTGTAATCAGGTCATTCAGGTGTGGAAACTGTTACAGTAGCTACTGCTTCAAAAGACCGGACACTTAGGCTATGGAAGGTAACTAAGAGAAGCTGCCGAGCTACAGTTCTTTATGCTGTGCTTATTGCTTACTATATTATATTTTCCCATTTTTGTTAAAGCTCAATACAGAGGAGCCTGTAAACCATCCTATGAAGGTTAGGGCTTACAAACTCTTGCGTGGTCATAAGTCTTCTGTGCAAAGTGTTGCAGCGCAGACTTCTGGAGAAATGGTTTGTACTTGCTTTTCTAATTTTTAACTTCACCTTCTTTCTCTCCTTGGTTTATGAGTAAAGTAATAGTGGTATGTAACATTAGTCTTCTTCTGTTGTCTCTCGTTCATAGGTTTGTTCGGCTTCTTGGGATTGCACCATCAATCTATGGCAAACAAATGACTTCAATGCGGAAGATGACCAAGTGTCTAAGAAGAGAAAAGTTGGAGGTCAAGTTGAGGAGTCCCAACTAGAGGTTGTAAAAGTTCTTTACACCTTATTGTTTATCTTGTGCTGTTGAAATTGGAATTGTGTATGTAGACACAAATATATTCCTTCCAAACATTTTGTATTTAAAAGTTTGTTTTAACTTCCAAGTGATCATTAGAGATGGCATTACTCTTCTTTTTCTGACTGTTGTAATTGATGAGTTGAATAGTAAAAGTTTAGGGATGTTTCTGTATTCATTTTCTACTGAGTGCAAAATATCAAGGTTACTGTTTATGCTGGAACTAGAGGCTGGAGGCCATGAAAGATGTTTTTTGAAACCATTCTAAAACAATTTTGGACTATCTAATTCGGACACAAGTTCAAAGTTCTTTTAATATTATTGTAGACCTGTAAAATTGTTAATTAAACCTTGTAGGTTTTGTAACTATTTTTTCCTCTTAATTGGTGTTTCTTTCCCTTTTGATGTTAGCATGCCTTAGTTTTCATTGACATATAAGTTTTCATCAATATTACTCTGTTGTATTGTAGGGAGAGGCTTTTACTACCCTTGTGGGCCATACACAGTGTGTAACTTCTGTGGTTTGGCCACAACGGGAGTTAATCTATTCTGCATCATGGGATCATTCTATCAGGAAGTGGGATGTTGAGACAGGAAAAAACTTGACAGATATAGTAAGTTGAAAAATTGATGCTCTTTCTCTCTTTGCCCCCAATATGTTTAAAATTGTACTCTTTTGAAGTGTTAATTATTGTCTTTAGATCAAGCTGTGACATCTTACCCTTTGATGCTCTGTCATTAATTAACTATTTGTGTGTAGTCTGGCATCTAAATTAGAAATGGATTAGGGCATGCTTATCAATTTTTCTTCTCTTGTTCTTTTTATGAATGTCAAAGCTGTGTCATTTCTTAATCTCTTGTTCCTTTTATGAATGTCAAAGCTGTGTCATTTCTTAATCTCTTGTTCTGGTAGTGGCTTTGGACCTATTTGTTTCTCTTGTTCGTAATCTTTACATTTAGTGTATGCTATATCTTCAACATTTTTTCCTCAGTCGATTGTTGATTATGATGTTTTTACATGGTTGTGGTAGTCCAAAGTTGTCTTGTTATGAAGCAATCTTGGCTTTGGCCCTTGTTTATACTTAATTTAGGACATATTGAATCAACCGTAATGTTTTTTCACCTAAAAAAATAATTTTAAGTGCTTACCAAGCTGGAGGAAGTGGAGCCCTGCCATGGGCGTAAATCTGATTCATTATGTTGGATGCGATGTTTCCTGGTTATCTATTTCATTCATTTATTGTTCTAAATTATTTTCTATACAAAATTATTGTTGAAAATGATTGTTTGGTAATCAGAAATAGTAGAGCAACACCAAAAAAAAAAATTAAGATTAGATTGTTTTCCATGTCTAGTTCTGTGGGAAGGTTCTCAACTGCCTTGATATTGGTGGGGAAGGTTCTGCTCTGATAGCTGCTGGTGGTTCTGACTCTGTCCTTAGGATCTGGGATCCTCGTAAGCCAGGTCTGTTAAATAAAGCTAATTATAATTTTTTCTCACCTCCACAGACAATCACATGCATGCTAATATCTTGTAATTTTTTTTTTCTTGCAGGCACTTCTGCTCCTGTTTTTCAGTTTGCTTCTCATACTTCTTGGGTTTCAGCTTGCAAATGGCATGATCAGTCTTGGTTTCATTTACTTTCTGCATCCTATGATGGGAAAGTTATGTTGTGGGATCTGAGAACTGCGGTAATATATCCTTTTATTGTCCCAAAAAAATTTTACTCCTGACATGATTATATATCTATCTTTGGGTCTTTTCCTGATAATTTTCTCCATTAATGTTGCAGTGGCCTCTTTCAGTCATTGAATCGCACAATGATAAGGTACAAAACTTTCCATGTTTTAGCATAAAAGAATACTTCTTCAACTTTGTTTTACACCCGAGAAGAGCCAATGCTCTAATAATATAATTGGCATTTTTTAACACAGGTATTGTCTGCTGACTGGTGGAAAAGTGACAGTGTTATCAGTGGTGGAGCAGACTCAAAACTTTGCATTTCGTCAGAGATCCCTGTACAGTGAGGCAAAGTTCAATCATAGTATGGCGATTTTTTTGAGATGGTGGGATAGAGGCAGATAGTTCTTATATGTAGGGAACCAGTCAAGTTTTGAGCCAATTTTGTCTAAGGCACAACTGTCGAGTGTTTTTTGAGGTGTTGTGAACAAAGTCTTATTTTGTGTAGAAATGTGTTATTTATACAACAATTAATACAACGATATTTTTTAAATCTATGGTTCTCTATCACTTTATTTATTACATCTTATATTTCTCTCATAAAATTTATTGTACAATTTTTTGTACAAATATCATTTCTCTTGTGTAACTGACAACTACTGATATCATAAGTAATTTTAGTATTTGTTGCATCTTTCGATTTCGATTCTCTGTAGTGTGGGGAAATAATAGACTTGTTGGGAAGAACTTGACAGGTTTCCAAGTGGTTTTGCTTCTGAATAAAACTATATCCTCCAGTTCATTGCAGTCCAGTACATATAGACTTGTTGTCTTGCTTCCTCTGGATCTGAAGAAATTGTTTCTTTCCATTCATTGCAATCCTTTATAACTACTTGTACAAACTCTCGTTGTCTAGTAACAATGGTCGGGGGAAAGATTTTCTTTCAATTTCTTGTATCTTTCAATCTCAATCCTCCACAGCACCGGAAAACAATTTTGTTGGGAAAAGGCATATAGGTTTCTAAGTTGTCTTATTTCCACTCAAAATCTAAAGAAATTATTTCCTCCCCTTCAATGCAGTGCTTCAGAATCAGATGCACCAAATTTTGCAGTCTCGTAAAAATGGTTGAGGAGAAAATTGGAGAAAAGTGCTTTCAATTGTTGCAACTTCTTTTATCTCAATCATCCCCAATCTGGAAAACAAACTTGTTGGAAAGACAAATATTGGTTTCTTAAGAAGCTTTTAACTTTTAAAGAAGCCCATGTACTAGTTGGGGTATTCGGCAACACATATAATCAAGTACCCCTCCGACAGTATGACAGGTGTTCGGTGTCCACATTATAGCCGAACACCCCAGCGCCGTCCGGTCGGTTTGCCAGACAGGAGTATTCGGCATCTATAAAGCCGAACACCCTTAACCCCTCACCCGAGGGGCCTAAATAGTAGTATTCGGCACCTGCAGGGCCGAACACCAGTAGAGGTATAAACACCATTAGTGACTTATGGCAACATAAACCTAAGGCTAAAAGGTAATTAAGTATCCTTAATTACCACAGACATGTGATTAAGAAAAGGCCATGGCCCATGAGGGCCCAAGCCCAATAAGATAAGTATAAAAAGGGGATCCGCTCCCCAAGGTAAAGGATTCTGAATCCTCATTTATTACATACATTAAATGCTCCGAGCCGAATCCTGACTTGAGCGTTGGAGTGTCTTTTGCAGGTACCCCCACCTTCCGGACA
This sequence comes from Pueraria montana var. lobata, assembly GCA_026413185.1. Lineage (NCBI taxonomy): Eukaryota > Viridiplantae > Streptophyta > Magnoliopsida > Fabales > Fabaceae > Pueraria > Pueraria montana. Next base: position 60,682,315 of record CM048649.1, read on the forward strand.
AATACAAAAGATCTCGGAACATAAAACAACAGCCGAAGGCCCCAGTATCCCTCGACAGGAACATTTCGGGCCGAAGAGGTGCTTCCTCCTCCCGCAAATTCTCCGGCAATCGTGTTGATGACTTTCCGAGGATTGGAGGGCTTTATGTCTTGCCGCTCCCTGGACCTGCTTCTTTGTCTTTCGGCTCTCCTGTCGTGGCTAAAGTCCTTTCTATAGGTTCTGTCATTGTCTTTATTTCTCCAAAATTGAGACCTTTCGGTCCTTGGATCTTGGACGAAGTTTCTAAGATGCCCCATTTTGATGAGGTCCTCTATTTTGTCTTTAAGTGCGGCGCATTCTTCAGTGGAATGGCCTTTATTGCGGTGGTATCGGCATTGTTTGTTGTAGTCGGCCTTAGAAGGAGTATTAGCCCTCTTCGGCATGACTAATATTTCTGTAGCCAGGGCCTGCTCGAGTATTCGGGATCGGCTAGCGTTGAGCGGTGTGTAAGTTGCATAACTGGAGCCACGGTACTCCTTCTCCTTGTTGATCTTGTCTTTTCCCTTTCCTTGATAATCCTTTTCTTGTTCCTTCTTCCTTGGGTTGGCCTCTGCTTGGACCTGGTTCCTGTATTCGGATAATTCTTCCATTTGCATGTATTTTGCTGCTCGTCGCCGGAGGTCATCCATGTCGAGATCCGGCTTTTTGCAGAGACTGTTGACGAAGGCTCCTGGCCTAAGAGCCGTCACCAGTTGATGCATGGCCACCGCCGAGTCTAGGTTTCGGATGTTTAAGGCAGTCCTGCCGAACCTTTCCATGAACGCTCTTAGAGACTCCCCTTTTTCCTGTCGAATATTGACTAGTGCCACTGAAGTTAGATGATGAGGTCTGCTAGTTGCGAATTGATTGCCGAATCTCGTTACCAACGTCTCGAAACTGTCGATGGAGTTAGGTGGTAGGCGGGTAAACCAACTAAGGGCGTGTCCCTTGAGGGAGGTGGGGAACACCCTACATAAAACGGCATCTTCTGCGGTGTATAAACTGATTTGGGTTACATACACATCTACATGTTCATCCGGATCTGTGCTACCATCGTATCGGTCCAGACTGAGGCTCTTCCAATTTGGAGGAAGGGGAGTTTCCATAATCCCGGAGACAAAAGGGTGCCTACAGGGGCGTGACTGAGTGTTGAAGGTAAAAAGGAAAGGCCGATTCGTCGTACCCTGCACGCTAAGGTTGACGACCAACTCGTCTTCGTGATGTTTGTCTGGTTGCTGATTTTCAGGTCTCCTGGATCGGTTCAAGTCTCTCAAATCGGCGTTTTCTTGGCGGAGGGCCGATAACTCCTGAGCGTGCTGCTGCCTTATTGCCGATATGTCGGCTCGCAACTGTCTTAGCTCTGACGAAAGATTTGTCTGATCTTCCACCAAGTTTTCGTCGACGAGACGTTGTTCTTCCATATGTGCGTGACTTCGAGTAGTAACCATTCCTTGTGAGGCTGCGGGGAAAGTTTTACCGGGCCCCACGGTGGGCGCCAAAATGTTCCTGTCGAGGGATACTGGGGCCTTCAGCTGTTGTTTTATGTTCCGAGATCTTTTGTATTTGTCCGGAAGGTGGGGGTACCTGCAAAAGACACTCCAACGCTCAAGTCAGGATTCGGCTCGGAGCATTTAATGTATGTAATAAATGAGGATTCAGAATCCTTTACCTTGGGGAGCGGATCCCCTTTTTATACTTATCTTATTGGGCTTGGACCCTCATGGGCCATTGCCTTTTCTTAATCACAGGTCTGTGATAATTAAGGATACTTAATTACCTTTTAGCCTTAGGTTTATGTTGTCATAAGTCGCTAATGGTGTTTATACCTCTACTAGTGTTCGGCCCTGCAGGTGCCGAATACTACTATTTAGGCCCCTCGGGTGAGGGGTTAAGGGTGTTCGGCTTTATAGATGCCGAATACTCCTCGTCTTTGTCGGAGGGAAGGTGGAGCCATTTTTTGGAGGATGGGGGCGATGGAGACAGTTAGGGGCGATGGCGGAGGGTCACGTTCACCGCCAAGACAAGCTTTGATCAGCCCGCCGCCGTTGTCTAGAACCACGGTGGTGGTGGATGTCAACATCTGTATAATGGCTTTGGCTTTAGTTTTGTTTCTGTTTTTTTTTCTCTCCTGGAAGGATCTTTCACTCTAAAATGTTAGAATAGATAGTTGGTGGTCTTCGTTTATGCTGTGAACGAATTGAAGCTAGTCTTCACTCTTCAGGAGTGACTTTATTCTTCTTTGCTTGGGACTTGGGGTGAGGGCGTTCAACAAGGGAGTGTGTTTTGGGTTGAATGGCGTTTGTGTTCTTGTCGTGAAAGTGTCGGTGCCGGAGTGAAGAAGAACGAAGGCCGGAGAAGATAAGGGCTAACCAATAATATTAATTATCTTAATCATTTAATTATTTAAAATTACAGAGACATTTTTTATGCAAGGATGTGTTTGAGAAAAATTAATTGATAATTTAATTTAAGGTTGATAAATTGTTAGCGTAATCCACCACAAAATCAAGGTTGAAAGGGGTATGCCTGAGAGCCAACGATGCTCGCCGTGAAAGAGGATTGCAGTTGCGGTTTATTAGACATTTCCCATTTCATATAGGATTCAATAGTCATTTCCCAAATTATATTTAATTAAAAAAATTATGCTACTGTAGCTACTTTTGAAGTAGACCATGGGTGAATCATTTAATCCCAGTGTCCACAGTAGAATTCGCCAATTTTTTAATGACTGATCAACGTATTCAAACTTTTTTTTTTGTCATATTTTAGTCTTTTCCATCTATTTTGACCGTTATGTGATGACATGACATTAATTTTATTATTATTTTATTTGACTACATTTTTTTAGGGCTAAAAATGGTCAAAAATTGTGTTTTTAAAATAATTAAATAATTTGTGATAGTTTTTAGCGGCAACAAATTGCTTCATCTTGAACAATTAAAAACCTACAAAATAAAACTCGATCAAACCATTTCATAAACTAAAAAAAAAAAAAAAATCAGATCACAAAATCAACACCAAACACACTAGGTTCCATATTCAAATTAATTTCCATTTTCAAAGCATCTTTGTCTACAACACGAAAACAAACATCTTAAACTTAAAAGCATATTCCTTTGAACTTTGGGTCAGTGCCATGACAAAATGATATGCTATCACCACTACAAAGATGAAGACGCCAAGAAAATTGGCAAAGAAACCCAGATCTTGATCATCAATCATCTTTGGACGCTGTGGGCCTATGGCATTCGGGTGACTCTTCCCTCATACGAGTGTTGTGTGCTTCCTAGGTCTTGTTGCACAAGGTTCCAAAATCATCCATCCACGATTTTTTTTTATCCAAAATCAACACAGTATTGAAAAAAAACAATTAAAATAAAACAAAAAACAAAATACAGAGAGAAAGAGAAGGACCCACGGAAGCTGAACGCAACAATCTGCGAAGGACCAGAACATGGGTTGGTATGATGACGATGAGGTTGAAACTGAGAAGGACTAGCTTCCTTGAGGCGGCGACGACGTGGGCAGCGGCGGTGACGTCGGCGTGGGCGGAACCTTTCGTACCCTTCGAGATCGCGCGCGAGAGAGGGAAAGGTCGTGCGCGAAACTCTTCTGCCCCATGGTCCCGTCGCCGTCGCCGGTCAGATCTGGTGTCAGAGCCACCACCGAAGCCTACCGCTGCGTCGTCGAGGCCACCACTGAAGCCTGCGTGGGTGCCGGATCTGAAACCAGATCTGGTTTCGCATATTTTTTGGTTCGTGTGGTTTTGAGTTGTGACTTGTGATTCGTGTGGTTAAGTTTGCTAGATGTTCATTGTTCCTGCTGGTTCCATTGAGTTATTGGATTGTTCTTGAGTTTTCGTTAATTTTTCAATTTCTGACAGTTTTTAGCATCAGAAAACGTAATGAAATAAAATAATAATAAAATTAACGGTACGTCATCACTTAACGTCATCACGTAATGAAAAAAAATTCAAAGACATTGACTGGTCGTAAAAAATTTAGGGACTAAAATCATAAATATCAAAAAGTTCAAGGAACAAAAACATAATTTACTCTAATTAATTAATACTTAACTAACATGCCAATTTCTTAATCAAGAAAAGTTAACTAATAATTAACTGTGTCATTACCAGGAGTAAAAAGATTTAAAGCGTAAAATTGATAGAACCATTCATTATGCTATTATCCTTGATTGATTCATAAAATATGTTCCTCAGACACTTTGGTATCTACACTTTCTTTCTTTACACTTCTTCTATGAGAAAAAAAGGAAAAGAAATCTTCCGACAGAAGGAAGTTTAAAGTAGAAAGCAAACAAATACAAATGTTGAAATAACATTTGCTACAAACCCATCTTGCAAAGCAACATTTAGCCTAGGTCATTGCAATGTATGATGGTAGCATCTCCAAATATCACTGTTCTTAACAACAAGGAAATTATCATGGAAATAAAATGAAAGAAAAAAGTTCCACAAAATAATCACGGGATCAATAGTGGCATTATATACTTAATATCTAACAATGGTGGGGTTTTGTTAGGGATATAACAAAAGAAAAAAAATCAACGACTTTCTGCTGTTATACTAACATTATATATATACCATACGTGTCAGCCATTATACAAAACATAGACGACTAATCCGAAGCTAGTTACAGGATAATAAAAACTCAATAAAGGGATGAAAGAAAAAGTAAAGTATCCCCACGGAGAAGGTAAAACAAAATATCAGCAAACATGGTAACATGTACATGCATCCCCTTATCCACGAAAGACAGAGAAACTACATGATTGCACTCAATAAGTCTCATCATACATTGTATAATAACCGCCACCGCTTCTTGATTTGTCAGCCTGCAAAGAGATGGCACCGTTAGTACAACAAGCTGGATATACAAAAACAAAGCAAAATTCCACAACAACTGAGTTTTTCTATAGATGGAAATACCCTATTGATCATATTCTCAAATGCTTCTGTTCCATTCTCTTGGATGTACTTCTCTGCAGCAGTTAGAATATCATCTCGCTTACCTAAGGCGTCCTTTTTCCTTGGAACGTACCAGATGTTAATGGTCTGAGGATTGACATAGATTGGTCTCACATAATGCTCATAAACATATGCAGCACCGCTAAAGTATGGAAGGACCAACCAGCAGGTTGCAATCAGCTTTGCATAAGGCCATATCGGAATCCTGAAATATACATATGTTGTGAAAATTCGACCAAAAGTTAAATACTTTACCCTGCGCCCTTCTAAATATGTTTATCACAACATAACTCATACAAAAGACATTACAGTAATTCAACATTCTCTAGTTACATTGTGAAGTATATTTGCATTAGAGCCGCTTATTTACTACTATGTACTTAGCAATTTAACAGCAGTTTTTTCTTAATTTCTCTTAACCATAAATTACATCCAAATTAATCATCAAAAGACTAAGATTTCATGAATAACCCCAAATTGGCAGGTGGCATAAGTCAGCCTGCGCATAGAGATACTCTTTAGGAAGAAAAAAAATACCCCCTAAAAACTAGTAATATTATTATTAGGTATTTAATTAACCACATTTTCTTAAGAAAACCCAAAAAACTACAGCACAAGAAAACACTAAAATCTCAAGTGTCAAGTTTATCATGGCATTTAATGAGTACTCACAACCTTCCAAAACAATTAACATAAACTAAGAAAAATCATAAAAGAGATTAAAAAAAAAAAAAGTGGATACCATTCAAGGACTTTAGCAAAAGTAAGTTCAAAGAGTGTGATCAAGGAATAGAGAACCCAGTAAGTGAGCCACTGCTGGTCATCAATAGGAGACTTGCTCTCAATTGCCCTAATTGAAGCATATCTGCAGCAAAAGTCACAATAATTTGACATCTCAAAGGACAATGGAGTAAATGCAAAGGGAACATTAAAAAAAAACACATCTTGTATGCAAGGAAAAGAAGGTGATTAAGATTGTACTTATTACTTACAGAGGATAAACAAGACTAATCACAGGCCTGCAATAGAAACAAAAATAGATAACATATCAGTTGAAAAGAAAAAGAAAAAGAAAAAAGAAGCACATTTTAGAGGAGGTGTGATTTGAGAGAGAAGGAAGAAGAAAAAAACATACCCAGCAAGGACATCGAAGTTTTTGAGAAGCACCTTGAGGAAATTGCCGGCTCCAGATCCCATTTTTGATCTCTCAAGTGAGAATGAGTGTTTGTGTCTGCGGCTTAACTTGTTGTTTGAGGGGCTTCAAGAGGAAAAGGAGAGAGAGTGTGTGTTGTTTGAGGGCAGTGTAGGTGGCGTGGCGTGGCGTGGCGTTGCTTGTGAGAGAGACAGATGTGGTGAGTGTGAGAACAAGAAGGAGCGGTGGTGACCGCTGAGAATTTACATTTACAAGAGAGAATCATTGAACAGCGTGGCTTTGGTGCTGGGGGAGGTGTTTTCCTGTGCACCCGAGACTACAATCATATTCATAGTATCTGCATCTTACCGTACATTTGGAGTTAGCGACTTCGATTTCAATCATCCAATGCTGGACCACCGTGGTCCTCGGGTCAGCCACTAATCAGGTTGGTCGGTTCGGTTCACCAAATCAAGATTAAGGAAAATGAACCTTCGTTACCGACATTGTCCTAACTAAACTCATACCCACTTTTTTTTTTTTTTTTTCTTTTAAAAAAAATTCCACATATATATATATATATATATATATATATATATATAAGCATTTCTGTTTAAAGTTAGGTAGGGTCAGGGTGTTTATCGTTTGTGTTTCTTTCAACGAGATTTGAATTTTGTAGGTCGTCATTTCGTGAGATTCTGTTTCTAGAGTAACTTCATTTATGTTCCGTTTGCTAAAAATGGAGAATGACCGCAAAGTTTAAAATATAAATTATTGGGAGAGTAAAAACAAAAACATGAAATTTGTTTTTAAAAATTATTTTTTATTTAATCTCTAACTAAATAAAAGAAGATATATTTATTTGTGTTTTTTTTTCTATTTTCTTGAGGCTCCTTTAAAGTTTTTAAAATATATAAAATTTATGAGAGGAAAATGAATTTATCTTGTAATATTATCCATGCAAGGCTCCTTGAATTTATTCTTTAATGTTATCTAAGCAAGACTCCCTACTATCATACTAGAACATAATAGAAGGTGCCTAAACTACCTCAGCTAAAATGTTGAATGGCAATAAAAATGCCTTTTATTCAACCATGGCATATTTATTTTGGCATTTAGGTGATATTAAAAAAACTTAATAATTCTTATAACTAATTTCAAATTTTGTTTAGTTTGAATGTTAAATTGTGTTAATGGGCTAAAATACTTTTAACCTTCGATTTTATTTTTTTAATTCTACAATTTACTAGATTATTCGAGTTTATCAATCATATTCAATCTATTTTAATACTTCTAAGATTAATCATGGGAGAAATGAAATTACATATATTAACAGTTATAATATGAAACATTTACAACTTTTTTTTGTATTATTTTAGAAAAATACAATCCCTTTTTTTATTAATAATTAAGAAGCAAAAAGTACTGATAAACTCTATCAATAAAGTTTTTTATTGTTAAATAGAAAGATGTGAACCTAAATTCCGTTTTGCTTCATTGGATTTAAGTTGCCCGTCCCTCTGTTCAACCAATAAAAATATTAAAAATGCATTCATTGACATATTATTTATAATACATTTTTCTATTATTAAATAATACTACTAATAAATAAGAAACAAGACTGAATTTAATTAATTTCACTTAAAAATTGTGTTAATAAAAAAGGATAGACCAGGTGGAAAGATGATTATTTAGATGTCAAATAAGAAATCCTAGATACTTCCTAGTTAAAAAAATAAAGTCAAAAACTATATTGCATTTCTCATTCAACCATAATCTGATCCCATCCCAAGAAAGTAGAGATAAAAAGTAGTGGCCAATTTGTTCAACCCTTTAATATTGAAAGCGAAAACACGATAAAAACGAAATTTAAAATAATTATTGTCCCATGTTAAGTGCCACTCAAAAAAGTTTCTAAAAAAAGAACTGCCAATGAAACATTTCATCCCAAGGAAAAGCATCGCAAAAACATTTCTACGAGTAACTTGAGGCTTTCGGCCCTGAGAAAACAAAGGAAAGGAAAGGGAGAATGAACTAACTCGAACCAAACACTAGTACCTAGATGGGGCTAAACAGAAAAGGGTGAGATTCTCTTAGATCATTGAATAAATATAATTTATACATGAAAGCTCCAGAGAGGCTTTGCTATTAGGAAAGCTAGTTGGTATGTTAAACCAATACTGAAACTATAACTCTACAAATTAACTTGAAGTTGGTTGCTCTCCAAGCAGTTGTGATGGCCATGAATCTGCTGGTGTGGGATACCTGGCATGTGGTTTACTGACAACAGGCGTAGATTTCGGCATGACCTCGGTAACATTAGGAGCTGGAAAAGAAGCTTGAAGATCAGGACGAAAGGGAACAACAAAAACTGCAGATCCTTGCTGCAAGTTAGGTTCTATGGTATGCAATCGGAGATTCTGTCCTGGAAAATTTGTCTGCTCCAGTGGCTCAAGTTCCAAATGGGGAGGTACATTCAGGTCTGGTTTAGATTGAGCCACTCTTGCCTGTATCTCACCTTGAAGTTTTTCAATTTGAGTTTCTAGGCTACAATTCTCCTCCTTCAGCTCATTTTTCTCCATGGTCATCTGCCCAATGAACGCAATAATGTGAAATCCAACCAGATACAAGGATACGGTGTGACATCAAAATATCAATTTCCAAAATATGATGAAATGATAATTAGCTCAAGGAACTGGCTGAAAGATTACTTAAATAGAAAGGATTTCATGTCACCTACATATCATTATTTAAGATGAAGCATTCTCAACAGGGTAAATGAAGGAGAAGGAGGAAAAAGAGTGTCAATCTTACATAATGAGATTCAGACAACAGAGTAACATTCTCTTTCTTGAGGGACTCGATCTGACTGAGCAAGTCTTTTAGCAACCTGGCAGTTTCACAGAGTATAGAAGCCTTTCCATTGTTCTCATTTAGATCTATCCCCACACCACCACCAAAAAACCACGAAAAAAAGGAAGATAAAAATCACTTAAAATCATGTTGAATGCAACAAACCAAGACTGTAAAGTTTGAACATATTCAAGATACATGATGGTGGCACAAGAGGTTACCAAGTGCATTGGCAAGATCAAGAAAGAGTTCATTCAAATGTTCACGCTTCATTTTCTCCCTTTCAGCCTTGTGAATTTTCCTGGGGACTTTCCCTTGGTTCATTTTACCAGAAGAAGACCTGAAGTAAATCAAGTTTACAAGAACTGAATCCAGATGAAGAACCTGTAATTCCACATAAACTACTCATGCAAGAGACGAACTTGAAGTTCCACATAAAATACTCATACAAGAGACAGCTAGAATGTAGTGCTATTAGATTATTAGTATATTATGAATACTACTGCTGCCACCACCAGTCCACCACTGCTCGTTATCAATAGTAAATTTAAATTTGTCCTAACAAATAGCTTTGTAGTTTAAACACACAGAAGAATAGATATTTTATATTTACACTTGCATCAACTCAATACATCAAATGTTTCAGATCATATAAGGAAGTTCTCTCCAATCGAACCTAAGAATTACATAAGGAAGTTTTCTCTCATTGAACCTAAGAATTACATAAGGAAGTTTTCTCCAATTGAACCTAAGAATTACAAAAGGAATTGCACAACGAAGAAAATACCAGGAAAAATCAAATTCTTATTTCTGTGGTGAACCTGAAAATACATATCAGATTATCTCATTTGTGTGTGTGTTCATGAAAACATCAGATTTCTTACCTGTTTTTTGATGTCTCAACCATTGGAGCCACACTCTCTGATCCCATATGAACAAAACCAGCTATATGCCCTTAAGCAATTCTTCCAGCAACAAAATTTCCTAAAGTAGAAAAACAAAACTACTTCAATCAATATTGTACTTTTTATTCTTATAACGCAAGGACAAGTAAATCGAACACCCCAAGAAATGAAATTTTCTTTTAACAGTCAATGAAAAAGTAAAATCCGTGTTTCCTGATTAAATCAATTCCCTCCCTCGCAATCCAATCAGAGAAAGGGGGTTAAAAAAGCAATAAGCCAAGTTCCCAATTTTAATTTCCAGAATTCATAGCAGCCAAACAGAGCATCAAGAAATTCCAAGGATCAAACAGAAAACGACCCAGTAGAAAAAAAGAGGAAGATTATGTGTGCAGAAAGAGGAAAGTGGTTTTGCTTGCTTACCTTACCAAAGTGACGGAAGAAGAGGATTCGAAAGGAATGGAATAGAATAGAATAGAATTGGAATATTAGAGGATGGAAATGGCTATGGAGAGTTAGGAAAATGGAAATTAGGGCAGAAGAGAGAGAAAGAAGATTGGGTTGTGGCGATGGAGTGTGGCGGGAGGGCACCTGTCACGCGAAGGCGCGTGGCGAGGTCATGCTCTTTCCTTCAATCAACAACCACCAATGAGTTCCCCACGTGATCCTTTTTTTTTTTTTTTATCAATCTCCCATTTTATTCAAATCTTATTGGATTAAACTTTTAAAAAATAGGTTATATATAGATTAATTTTACATTTTTATAATTGTCTTTTGTTCATATGAATGTATTTAATTATTCATTTGATTTTTTTTTCACTCATTTGAGTAATTTTTCCATTAATTTCTTTTTTTTCATTTTCATAATTTTCCTATTTATTTTTCTTTTTTCATTTTGTATATGTCATCATTCACATAAAATTTATATTTTTATAATATTATTTTAATTTTTATAAATTTTATTTATATTCTTTATTAAAAGTTCTTTATAAAAATTAAAGTAATTTATTTTTATTTTGAGTCTAAGCAAACCAGAATGGCAAAAACGTTTGGAGACTCAAATTGCTTTACTTGCTTGCAGCTATCATCATGCTCATGCACGGATTATATTAATTTGATTACCAGCTAATCACTTGTCTTGGTTATGTATTCCTCTCTAGCAAAGAGCAACTCAACTTTTATAATCCATCTCAGCATTGAAATAATGCAAATTTTATAATTTATCATCCGCCTCATCTTCCATTAGGTCCTTATTTGATTAGCAAATTTAAAAGATCTTTAGTTATATCCAGTCAAAAAAGATCTTTAATTATATAACTATTGTTGATAAACATTTGAATTTAGCGATAAATGTGATCGCTTGAATTAAAAAAACAATTAAAGTAATACTGCGATTAAGAATTATGTAAATAACATCGATCTCTCACATCTCTTCCGTGACAAAATCTATATACTATAGAAAAAATTGTATAATTTATATATGCAACAATAATGTAGTAGCTTCATGCATGTAAGTTTAATAGTTTATTTATATTTATTCAGACATTTTTTTATTATATATTTTCTCTTTATGTATGAATAAAAAATATATAATTCGTTACATTAATCTTAGGTCCTTGTATTATTTATTAGATTTTTCTGTGTTTTAAGTATTTATTATTAGATTTTTAAGATTTAAAAAATTCTTATTAAGTTAATATCCTCATAAGTTACAAGGACACTTTAACAGTATGGTCTATTTATTCTTTTTTGTGGGTATTGAGGAGGGCCATAGGCCCAAAAAGAAAAACACTAAATCCTAACACTGCCTAGGATCTGTCAAAAAAAAAAAACATTACCTAGGAACATTTTGGAGAAGGATCTTGGATAGTTTGAGCCCATATACTTTTCATTTTTTTATGGATAAAGTATGTTTTTTTTTTCCTTTAAAATATGTGAAATTCGGAATTGATTCCAAAAAAATTTCATCCAATTTTAGTCTTTCTAAAATTTTAACATGTTACTATCAGTAAATTCAGCATGTTCATTCAAAATTTTAACATGCACCACCACTGTTTTTTCTAAGAGAAAAAAATTATCGTACAAATGCTTCAGACAACATTTACATTCAACCCTGTCTGCCACGTAAGTGAATTCACTAACAGAGTTAATATAGTGGATGAACAATAACATGTTAAAATTTTAGATGAACTGAAATGGAACAAAAAAATTTGGGAGGACCAATTTCATATTTCACATATTTTAGAGGGACAAAAACATACTTTATTTTTTTTTTTAATGGTAGTTCTTGAATTCATCCCACCATTAAAAACAAAATAATATTTTAATAGAAACACTTAATTTATAATTATTGAAATTATAAAAAATAATCATAAACTTTTTTAAAAAAATCTAATTTTAATTCTTCTCATAATATTATTTTTAAAAAAATTAATTTTGTCTATATAAAAGGAAAAAATGTGATTTTAGTCCCTACCCTTTCGCTTAAAGTTGGTTTTGGTGCATGTACTTTCAAACTAATGAAGTTAGTTCTTCAACTTTTGAAAATATGTAAATTTAGTTCCTCTTTATGTTTAAATTTACTACCCCTAGATTCAAATATAAACAAAATTAACTAACTTTTGCACTAATTAAGATAGTTTGTTAATGCCAATTAATTATACTAATTACATTTAATAAATAAACTTTTTTTCCCTAAAGTGTCTTTCATTGGATCTTGATATCAAGAATAAAAAGAATCATTGAAAATAAAATCTCAAATAATTAAAGGATATTTTTGGGATAGTATTATTAAATAATGTAAAAATATTAAAATTTACTTATATTTGAGTCCACAACATTTTTTTTTGTTGCTTATAATTGAGTTTGAAGGAAATATCATCAAGTGGCCGTTTTTTATCGCCATGAAGTTAGAGAAGGGATTAAATTTATATTTTTTTAAAGTTAACGACTAATGTACCTATATGACTTAGGACTCCTTTACCTAAACGTAGGTCGAGAGGATTCCTTTAACAAATACGCTACGACCAAACACATCTCGACCACCCGAGGAGATGTTGACCTTGATATGATTGAGGAAGATTAGAAAAGACACCATGAACCATCTCACCTTAATCCTATTATCAACATGGTTAAATATCAGGAATTTTCAGGTTGATGTTCTCTTAATCAAGAGATAAGGTCTATGCATCCAAAGGTTCATAAATATGTATATATAAAGGATTAGATTTTTCAGGTAACACACAAATACATTTCATTCTCGTTTATTCGTCATTTTATTATATATGATATCCTATTGATTTGGGCGTTGGAATACCTTTATATTTAACTCCCGCTGGCCATATTGTGGAGGTAGAAGGAGGATAGTGTCGGAATTGAACAAGAAGTGATCGACACAATTGAATTTATCAATTTAAAATACATAGAACAAAACCATATTTAACTCAAAATACATAAACCAAAAAGACATTTTTTCCTAAAATATTGATTCACCTTTCATGTTCTGCAGCGTTGGACAATTGTGCAGGGCAGGTCCATAACTGCTCTGAATTTTTTATAGAAAACAAAGGCGTGTGGGCTCCACACTGATGCATCAGATCAAAGCTTTGTGGCAACCACCGATGGGAACCACAGGATGCCCTCCACGTTCATGTTTGCCACGTCATCTTTGCCCTTTTACTGTTTTCCCACGCAGGTTGTTAGTTTTACTTTTAAAATTAACGTCAATTAGTTAGATTTTTAACTTCTTCGACTGCTAGATAAGAGTGAAAATAACTCAAATCGCTCATGTAAGGATTATAAATTAGCTCACATTAAGTTCAAGATAAATCAAGCTTATTTGTTAAAGAAATTAAGTCAATATTGTTTGAAAAGTCTATTCAGTTAAAATGATCATATTTTAGATCATTCTAAAAATTCTCTGAACTTAAAAAATATGACAAATTTATTAACTTATTTAAAATTATGTTAGTAAACTTTATTTAACACGTCTTGTATTTACAAAAGAGACTTTTAAATACATTTTTGAGGTAGACGAATGTTTTGAAAAGGCTAGGTCCACCCGTAGCTATGACATTAACAACAGTTACTGTCTGACTGCAAGTAACAGACAAACGTGCTGATGCCCAAATCAGTATCAATATCAATCAATAGTCTAAATACAATTTTAAAACAGGAGTTGATGTCTATCAGCACCTAACTCAAAAGAATGTTATTAACAAATTTACATTAGGAAAAGGTTGATAGATCATAGAAGTGAGATGATTGAGAAAGTGAATACATGATAATAATAATAACCCTTAACAGATGTATATTGTAGCTGACGGTCAAAGTGGACCCAAAAGCTCTGCAAAAGATGTGTGAAAAATTGCAGCATCACACTTAAGGAAAGTGGCTTAAATTGCTGCATGGTTTCAGATTACCAAGTAAGGAAAATTACAGGATTGGAGCTAAGAGAACAATTAAGAATTCTGAAGAGAACATCACAAATTCTTGCTGCCATATGCCGGGTATGAGATTTCAGAGTCTTGTGGGGCTTTGAAGTTGATAAATGGAGAACGAAATATTCTAATTACGTTGTGTAAATTTAGTCATAGCTAATAAAATTTTATTGTAGTAACACACTAACAGATTTGAGTATTCAAATGGCGCTTACAAGTTGCTTTTCTGGTGCATGTGGAGGGAGTTCTTAAGTCAGCATCATGGTTTGTGCCTTTGTTGGATCTGTCCCAGAGTTGACCTATAAAAGTATTTAATCATTAGTCTAGGCTGGTGGATGTTGTCTGAAATTCTAACACTCATACAATGATTCAAGAATTATAGAAATGGCATCAATTTTATTTTTCTATATCTATTCATTGATACATAGATGATAGATTCAAAGTTCGGAGATAGGACAAATTGATTGAGATGCTTAGAAAATAACCAACCAAATATGACACTAATCATCATCAACATTAACAAAAAAGCGGTTTCACAAATAAATCCACAAGTAACTACCAAAAGGTTATACCCGAAAACATGAATGACTAATTGAGCCTTGCCGTGTCGGTGTTTCCTTCTCAAGGTGAAAATAAAAAAGCCAAAATGCTATAAGTATCTTAAACTTTTGTTGTAAGTGAGAACATTTAGAAACCAGTGGCCAAAAATAGCTCTTTTTTATGTCGGTTAAGCTTCACCATTCTAATTTTTCACTGGACGTCAGAGCACATCACAATCACACTGCTTTATGTGTGTGCAAGAACTTGGGGAGAAAAAGGAAGGAAGGGTTAACATCAAGGAAAGCAATAACGTCTCACATGTGCAACTCATATTCTATAATACATGTGTCAAGACAAGAGAAAGGAGACAAGAAACACGAGATCATAGCTTATGTAAATTCGCCTGCTATACTATACCAGCAATCTAGGCTAGAAGCACCACAGTTGAAATCAAAGTTACCCTTTCCTAATCTCAAGGTGCAAAGTGCGTGTGCGTGTGTCCCAGCCACAGCTTGCACATAAGATGCTTCATATTCTATCTGCAAAAGATGATGATGATGATGATTTAGGTCAGAATCAGATCACTTCCAGGGAGAAACGAAGACGTTATGTCTTCTTTGGTGGCAGATACTGGTACAACATGACTGCTACAATAGTACAGGCTAGTGTTCTGAACCCAAATTGCTAATCATCACACTGAAACAAGACCCATTTGAAGGTTGAAGCAACTCAATGTGTTCAAACATAGAGATCAGTTAAAGAATCCAAGTTATGTTGTCATTATCAAGCTATAAGATGGTCCAACTGCACCTCATCATCCTTTTCAAAGTATGGATTAAAAATATTTTAATTTTACAGCCTCCCTGTATCACACAAACCTTATAAAAAGACAACATGATAAAGAAAGACTTATGAAGGAGAAGATCCGATATGATGATGATCATCATGCTTTATAAAGGTAAACTGGGAAAAACTAAAAGAAAAAAGATCAAAATGTCTAATATTTGGGTAGTTGTAGCATATAATTTAGCACATTACTAACCTTGTTTTTATGAAGTGGAAAGTACAGATAAAAATACATTTATTGTAATAATATACAACATCGTTAATTTCAACCATGAATTCAACAGTGAAATTAACTGAGATTATAATCATAACATAGAATTCACAAATAAATGACTAAATAGATAGATATTTGGACCTTGCTGTCAACAACTTAAAAAAAAAAGACGAAGAAAGTACTGTAAGGATAAATTGATCAACCAAGCAATAAATGCATTATCCTTCAGTACAATGTCATGCTATACATGAGTGATGAGGCTATGAACATATATCATTTAGACTGAATCTCTTAAAGCAGTTTATGCAATAATATGGTTAAAAATTTCAAATCTCCTCCTTTGAGGTTTCGTGGAAGCAGAGCAGGACCTCTAGCAGCACTCGTTTTGAAAGTGTGAAAAACACATTTGTCCTGGTCTCTTCAATTTCCCCCCCTAATGATCTCAATAGGATGTTCCCTACTTATAGCTTTCAAATGCCCAAGTAACACTAGCTCTGAATATATAATTTTCCAGAGATGATCAGATCATGCAACTTACATCGGATAAAGGAAGCAGCAAAAAATCAAAATTGAGTGCGACAAAATATAGAGGACCTTTTTTTTTAACCCAAAAGTGGTGGACTTTATATTGAGTTAGTACAAGCCTAAGGGGACAGAAAATTCTGACATTGACTTGTTTAATTTGCAGACTAATACATCTAAAGACCTGCTAACTAATAATCATCTTTGGGTGATTATTGTATACCATTGTCTTATTCTCAGTCCATCATTAATTGTAGGATTTGAGGTATCAGTTATTTGTACCCCCCATCTCCACTATATTCAATATGAGAGTTAGGTTAGGATACCACCCAAATAGTCAAGCCAATTATATGGTACTTAGTACTTACACATCATTATTTAATTCCCATTTCATCAAATATAGCATACTAGGAGTATCTATCATAAACATGCTAGGGCCTATTTACAATTTTAAATTTTGTGTCTTCCCAAAATAACTGATCCATCTTTAATCTCCAATTGACAATAGCTGAGCTAGAAGTAAAACTAAAGCTACACACAGCATGCACCTAAATAGAAAGAGAGCCAAACTCGATGCTCATTTGTTTGGCCAAATTTGAGTCCACATGCTAGCTAGGTGCACCAGGCCAACAGCTAGGACAAATCCTCTACTGATCACCAACATTACATGTGAGGGATGTGACTCACCGTGTTTGAGCAACTGCATTTTTGCATTATTGTACCTCCCAAACTATCACTTGTGTCACTATATATATATATATATATATAAAGAGGGAGAGAGAGAGAGAGAGACACGCGGCGTTACATTAGTGGTCTAGAGGTTAGTTATATAACTAGCTTCAAATAAGGTTTACTAGCTGAGCATGTTTTCAGTTTCTCCTTAATGATTAGGAAGAGTACATAGCTTTCTTAAACGCAAATCTATAACACAGATAATGCACATATTCTTAGCTTGTTGCGTCACATAATCACAGAACTAGCGTACCTAATTAACCAGCCTTCTCGCTTTCGTTTTCAACTCTTTCATGAATTGCTTATCAAGGGAATGAATGAATATGAACATAAAGACATCTAGTACTTTAGTTTCCAAATATTATTTTGTAAATCTAACAGCAGAAGATGAGACTTTGAAATCGAAACATATATTCTCTTTTTATTTCTTCCTTATAATTTGGATACATATCAATAATTAATTAAGCTAGCTTTCTACTGCCAAATAATTAACAGCGAGCTTTCAGTCATCTACGTATATGGCTCTTCAAACGCTCTTGTCATTTTTATTTCTAAATTTATACGGTGCTCTTTAATAGTAATTTACACTCAATTTATCGAAATCCTCAATGGATATATCATATACTCCCTTTATCTCATTTTTTTTGAAGTTTAATATTTTGACACAAGAATTAAGAAGTATAATTAATATTTTAAATTTTATAAAATCATGTAATTTTTTGGTATATCTCTTATCTTTTATATTAATTTATCTCTCATTTATACTTTTTTTTTCACCCTATAATAAATGGTTAAGGATATAATAAAAAATATTTAATCTTTTATTAATATTATAAAATTACAATCAAAATGGAACAAAAACAAAAATTGCCTTAGCGTGAAACAAAAATGAGAGGAATTAAGGGAGTAGAGTAAAGAACACACACACATGTAACCAAAAAAAAAAAAAAGAACACACACATGCTTGAGAAGCATTTATCTGCCGACAGTTATTGCAATTTATGATTTCATATTGCTTGAGTAGACCATAGTTATGACAAAGTTTGAATGTTTTGTTTAATCTCCCTGGGAATCTTGGTCTATCTTTGGCCAGATCAACCTGTTATAAATTGGAGTTAATTATGCAATTGCCTGGTCAATAAATCATGCGAATTTGAATTGAGGAGCCGTGTTCCTTTCTAACTTAATCATTTTCCCCCTCAAGCAATAAATGGAAATGGGCTAATTTATCTGTCCTACCCAACATGTTGATGAAAAGTGCAAACATAGCAAGCCAGCACAACACAAAAAATTGAGTGGAGGTGATGGTGGTGGGTCTACACCTCTAATTACTTATGTCGTAACTAGTAACCACCAACCTGTAGGCTAAACGCCAGTAGGGAAGCACATGGTGGTGCCTCAACATGTATCATATTTCCCTCTGAGAAACCATGGCAAGATTAAGAGATTTTCTGGGCCCAAACAAAGGAATTAGGGATATTATATGGGCCAAATATATAGAATCTGTTGCTTCTTAGCAGGTAAGTTCGCACCCACTTTTGTGCCCAAAATCTAGCCGACTTGTTCACAATTTACAGAAAATTGCTGTCCTAGCTGGTCTAACTCATGCTATATAAGATTTACCTAGGGGGACCAACCCTGTGCCTTTGTGTACGGTCTCACTTATTAGATTCAGATCCATGTGAGCAACCATGGGTACGACCCTGCCCGTATTTTCCACTCAAGGTAAGGCAACGTTTTAATTAGTACAATTATCTTATGTTTTTCAGAAATGACATATATGTCACAAATCAAACATTTCATTATCTGACAAATTAAAATATATGTCTAGCTTAAATTTAATCAATTGTGACATTTGAATTCAAATGGGGATATATACGGCTTCAAGCTAATAATTGTTGTTACTTGGCTTAAGAATGGAGAAGGAGATAAGGATCTCTACCAGTAGCATGTGGGGTCACAAATAATAGAGAGAAACCCGACTATCTCAAGATTTGTTTGGAAGCACAACAGTGCAGCAGGCGCAATGTAGTAGTTTGAATTATCACAATTCCTATTCTCCGTTTAACTAGCACTCAAATTGTAGAATTTTCGGCTTAGTGCATGGTATGCAGTGATAGTGATGATCTTCTCTAATAATTGTATGTTACTCTGGGTTTAAAGTGTAAAGTGGAATGGGCTGGGCTAAGAATGTATGGTAATGATTAAGGAGTTTTTTTATTTATTTTTTATTTAGGGTGGTCACCAATGTTTAAAGATAATTTTTATTCACCAAAAAAAAAAAAAAGAAAAAACTTCATACAATTTTTTTATTACTTTTATAATATTATTATTTTAATATCTCACATCATCCTATTTTTACATTTCTTTCTCTTTTTCTTTCCATCTTCCTATCTCTCATTTTTTACAATGCTCTTCTTGCAAATTTGAGTACTTTTGGTACTTATTGCAACTAAAAAAAATAGTGACATTTGAAACTGATATTGCAAAGGATGCCAATTAACCCGTAAGATCCATAATTAAAAGTTTAAAACACTGTGATCATAAATTAATCATTTGCTTATACATAAATTTAAATTGTTCGGTTATCTTAATAGCCAGTTATTATTAATATCTTCTTTATTGAATAAGCTATCAATGTAGTTCTTTAAGTATTACCTTCTCTCCTATGTAGTCTCTAAAATAATAAAATTATATAAGTAGTTTCTCTTTAATATGTATCAGCTTAGTCTCTAGTTGGTATGTTAATTCTGCAACTAATTTGATGGACTTTCCAATACTTAAAAGACTATTTATTATGATTTCTAATACTTGGAAATTATTTATGTAATTTTCTTACTTTAGGAACTATTTAGGAGAGAGAGTAATAATTTAAGGATAATCTCAAGGAGTTGATTGAGTAGAGAAAGATAAGGTCTCACATCTAACACGTAGCAAATTCGAGTTCTTATTCTTCTCTTTAGGATGAGGTAAATGTAAATACCTCTGTAAGTATTTTTCGAGTTGGAAGTCTTTCTTATCTTGGAATGGGGCACCATCTCTTCTCCCTAAATTTTTGTAACTACAAAAAAAAAGATTTGTAACTACAAAAAAAAAAAAAGTAATATTTTAATGATGAAATTGAGGATTTATTTCTTATTTATTCTTTTTAATTTTCTTGTACATATTTGGTACACTAGTATACAAGGCCTAATGATCAAGTAAAATTTATAACTAGAACTTTGGATCTCTTTTCACCTTGATATATTTACCGATCAAGATTTGCCCTACAAGGCGTAGGTCGGCTTATCCGACCTATATATGTCAAATGGTAAACATTTCTCAACAAAAACGAATTTGCTGTTGCAAATTACGGAACCGTTTCTTGAAATAACATGAATGATCCTTCTATGTATAGGAAGTAGCATGGAAGTTATTGATGGATTATCAAACATCCCATCACTCTTTCACCTATGTCATGTATCTTTTTCCTATAATACCCAAAGCAAATGACTCCCTTAGGTATGTTCTCTTAGGTTGTGTTTGGTTCTGAAGAGAGAAATAGAGTAGATAGAAATAGAAGAGAAATAATTAGATAAAAGAGAAATAGAGTAGAAGTAAAATAGAATGTTGAGTTGTTTGGTTTAAAAGAAATAGATGAGAAATAGAGTGGAGAGAATTGAATAAATTGATTAAAATACTATAATACCTTTAAAAGTTGTGTGGTACTAAAAAAAAAATTCAAAACAGAACATCACATAAGGGCAAACAGGTATATTTATTAATAGGAGACAAAAGCTGCTATGATGGGATCCATCACATTCAAACTTGACTCTCTCATTCATCTATCATACCAAGCCGGCTGGTGTTATTTCTATCGCCTCAAAAATGTTTCTGTCGCCAGTACCAAACACATGATTACTCTAGTACTAAATTTATGATGGAATTATTTCTTATTTGAGTGTTAGGGTGTTTGTAAGTGGTTGTCAAGTTCATGGGCCCAACCATTGCCATTTAAGTAGCAATCTAAGATAATTCAAATTTCACTCCCATGTTTACGAAATCGATATTCTCAAATCTCTCTAAATAATATTTTCTAGCAAATAAATGACTAAATAAATGTAAAAAAATCAAGGTGCTAGAAGTAAAATGAAAAGTCATATATGGATATTTTCAGGAAAAAAAAATGTTGACGCCATATAGATGTCAAATTTCATTTTATGAAAGTAAACAAACTTAATCCTTTATTTGTTTTCATGGATTTCAAGTGGAAAGAATATGATAGAAGATGTATAATAAAAATTTGTTTGGTAATAAAATTAAACATAGAATAAAATCTTGACTTAAATATCTTTTTAGTTCTAGTAATTTAGCGTTTTTTTACTTTTCGTCCTTGTATTTTTTTTTATTTTAGTCCTTACAAATTATGTTTGTTTTATTTTTCGTCCTTAAAGTGATTTAGATAACACTTTGAACAATGAAAAAACGCTATCTAAACCGCTATAAGGACGAAAAACAAAACATAATTTGCAATGACTAAAATCAATTTTTTTTACAAGGACGAAAAGCAAAAAAACACTAAATTGCAAGGACTAAAAAGGTATTTAAACCTAAAATCTTTTATAATCAAACATACTAAAAGTTAGGTCTCACAATTTTATTTTCTCTAAACTCAACTATATTTTAAGGGGAAATGAGGCCAAAACTTTTAAATACTTAATTAATTTATCCTTTAACACAGCGGTAAATTAGTTTCAATAAAAAAATAAGTTGTATATTATTTTATGTAGAATAAACACATCTTTACTTTAACAGCTATTATTTTTCTCTATCTCATTCTTTTTATTACATTATTTAATTTATATACTTATATTTCTTTCTCTTATTTTCCTATCTAGGCTGTAACCAAAAAAATTTCCTATCTAGGTATTAAATAGAGTTTGATATGCACCAAACTTTTCCTAGGTTATATACATTTCCCTCTTCTACTTTTTTTTTTCCCTTTCATAATTAAACACTTAGACTATCAAGAAAAATATTTAGTTGATATTAATTTTATTTTATACTTCTTTACATTACAAGAATTAAGAAGACATAAAAATAAAAATAAAATGAATAAGTTTTTGTTTACTCCTTTTTTTAGTCTTTGAAATTGTATATGTCAATTACTTTAATTCCTAATTTTGTATAATCTTCATTTTAATCTGTAACTTCATAAAATATTTTTTTACTTTAATCTTTTCTGGTACAAAATGATTGTGAAAAGTCAAATTAAAAAGATAATTATTTTTTTATAAAATTAAGAATTAAAGTGATGATTTTATAAAAACATGAATTACAATAACCAACACTTATAATTTGAGCGATTAAAAGGAATATTTGCTCTGGAAAAAGAAGGCTTAATTTTTAGGTGGTATAGAAAAGTGTAATAAAAACTAATATAACAAAAAATCTTGCACAACTAAAAACAAACTTTAAATAATAATAATAATAATAATAATAATCATTCAAAAAAATGAAATTCTTTGTTGAAATTATTTAAATATTGTCTTAAACTTTTATCAATTATGTCTATAGGTATTAACCCATTATGTTTATGCAAGAATAAAGAATTACAAGGATGTTTTCGTTAGATATGGTCATCACATAAAAAGGCTGAAAACCCTATATATGGACTTATCTAATGCAATTCGCTACAGCAAACTGCAAAGCATGGCCAATATGAGGGACCCTTGTCTAATTGACTAACTCTATATGATTATTGGAATTTAACACCGGAAATATTGAAGCTGTAAATGCATGGCGTCTTAACTGAGAGAAACAACAATCTTTCAGCTAGTTCCTTTAATACAAGACATTAGTTACGTTGCAGGCACACATGTGCACGCATCAGAAATTAAATTCTACTGCAAATTATCAATTATCTTTTTCCTGTTATTTTCATTAGAAAAACTTCATCTCCATTATTATACACGAAGATACAAGACTTGGTATATTGTATCAGATTTATGCTTCTATGGCCAAGCGGTAGTACGAGAAACGCTAGCTATAGTTAATTCTAATTCAGTCAGATCTAGTTCATGATTTGCTTTTACAGCTCTATATAGCTAGCTATAGCGCTAGGTGGGAACAATCTTAGCAGTGTCATTATCAGCTTACTGTTTTGTGCCCATAATTGGAACCTCACCAAGGTACTACCTTATTCCATTGACCATTCTCATCAAGTAGCAGATTATGTTAATCAGATGTGGGCTTCCCCTGATGATTATGATTTAAGAAGCATATATATATGTATTTCCATAGCTGCTTTACACTCGTGTTATTGACATGATCTCCATAAATAAAGTTCCCTTCGAATCCCATTGTGCAGAACATAATTTATAGTGGAGGGAATGTCCTAATCCTGCTTTCCCCTTCCCTACCAATTTTTAATTGCATCAGCATAGATGTTCCTTATTATTTTAGCCAAGGGATATTATTAGATTCCAAAACACACAACAATAAATAATATTAAAAATATATAAAAAATGAAAAAGTCAAAAATAAAAAATTCAAAGCTTAATTTCTATGTACAATTACAGTATCAACTAATTAAAAATCATTTAATTATTATAAAAGTTCACAAATTTACATACATGACAGTTTCAGTTTCAGATTAAATTAAATGACGATATAAAAACTCTTTTATATTATAAATGCATAATTTATTTACTAAAAAAAACTATATTAAAAAAGAAAATATAAAATGATCATATAAAAGTGATTAAATGATTGTTCTTAAATAATTTAAGATAAGATATGCTAATACTTTTACAGTACGTGTTTATAACACAATCAACAACTCCAGTAAAAAAGAATTACTTGTCCATCATTCCTGAACCAAAGGCAGAGGGAGGAGGGAGACCCATTTGGCAACGGTAGGAGTAAGTTTTGAAGAGAGACAGTAATTAAGAAAGAAGAAGGGCATGAAACTGGAGATTCCACGTTTTTCTCTTTGGTGGGCAGAGACCCAATCATGCATTGAATACTGGCATGGCCCAACAAATGAAGGGTCCTGATTGATGGCATGGTGGGGCATATCCCAGTAGGGTCATTAAGACTCACCATGGATCTTTCTGTGATGCCAGCAACTGCTCCATTTAAAAGGGCTAAAAGAAAATTAAAAAAGAAAACAGAAGATGGAGAATGATCCACCTGTTTGTCAGTGACATTGTACATTGGTTTGGGCAATAACCAGCAGCCGGACCCCACCACCTGAGCCAACACCTGGAACCGATAAGGTTTTGACCCCACCGTCCTATTACCCCCATCTCTCTCAAAAATCTTAATCATTGATGCAGTAAACCTCGAGATTCATGGCAGAGATTTAGAATCAGAATGATCAAAAAGCAATGTAATTTTAATACTACTACTATACCACTACCTCTACCACAACACAACCATTTTTTTACATTAGTCTGTGTTAGTCTTATTGCCGCGGTAACACTGTTTCATCCCTTTTACCACACGAGCTAGCTCTGTGGCTGGCCCAGAAAGAGAGATAGAGAAAAAGAAGAAAAAAAAAAAATCCAAATGCCTGTTAGGTAGGAAACTTAGCAAAGGTCATGGAATGGAAGTGAGTCGTTTTCTTCTCTTTAACATAAAAAGCATAAAATTACAAAGCAATTTAATTAAAAGGCTATGAGGAGAAAAAAAATAAAAGGAAAGGAAAATTGCACAAACAATGATGATAAGATATCGTGTAGTGAAATAATAACTCAAAGAAGACATTTTTTACCTCAAAAAAGAAAAAAGAAAAGAAGAAGCAGGCAGCCAAATACCCAATTGTTAAATAGTGTCATCTGCCAAACCCTAAAAAAACTCTCCTCCTCTTCTTCCCTTCCCCCTCCAAAATATTAATCACACCAAAAAATTAATTTTGGGAATAAATAAAACTGAATTTCGAAGATCAACCAAACCTCACGTGTGTTAAACACATCGATCCATGATGAATCAAACTACACCACAAGTAAGAAGAAGAAGAATTTACGGTGATCATCACATATGATATGATATCCTCTCTCTAGGAGTGGTGACTGGTGCTATTATCATGGCGATCATCGGCGCCACCTCCACGATGCGATTGCGACCCACTCGCCTGAGATTCCGAAACCCCAATAACAGGACGATAAGGATTAAGCCCCGCAAGCATACTCAAATGCCCTTCATTCATATTATTACTATTATTATTATTATTATTATTATTATTATTACTGCTTCCCCCAACAGCGCCAATCCCAGAAGACCCTAGTTGCTGACTCGGCAACAAGGCCATGGGTGTAGGAAAATTCATGAAATGCAACCCGCTGGACATGGTGCCTCGATACAAAGCACTGTTATTAACCTGTGGGAAGGTCCATATGGGATCGCCACTCATGACTTGATTATTGTTTGAATTCGCCACCATCCATATGTTAGCAGCGTGGCTCGCTGGAATGGCGCCTGCACTTGATTGTAGGAGATAGCTACCCATTTGGTGCTGTGTTGTGGAAGATAAGTCTTGTTCGGTTGGTCTTCTTTTGCGGCCAAGGTTTGTGTCTTCTGTGGTTGTGTCTGATAAGTCCAAGGAGGACGGCACGCCGTCGCGAAGCTCCGGCTTGGCCTGCAGCATGGTGGTGGTAAGGTTGTTGGATTGGAAATTGAGGAGTGTGGAGGTGGAAGTGTTGGTGGTGTTGTCGGAGGAGGATAGGGCTATGTTTGGGAATAGGGTTCTGCGTTGTTGGAGGGAGAAGTTGGGGTTGAAGTAGGAGGACCGGAGCTGGGAGGGGACTGACATGGAGGAGCCGGAGCTGCGGAGGGAGATGTTGAGGGAGGTGAAGTTGGCGGGGATGGTGCCGGTGCCGGTGGCCGCGATCACGGCGGGCTCCGCCTGCTGGAGGAGCCACTCGATGGTCTCGCCGTCCGACTTGTGGCCCAGCTCGCGGGTGAGCTGGAAGACGCGGGCGGCGCAGAGGGCCGGCATTCGGATGCGGCGGCCGCGCCCGTCCACCTTCGTGTGCCGGTCCTTTGAGGAGGTGCGCTTCGGCGCCGGCTTCTTGCTGTTGGGGGGCTCCGGCGCCGCCGCGAGCTGGTTGGATCGGTTGGAATTGGAGGTGCTGGGTTCGGCGGAGATTGCTAGGGAAGGGTAGGGGGAGGAAGTGGAGCATGACGCGGTTTCTTGGTCTTCTTTCTTCTCCAGGAGCTGGAATGGGAAGTTCTGACGGTGGTGGTGGTGATGGTGGTGGAGATCGTCGCCTCCCTCCATGATCGCATGGAGAGGAAGGAAATAAAAGTTGTTCGTGTGGGAGTGAGTTGTGTTTTTGTGTGTGTGTGTGTGAGAGAGAGATCGTTTTTTTTTATGAGACAGGTTGTGATCAGTCAGTGAGTTTGTAGTTTAATCTGTGTGGTGGGTCTTTCTCGTTTTTAAGAGAGGAGGGGATGAGTGTGTGTGTAGTTATTTGTTTTGTGTAAGGGAAGGAATTTGCTTTGAAATTGATGGGGTTTAGGAGAGAGAGAGAGAGAGAGAGAGGATAAGGAAGAGGTGGGAGGGCAAGAGCTTTAAGCAACAAAGATAATGAGTGGGAATTATATGGGTGAGCTTTAAAAAGCATGATTTTTTTTCAGAAAAGAAATTACTTTCTTCTTCTCTTCTGTTGATGAGCTTTTTAATTATAAGTGGATTTGTATTGCATGTATTGATTTTATTTTTCTTATACTATATGGTTTTTAATTAATCAATTAATGATTTTTGTTACATGGGAAGGGAAGGGAAGAGTGGGAAAAATGAGGGATTTTATTTTAGGGTGTTTAATTAGTTTTTGTGATGGAGTAAGGAGTTCCCTTTTTATTGTGGTTGGACAGGCTCTTTGGTTCAGACTCCACGTGAGGTGCTCTTTTTATCATTCAATCCATAAAGACAATGGTGGCCGAAGTGGGACCCGATCCCAAGTCAAAAAATTGAAAGACCTGGAAAGGAAAGATTATCGAGCGGGTCCCGTCTCATTCAAGTAATCATTTCGTTTTGCCTTTGGCCTTTGCCTTTTGTTCTGCACCTTTGCTGGGGAACTTTGGGATTCCTCAATCGACCTTTGCCTTTCCTATGGGCCTAATTAGAGTGCTTATGTTTTTGTTTCCCCTTAGTTACACATCAATTACAACCTCAACCTCCCCTTTGTTATCATTCTAATGCTTACAAACCCCATCTTGGACCCTCTAACCATCCCATGGATTATCCAAAATTAGTATAGTACTCATTACTCTTGCCCTTTAGTTTAGGTATGTTTACTTGTCTATTATCAAATGCCTTAATAGGTATCTTTACATGACCATTCCTTTCTCAATCAATTTAACTTCTAATCCAACCAACCAAACAAACAACAAATAGCGTTTTCCAACTGAGAATCATTATAGCTAGCAATTACAAACACCACCACAATATATGTATATGCGTAAGATCTTTCAAGGATTTCAGGGAAAAGGACAACATATATACATGAGGAATTTTGTAGTCACTCAACATATATGCTATTGCGGGTTATCATCTTTAGCCTTAGGACCACAAAGTGGCACATGGAAATGGATCTAAATCCTTGTAAAGTTTCAGAGAGAACAAGCAGTCACTATGTTTGTTTATATGGGAGGTCGATTTCATCATTTCTATTGGTTAGGACTCCTTAATTTGATGGGGGGTTTCGTTCCCTTCAAGTTGAGGCTGACACTGTTCCTTTTACGCTAACGTGACCCAACTCCATAGAACACCCAATTTCGTTTTCCTTGCATTTATGAAGAACCTCTAGTTTCTTGTTATAGAACTTGGCATTTTGATCCCCCTAAACTAGCTAGGGAAAATAATAAAATAATTAAATTAAAGTGACACTTCGAGTCTGCGACATTTATATGATGGAAACAAATGAGGCTAACACCAACACGTATTGAACATGACAGTGAATCTTGAACTCTCGGCTCTCCGGGAATATAGCCAAGCTTTTCCTTTTTCCATTTTAGTTTCTTCGCAGTTGTTCTTCTTGCTAGTTACATGGAATCATACAGGTTTTTACTTTGAATTTTTGAAGTGAGTAAAATTTGAATTGTACTTGACTTAGTCTTAAATAGTGAAGTTGCTTCATCAGTTATTATCACATGCAAGGGCACCTATTGAATAACGACAAACAATACCTTCTCTTGCAGAAAAAATAGAGCAATTTTTGGTTTTTGCATTGCATATGATCACCAAGTAATTTATTGTGATGTAGCTACAAAAGTATACAAGCATGACAATTCAACGCAAAATCCAATTAACTGCTGTGTTCATTTTACTTTTCATGGCAGTAATTTGTCATTATGCAATCCACTTTGTTTGACCCGTAGCATGTTAACGATTAAAATATAGTAAAAATTGAAGCACCGTAATAATAATATAAAATTTTTATAATAATTTATTCGCACTTATTTTTCTAACCTATCTTATCATATATTCTTTTCTTCTCTCCCTATCTCTCTCTTGTATATAAAAATTAATACAATTACTTTTAATATATTAAAAGCTAATTGTGGCACTTTACAACTTTGTTAGACATAACAAATACTATAATAACATGCTTATTATGGCCTCTTTCAAAATACTGAAAGTCGACCTCCCACCTACTTTCTTTCCCACTCTCTCTCTCTCTCTCTCTCTTTTTTTTTTTTTTAAGAAATTGAAAATTTAAATAAATGCCCAACTTAATTCCTAAAATTTTAGGACACAATAGAAAGCGCCCACGTGAGATTCCTCAGCTTTTTACACCACACATGTAAAAGCTCTTGTCGCGAAATTACATGCCAAGAAAGGCAAAGACTAACGTACCGACAAGTTGACAAAATTTTAAACGCTCTCTTCAATCCTTGATAACGACTCTAAACTCAATAGTAAAATTCGATAGTCAAAATCAAACATATAACGTGTTTTTACTTAGATAAAAGAAAATGCATGCCTTATATAAATGCACACACACTCTACAATTTTGTTGTCTCAAAAGAGAAATCTCATTCCCTTCCTAATAGTTTTTTTTTTTTTTACAGTTTTACACTTTTAAGAAAATAGTTTCTGCAGCTTTCAAAAAAGAAAATAGTTTCCGCGTACGGTTGAGTTGTTGAGTTCAAATTATTTTTTTATATTATTAATATTTAATAACATTTTCTTATGTTATATAGTGTATGGTTGACAAACAAATACTATATGTTACAAAAATAAAATAAAAAATATATAAAAATATGTTTAAAAATTGAAGGTTCTCCACGTACATGAAACAACGAAGGATCACTCATGAGACACATGAAACTGCTAATTATATTATTCTCACACCTTAATCTTATACAGCGTATAAAGTTTTTGACCATGGATAGTTAATTTACACTTGATTACGAGTGAATTATCAGTTAATCATATTCATCATATAATTAATCCTATGTTCATGTTTGAAAAATATTAGTTCATCAAGTAAACATAACAATTAATAATTAGCTAATCCATATCTAAGAATAAAAGAAATTAATATTCGTGTTGTAAAATTGAAACGGATATTGGTATTAATTACGTAAAACGATGGAGTAAAATGTACGTGTTGTGTCTTGTCCACGAGGGCTTCGCAGACCTGCGTTGTAAGCAGAGAAGTGGACCAGATAGATATTAAAACTGTTGCTGCCCTTTCTAATTACCACATACATGCCTTGCTACTTATGTATGTCATGTTGAAAATGACGGCTTACCCTCCACAAAATCAACATATAATATCTTATATAATGTAGCATATTAAGTTTAAAAAAAAACTAGAGATAAAACAAAAAAAGACGTAACGTAACTATAATATCTTGGTTTTATATAAATATTAAAATTAATTGTATTTAAACATAATTCAACCATTTTTATAAAATTAAATAATCAATATTTACTTTTAATCTTTTATCATGCATAACTCAAAGTCGTGCACATATCTAGTGGGCACCAAACTGTAATGTCCTAATAAATTGGAGAAGGAAGCTTGACCCAACAATATCAATCTCAGAGCCTCATGGTCAATGCATGTTTGGTCCCACTCTGGTTCGAGTTACCATAGCCAAACCGCAAATATATCAACTATCTATTTGAATTTTGAAAAGAATTTAACCCAAAGTTTAATCAAGTCAGCATATTATAACCTTTCATATAGATAGGGTAGATTAATAGGGATTCATGGGGAGGGATAGAGGATAGTGACACTAGCTAGAGCAATTAATTGGAATTTTTGTGTTTGGTGGTTGCTGTCATTCACACTTCAAAGAGGACTTGGATTCCACTATCTATCTAGTTCTTTCTTGTCACCATAATTCACGACTAAAAATAAAATATCTTTTCTCCCCGCCAAAACTTCTACGTCACACCATTCTTCCACTGCATTAATTATGCCTAATTAATAAAATAACTGCTGTAAAGCATGCGGTGTAATTCACATAATTTATCTAAGTACGTTTTCCCCCTTTAGTTTGATTCTGGCTTTTTGTGCTTAGATTAGACGATTTGAAAAAATAAAAATAAAAATTGTCAATATTAATAGAAATTAAATTATTAGTACGAGTTTATATTAGTAAAATAATACTATATTATACTAAGAAATAATTTTATTAATATAAAAAATAATATATATTATCAACGTATTAAATGTTAGTATACTACTACTAACAAAAGTTTATATTAACAATTTAATTTTTATGAGACAAAAGTTCTACTACTAACAAAAGTAATAATAACACTTTAATACACTACAAAAAAAAATACTACTACAAATCGTTTGTTAGGATGATATATATTAATTTCTTATACTATAAATAATTATTTATTCACAATATATATCACACAAAATATTTATATTAATAATTTAATTTTGTTAGATAGAGTGTACAATAGTGAGAACAAGTCTGACAACAAGTCGTTTGTAACTAATTTTTTCAGTGACATTTTTATACATGAATAAATGGAATTTTATTAGTAATTATGCATAAAATTTAAGTTGAATTAAACAAATTTGAAGAGAAACTAATGTTATACCTCTATTATCTTGAAACTAAACAAGGAATAATCAGCGGACTAGCTAGAAAAGTAAAAATACTCCGATGATAATTATTTTATGAGAAAAAAAATGAAACAATTGATGAAACATATTTGGCTAATTTTATGAGCACGAATTGGACGTCAATTAATTTATAATATAATCATATACATACATTTAGCTATATCTAGGATCCAATTATTAATGCACAGTAAGAAGATAATGCTACTGAGATGCAGACACAGGGAAATCATATAATATATATATGTATCTTAGTTGGCAATGACGTTTGACAACAATTTGGTGAGCATCTGAAGCCTTATGTGCTGGGATTGGCTAGGTGCCTCTTTAGTTTAGACAGTTGGAATCTTGGTGTTCATGGAGCTCAGCTAAGAGAACACAGAAACACTCTCACCGCTGATACTATCTACGCATTCTTGTGCTGTGGCAACTCCGTTTACCGAAAAATAATTGATGAGTGCAGAAATTGTACGATTTTAATTCTTTAAGTTTTAATTGTGTCAATTGGATCTTTAGCTATCATAAATGTGTAATTTTAATATTCAAGTTTTATTTGCGCCAATTGGATTATCTAGGTATCATAATTGTACAATTTTAGTCCCCCATATTATATATATTATTTCATATATATTAACAAGAATGATGTTGGTTTATTAAATGGAGGAATTAAAATCGTACAATTGTGATACTTGGGAAACAAATTGACATAATTGAAACTTGAGGATTAATATTGCACATTTGCAATACTTGAAGGATCTAACTAGCATAATTAAAACCTAAGGGTCTAAAATCGCACAATTGCAATACCTAGAAGACCAAAAGTGTAACTAAACCATATTTCCTTGGTGAAATCAAGGGATAAGATCCCTACAAGGAATATCTTTTTTCTTTATAAGATTGCGGGACAGTCTTTGTAGTGTCTTTAAATTTTGGAACATCTCTCTTGTTCTTTGTCATCTTAGAATGTTTTAGGTAGCTCATAGGACGATCCAATGTTGGGAAAGCCAATGGCAAAATACACTTTGACCCCAACACCTGCCAAGTACTAAATGGATTACAAAATTGAAAATGATAAATGGTTATGCTTCCAAAATTATTAGGTGAGTTAATGTCAATAGGCGTTTAACGCATGGAATGAAGAGTTGTGACTATCATATCATGTACTCTCAATCACATTTAGTTTGTTGTCATAATGTATATAGAAATCACTAATTAAATTGAGTCAATTCTTAAAAGATTTATGTTATAATACATTGAGAATACATGACTCCATTAAATTGAAGCAGAACATGCCCATTATCATAAACAATTTTGAGTGGTGATATTTGAATATTCATAATTTATAAACACCTCACAAACATCTTTCATTTATTAAATCATATTTTTTTTTATCACCCCTTCAAATTAAATTGCTATTTCATTCTTGATTCAAGACATATATAAGTGCAATGCACACAATCAATGCTATTATTGCCAAGCACACTTTATAAGCATATGTGTATCTTCTTTAATGTAATGTTTGTGTGTGTGTGTGTAAGTATTATTATTGCAATCACACTCTCTAAATATATGTGTATTTTCTTTAATGTAATGTTTTATGTGTAAATATATTTTTAAAATAAAAGAAAAATGATATATCAACACTTCACTCTGTAAACACTCTTGTGTAAGTATTTTTTTTTCCCCTTTTTTTCATTGTTTTTCAAACCAAATAAAAGTATCTAATGAATGAGAGATGTCTAAAAATTAATATTTTAAAATAAAATGGGTATGGAGAATTGAAGGTCACATCACTTTCTTTATTAGCATTTTGCCTGCCGCTATTGGGCACTTTCATGAAAAGTAGCGCC
Organism: Pueraria montana var. lobata; assembly: GCA_026413185.1. Taxonomy (NCBI): domain Eukaryota; kingdom Viridiplantae; phylum Streptophyta; class Magnoliopsida; order Fabales; family Fabaceae; genus Pueraria; species Pueraria montana. The sequence goes on from CM048649.1 coordinate 60,715,431, forward strand.
CAGTGAATCCAATAGAAAAGGGGTAAATTAGTAAATCACTTCACATGATACCTCATAGCATACCCACGTCTTCGATTGACGCGTGGCATGCACTCTCGTACTATTAATCCTACCCTTTTTCCTAATTATAAATAATATAGGACAAATTATTAATATCAAGAAAAATAATTATTACAATTTTTTTTAATTAATTCTGTCAAAAATTTAATTTTTATTCCAAAAACATATTTTACTTTAAGTGGTTGTGATAGTGTATAGAGAATAGAGTAAACAATAAAATAAGGATACAAAAAAAATTTATTTTAAAAATTAGTGATTGTTGCTTATAATTAGAACAAAAAAAAAAGTCATTTTGTTGCTTATAATTAAGACCAGGTAGTATTAACTATTAAGGCATATCCTCGCATGCTACTGAAAAATTCGTTACGAATTATTTGGATGGGGATGTTAATCTCATTTCATTTCAGTCATTACCCAAGTTCCACTAGTTTATTTCTTGGTATCCTATATATATTGTTAATAAATGTAATTATCCAATCAAATGAATAAACGTAAATTAGATGATTGCAGGAGGTTGATAATCTTAAATCAAATGATTGCACTTACTGTGGGAACATTTATTTATTAGTTGAATTGATCTACATATTTTCTTTTAAACGCTTCGTTAGGGTAAAGAGAGATTTTAGTAAAAAAAAGTAGAATAGAAAGAAATAAAAAAAAGAAAATAAGTGAAAAATTATTAATTTTTTAAGTTATTTAGATCAAGAGAAATAAAAAAAAAAGTAGAAGAAAAAAAAGTGAATATATATTTTAAAGACATATTTGTCTTTTAATGATATTTTCATAGTGCAAAACAAAAATTGTGCGTTTGTTTCACTGAATCGTGTTGGATTTTTAGGAATGTGAAGATGGAAATATACATTTCCATGTATGTTAGAAGGTAATCGATTTTTTTTTTTTTTTAGTATCTTCTATTCCCAGGAAAATGATATTCCCATGGTTATTTTGATTTTATATTAGTCTTATTCCCATGAAAAGAGGGTGGGAATGTGGATTCCTGTGTGGTGTGAATCATATTTACTATGTAAAAATTCTATTATACCCTCACTATTAATACCCACTACCCCACTACCTCTCAACCTACATATGATTTTATTCTTGCTACTGATTTATTATTCCCGCTTAAATAATACTCTTGTGAATTTTATTCACACATATTGCTTTATAACCTCCATGATTGAGATGCATGTTTTGTTTTAGACCAAGTTTTTCTTATATAATCATTGTGTTGTGATGCGTTTGTTTTATATTGAAATTTGGTAATTACAATGCATGGAATCATGAGAAGCATAAAAAATTTGATTGTTGATATAAAATATAATAATTTCTTTAATAAAAAAAGGATATTTTAGTAATATAACATATATTCCTAGGAAAAAATAATGTGAACCAAACATATATTTTAAATATTTCTGGGAATATAAAAAATATTCCCAGCCAATTTTACAATTTAACCAAACATATTTTTCTTGAAATACCTAGAAATGTCATTTCCATCTAATATTCCTAGAAATAACATTCCCGGGAATCCAACAAAATTCTGTGAAACAAACACCCCCAAAGATAAAAGTATCATTTCAAATGTTTTAATGGTATCACAAATTTTTCTCTCATCTCTCTTATAAAATGCTAATAATTTTTAAATTGGCCAAATTATATTGATATTTTTTTTAAGATTTAACATAATTATTTATGATATTATTTTTATCTTAGACAAACTTTTTAATTTATATTAGAAAGTTAGTTATATAACTTCCTAATATATTTTATGAAATTCAAAATATTAATTGCATTTCTTAATACATGTGTTTAAACTTTAAACGTCATATAAAATAGAAAGAAGGAAGTAATTATTATGCATTGTCAGTGTAAAAACTTGTATACTATCAAGTATCAATTAATCAGAAATAATTGTTAATATGTCTTTTAAAATAGTTATTAGAAAAGTTAACAAATTTATCATATATACGTAAGAGTGTTCAACAATCCAATCCAAAAATAAACTGCAATTTGATGCAGGAAACCAAAAATTGATGAAAAGCAAACTTTTTAAAATTGTTTTGGACGATTGTTTTGCATAACTGTTATGGTTGGATCCATTTTCAATTGCTGTTTACAAAACTAAATTTATCCAAACCAAATCGATATTCTTTAATATACATATGTTATTAGAGAAAAAAATTATGCATTGATAATATAAAACAATATTACATTATTAATCAATAACAAATCATTGTGTATAATAAATTTATTAACTTTTATCATAGTCACCTTTAGAGTATTATAAACTAAGTATCATAAAATTAGTTTTTTAAAGTTTGAATAAATATTCATAACAAATCATTTTGGCATGAAAAATTACTAACAGCCCATTCGGTTCAGTTAAAAGTCTCAACTTTCAGCTGCAGATGCAAATGAAAGTCAGACTTTTAACTGTTCGGCACAAGCGAAATAGAGAAGAAAGTGAAGGAATTTTTGTGGGTCCCACGCGTGCAGATTTCATCTCAAAAATGAGATGAAAGTAGTATGAAATGCACAGTGAAAAGCTTACGAAATTATCTTCCAAAGACACCCCTTCGTCTCGTGGACCTCGTGTCCCATTTTTTTACCCGTGAGAGAGACGGAGGCTCGGCTGCATCCCATATTCGAATATATATTGGACATAATCAAATACAGGCCACCATAATCGAATATTTTGTTTAACAAAAGACACTGTATTTGATTATCTTGTGAGCTTAATCGATTATGCTTACAACATAATCGAATATGTTGTTAAGATATTCGATTATGGTTCAAGCATATTCGAATATGTTGTTAACAATTTCATGCTGCACCCATTTTTTTTATATATACACCGACATCTTTTTTTTTGGAAATATATGCTGAATGATTTGAATGTCAAGGACAAAATAAGAAAAATATAATTAATTAACTTTTGTTTTTTCTCTTTTTTTCACAATATTATTTTAATTTAAATCTTCTACTCCTTTTCAACTCTTTTTCATCTTTTTTATATCTCTATCAAATAATTTCACTTTCAACTCTCTTTCATTATACTTTCATCTCTTTTTATTTCTTACACTTTCATTCATTTTTTTCGTTCTCAACGGAATACATCGTAAGGTATCGTTTGGGCCATCTAGATTTCGACCAAGTAAAAACAAAAAATGATTCAGCATTCTAATCGGACTGGCCTAGAAATCAAATAACGTCGCCTCAACTGATCTGGGTCACGTCATAAAACAACAAATCTACTGACAGCACTTATTATTTGATTTGATTTGCTAAGTGAAAGGAAATAAAAAAATAATATATATATATATATATATATATATATATATATATATATATATATGGAGATTGTTAACGCACTAATGTCTATTTTTTAATATGAATATATTAACAACTAATACCAAAATTATTGGATAAAAAAATCAATTATCTCTCTTGCTTTAAATAATTTGTTTCAGGATTACTCAAGTAAATTAACTTTTTATTTTTAAAAAAAATAAAAAACCCTAATCTCTCTCCTCCCCCTCAATCTCACATACTTCACATATTGTGTGTGTGTGTGTTTTGCAGATTTTTTTTTTTTTTAAACTCCAGAATATCCTTCTTTTTTTTTTTATAACTCCAAGTCGCAGCCATTATAGCATAAGTTGAAACATAAATCGCTTATAAAAAAAAGTTGAAACATAAATCATATTACACCAAATTTACTTTTAAGATAAAAAACATTTAAATATAAATTACTTTACTTTAAAATTAATCCTAATTAAAATCAATTTTATAAAATTAATTTCATTCAAAAATAATTTTGTAAACACTTACCTAAACACATATTTAGATAAGTCTCCAAATCTTTTATACTGCTGATTTTCTTATTTATAGTAGGATATATATCTCTCGTTATAAACTCCTTTGATTACTTCTCTGACTCATGACCAAAAAAAAAAAAAAACTCCTTTGATTATATTACCTTTTTGTTTAGAATTTAAACTTAACTAGTGTTTTAGCCCGTGCATTGCATAGACTTATTAAAATTTTTACTACCTTATTTATATAGTCAATAAAAAGATATTTGAAACAAAAACAAAGAATTATATAGCACATTGAAAGAAATTTTAAAAAGAGATAATTATAAAAGCAATTAGAAACTATAAAATAAAAATAAAAAAAGATAAGGGAAAATGTAACAATGTAACTTTAATTTTTTTAATATTAACTTTGAAAATTGAAAAGTAAATTGAATTAAGGATTTAAAATTATTGACTAAAGAGAGAAATCTTCGAAATTAAAAAATAGAGTTAAAAAATTTGATAAAAGAAATATTAAAAAAAAAAACCCAATAGATTAGAGAGTATAAAATTTGAAAAAAATTTATATAGTACATCAAAAGAAATTTTGAAAAAGAGATAATTATAAAAGAAATTAGAAACTATAATTTTTTTAAAAGAAAAAAAAAGGAAAGATGTAATTATATAACTTTAATTCTTTTAATATTAAATTTAAAAATTGAAAAGTAAATTGAATTAAGGATTTGAAATTATTTATGAAAGAGAGAAATCTTCGGAATTAAAAAATAGAGTTAGAAAATCAAATAAAAGAAATATTAAAAAAACCCAAAAGATTTTTTTATTGCAAAAAAAAACCCAAAAGATTAGAGAGTATAAAATTTGAAGAAAAAAATTATATAGCACATAGAAAGAAAATTTGAAAAATAGATAATTATAAAAGAAATTATAAACTATATTTTTTTTAAGAAAAAAAAAGGAAGATGCAATGATGTAATTTTAATTTTTTAAAATTGAAAAGTAAATTGAATTAAGGATTTCAAATTATTGATGAAAGAGAGAAATATTCGAAATTAAAAAATAGAATTAAAAAAATTGATCAAAAATATTAAAAAAAATATAGTATCAGATAAATAAGTGAATGGATATAGTTATAGAAATATTGTGAATGTGGGATAGTTACAAAAATTAATAAGAGAAATTTTAGAAAAAGTAGAAGAACCAGATGCATGTTGTAACACCCCAAGGGGTGTGTTACCTTTTGCCTATTTATATTACTAAATTTTGAAAATTTAGAATATAAGGATATCAGAGTTTACTATGCGAAAAAATAAAACTTAAAACATATCTTACACAAACAAATCTAATACAAAGCTCTTGTCACTTATATGTCATACAAAACATAACCAAAAAGGGTACTTGAACATAAACTATCTCCCATACATTGGGAGATACAAAACTATAATCATCTTCTTTCATGCAAGCAGCTCCAAGCTTTTCCCTTGAGCTCATCCACCTACTTAGCTTGTAAAAACATGAAACTAAAAAGGATGAGACAAAATGTCTTAGTGAGTGCTCTAAAGACTCTAGGTTGACTCTCTATTCTAGAGACCCTTTTCTTAAGTCTCATGGCTTCTCATTTCTTTTCTTGATACTCATACTCACAACTATAATCTCAACATCTCTTCAATTATCCCTAAACTGGACCAATCTATACATATACATAAACAGATTCCAATCAAGGAAAAGGAAAGAAACTAAACTTTGTATACTTTGAAAATACTGTATATAATTACCATAATTTATAACAAAAACCCAGTGTATATTATTTATTAATAACCACCAACATACAACAACATCATAAGTCACCCATCTCATAGTCATAATATAAATCCTCAACTAACATCAACAACATAATACAAACACCAACATCCATCATCAAAATGATGTATATTAGAAACCATTAGACAACCTCAATCATTAAGACTGACTTTACTCCATGGAGTTTCAACATCATATGAGCAGTCCCTCATAGGCCCCATCCCCTACCATAGTCTGTACATTCTGACCATTTAGGGAGTCCCTTGAGCTGACCATACGGGAAAAGTGTGGTTTTATCGAAAATATACAAGTGCTATAGTGGCTTACCTCTGTAGGTTTGCAAGACCTTACATCTATAGGGATTCGTCCACTTGTCTATTTTATAGGCCCATTCCCGTTAGTCACCACGAAAACCCCCAGCACTAGGTTGAGAGCCAACCAAACATCCTCAACTTACGTGCCTACTCATATGTCTGTGCACCAAGTGTGCACATACAACATTCGGAATATTTCTGTGCACCAACTGTGCACCCACCGTATTACAGTGGCAAAACATATTTGGAGTCCCTTACAGTCTTAGATACGGCACCTCCGTACCCGTCATTTTCTATGGTCTGACTTAAGGATCAAAATACATCTCATCAATCAACAATCCTTAACTACAACAATAATCCATCCCCTATACACTAAAAGAGTCACTAAACCTCTTGAAAAGTAGTTCTTAACACTCCAACACACCATTCGGAGTCAAAACATAGGGGTGGTACTCGGAAAGATATCACACTAGGCGAGACGCCCGGGTCGCTTTAGTGAGCCGGAGTTCTGGTGTGAAACTCACCCTCCCAAGTATACAATTTTTCTATAAAAAAAATTTCCAAAGGTCATAGCTAACTCCTTTTTAACATATATGGATGGTTACAATATAAGATTATCATTCATCATTATCATCATCTCATCAACAATTAATATACATCCCAATAATAATACATCCACCTCATCAAAACATAATTATTACAACAATAATGCAACTACCTTACCATAATATAAACACCTCAAAAACAACATAATCATCTTATAATTAAACATACTACATTTATATAAATATTTTAAAATCATATAAATCAAAACGGGAAAATTTCAAAAGAATTTCAATTAACCAAATTCTAGCCTGACTGCACAAACTTTCGTGTTGGGCTAGAGCCCCCCTGGATATGAATTTTCTCTACTGACCCTCTCTGGCCCGGCCACACCAAAAATCGTGCTGGGCTAGAACCCCTCTAGAAATGAATATTTGCTACTGACACTCTCTGGCCCAGCCGCACCAAAAATGGTGCTGGGCCAGAGCCCCTTTAGAAATAACTATTCGCTACTGACGCTCTCTCGCCTGGCAGCGCAAGCTTTGTCCTGCTGGGCCAAAGCGAAACTGGGCTGCAACCTGCGAGCTCTATGGCCATCAATGGCATACCCACTCATCCCAAGCATACAAAATCAAACCTTAAACACTTCTATTACATTTTCAACTGATTGATTTACTCGAGAAACTCCTTAATCAAACAAAATCACCAAAAATCCAAAATCTCCAGGCCTAAGGTTCAAAAGAGAAAAGGGAAAAAAATGCAAATTAAGAGGATAGGGAAGCACTAGGGAGAAGCACTCACCTCCCGAAACACGTAGAGATGAGCTCCAAGCACTGGGTCTTCAGATCTCTGCTCCATCTCCTTCTTCCTCTTCTCCTCCTTCTTCCTCTTCTCCTCCTTCTCTCTACCTTTCCCTTTCTTTCTTTCTTTCTCTCTCTCTCTCTAACACTCTCTTCTCTCATCTATATAAAGTGTGTGGTGTGTGTGTGGGTTAAGAGGGTCTCAGCTCACCTTGGACCTTGGCTCCCCATCTAGATCCTATTATCTCATTCCTGACAACTCCTATAAAAAGGTAACTATTATTAATAATATCTAAATGTATCCTTTAACCATTAAATATAAAGGCTATTCCATAAAAGATGTCTCTTTATTATTTATTTATAATGTTCGTAAATTAGGGATATTACACATGCATGTTACGAGAGTGAACTACACCACTCTTTAATAGGAGAGTATTCAAATAAGAGTGAATGTGTGAGAGAGAGAGTGGGGAGAGTGAAGTAAGGAGAGGAGAAAATCTCTTATTCATTTATATATATAAGGAGATTTAGTTTAAAAAATTGCTTAATTTCTAGACTAACAATTAAGTATCAATACCATTAGAAAGCAATTGATTTTATTAAATAAGGAAGGTTAGCAATATATTTTTTAACACACTCTTTAACTCTTTCTAATACATTTTATTATTATTATTTAAAATTTATTAAGAACTATAAAATCAATAGTTGGAGTGTAGAACAAATTAAATACGAGACCTATATATTTTTGTGAGTTACAATAAATTTTGGTTAATAATAAAGAATGTGTTTAAAGAGTGTATATGTTGCAGTAAAAAAAAAAAAGAGTGTATATGTTAGCATTTCTCTTATTAAATTTATTATACAACAACTCTTATAACTTAAGAGAGTGTGTTGTGGAAAAGGGAAGGCTACATAGTGGTTTTCTTTATTGTAAAAGGTTGGGTATCACTTATACCCATGATATATATTTATATAAGTTTTATTTGCTGATAAAAAAAAAAAAAGATAATGTGTTATATACATTCTTTTTATCACACTATTTATATATAATGTGTAATAGTTTTGTTCATTTATTAATTATTTAACCATTTATCCTAAAATAATAGATAATATATTTTTGTAATTTTTTTTTATATTTTCATTCAATTATAAATTATCATATAATTAAAAATTACTAAATTTTAATAATAATTACTTTAAATATTTTTCATTGATTGTTTGCATAACATTTTTCTATTAAATGTTATTACTATTTTTTTTTTGGGATAAAACATATACTCTTTGTGTTATGGTGTCTTAATAGTGTTTTGATTTAATTTTTTATAAAAAAAATTGAACGAAACACATTTTAAAGAAGTTATAAAATTTAGAAACAACTTTTAAATAAAAAAGAGTTTAGATGAGAAGAGAAAAATTAAGTCAAACGTACCTAAGAGGAAAAATGCCATATTAGATTTGGCTAAGCCAGAAGTATAAGGCAATCCACGTATGCGCTTCTTATCCGGAGAGTTTAGAAAGGTCCAATGAAACAGCACATCATCTATCAAAAGCGCCGAAATATAAGTTATCCTGTCAAATTGTTAAATTGACTGCGTAATATTGAAAATTTCGGACATCAAATCTAATAAAATACTATATGTAATCTTTCCAAATAACATATAAAACATTTATTTATAACAATATAAAGAAAATATCAAAAGAAGCTAGGGAGAGAACTTACTTCCAATTGTGGAAGGTAAGTTGGGGGAAGAAGATAATGAACAGGGATGAGAAATGAGAGGGGACGGTATATATAGTAAAAAATAAAATAAAAAAATCAATGGTTCTGATCTGCTATATGTTGCAGGTTTTAGAATTTTTAATTTTTTAAGAAGTCATCACATGAATTAACGACTTCATTAACTTTTTTTAAAAAAATGAAACAAAAATTTATTTCAAATTTAAAAATAAAATGACACGTGCAAGAAAGTCAACATGTGAACTAGTAATATGTTCCTCCATATCATCATCAGCTTGTAAAAAGAACTCTGTGTCAGTGATATATTTAATTTAAAACGGTACCATTTTAGTAATTAACTAGTTTTAAAAGAACCCATGGTGGAGAGATGTCTAAACAAAAGTATTAATTGCTGCAAAAAGGTCTCAGAAGGATGCATAGTCAACGATTATTTACCGAAACGAAAGCAGTGGATGACACTGATTGTTGGGTAGATTATATGTCATCTTGATCGGAAAATATAAGAGGAACAAACAATATAGCTCAGCGCATGGGGTTTGAACAATGATACATGCATGTTAAAAGTAGTGTGTGTGTTGTTAACACTACATATATATATATATATATGTTGGTTATAATTTCTCTTGGTTGGATCAATGCATGCTGCCTTAAACTCTAGCTAGGGACCACTTTTAATTTCTTTGGCCTTAAATAAAAAAATTGCAGAGTATGCAGATGGATGATTGTTTAGTTAGAAGCTCTTCGCTCGGCTCTTTCATGGGGTTTGACAACAAGAAGTAAACGACTCTCATTATGAAATTAAACCTCAAATCTTGAAAAAGATAGCTACTTTAACTCTTTTTATTGCATTGTTTCCAGTTATAATTTTTCCTGGACAAAATATTAAAAGTGCACACTCTTACATTAACTTGTTGCATAGTATAGAAGAGTTGCTTAATTAATTCCTTCTAGTATTGGTTCAAATTAATGTTTGATCCTCAACTATTAAGCCATTCTCCAACTGGATTAAACAACATTAGTTATACTCATTTCGAGAGAAAAATTAAAAAATACATGATACATATATTTTACTCCCTTTTTTCTTCTTCTCTTTCATGAGATATTTGTACTCTTTTTGAGTTTTGAGAGTAAAAACAAACTTTTACTTAAAAGTGGTCGTAGCCAGCTTCCAACGATAACATGAAAAGTCAATTTAATCCAACAGTCTCTTGTGTGTGAATTATATATGAATGGCAATGCATGGCGTGGAATAGGTGTGAATGCTCTCTTGAATACTTGCCATGGCCTATAAAATAAAATAGGATAAGACCCATTCCCCCAACACAAAATAGGGCAACATAAGTTCCATCTTCTCTCCACAAAGGAATAAGGAGTGGAATAAGGCCCTGGGAAGGGATTGGCCTACAGCAACTTGTATCTTTTCGGGTATTTCTTATGCCCCATTAAATTATATACTTCTTTGGCTGACCCAAAAAAAAAAAAAAAGGAGTGGATGAAAAGTCCCTAATTCCTTATATTTGTCGGATAATATCTTAGAGAATTATAGAGATCGATGATATTTTTATAATAGGCTAAAATATGTTTTAGATCCTTAATAAATAAGTGAATTTTGTTTTAGGTTTCTAATAAAAAAATTTTTGCATTAGATCCCTGATATATTAAAAATTTTGTTTTAGGTTACTGCCGTCAGTTAAGTAATGACGTGATCATTAAAAAATTTAAAATACGATTTCTGACGGTTTCTAAAATCGCCAGTATTCATTTAACAATTTAAATTACAATTTCTGGCGGCTAAAAACCGCTAGAATCAATTAAAAAGGCTAAAATATGTTTTAGATCCCTAATAAATTAGCGAATTTTGTTTTAGGTCCTAATAAATTATCGAATTTTGTTTTAGGGTTTAGCTAATATATTTTTTTTGCGTTAGATCCCTAATATATTAAAAATTTTGTTTTGGGTTCCTGCTTTCAGTTAAGTGATGATATGACTGCTAAAAATTTTAAAATGCAATTTCTAGCGGCTAAAAACCGCCAAAAATTACTATATTTGGATCAAATTCATACACAAATTAACGTACAACAACAGGCAACAAAAACACCACCTTGCCTTTCGAATCCTAGATGGAACGAAGTAACGATGCAAGAGATGAAAAATTCAAAAACATAAATCACTTCAAACTCATATTTAACCAAAAACCAATTTCACAAAATCACGTCCGTTGGGTGTATAGATATTGGGTGTATAGATCTAATGGATAAAGGTTCATTTCTGAGTTTTTTTTTTTTTTTTTTTTTTTTTATCTTGGTTGAGTTATTTTGGTTTATATTTTGCTTGGATAATTCTGGATCTAATGTATAAGGTTCATATCTGAGTTTCAGATATGGTTCGGCGTATAAGTTGATAAGGTGTATAAGTTTCAGATATGTTTTTTTTTATCTTTTTTTGCTTTAATTGATTATGGCAGTTTTTAGTCGCAAGAAATTGTAATTTAAATTGTTAAATGACTACTGACTGTTTTAGAAACCTCCAAATATCGCATTTTAAATTTTGTAACGATCATATCATCACTTAATTGAAGGCAGAGACCTAAAACAAAAATTTTAATATATCAGGGATCTAACGCAATTTTTTTTATTAGGGACCTAAAACAAAATTCGCTAATTTATTAGGGACCTAAAATATATTTTAGCATTTTTAATTGATTCTGGCGGCTTAAAACCGCCAGAAATTGTAATTTAAATTGTTAAATGAATATTTGCGGTTTTAGAAACCGCCAGAAATCACATTTAAAAATTTTTAACAGCCATGTCATCACTTAACTGATGGCAGAGACCAAAAACAAATTTTTTAATATATCAGGGATCGCAAAATTTTTTTTTATTAGGTACCTAAAACAAAATTCACTAATTTATTAGGAACCTAAAACATATTTTAGCCTTTACAATATAATACAATTGAGATGAGTAATCAATTTAAGTAGTCATTAATGCTTTAATAATAATAAAAAATGATTCTTTCATGTGAAAAAAAATCTAATAATAAAATCGTATGTTAGAATGCAAAGCTAAATTGACTTTAGAAGATTGTAGTTTTGGTAAAATAGGAAGTATAACATGGGATTTGGCTAAAGTGAATAAAATAATACTTTTTTATGGGTGAAAAAGTGTTGCAAATTTTATTTTAGCTAAACTCGTATAACATAGTAGTATTTATTCCACCGAGAGGGGAAAAAAGATTCATGAAAATCTGTGCTTTCTAGGTGCCACTTTTTCAGTGCACAAATATAGGATTTGGTCATGGCTTGTCACTTTATTCTCCAAAAGATGAATTCTGAATTGACCTTTTGCTGTTCATGTTCCAGAATAATTTTCAGCACAGCATAGGGCAACGGGGCATTCATTCAGCAGCATCAGCATAATCTCTCTCTCTCTCTCTATTTTTTTAATCAGAAAAATAAAATTATGTCTGCTTTTGCATTATGGTAGTTTGGCTGTCTCCAAAAACAATTAGAAGTACATATATGAAGATGCCATGCCCTCTCGTGTGCCACACTCTGCCACAAAATTAAATGCCAAAGCCCTCTGTTACAATTTTGTTTGTGCTGTCTGAAAAAGCTGCCTCAGTTTCTAAACCCTCAAGGCTGAAAATAACACGTCATTCAAAATATTTCTCTCTTTTTTGGACAACAATGCTCGAGAGATCGATCATGGATTGGTTTTGGAGGTGATGAACTCCAACACATGCTAGAAAACTTGTAGGGTGGTCCTGTTGATATTAAACCTATAGAAGGAAGAATGAAACTAGTGGATCAATATTAGCCACAGCTTCATTTTCTTGCTCAACTTGCTTTTCTTGTCTTTGCTAAGATTTTATTTTTAGGAGATTGTCACTGCTCGACACATGTATTATTTTGTCATAGCAGATGTTACATTTTAAAATGTTTGACAGATATATATATATATATATATATATATATATATATATATATATATATATATATATATATATATATTAGAGACTCATATGTGATTCTAATACATGTATATGTATGAATGTTGTAATTACTTGTAACACAATTGCATTTTTGGCAGAGAAAGTTTAATTTCTCGACAATCATAATCATATTCGACATCTATGCAACTCCAAGAGATATTTTTTTAGCGCAAAAGAAAAGTCATCAAGAGAAATTGTAAATTATGATATCTACGATAAATCAATGCCAGTAATTTGTAAGATATTATATTCTTTTAAAATATATAAATGGCTTTAAAGTTATATGTACATTGTTGTAAATCCTTGGTACCTAAATTTGATTCTTACGGATAAAAAAAAATCTCTTTTATGTTCGATAAAATGTTTCCTGAAAATGAAAAAATTGCAAGACACGTTTGAATTCATATAATTCAATTTTTGAATTAATTTTTCAATAAATTTTAGTAAATTTCTCTAATTTTTCAATGAATTCACATCAATAAACATTTTAATATATTATCTTTTATTCTCTAATTCTTTCATTATTTATGAAAGTTAGTATATTAACAGGAATTGGATCTAGCAAAAAAAAGTAATAAATTCCTACAAATTGACAAATCATGGTCCAAATTTTCACCAAGATGTACCTTAAATATTCAATGTTTAACTGTACCTTAAATAGGATTTTTTTTATAGAAGATATCTATGGATTTTTTTTTGAAACAGTGAATTTTAGCATAAAACATATTGATAATGTATATTAATTAATTTTCTTTATATATCTTAACATTGCATACTAGACTAGTTACATAATTTTATCCAGAAATTCTTTCCTCTACAATAAAGATAGCAAAAAGGAAGGAAATTTCAAACTCTCAGATCGAAGATTACTCAAATAGAGCAAAAAAAAAATAGAAAAAAGGAAGGAAATTATAATTGATGATCGAGGAGCAGGGTGTGGCCAAGTTGGGAACACTGATGTTGACCTGAAGTTTAACGCATTATATACTTTTCACTTGCATACTACGTCGTGGTCAATTCGTAAATGCCACCAATAAAACTCCACCACTTGATTTGATGTGTGCAAAGTTTGTGGTCCATATTATCCCCGCATAAAACACGTGGGTCTTCAATGTTCCGATGGATCCTTTGAATTATGTCTCTCATTGCTCCGATGTGTCTCTATGATGATATCTACAAATCCAAGTGAAGCAATTTCACTAGAGGCAACCGATCTAACACACTGAAGAGTGAATATCCCAAATTGTTCCACTGGGCATTGCATGAATAGCAAACATACTCCTTAAAGCACCGACCAACCAAAAAGGTTACAAATCCTTTGATTATGTTATGGGTATAGTGCATAGTACAATTGAGCTTGTGTGGTGACTTCACTCTATTCAACCTTGTAAAAGATTTCGTTAGTAAGTACATTGCCAATATCCAGGGGCCAGTGACTAGTCAATCTTCTCTGAGGTTGTCATAGCATAACATAATAGATGCTGCTGCATGTGGTAAACTCCACACAAACTGATGCAATGCCACGCACAACCTTTTTTTTTTTTTTTCATGTCCATAATAGCACGCACATCAACATCACCAGATGTATGTGCCCCCAGAATTCATGGTTTCTCATGTCAAATTGCAACTTCGAGTTTAAAATTGAAAGGATGTTGTCAAGTTTGGCCCAAGATATCGGGCTTAGTCGCCGCATTGTTTAAGCCCAATCATGTATTCTAGTTCCGGTTGAGCCTTCTGCCTTCTGCCTTCTGCCTTGTGTATATTTTGTTTTATTTAAAAAACTCCTTGCGTGTATTTTGGTCAAATCTTTGTCACTAAAATAAACATTTCAACTGCTAACAAGCCTAGCCACCCACTCTGTTACTCATGCAAGTTGATGAATAGAATCGAAACAAAAATGTGAGGAACTGAAACAAAAGTAAATGTCTGACATACAAAAATGAGAAATCAAAATAATTAAAGACAAAACAGTAGAAAATAATGAATGGAAGATTTGAGAAAAAAAAGAAAAGAAAAGAAGAGAGTAACCAAAATGAAAGTACATACACAAGTGGTAAACAGAAAAAGTACCGTAATAAAACTTGATTTCTTACAGAGATAAAGCAACATGTACAGTTGTGAACAATTGTAGACTCAACCCATTTTGTATTTATTTTCATTTCTTGGCTCTCGCAGTCAATATTCATTTAAGTTTATATACTGTAGGGCCAACATCACCAGCAAGTAAAACATCCCGCTTTAAATCCTGTTGTTTAGAATCCTTTCCGAGCTTTTACAGCATCGGTAAGATGATTGACACCAACTGTTCAAATATCATAATTTGATTGAACAATCCCCGCCCCGATATATGTATAAAAAAATCGAACTAAAATCGGTGGACAAGCGCTTGAGAAATGCCTAAATTCTAATTCTTATTGGAGTGCCCCGAACGACATTGTAAAGAATACCTAGAGTACGTTTTGAATTCCATCAGCCAAGATGAAAATAGTAAATTTGGGGATATGGCAATGCTGTTCCGTAGTTCATTTATTTATTTAATGTTGCAAGCTCTCATTATTGCACCAACATTGAGTAACTACGGCATTACTGATTACACCTAAACAAGGTTTTCAAGATATTAATTTTTTCTTCTCATAATTCCAACGACAGCACAATGCTATTCAGGACAGCGACCTGAACGGAATAGGCATGTCAAAATTTGACGGCTCCACACTTTAACATGTATTGATGATGCTAATTGCATAGAAAGTTATATCTGACTACGACTGCATCTAAGTTTAACTTAACGTGGAAAGTTTCTATTGGAGCAACATAAATTCAAATGAACATGCAGTTATGTTCAGTTGTGACTTGTGACAGCGAAGTTATGCATGTCGAGATTAATTATTATTCTATAATAAATTACTACCAAGAAGAAAAGGGAAATAAGAATCATTCCAACAATAGTCATCAGGTCGGAGGAAAACAGATGGCATAGCATTTGAAATGGTTGGTAAAATTAAAATGCCTTGAATGGTAATCCTTATGCTAAGAAATCCAAATATACAATAAATACTGTAATTTTACTATGTAATTCCACAACAAAGAACCATGAAAAAGTATACTGTATCACAAGAAAAGTGCGTGCGGGATGAAACCAGCGAAACAGGGTAATTAATAAATTATGGTCAGAGAACCACTAACTTTCTAGATAGCTCCACCTGCTGACATTAGTTAACACCTCGAAAAAAATGGCAACGGTCACCATGCCCAAAAGCCTACTTACATACTCAACCAGAGAAAATAAACAGGAAACACCACCATAATGCATTTTTCAACTGTGATTGCCATCCTCACTCTCAGCATCATCCTCCTCTTGGTCATCATCTTCAGAGTCATCCTCATACTTTTCCTGCCAATGAGAATTATACTTACTAAGATGATATTTGTATCCACTATTTTGGAAGTTGTAATGTCATTAATTTAAAATACAAGTTAGCATGACTTGAATACTTTAAGAATGCTATTCTTAGTTAAAATACCAATCAGCGGGATAACTCATCCCTTTTCTTTTGGTATCAAACATCTTAAAATGAGTTCATATTCTTTGTTGTTTTCAGATCATGAATATGATGATTACAACTTATAGCATTTTGTTGTGTCTTCACAGAAAAATCTCTTGTTATTGTTAAAATTATATACTTTTAGATATTGAGGGAGGAAAAAAGATAGAAGAGAATGAAACACTGAATTGATATTAACTTAGATGTATTAAAACATATTTATATATGATTTGATATATTCATAAAACCTATAGTACTAACCCTTATTTATACTAATCATAATCCTAATTATTAAGGAAACAAATCATGATAAGATAAAGAAATATGGTAACTAATCATAACAGATAAAGAGAAACTAATCCTAAGGATAATCTAAGATATAATAAAATATTTTCATATATTCTAACAGTTATTAAATGGAATTCACATCACATTGGTGATTTGACAATCTAAACTCTCAAGTTTCGTTTTCTTTATATTAACATCTAATATGTATACTATACAAAAACAGGAACAGAAATTAAAGCATTCAGTTAAATCTCTGGAGTTCAAAATATGACTGCTAGAAGTGCCTTGTACATGCTCAACGTTAAACTTTGCCTCCAATAATTTAATATTAAATTGCATATCCATTGACTGAATTTTGGATGAATTCAGCATGGATCCAGCAATTGTCAGAGGTTCCATAAAACATAAAAAGCAATACTCCAATCATATTCGTCAATCACCTATACTTTTTGTAAGAAAAATGGAACTTCAATTACCTCATCATCAGCTTCATCATCAACATCCTCTTCGTCAAGGTCCTGTTCCCGAGTCAATTACCATTAGAAACACAATGGAAAAAATAGCAAAAATAAAATGAATAAATATGTGATCTGAAAGTACGATAGGTATTCATAAAAGAGAAGATACAAAAAGTGAAAAGTTTAACTTACATTGTTGAAATAAGTGAGTGGATTTGGCCATAAATCGTCCTTGATTAATTCTGCAACCTGCGTTTAGAGTGAAATATTGCTTAAGGACTAATGTGAAGAAAAAAAGAAAATAACTAAAGAACTTCAATCTGGAAAGAATTTTATAAGACCAGAAAAAAATATACCTCATCATGAATTTCATCCATATCATCTTTCTGCTCACAGTCATTAAACCAACTAAAGAAACTGCATTTATTGGCACAAGAAAATTAAAATATTAACCATTGGTTCCATGAACTATTTATGAAAGGAGCTTTAATAACATTTCCTTCAAATATAATTAATAATTAACTAACAATTAAGAACAAGAAAAGCTTCTGTCCACACACAGAAAAGAAGTTTTACTAAAAGCTGCAGTATCTGCTTTGCCAACTTATTCTATGACTTGCTTAAAATTACCCTATGACTTGCTTAAAATTACCCTGTTCAAATCATTGGTCAGGGCATCAAGGATTTGCATGCTTTCATCCTTGTTAAGATTTCAAAACAAGACTGGAGACTTCTAACTGGTAAAAAGAGATTATTTCTACCAACTCTTCACAGGTCAATATTGTCCAAATTCTAATATTTTAAATAGTTATTCTCATATAGAAAAGTATGCTACAACATAGAAAAGTTTTACAGGGAGAAGCATATTGAAAAATGGGTACTGTATTGCAAACCATGTCTTCTGAATCAAAAGTAGAATATGGTTTAGTAATCCAAGCAGGCATCACTAACTAGGTGCCCTTTCTTGATCTGCTAATTGATCAATTCGAATGTAATGCATGAAGTTGTGATCACGGAAAAATTTGTAGGTCAAGAAAACTCCAGCCTCCAGCGGTAGATTATGTTTTTCTTTTTCAAAAAGAAAAAAGGCTCAAGTGGCTTCATTTACAAAACTAAAATGTATGCATGGCCATGACTTTCATAGTTTATAATATTACTGTGCTCAGAAATTAAAAATAAAATAAAAATTTAGACATCAACCTGATATCAATACGAGCCCGCTTGTTCCCATTCTTGTCATGATCAACTCCGTTGGGTAATCCCTGTACATTTAAGGATTATGTTTCAAAGTAAAAAAGCAAAATAAAAGACTGTAGATGCTGATAGGGGAGAAAAAGTGAATTCATAGCCTTACCTTGCCCTCTTTCCATTTTATGGGGGTAGCAGTTATCTTTGTTGTTCCTTCTTCAAGGAAGGTAAAAGTCTTTGTAAGCTTTGTATTCTCAAAATAGGGATTGGGATTGAAATTCTGAACAAGAAATAATTAAAAACTGGTCATTTTGTCAGTAGAAAATTAACATCTGGTTATTCTTCAATGAATAAAACACGCATGACTTCACACAGACCATAGACATTCAGATGATCTAAAAGTGATTTCTAAATCACTTCTACAAAGCAAAGCACCACTTAAATAAAGACAAGGGAATTTTTATTTTTGGGGAGGGTGAGAAAGAGAGCAAGGAAAACTTACAAAGGTGATTGAGTAGCCTGATTTAACATCTTTATTATCTTCAACATCAAGAGAACCCAAATACTTAAATATCTACAAAACAAAGGATGCCGGCAATGAATTAAACTTCATCAACAGGTATTATCAGTAATCAAAGGAATAAAAACATTGAATGCACTCATGTAAACCTCACAAAACACCCTAGGTAAATAAATAAACCGAATCTAACAAAATTTAACATAATTGCGAAACTTCAGCAAGTACGAGGAAAGAAGCCAAACCTTTTGATCCTCTACGTTCAGAAGTTCACAAAGAGCAGGATGACTCATAAACTACACAAACAAAACAAAGATAAATCAAACAAAACATTTTTAATTTTTAACCATCATAACAATAATCAAATTAACAGAAAGCCAAAAAATAAAAATAAAAAACTCACAGCAGTAAACCAGAAATCAGGAATAGATTTCACGATCTCATTTCGCTTATCGTAAACTGGCTTCCTTATCTCATTGTACTTCTGCTCTACTTCAAGGACCTTATCACTCGCCTCCTCATTGATCTACAACGACATTCAAATTCATCATCAATACACAATTTATAAAACTCCATTTCAATCATACTACGCTAGGTTTGCGTTACTTCGAGGGATCAATAAATTTCACGACGGTTTAGAACGGAGAATGAAAACCTAAAAAACCTGAAAACTATAATTCAATCGATAAATGAGAGTTAAGCATATAATGGTGACGTGGAAATGGAAATGGAAATGGCGAAACCTTGTCGAGCTCGTCTTGGACCTCTTGCAACTTCTCGATGGAGAGGACGAGTTCTCCGTCGATGTTCTCCTCCAAATTCTCAGAGACTTTCAACTTCTTCGTGTTGTCGCCAACCATCTTCGCCTGAAACGCGCGTTTTCAAAAAGCGTGGGATTGTTTGGCGTGGCAGAGGAAGCCAAGTAAAAAGTGTGGTAAAAAAAAATATGGTTAGGGTTTTGCGGGTTTAGGTTCGAAATTCTCGCTGACGAGTATAAATAGGCTATCTCAGGACAAGTGTACATTGAGGGGTGTTTTCGTCATTTTGCAGAAGGTGACGTGGATAAATAAATTGTAAATATTCAAGCTTATCTTCTAAAATATATAATTAGACAGTAGTTAATTTTTATTCTAATTTTTTAATTTCCATTTTTGTTAAAGGAAGAATTTTTATTCTAATTTTTTTAATTTCCCTTTTTGTTAAAGGAAGAATTTTTATTCTTTTTTTTTTAATTTCCCATTCTGTGAAAGGAAGAATTCAGAGTCAAATAAGATTTTAAAATTTTCTAAAAGTAAAAGTATTTTTTACAAAACAGAAATGTTAAAAAAAATTGAAAATAGGTTTTATAAACGTTATAGAAGGAATTTCTACTTTTAAAGAAAAGAAAATTAATATTTATTCTAATTTTTTAATTTCCCTTTTTGTTAAAGGAAGAATTTTTATTATAATTTTTTAATTCCCCTTTTTGTTAAAGGAAGAAATTTTATTCTAATTTTTCAATTTCCATTTTTGTTAAAGGAAGAAATTTTATTCTAATTTTTTAATTTCCATTTTTTTTAAAAGGAATATTTTAGAGTCAAATAAAATTTTTAAAATTTTCTAAAAATAAAAGTATTTTTAATGAACAAAAATTTTAAAAAATCACAAAAAATTGAAAATATTTTTTATAAAATTTATGCGAAGGAATTTCTACTTTTACAGAAAAGGAAATTTGAAAAATGTGAAACATTACTGTTATATTTGGTTTGACTCATTTTATATAAATTTTATCTTATCAACTCTTTAAAAAGAATATTACACTTAAAAAATAGAAATTTTATAAAAAAATACATATTATTCATGTTTAATTTTTAGTTTAAATAAAATTTAAACTATTGTATATTTTTAAATTTTTTTAAAATGTTTCTTTTATATGTAGTTTAATATTTTACATGAATTAATTATGTATTTTTTATAATTGTAAAATAATTTCCTTGAATATATATTATATATTTCTTTTGGTTTATTGTTCTTAATTTTTTCTTAAATTTAAAATATCAATACAATAAATTGTAAAATATTCAAGCTTAGACAGTATTTATTCTAATTTTTTAATTTCCCTTTTTGTTAAAGGAAGAATTTAGAGTCAAATAAAATTTTAATTCTTTTCTAAAAAAATTATTTTTAAATGAACACAAATTTTAAAATAATACACAAAATTTTTTTTAAAAAATTATGGAAGTTTTATGAAGGAATTTGTAATTTTAAAGAAAAAGATATTTGAAAAACCTAAATGAAACACTACTTATATATTTGGTTTGACTTATTTTATAAAAAATAATTTTTTTATCTCGTCAACTCTCTGAAAAACTTTAAAAATATTACACTTAAAAAATAGAACTTCTGTAAATAATATATTATCATGTGTAATTTTTAGTTTAAATTTTATTTAAACTGATTATGTATTTTATAATTTTTAAAAACTTTTTAATATATATTTTTAATATTTTACATTAACTGATTATGTATTTTTTTATAATTTTAAACTAGTTTCGTTGAATATATATTATATTTTTTTTATTTATACTTGTTAAATTTTTCTTAAATTTAAAAATATCAGAAAATATTCATATCAAATTGATTTTTAGTTAATTTAATTAATTTAATTTTTATGCACCAGTAGTATAAAGATTTTTACTCTATCAATCAATAAAAACATCTCAAATATGATTTTTAAACTAATTAATATAAAAGTCACCAAACTTAGAATATATGTTACTCTCTAATTAGATGACAATATAAAAATTTTGTATATTGTAAGTACTTAATTATAAAAGTTAAGTACTTTTTTTTAGGAAAATAAAAGTTAAGTACTTATTCTCATAAGTACATTATACTTAAATTTTATTTAATATGAATATTATTGTATTATTTTAAATGTTTAAGTTTTACTAAGTTCAAAACCAGCTTATTTGTCCAAAACAAATTCAATAATGATAATACTGTGAATAACTTGAGTAGAAATAACAATGGAGAAGAGTGGGCACAAATAGTAACACATTGTCGCTTATTCTTTTAGACGTAAATTTGTCTCATACATACACGTGTATTTGTTAAACAAGTTTCTATCCGTGAATATTTGTTAAAATATACAATGTGTTTTTAAAAAAGTAAAAAATTAAATCAAAACATAAAATAAACAATTTCAAAACATATATTAATTATGGCAACTTATTTTATATATAATTAGGAGAATTTATATAATTTGTGAATACTTGTGGATATGAGTACCTTGTTACTGCTCCTGTCCTGTTAATAAGTAAAAAAAAAAAACTTTTACTTTACCCATATATACTAGTTAAACTATCTAAATCTAATTTGTAACAAAATTTATTTGCAGATACATATCAACACAATTATTTTTTTCATCTCTAAACTTAAGAAGTAAATCATTTTGGAGGAAGTGTTTGTAGTTTCAAGAATCCAATAATGTAAAATAAATATCATGTGTTGATTTGTTTTAAAATAATGAAAAATATTTTTATAAAGAGTGTATTTAACTAGTCACTCTACTTATTCTAATAACTTATAAATTAATTTGACCAAAACAATCTTGATTGTTACATGAAATTATTTTAGTAACTTACCTATTTTCATAAACGACTTCAACCAGCGTATAACTTACAAGTTACTATTTTTTTTTTTTCACCATCACTGATTTACTTACGATTCCTTTTTACCATTTTTTCAAATTAGAAATTCTTTTGCCTATCATGCCACTCTGAATAATGCCATGTTCTTTCTTGTATTTAATTTACCTTTTGATGGGTAACTAAACTTTAATTTCAGTCAACTAATGTAAATCGATTGAATCAAATTAGAACTAGTGGTTCAGTTAATTTCAAAAACTCGTCCGATTCTTTTGACATTTTAAAATTATAAGATAACTCACGGCACTAAATAATGACAAAAATACATCAACAGCAGCATAAATAGTTAAATTCAGAACCAGACAAAACTACACAAAATTTTAAACCCACAAAGTAGTTTAGTTCAAGACCCAACCTCACATTTGGACAATACGAGTCTATTAACACAGCATGATACTATTCTTGGACTCTTGCGGCTCTAGGTCCGCTTCACATCTCAAATTATTAGTTGGTAAGTTTTTGTAACCACTTCTGCGTAAGAAAAAAAAAAGTGTTTGTAACCACTTCCAAACAAGTACTGCTTTTCAATTCAAAATCTCCATCATTGCAAAATGATTTGGATCACTCGGTGAGTATATGCTGATTCCAATCTAATGCTGCACTGATCATGATAGTTCTCTCCGACAAGGCAACTTAAAATAATTTAGTTTCATTAAAAGGATCAAACCGAATAAAACATCAATCAATTTTCGCAATTTTTTTTCTTTAAATTTTTTCAGACACCATCCCTTCAAATTAATGGCTCGTTAAGAGAGGTACTCTAGTCTAGCTAGGCAAGGGGAAACCTGAAGTTGCACTAAAACAGTCACTGTAAAACATAAATACGAATAGATAATAGTAGTAGATTGATATTAATATCTGAACATTGTATAAACAAAAATAGCTCTGCCTAAAATTCTTAACTTCCTTTCTGAAAAAAGTAATTAGGACCATTAATTTCATGGCTTTGACGTGCAAGTCAAAGAGAAAATGGGTAGGCAAATGAAAAATGTACCATTAATCGGTAAAAGCTGGATAAGGCACTTTACTTATCATAGTTCAGTAAACATTCACCATCATCTTCAACCTGCACTCCATTTCCTGAAGATACTTGCCAAACATTTTCATTTGAAGCTGTTGCCAATTGGCTTTCCATCATAAAATACTTCTGGTCATTGCGATCATGCTGCACTCTCCCAGTAATCTCCAAGCACAAGCCCTTGCTTATGCCTTTATGTGATTGCTTATCTTTAGCAGATTTCCTACTCAAGCCCAGGTCCACAAAAACCGGTTGAAACGTAAGAGTTGGGTTTGGTTTGATACGGTTCACTTCCCTTTCATCCGGTGGACGTAATAGTCTATTTTCAGACTGTAATTCTGAAGCTTCATCTTTATTCACAAGGACCTGCAAGATATAAATCAGAATCCAAAATGAAAAACAGGCACTCTGCATAATACTAGGCTTAATACAAGCAACAATATGGGAAAAAAGGTGAAGGTATCTAAAACAACAGATAGCATGACCTTAAAAAGACTTTTGCACGTCACATTCAAGACTTCCATTCTATAGAAACCATAACATGTAATATGTAAAACCATAAAAACAATGGAACAAACATAATAACTTGATATATATCTGTAGATACCAGGAAATAATCACACAAGAGAAGACATTTGTTTCCAATTCTACTCATAGGATAATTCACGCTGCAGCAAATCCAACTAGTAACTTTAGGCAAGACTATATGGCTAAAATATGAACCTTGCGGCCAACTAGATCAAAAGTCACGACAACTCTATTCCGTTTGGCTTTCTCAGCTTCTTCCATCTCCTCTTGTTTCTTCTTTAACAGTTCTTTTTCCTAAAGAAAGAAGACAAAATTGAAACACTCAAATGTGTCATAACTCATATAAATAACATGTGAGCATGATTACAAGTTGTAGACAAAATAGAATACCTCCTTTGACAACCAACTGTTTCCATCAATCTCATAGTAGTCACTTTGGTCATCAATAACTGTTGTACGAGCTGCAGAGTTTCGGTCATAATCAACAAGCCTCTTTGCATAAGCTTCAGCAGCAGCCTCAGCATCTGACAAGGGAGGCAAACTTTCTTCCAGACCAGCATACGAGCTGCCCTCTGCTAACACAAGTGCACCACAAAAATTGCAAGGCCCCTCTCCTTCTTGTTCACAAACTATTTTGCCACAAGACAAGCAATTGCTGACCAGTCTGTGACGACGTGCTTGACAAGAGCATGGTCTTCCCTGCTGGAACACAATTGACCCTTTGGCAGCCTCAGCAAGTGAGACAGCTTTCCCAGCTTTCTTCTTTTTGGAATTTACTTGGTTACCCTTTTGCGATGTTTTTGATTCACTACCTACTGTTGAGGTCTGATTTTCCTGATTACTGCTAATCACATTCTTGTTGGGTTCTGCGTGTTGACTGCGGTATGCTGCTTTTGGTGTTCTAAATGATTTCTTAGTTCCACTTGCAGATGTCTCAACTGAAGGGGGTTTGACATACGCATGTAATGTGGTAGTTGGAACACCTGAGTTGGTGCTGGATTCTGAGTAACCTCTCCGTCGTAAATATTCTTCAATCACAGTTTTCCCTGCATCCTGGCCGATTATATTCTGCAAAGGAAAATAAAGATAAACCTATTCAGTGTCAAATCTTCTATTAAACAGAGACATAATAAGATTCCATTCACTGATATAACAGAGAATCTGTTGCAATGCCCACCACATAAATTCAATCAAGCGTTCTTCATTAAAATGAATGCATTGTAAAGATACTCAAAACAATTCAACCTTAAACTTCAATTTTTGTCGTTCTAAATCCAAAATAAAAGTGATTAATTTAACGAGTACATTAAACCCTAATGTCCTAGATTTCCAGCGAGTGGGAAGGTCTGTGATTTTGATCAGTTGCAGAATAAACTTGAAAACAATGAATAAAATCATAATGGATTCGTAGCAATTGGAATCTAAATTTCATAAAATAACATTCGCTATCGTTAGAGAAGTATAATTGATAGGCCGATGAAAGAAAATAAAGGAAGAGAGGGGTTACGTCAAGGTACTCTTTAGCATCTCGTGGCTCGGCAAGGTCGCAGTAAGAGACGAGGCCTTTGATGATGTCTTGGTCCAAACCTAAACCCAAGCCTGTTTCAATCTTGGAGCACAACTCCACCAGCGCCTTCTCCAGCCACTCCCCCGCCGATTCCATCTCCTGATCGATGGGAATGGGATTGATCTTAATTCTTAGGTGGCGTTTTTTCTTGCAAATCACTTCACTTCTAAGTTCTAAGTTGCTCGCGAATTTTACAATAACTTGTTTGCTTTTTTTTTTTTTTTTAAATAATATATTTATTTTGAAAATAATTATTTACAAAAGTTGTTTGCCCACCAAAAAATTATTTTTCTAAAAAAATATACATTTATTTAAGATTATAGAAGTAGTTAGTAATATATATTTTTAGACGTTATAAGTGCAAAATGTTTATTGATTTTTATAATTATTTTTATTAAAGAAATAGGATAAATGGAAATGAGGAGAAGAGAAATAGAATGAATGGAAATAAAGAGAAGAAAGATAGAATGAATAAAAAATAAAGAGAACTAAGAACTAAAGTAAAAATAGAGGTGTGTTGATTTTAAGTTTAGAGAAATAGAGAAGAGAAGAAATAAGAAATTTGAGGAAATAGAAAGAAAATATTTAAAATCATTTTATTTAATAAACAATCAATTATTCTTGCTTCTACAAAAAAAAAAACAATTATTCTTACTTCATAATTGATTATGTAGGGTACTAATTATGTTTTTCTCACAATCTATTATTAGTGTGTTTGGAAACACGTTAGATACTTTTAGATATGGATTTCCAATACAACTAATAGTTGCTTTTGCATTGAGTTTGATGTGATTTTGTACTAAATGTGGATCTCATATGGAAAACTAACACACACACTATGTTTATATGATAATTGTTTATGTTTTTCTCGTATTATATATTTCGCATAGTAGCTTGTAGATAAGCAATTATGTTTTCCTTGTAATCTATTATTTTTGTTGCATCTCCATGTTTACTATTTATTTCTTCGATCTTTTGCAAAGAAATAAAAAAGTGAGGGACATATGTCTCTTTATTTCTTTTCTTCTTTATTTTCTTTCTACCAAACACACTTAGAGTATTCTTTGGCTGAAAAATTTCAATGACTCTTAAAAAGGACAAGTGTAAATACAGACAACTACTTATAGTGTGTTTTAAAGAGCGTTGTCACAACACATCCATCATAAAAATCATGTCACAAAGCATATATGATGCATAAGCTACTTCCTGTTACCAATAGTATTATAAAAAAGAGAAATTCTAACAACACATTATCTATCACACTCTTTTGAACATATTCTCCATGATTGGTTAAAATTTATTGAAAATCACAAATTTTTATGGGTCTCACTTGTTATTTAATGACTCTCTCTCCTGATTTTATAGTTTTGAACAAATTTCAAAGAGTGTGTGTTGGGAGGAATGTGTTAGAGAGTGTGTTGCTAGCACTCCTCTTATAAAAATTGTCTAGCCATTACTATATGGTAGCTGGACTATGTTGAAAGCACATTTTTTTTCACTCTCTTTTATTTTTTTTCTTTTTATCTTTTTAGTTGAACAGAGCATGAATCACTCCCTAGTTTATAATAAACGTGAAGAGAAAGTGTTGAAGAATTTATGTGCATTGTAAAATTAGTTTCTAATATGTACATAGGCTATGTTTGTATTCACGGAAAAAGTTTGATTATGTGAATTCAAGTGACAAAGAAAATGCTTTTGCATAAGCTCTTTGGAATTAACCTAACAGAAACACGAAGATACACTTAAAAATCGCATTAACCTGTATACCGGTGGGATATTCGGCTATATGAGTAGCCGAATACCTTCCACCACAGAGCAACCAAATACAGGTGTTCGGCCTAAATCTGGCCGAACACTTGTCCCTTACGAACAACTACTTATATCGCCGAATACCATTATGGGGGTATTCGACGCCACCCTAGCCGAATACTAAGTATAGCACTCGGACGATACAGATTCCTTTAAGTGACTATTATTAAGGTAAACCAGAGATTAAGAGATAATTAAGCCACATTAATCAATGTGGATCAGTCATTAAGGAATGGTCAGGGCCCATAAGGGTCCAGGCCCAACAAGATAAGTATAAAAGGGGGTACACCCCTCAAGGTAAGGGACTTTGGACCCTCATTTATTATTCACATTAAATGTTCTGAGTCGAAACCTGACTTGAGCGTTGGAGTGCCTTTTGCAGGTACCCTCCCATCATTCATATAGGAGGATTCAAACACCTATAGAAGACCTTGAAGTAAAGAGTAGGAGCTCATCCTTAACATCTTCAGACAGGAACATTTTGGCGCCCACCGTGGGGCCCGGTAAAACTTATCCCATAGCCCCTCAAGGAATGGTTACTACCCGAAGTCACGCACACATGGACATACCTGAACCATCGATAACAGCCAGACAACAGCACGTACAAGGACAGCACCTCGTCGGTGAAAACATGGAGCATGTGGAGGATCAAACGAATCTGTCATCGGAGTTAAGACAGCTAAGAGCATCCACAATGGCAATCTAAGACATTGGTTCTTAAGCTATTTTTAGTGGGCCCCATATTGCCACATCATTTCTCTACCAATTTTTTACTACAATAGTGATCTTACTAAGAACTTAAATTGGGTCCCATATGTTACCCCACATGTTTATAATTTTATATTTATATATTTTTGCTTTAAAATATAAATTGGTTTGTAATTTAATTTTGAAATAATAAATATGCCAATATATATATATATATATATATATATATATATATATATATATATTCTTGAAGCATAATTTGTTTCTTCGAAAAATAATAAATTAAAAAAAAATAAAAACATTATATTAATTTTGGGTTGACAATAAATTTAAAATTAAGAAAAATACATAACAATAAATATTATCGTAAAATAAATTTTAATTTGCATTTTCCTCATGTCGGAAACGTTCCCAAATGTGTTCCACCAAATCTGCTTGAAGTTGCTTATGAATTTCCTTTTGCCGCATGTGTGCCCTCCTTCTTAGATATGTTTCAAAATTGGAATGAGGACCATTAGATACTTCAGTGGTTGACATGTCATTGTCTAGATGATCATAACAATAATCAAAATTACCATCATATGTGTGTCGTTCATCCTCAACAATCATATTATGCAATATGATGCATGCATACATTATATCCTTCATTGTTTCCATGTGCCAAGCACGTGCCGGGCCACGTATAATTGCAAATCGAGATTGGAGCACTCCAAAAGCCCGCTCGACATCCTTTCTAGTTGATTCTTGTCGTTGGACGAATAACTTTCTCTTATCTCCTAATGGCATTGGGATAGTCTTGACAAACGTAGCCCACTCAGGATATATTCCATATGCTAGATAGTACCCCATATTATATTGGGTTCTATTCACCATATATTGCACAGTTGGAGCTTGTCCTTGCAAAACATCATTAAACAAATTAGATTGGTTTAAGACATTAATGTCATTGTTTGCACCTGCAACACCAAAAAATGAATGCCAAATCCACAAGTCCTGTGATGCAACTGCTTCAAGCATAATTGTGGCTTTACCATGACCACCTCGAGTAAATTGACCTTTCCAAGCTACAGGACAATTTTTCCATTCCCAGTGCATACAATCAACTGAACCTAACATACCTGGAAAGCCACGTGCCTCCCCTATTTGTAGTAGGTGTTGAATGTCGTTGTTGTTAGGTCTTCTCAAGTACTCATCCCCAAATATTTGGTTCACACCTCTTACAAATCTCTTTAGGCATTCTAATGCAGTAGTTTCACCAATTCGAACATAGTCATACACACTATCAGCAGGCGATCCGTATGCCAATATACAAATAGCGGCAGTGCATTTCTGCAATGGTGAAAGACCCATTCTGCCAGCTGCATCGAACCTTGTTTGGAAGTACTTATCATGATTGCCCAGGGCATCTACAATTCGAAGGAACAAATGCCTTTGCATTCGAAACCTTCGCCGAAATTGAACCTCTGTGTATACTGGATTTCCAGCAAAGTAGTCAGCGAACAATCGATCATGTCCTTCTTCACGACCTCGATCTATCACCGTTCTTCTACGTCTTTGTCTACTAGAGTTGCTAGCTTCTCGTTGTCTTCGCCGCTCAATTATTTTCCTCATGTATTCTTCTTCAATGTTGTTCATAATTTCTTCTTCCATGAGTTGCCATTCCAACATATCGTAGTACTTTGAATTGCTTGGATCCATTAGATGTTTAGCACAATTTGGTAAGAAGATAATATTGCACAATTGAATGGGATGGAAATTTACTTGTATGTTTAGAGCATATCTAGCACACAATTTAACGGCTAGTAGAAAAATGGCTAGTTTGAATAACGACTAGTTTGAATAACGGCTAGTAGAAAAACGGCTAGTTTGAATAACGGCTATTAGAAAAACGGCTAGTTTGAATAACGGCTAGTTTGAATAACGGCTACTTTGAATAACGGCTAATATATTTTGAATAACAACTAGTACAACATCAAATTAGTACAACATAACATTTGTTGAATTTAAGGCAACTACTACAACATAAAATTAGTATAAGACAACCAATGGTAGAATCTAAAACTAACTCATGTTATATTTTTCTCTAATCATGTTACATAACATTTCATGATCTTTGAGTTGTCTCTCCATCATCCCTGATGTGTCCATGAAGAGGATCTTGAACTCCTCCAACTTATTTTGTTCATTTCTAGCCTTTACCAAGTCTGCCATCATACCCATTCTTTCCTTATGTTGATTTTGCAATGCAATGAATTCAGCATCGTCAGAAGGAGTTTCGGCAGCTTTTGTTTTGCTCTTCCTTTTTGCTGCCTTCTTTCCGATTGGGCGGATCGATGGTGTTGTTGAGTCGTATTCATAACTTGTTGGCGTGTCAGGATTGGAAGATGATGAGTATGCCCCAGAAGAAGAAATCTTTGATCTTTTTGAGGAACCTTCATTAAGTATCTCTTTCCATTTAGGATTCTCTTTCAATAAACGCCATGCATGGTCACAATTAAATGCTTCACCAACATCTTGCTGATAAATAGCATATGCTTCAGTCATGACATCGTCATTTGAGCTTCCGCTTTTCCTCCTCTGAATGGCGTGTGTGTAACACCCAACAAACTTCGCAACAAAAGTATGAATTCTATTCCACCGACCTTTTAGTTGTGTGACCCCCTTTGCCGGTAATTGTTCACGGTTGTTTTCGTAATATCTTACGACTCTTAACCAAAAACTTTCTTCTTTTTGGTCCACGCCTACAATTGAATCATTTGAGATGTTTAGCCATGCTCCAATAAGAAGAATATCCTCTTTCACGGACCATTTGATTCGTTGTTTTTTCTTGTCGCTACCCCCTCCTTCATCTAGTGTGATATTTTCTACTCCAATTTGGGTAGAAAATTGTGGAAATTGCGTCGACATGGACTCATTTGGTGATTGAAGGTCTTCATTAATGGCTTCTACACCACTAGTACCCATTGTAGGCCTATAAAATGATGGCATAAACATTGGAACAAATGGAGGATTTTGAGAATTTTCGGTAGAAGGAGGTGGATAATTTGGCATAAAATTGAATGTGGAGTTGTTTGGTGGTGGTGGAGACATAGGAAAAAATGGGCGATTTTGAGAATTTTCACTAGCAAAGGATTGATAATTTTGCATATAATTGAAGAAAGCATTAAATTGACTTGGATCCATTTCATAAACAATATGAAATAGATAATAAGAATAACAATAAATTGCACAAATGACAGAATAATAAAAACAAAGGATTAGCTGAGAATTATTTTGTAACTGAGATCAACAGAGCAATTGAATAGCAGATATATTATGCAAGTCATGAAGCATGGAAACACAATTTATAGCATTTTAATTTGGATGTTGAGCAACGGTAAAAAATTTTAGCTTCTGAAAAAATGCAGAGTAGGAAACGGTTATATGCAACTCAAACTAGGAAACGGTCAATTATAAAAATTAACGTTGCTGCCAGACTTTTTTTTTTTGTGTAAAAGCCAAAAGGAAAAGAGTTTACGAAAAGTCAACAGTGAAAGCTAAAAAATCGGAAACGTACTGCCTCTCTTTAATCGGTAACTTTTAAGAAAAAAAAATAATTTTTTATTACTAAGAACGTGATCGTTGCTACGATCAGTTTTTCCACGCTGGCGATCCAAATACACGCTGCAACGGACGAACCTTGAACAATATTTTTGATCTTGCTACGAACGCTGTTGCAATCTCCCGATAAAGGTGCTCTAAGAGCCGATATATCGATGATGAGAAGGCAACACGCACAAGAGATATCGACCATTCGACAGGAAAATGCTGAGCTGAGAAATTTGAACCGATCGTGGAGACCCGAGGATCAGACACCAGACAAGCAACAGGAGGTTGAGTCTGCGGCTAACCTCAGTATCCATGGAGTGACCAATTGGCCTTTGACCTTTACCGCAAACACTCAGTCACACCTCTACAAGCATCCTTTCGTTTCTGGAATCATGGAAACCCCTCTTCCCCCAAACTGGAAGAGCCTCAGCCTAGACCGATACGATGGTAGCACTGACCCGGATGAACACATAGACGTATATGTCACCCAAGTTAGCCTCTACACCGCCGAAGACGCCATCCTATGTAGAGTATTCCCCACGTCCTTGAAGGGACAAGCTCTAAATTGGTTCACACGGCTCCCACCCAGTTCCATCGACAGTTTTGAGACGCTTACGACTAGATTTGGCAACCAATTCGCAACGAGCAGACCTCATCACTTGACTTCAGTCGCACTGGTTAACATTCGGCAAGAGAAGAAGGAATCCCTTAGAGAATGTTCATGGAAAGGTTCGGCTAAGTTGCCTTAAACATCCGAAACCTTGATCCAGCAGTAGCCATGCATCATCTCGTGACGGCCCTTAAGCCGGGGGCTTTCGTCAATAGTCTCTGTAAAAAATCGGCGTTGGACATGGACGACCTCCGCCGAAGAGCAGCAAAGTACATGCAGATGGAAGAGTTGTCAGAGTACCGGAACCAAGTCCGAGCGGAAGCCGGCACAGGGAGGAAAGAGCATGAAAAAGACAATCCGGGGAAGAGTAAGGACAAGTTTCACAAGGAACGAGAGTACCGTGGCTCTCGGTACACGACCTACACCCCCCTCAACACTAGCCGCTCCCGGATACTCGAACAAGCTCTGGCAACAGAAATATTGGCGATGCCAAAGAGAGCCAACACCCCCCCAAAAGCCGACTACAACAAGCAATGCCGATACCACCGTAATAGAGGTCATTCGACCGAAGAGTGCGCAGCACTGAAGGACAAGATTGAGGACCTCATTAAGATGGGGCATCTCAAAAATTTCCTCCAAGATCCTAGAACCGAAAGGTCACAGTTCTCGAAATACAAAGACGACATCCCTCACCCTATTTATAGGGCCCAAGCCCATAACGGTCAAAAGGGTTCAAGTGTTGTCAACCGTTAGATTAACCACGATCTAACGGTTCATAAAAACGCAACTCCTCGACCCCATCACCTAAACGGCTTTTTTCAGTTATAATGGCAGGATTTGAAACGACACAACGAGACGTGCGTTTCGAATCAAAGCCTCTTCGTCATCGCTAATTACTCGAGGCTGGGGGGCATGTATACCGGTGGGGTATTCGGCTATATGAGTAGCTGAATATCTTCCACCACAGAGCAACCAAATACAAGTGTTCGACCTAAATCTGGCCGAACACTTGTTTCTTACGAACAGCTACTTATATCGCCGAATACCATTATGAGGGTATTCGGCGCCACCCTAGCCGAATACTAAGTATAGCACTCGGACGATACATATTCCTTTAAGTGACTATTATTAAGGTAAATCGAAGATTAGGAGATAATTAAGCTACCTTAATCAATGTGGATCAGTCATTAAGGAATGATCAGGGCCCATAAGGGTCCAGACCCAACAAGATAAGTATAAAAAGGGGTACACCCCTCAAGGTAAGGGACTTTGGACCCTCATTTATTACTCACATTAAATGCTCTGAGCCGAAACCTGACTTGAGTGTTTGAGTGCCTTTTACAGGTACCCCCATCATTCATATAGGAGGATTCAAATAGAAGACCTTGAAGTAAAGAGTAGGAGATCATCCCCAACATCTTCAAACAGGAACATAACTTGGATTTCAATTTCAACCACATAACTTGCATTCTTTATTCATATGAACTATCAATAGAGGATAGTTGTAAAAAAAAGAAAAGGCATTTGCTATATAGGTATTTGATTAAAAGAATATTTATATTTAAATTTTTAAGAAATAAGAATTAAGAATATTCATATATTATTTAATCATTTTAGTGAAAATCCTGATTGTATTTAATTTCCATTTTATATCCTAAAAATATCCTTATATCACTATTTTTCACTTCAATTTTAGGCTTAAATATCTTTTTAATCCCTCAAATGTGGGTCATTATTTTTTTAGTCCTCAAAATTTGAAATTATTTTTTTAGTCCTAAAAATGCTCTTTTTAGTCAATTTGATTTTCTATTTTAAATTTTAAAATACGATTTCTGACGGTTTTAAATCACCAAAATCAAGTAAATAAAAGAAATAAAAACGATTTTTAAAGTAATTAATGAGTTTTTAATTTTTTTATTGACTTAATTTTAATAGTTTTTAATAGCCAAAAAATCATACTTTAAAATATAAAATAGAAAATCAAATTCTGACAATAAAAAATTGTCACAAAATATAAATATCTTATTTTCATTTGACTTATACAAATGGACTAAAAAAACATTTTACCAATTTCAAAAACAAAAAAAAATAATAATCTACAATTAAAAGATTAAAAAAAAATGAGAAATTAAAATCATATTTAAACCTCAATTTTATCACAATTTCTTTCCTTACCATCTCATTCTTCATGTTTCATTTCCTGTGCAAGCAAAGTGTTGGTTTCCATGAATTCAAACGTAGCCTAACGTTTCTTCGTCTACCAGTCTTAGAACCATGAAAACGATTCCTGAACGAAAGAGAATCAACTTTATTCACTTGATTTGATTTCATTAGGACCGAATGTACTAATCAAACCAAACACGACACAGCTCGATTTGTTTGGATGGAGGAAACCAATCAACCCCTATAGAAGTAACCCACTAACCCTTCTTCCCGCTCTGTAAATTTTGTAATGACTCGTGCGTTGCTTCCAAAGCACGTTGCCGCGGTGGTGCAAGCCCAGAAGGACCCTCTGAAGGCGCTGGAGATGTTCAACTCGGCGAAAAACGAGGACAGCTTCAAGCACACGGCGCTGACGTACAAGTGCATAGTCCAGAAGCTCGGCCACCACGGCGAGTTCGAGGAGATGGAGAAGCTGCTTTCGGAGATGAGAGAGAACGTTAACAACGCGCTTCTGGAAGGAGCGTACATCGAGGCCATGAAAAACTACGGTAGGAAAGGGAAGGTTCAGGAAGCCGTGGACACGTTCGAACGCATGGACTTCTACAACTGCGACCCCTCCGTTCACTCCTACAACGCCATCATGAACATTCTCGTCGAGTACGGGTACCATAACCAAGCCCACAAAGTTTACATGAGGATGAGGGACAAAGGGGTGCAATCTGATGTGTACACCTACACCGTAAGGATCAAGTCCTTCTGTAGGACTGCGAGGCCGTATGCTGCTCTGAGACTCCTTCGTAACATGCCTGAACTCGGGTGTGATTCCAATGCGGTGGCCTATTGCACTGTGGTTGCTGGGTTGTATGACTCTGGTGACCATGATCATGCACGTGTGCTGTTCGATGAAATGCTTGCGCGGTGTTTGTGTCCTGATGTTGTCACGTTTAATAAGCTTGTGCATGTGCTTTGCAAGAAGGGTCTTGTTTGTGAAAGTGAGAAGCTTCTCAGCAAGGTTTTGAAGAGGGGGGTTTGTCCGAATTTGTTTACCTTCAATATATTCGTTCAAGGGCTTTGTAGGGAGGGTGCTCTTGATAGGGCTGTTAGGTTGTTGGCTAGTGTGTCGAGGGAGGGACTGAGTCTTGATGTTGTTACCTATAATATATTGATATGTGGGCTGTGTAGGAATTCACGGGTTGTGGAGGCTGAGGAGTACTTGCGGAAAATGGTGAATGATGGATTTGAGCCCGATGGTTTTACCTACAATAGTATAATTGATGGATACTGCAAGAAGGGGATGGTACAGTGTGCTAATAGGGTACTGAAGGATGCAGTTTTTAAGGGTTTTAAGCCTGATGAGTTTACCTATTGTTCCTTAATTAACGGGTTTTGTAAGGATGGTGACCCTGATCAAGCAATGGCGGTCTTTAAGGATGGACTGGGAAAAGGTTTAAGGCCAAGCATTGTTGTTTACAATACCTTGATTAAAGGGTTGTCTCAGCAGGGTCTTATTTTGCCGGCTTTGCAATTGATGAATGAGATGGCGGAAAATGGTTGTCAACCCAATATATGGACTTACAATTTAGTTATAAATGGCTTGTGCAAGATGGGTTGTGTGTCTGATGCTAGTCATCTTATCGATGATGCTATTGCCAAAGGGTGCCTACCAGACATATTTACGTATAATACTTTGGTTGATGGCTACTGTAAACAGTTTAAGTTAGACAGTGCAACTGAGATAGTAAATAGAATGTGGAGTCAGGGCATGACTCCTGATATTATCACATACAATACTTTGTTGAATGGGCTCTGCAAGGCTGCAAAATCTGAAGAAGTAATGGAGATTTTCAAGGCAATGGAGGAGAAGGGATGTGCTCCAAACATAATTACGTACAACATTATTGTAGAGAGCCTTTGCAAAGCTAAGAAAGTAAATGAAGCTGTAGATTTGCTTGGGGAAATGAAAAGCAAGGGTTTGAAACCTGATGTTGTTAGTTTTGGCACATTGATCACTGGGTTCTGTAAGATTGGGGATATTGATGGTGCTTACCAGTTATTTAGAAGGATGGAAAAACAATATGGTGTTTGTCATACAACTGCAACATATAACATCATAATCAGTGCATTTTCTGAACAGCTGAACATGAATATGGCCATGAAGCTCTTTTCTGAGATGAAGGGCAATGGCTGTGACCCAGACAACTATACTTATCGGGTTGTGATAGATGGCTTTTGCAAAACAGGAAATATTACTCAAGGATACAATTTTCTTTTGGAAAATATTGAAAAGGGGTTTATACCATCACTGACAACATTTGGACGGGTTTTAAATTGTCTTTGTGTAAAGGACAAGGTTCATGAAGCAGTTGGTATCATCCACCTTATGTTACAAAAGGGTATCGTTCCAGAGACTGTAAATACAATTTTTGAAGCTGATAAAAAGGTGGTAGCAGCGCCTAAGATTCTTGTAGAAGATTTGTTGAAAAAGGGCCATATAGCTTATTACACTTATGAACTACTATATGATGGTATTAGAGATAAAAAGATACTTAAGAAAAGATTCCCAACTGTGAATTCTCTTCATCAAGGGACCAGGTCGTCAGCTGTTGATTAGAAGATAATATCTTTGGAAAGTGATCATTCATGACCCTCTGCTCAGTTCTAACTTCCAAAGACGTTTGGAGCTTCCGGTAGATAACTATTATATGATGCTGAATTTCATGGTTTTTCTCCCAGACTGCAGGCCATGCTCAGAATTTTGGTCCAGGTATTTCTATTGCTTCTTCATCAATGGTAGATAGATTGTTGTATTGATATTGTCATTTAATGACAGAACACTGGTTGATTTCAGATTCTGGTAGTTTATCCTATGCTTACAACCTTTTACAACACTTGATGAATTGAAATGTCAAATGCTATTTAATATTTTCTTCCTTGACCTAATATCCTTTCTTTTCAGAACTTTTAAAACATGAAAGCATTTAGTAATTTTTCGGAATTTATTATTCATTGTCAACCATTTCTATATGACTCTGTCAATGCCACCATTTATTAATATATAAAAGTTCTACAATTACATTGAGATAATTAAGATATTGAGACTTATAGGGAAGAGAAACACTTGGAGCATTTGGAACTTGTTTCTACTAGAATAAGGATAATTCTACACAACTGGTTTTGTGCCGTGTGATGAAATGTTTTAAACGTGTTGCCAAACTCTGTATTTGAAATGTGATGACTTGATGCTATCTGCCTCCAAAATGTAGCTGCATTTTGGTTTTGTCCGTGATATCTAGTGTAGGTATGTCAATGGGGTGCTCTTGAGTGCTATCAGCTGCAGTATGCTATTTTTTTCATGCGAATGTCAATAATGATAGGACCATTTTTGTAAAAAATAACACAAATAATATCAATTTCAGGACAAGGTATGTTGCAATGCTCACCTACCACACTGCAGCTGATACATTTGAAGAATGAGGAATAATGATGCTCACCTGCTTAAAGTCCTCAACAAACAAGAAAGAAAGATAGCTGCTAATTTCATAGTGTTGTGTTTCGATTTGTAGCATGAAAATTTATAATACAAGTCGTGCTTGTATATCTAAAGGTAAGCTCCTTTCAAGTTTTGATTGAGATGTACTGTGTGTGTAGTCAATGATGGTGGAGTTTTAGGTATGGAAGCATTACTTTTAATGTCCTTATGTTCTTTATTCATTTTCATATTGTAGGTTAACTCCCCACACACAGAGGACCCCAAAAACTGTTTCTTACTTCAGGGAAATCAGACAAAAGAACCCATATACAGGATTTGCATCATCTTCACGTAGATGCATTACATATTTACCAGCAAAAATATGTGCATCATCTTGATGTCAGAACATACTACTTTCAGATTGTTGAGAAGGTTCTGCTTATTCAGAAAGCCAAGAAAATTCAGAAAGCCAAGAAAAAGAAGAAGGCATAAAAAAGCTGAGAGGACATGCCCCTTTCACCTATTATCTTTGTTGGAAATTTAAGTGTGGGTAATGAAGTCCCATACATTGGTCAGGACATGCCCAATGTCTCAAAATTGATCTCCTGAGTTTTTAGCTTCCCGCCTAACATTTATTTCCCCTTATGAGTGGCTAATAATTTTCAAAAGAGATTGTGTCCCTATTGACTATTGAACTATAGTACCCTTTGCTGAGGCCTCTCTGCTATGATTTATGAAGCAGAAGAATTTTAGTTCCATCGTTGAAGAATATCCCGTGTACTATATTGTGAAACAAGAAAGCTAAAGAGGAATAGAATTATCATGCAGTCTGATACGAACATTGCTAACTTTCATTATTCTCCACTGGACTCCTTTTTGTTTACCAAATGCGAACGTAAAGTTGGATGCATTGCAGGGCATAGTATCTCTTTTGCTTGCAGTTATGTTGACAAATCATGCGAACAATTTTGAACAAATATTTGTATGAAGACGTGTACAGACAGAGTATTGTTTGAGAATATAATTTATTTTTTGAAAATATTTTACAAGTGTATGAGAAAATTAAATATATATATATATTTTTTTTATGAATCAAGAGATGACGTCTTAGTCTAAGGCGGGGAGAGTTTCTGAACTTGAAAGAGGACGTATAGAGAGAATGGAAGAAGCATGGGTTTCACTGCTGAGCAAGTGCAGCAGCCTGAAACCCACGAAGCAAATCCACGCCCAAATCTGCAAAACCGGTCTTCACACAGACCCCTTTGTGTTCGGCAAGCTCCTTCTCCACTGCGCCATCTCCATCTCCGACGCTCTCCACTACGCTCTCCGTCTCTTCCACCACTTCTCCAACCCCGACACCTTCATGCACAACACCCTCATTCGCGCACTCTCTCTCTCCCAAACCCCTCTCCTCTCCCTCCACCCCTTCATCCAACTCCGTCGCCAACCCACCCTCTCCCCCGACAGCTTCACCTTCGCCTTCGCCCTCAAAGGGGTCGCCAACTCTCGCCACCTCAGACCCGGTATTCAGCTGCATTCCCAAGCCTTCCGCCACGGCTTCGACGCCCACATCTTTGT
This sequence comes from Pueraria montana var. lobata, assembly GCA_026413185.1. Lineage (NCBI taxonomy): Eukaryota > Viridiplantae > Streptophyta > Magnoliopsida > Fabales > Fabaceae > Pueraria > Pueraria montana. Next base: position 60,755,214 of record CM048649.1, read on the forward strand.
GGGGACCACGTTGATCAGCATGTATGCTGAATGTGGGGACTCCGGTTCTGCTCGAAGGGTGTTCGATGAAATGTCTGAACCAAACGTGGTAACGTGGAATGCTGCTGTTACTGCCGCTTTCAGGTGTGGCGACGTGGAAGGTGCGCGGGACGTGTTTGGGCGCATGCCGGTTCGGAATTTGACCTCGTGGAATGCCATGCTTGCTGGTTATGCCAAGGCAGGTGAGCTTGGGTTGGCGAGGAGAGTTTTTTCTGAAATGCCTCTGAGAGATGAGGTTTCTTGGAGCACTATGATTGTTGGGTTTGCTCATAATGGTTGTTTTGACGAGGCTTTTGGGTTTTTCAGGGAGTTGCTGCGCGAGGGAATTGGGACAAATGAGGTGAGCCTCACTGGGGTGCTGTCTGCTTGTGCACAAGCTGGGGCGTTTGAGTTTGGAAAGATTTTACACGCGTTTGTGGAGAAAGCTGGGTTTCTTTATGTTGGTTCTGTGAATAATGCTCTCATAGATACCTACTCCAAGTGTGGGAATGTGGCTATGGCTAGGTTGGTCTTTCAGAATATGCCGGTGGCAAGGAGCATTGTGTCTTGGACATCGATAATTGCGGGACTTGCGATGCATGGTCATGGAGAAGAGGCAATACAGCTTTTTTATGAGATGGAAGAGTCTGGAGTTAGGCCGGATGGTATTACTTTTATATCGCTCCTCTATGCTTGTAGCCATAGTGGCTTGGTTGAGGAAGGGTGTGCATTTTTTTCTAAGATGAAGAATTTGTATGGTATTGAACCTGCCATTGAGCATTATGGTTGCATGGTTGATCTGTATGGTCGAGCTGCTAGGTTGGAGAAGGCCTATGAATTTATATGTGAAATGCCAGTTTCTCCTAATGCAATCATTTGGAGGACTCTCCTTGGGGCTTGTAGCATTCATGGAAATATTGAATTGGCAGAGCTTGTGAAAGCAAGGCTTGCTGAAATGGATCCAGACAACTCTGGTGACCATGTACTGCTCTCCAATGTTTATGCCGTTGCAGGGAAATGGAAGGATGTTGCCAGCATAAGAAGAACGATGACTGAACATAGCATGAAAAAAACTCCTGGTCGGAGCATGATTGAAATTGACAAGGTCATTTATGGTTTTGTGGCTAGTGAAAAGCCTAATGAGGTTACGGAAGAGGCTCATGAAAAATTGAGGGAAATAATGTTGAGACTCAGAGCAGAAGCAGGTTATGCGCCACAACTAAAGAGTGTTCTGCATGATATTGAAGAGGAAGAAAAAGAAGATTCAGTTTCTAAGCACAGTGAGAAGCTTGCTGCTGCTTTTGGAATAGCAAAACTTCCCAAGGGAAGGATTTTAAGAATTGTGAAGAACCTGAGGGTTTGTGGGGACTGTCATACTGTGATGAAGCTGATTTCTAAAGTTTATCAAGTAGAAATCATTGTGAGAGATAGAAGCCGCTTCCACTCGTTCAAAGATGGATTTTGTTCTTGCAGAGATTACTGGTGACAGAGGTGATTGATCAAGTAGTTTATCTAGACTTGACTGCCTTAGTTATAAGGAAAATACACAATTGTTTCCTAATTTTCACCAAATTGGCTGGTCTAGATAGCTCAGCACTGGCGGTGACATCACATCAATTTGACATACATGATGCGTGATGCATGATGGTCTAATAAAATGGCTACTAGAGAAGCATTTGGTTGTTCTGTCAAGTGGTTTTTCTGCCATTAATGGAGAAGTATGGTGAAATGGTAGTGCCCATTAAATGAGAAGAAATGTAGCCAATAACTACTGGTCTTTATACCATCATTCCTCTAGAGTACAAGACATCTGTTGGAAGACAAAAAGAGGTAAGAAGTGGAAATGATGACCAACAAAGTCATACAAACTAGAGAGGAGCACCACTTGATTGAGGTATTCAAAATGCAACAATTATGGTCACTACAAAAATAATTGTTAAAACATATCTCTACCCTCAGTGGTAATGATTCTTGGAGACAGAGGAACATGGAATGTTTCTATTCGTTGATGGATGAGCTGCTTAGGGCCTCCCAAATACCATGCCACTTCAATTCTTCATGGTGATGATCACCATAGTGATCCCCTGCTCCTTGTTCCAGTGCAACCGCGTATAAACCAAGGTTTGATGGGATCAATAACATGGACACCAACATGCCATTGGAATTGGAGTTCAGTAGTAATCGTCGCCTATAGGGACATTACTGAGGACAATGCCCTCAGTCCATTATCACCGCTGACTTCTCTTGCAGAAGTAGTTGGGCCGGGAGAGGTTGTAGTTGTTGCAGTAGCAAAACTTGGTCACTTGGTAGCTGCAGCGGAATGAAGTGGTCTATTATGGTAGTAGAGGCGGATCCTAGTTGTGGTAGGAATATTTCAATGAAAAGATGATGGTGAAATTCATAACAACTGTTTAGTGAACATAGTTCCATGGCATCCATGATGCACGAAATGAAAGTAGACAAGGCAATAACAGTATCTCTCTCCCTTTATATGAATTTGTTAAACTTTTTAATGACCGGTTATACCTCTTATCTTTTTGACCTTTTTGGATGACGCTATACTTGAATTGACTTGAACAAATCTTCCATTACCAACAAAATCTAACATAGTTAGTAGATAGTCCGTACATAAAAAATAAAGCCTTCTACTAATTAATATCTTCTTTCTCTTTCTCAAAACTCAAAAGGATATGATAGTCAAACCCCCTAAGGTCGGTCTAGTGATAGAATATTAGGATAGAATGCATGAAGTCATAAGTTCGAATTTCAGTGGGACTATTGTAAAAAAAAAAAAAAAAAGATATGATAGCTGAAAAAAAAAAAAAGGCAAGGTAGAGCTATTATATATATCATTATTCATTACAGCATTACATCACTAGCAAGTTATGGCTGCATCCTTTTGTTTCTACAATTATGAACCAATATGCAAGGCAGAGTCGATATGCTACATTAAGAATCTACCTTCCTTTTACTTCATAATTTCTATTCTTTTTATTCAGCACACTTCACTGTACATTGATGCAGAGATAAGAGGACATAATTAAGATGAACATGACAAATTTATTCAGCATCCTATTCTACCTATTTTTTCTTATTCTTACTACTTGAATCCAAATATAGTGCGGGTGACAAATGGACTAGCATAAAATAAAATTCAAATATAATAAATCGAATTAACAGAAAAAGGTCTGAGACCAAAATCTTGTGTATGTACGTATGAAAATTAATCATTTATTTAAGCCTTAAAAATAATAATGATCAAGTTTGGGTAAATAGTTTAAATAAGCATTTAGGAACAATTTAAAAGAGCTTATACGAAATTAAGCAATTTTTTTTCATTGAAGTAGGTTATGATCTCCATATAAGTATTTTTAGTTAGCTTAACAAGTTTCGCGACTAACTTATAAACAATAAAACAAACTCTCATATAATAAGTTAGCATTATTGAAGTACTTAATTATACTTTATGCAAATACATTCTTATTTAATAAAAGTTTGTCACACAGGAGTTTATTTATAAGTTTTCTTGGAAAATTTATTAAAATAAGTTGAAAATATATTTTAATAAAATTTTCCATAAAATGTATTGGAATAAATTAAAAATTAGAAGAAAAAAATCATATATCATTTTTATAAACTTAAACAAACTTGTAAAAACTCTTTAAATGCCTCTTAAAAGTTTTTAAGTGTATTATAGAAGCTTTATGGGCCAAGTGATATTTTTTTTATATAAAAGTAGAAGTAACACATTTTGCAAATATATTTTATAAAAGTAGTAGTAATTATTTTTATTTTTTATTATAAGTGATTTTTAATAAAAATAAAAAAATATTTTACAGAAAGTGTTGATTTTCTATTTCGAGAAAATAACATGGACGGTGGATGAGATATTTTAGAAAACAGTGTCGGACACCCAGTAGCATTGCTGTGATTTCATTTTACTAACCCCGACCAAAAATCTCATCGAGTCCGCGGTCAGCATTTTCCGCTGTCGTTCTATGTTCCTAACCTTAAACTTTAATTTAGGTCTCATTGTTCAATTTTTCATTTTCAGCTTTCACCACTAACCTTCTTCATTCTTGAAGCTCTGCATTCTCTAATGGCTCTCTCCGCAACATTTACGCCTCCTTCATCTCCAAAATTGAACCTTTACGCCAAAATTCGTGGACCCTTTTACCCTCACTCTGTCAGACTCCTTAACCCCCTAAAAATTCGGGCTTCAACTACTCTGGATTATTCTAATGTCTCTGCCAACGACAAATCCTCCCCTTTGAAGGTGAGAATAATTGGCCCCTCTAACTGTTAATGGCTTTATTCCATTGTTACTAAGTGTGTTCTCCAAATTATTTTCTTTGTTTCTTTAAATTGTTGTACTGAATTCATGGATGTGTCGAAGGTTATTCATAAGACACGTGGGCAAAGTGGAATGATTGTGTATTTGTTTGTTGCTAAACTTTCTTGTCTTTCATCAATTTAACACTGATCAATTTAACTCTCATTTTCACCCATTTAAAGGATAATGTAAGAAACCAGACTGATAGGTATTACTTTGAATGTTGTTTGGGTTTAGTGTTTTACTAGGATTTAAGAAAGAAGACTACAGATTATCAGAAATTCAGAAGTCCATTATGTTGTTGATTCGTGCAATAAACATTCTATTGGTTTTTCTTCATTGGCTTATAAAAGCAATTCTCTTTTCATTTGATTATTAACAGTTGAAACTTGAAATTTGGATGCTTGTTTATTTGTGAGAGAAAATTTGGAAGCTGTGTTAGAATTTGTAATCATTTTCTTGCCTCACATAATGGTTTTTTCCTTTTCCCATCAGACTAGTAATTGGCAATGGAAATTCAAGGACAATCTTATAAACATTTATTACGAGGAGCATGTAAAGGAGAGTCCGGAGCCTTCCCAAAATATCTTGATGATGCCAACCATTTCTGATGTTAGCACTGTTGAGGAATGGAGGCTAGTGGCTGGAGACATTGTTCAACGTAATGGCAACACCAATTGGCGGGCAACTATTGTTGATTGGCCTGGCCTGGGTTATTCTGATCGACCAAAGATGGATTACAACGCTGATGTCTTAGAAAAATTTCTGGTTGATTTCATCAATTCACCCAATGGTCCAATAAAACAACCAGGTACTGATGGGGGGCATTCTATTTTGTAATAATTTTCACTTAACTTAGATTAATCTTTATAGTTTTGAACTGTATTTCTTTTAACGTCATTGTATATCATCATAGTATAATCCAATTGTCAACTTTACTGCATTGGATTATGTGTTTGAGAAATTTTGCTCAGCTATTATTTTATTTTGCCTTTTGAAGATATAATTTCTTACCTACTTACCAGGCTTCTGAGGCTTTTGGTTCCGTTTTTTTCCCTTTAATTGTTGGATATGAGAAATCAACTTTCAGTGCAATAGATTGTGTTTGAGAAAATTCGCTAAGTTATTCTTTTATGGTGTTTTTTTTAATATATAATTCTTACCTGCTTGCCAGGCTTCCAAGGCTTTTGGTTTTGCTCTTCTTCGTGTTCTAGTTTTTTTGATTGGTGGGTATGAAAGATCAAGACTCTAGAGAGTATTTGTTTCATTCAAGCTGGCTCTAGGAAAATGAGGTCTTTACACACTGGAGCTAGGGACTGTTTTATCCATTAAGTAGATATTTTCATGTTACCATGTTTTTTAATATTGTTTTATCTATCATGACACATAATGAACTGTGGGGGCCAAGTATGTCTTTTCTCTTTTGTTTCATTGTCTTCTGTTTGAGTGATTTTTTTTTCTGGGATGCATATTTGACTAACATAATTCATGTTAAACTAGAAAATGATTTGATAATTTTCGGAGGAGGGCATGCTGCATCTATTGTAGCCCGTGCTGCAAAAAAGGGTTTGGTGAAGCCCAAAGCTATAGCTGCTGTTGCACCAACTTGGGCTGGTCCCCTCCCTATTGTGTTTGGTCGAGACTCCAACATGGAAACAAGGTACTTTGATGCTCTCTTTTTAGTTTTTAAGTGTACATACTTTTCCTTGCCGAATACTGTAGCATTGCTTTCTAGTTTCTACTGAAAGGAAAATAAATTTAAGCCAGTTCGCTTAAACATTTCTTTACTGAAATTTAAAATAATTAACTTAAGGGTAAATTTCTTTGCAATCATTGAGGCAGTAGAAGGATACAGTGCTGGTTTTATTATATCTATCAAATTTGGATTCATGAATCGTCAAGCCCATTTTTGAATCCTGAATTGTAAATCTATTGAATTGTAAGATTCATTGATAAAATGAAAAATAGCTTGAAATGTATTGTGTAAATGTTTTATGGTGCTCGATGTAATAATGCTAAACCGGGAATTGAGAAAACAATTTATGTAGTAACAACTAGTCTCAAGCAAAATTTTAAGTCATAAGTCATAACCAAGTCTCACTATCAACTTAGATAGAACTTAATAAATAAAAAACCCCATGACACAGAAGTACCCAAGTAAACTCACTAGTTGTAATTCTTTTATGTTCCTACTAAATGGTACTAGTAGCTCATTGCAAGAACACTGCCCAACATTGTTTATAAACAACAACAACAACAAAAGCCTTATCTCATTAGGATAGACATCCAACTGTAATTATGTTTGGTGTGTAATCTATCGTCCAGAACAGTACAATGTTCTTCCCCTTCTTTGCCTTAGGAGACCCATAAAGTGACTGCACGAAGCCAATATTTCATAACAATGAAAACAAAACAATGATATAACCAAATAAGGTTATATAGATTGACTGTGTGAAGCCTGTGTTGAAGAATAAAAATTGAGTAATGGAACAGCCAAACAAGTTTCATAGAGTGAAGGAGTGAGCAACTGTGTTAGAAGAATGAAAACAGAGCAATGGAATAATTAAATAGGGTGTGCTCTGATAGTTCTTTTTATTTGACAATTTAAGCTTATATGATTTTTCAATTTTGTTTTTGGTGAGAATTGGTGAAACAAAGCAGCAGCAACAAGAAGACGACCAATAATAATAAATTGTAGAATCGTATGATTCGTATTGGTGATATGAAATCACACTGATTCATGCATGATTCAAAGTCACTTGTGATTCATCACATGATATGAACTGTTTGCTTTCTGAACCTTATGGATTTATGTAATTCAAATTGTAAATCCTGCCACTCTTAACAACTATGGTGTATATATCTCCTTGCTCTTGGTAACACTGTAGTATACTGTGCCTCTTAAAAGATCTTCCTATTTTTCCCTCCATCAATTTTCGTTTGATTTCCCATAATATTTTTCTCATTGATATATATTCAAAGAGCCATGTATGTGACGATCACCTTACCTTGTTTCACAACATAGCTGACATTTTTTCTCCCTTCCTCATAAACCTGACAGGTATGGTCTTCTAAGAGGCACATTAAAGGCCCCTGCAGTTGGCTGGATGATGTATAACATGCTTGTGAGCAACGAGAATGCAATCCAATCACAGTACAAATCCCATGTATATGCCAACCCTGACAATGTGACTCCAGGAATTGTGGAAAGCAGATATGCATTGACAAAACGAAAAGGAGCACGTTACTTGCCTGCTGCATTCCTGACTGGTCTGTTGGATCCTGTAACATCTCGCGAGGAGTTCCTTGAACTCTTTGCGGCTTTGGAGGGAAAGACACCAGTGCTGGTTGTATCAACCAAAGGATCTCCCAAGAGGTCTAAGGCTGAGATGGAAGCTCTCAAGGGAGCTAAAGGGGTGAGCAAGTTTGTGGAAGTGCCAGGTGCTCTTCTTCCCCAAGAGGAGTATCCTGCTTTGGTGGCAGAAGAGCTTTATCAGTTCTTGCAAGAATATTTTGGCACTGTTGCTTAGAATTGGCATTTCCTTTTGGTAATTTATCTATCATACGGAGAATATCAATGTCATTGATGTTCTGCAGCTTTGCCCTTCTGTATGTTGGTGCAGCTTTTGTAGGCACAAATTTTAATGGATGGAAAAAGTTTATCAAGGGTGTATACATGTTTATGTAGTGTGATTTTATTTGATTATTATAGAAACCCTCGTGTATATGAGGCTTACACTTATCATTTCCGACTGGGTTGATGACTTGAACATAACTTCTCAGCTGAAAGATATTAAAAATTTAAGGTCCCTTTGATTTGAACAAAATGTTTTATGTTTTCAGGTTCTTTTTTTCACTTTTAATTATGAAATTTCTATTTTCTTTTTACTTCATTTTTCATTTTTAAAGTTTCGTATAAAAAATAGTAAAAACAATAAGTTGTTTCCATTGTTTCTTATACAAAACTTAAGAATTTAATTGAGATCTATTGACAGTGCAAGATTGTTATACTATTATTCAATCATGGATAAGTTGATATTTATACTATTATCTTAAAATTATTCTAAAAATTCATACACCTGACAGTATATGACAATTAAATCCAAACTTTAAAAGCAGACCACAAGTTTCATTTTAATAATTAAAAGTAAAAATAGAAAAAATAGAAAGCACTTTTTTTTTTTCAAAATCTAAATCAAATGATACCTAAAGTGCCACGTTTAGTTAGTCTTCGTTTTCCTTCTTCTGAAAGGGTAAAATAAAGCCTCATCAGCATTCGAGCTTATTCTCAGTTGCAGTATTTCAGAGGTTATCATTCTAAAAACATGTACAAAGCATGTCAATGGAAACTCCACCCACGTTGTTTGCATAGTTGATAGAACTGATACCAAAATAAGCTTTTATAATGTAATCGTAGGTGTTTAGTACAGAGATGTATGTGACTTGTTATTCGTTAATTACATAAGCAAAATCTATAACAACATTTAAGCGGATGGACTAAAATGTTTTTTTTCTTAAATTAAAAATTAAAGAGACAACCAACAAGTCGTTGGTCCGAGTGGTGTTGGACTTGGTCCCCTTAAGCAAGGTCTCGGGTTCGAGTTGTGTGGATAGAAAAAACGTGGTTGGAAGGGGAGAACTCCACTAAAGGTGGCCAATTAGGTTTCCCGACAGAGATTATTTATCAGTAAAACCGGTGGATACTCCATACCAATAACATCATGATAACAAAAAAAAAAAAAATTAAAGAGACTAAAAAGACCAATTTTAAATATGGGGACAAAAAAAAGCTTACCCCATATTTGAGGTACTAAATATTTAAGCCTAAATTAAATGAATGTTGTATTATGATGCAATATGATTGATTTTGATAAATTTCCTTTCATATAAGAGAATAAATTACAAATTAGACTATACTAAATATTGGTTGAAATTAAATTAGATGCTTCAATGTTTTGATTTCTTACATAAAACAATTAAATAACATTTAAATAAAGAAATTACCTATTTACACAATAATTCCCATAATTATCTCGATTGTCTTATATCTCATTTAGCAGATTCAAGATATTATTAATATGTAAATTAAAAATAGATAACATGATTATAAATTTATAGCATATAACATATAAATGAGAAAAATTATGTTGCCTTAAAACTGTTTATTTCAAATATATATTATGATTATGATTAAATAGCACGTAAATACTTTTATAAAATAGATTAGATATTTTTTTTTTTGTTTCACATAAGTATTCTTCGGAAACAATTTTATTCTATTGAAGATACGATTAAGCTCTCCCAATGGAATTTGTATGTTTGCTATATATAGATATTGACATTCCCTTATCAAATATATAGGTTAGCTTCTAAGTCGGGTGGTTCGCCGAGATCACGTTCGTGGTCGTGCTAATTGGTGGTTTGGTAGGATATTTCATCTACCTGCACCAGCACAAGCAAAAACACGGTTAGATAAAGATTGCAGGTTCCTCTGAAATCATCAAACAATGAAAATCCAAAGGCCAATGTCGGATTGTGAGCCAATTGATACTTCTATTGAAGGTTGGTTTAGGAAGCTAAATTACTTATCTAGAACGAGGCTAGATATGTCTTTTGCCAAGTGTGGTTCGTTAACTTCTTCATTCCCCTTGTGAGTTGTGATAGTTATTTATTGAGATGCTCTGGTTAATTAGACTTTTGAGATTTATATTAAGGGATCCCCTAGAAGAGGTCAATTCTAATATTGTCGCCTACACAGATGCAAATTAAGCAGCTTATCCAAACCTGGCTACTGTGTTATTATCATCTCCACATGTGAACTCACATATCATATATATGGCTCAAACAACTACTCCAGCCCAGGAGTTGCAGTTTTGTATTAGGCCCTATGAGTTTCATATGTGATAATTAGGTAGACTTACACATATTGCTGTCATTTTATTTGTGAGATCATTTTTGAGACATTTGTAGGTTCAAATGATAAACTTGAGGTGGAGTTTTGAGATAATGATAAGATTGTAGTGAGATTTTGATATATGAAATTGCATTAGAATGTTTGATTGATTTTATTGTAATTATTTCCTTTTTATTAGTTGTATATATTTAGGGTAATAAGGTTTAATATCTTGTAGATTTTGTAACATTCTTTCCCTAATTATGGGAAACCTCTTGTAAAATATTATGATAGAGCTGAGAGAACATCTCCCAAGCAAGATTCTCACTCAAATCTTTTGCTTTTATCTATGTTTTAAGTCTGATTCAAATGTAATGAATGAAAGACTTATTCAAAACATATTTCGTAATACTAGATTTTGTTGCAAGCATGAATTGACACTTTAAGTCAACGACATTCCAACTAGTCTTCCGTTGTGGACTTGTGAATCTGTGATGACATCTTCACTCTATCACGCAGTAGTTAATAGGGGAAAAATTATCTTTGTAGATTTTCTTTTTTTTATTTCATGTCAAATTATCTTATTTAATCATGGACACATATTTACATAAATTATATCTATATTCATAGTTATAAAAATCGAACCGGACCGACCGGTCGGACCGGGAACCAGTGACCTGACCGGTCCGGTTCAGCTATCGGACCGGATATGCAATTGATCCGGTTTGACCCGGCCGGGTTTGGCAAAAAACCGGTGATCTAGACCCGGTTGACCTGGTTCAGCTGTTTTTTTTTTTTTTACAATTCTTGTAAACAATGTAGTTATTTGGAATTCTTTCCATAGTACCATTTGAAACCCATGGCAAAAGTTAATTGCTAAATAGTATAATATAATAATATGCTCCTATAACATTTTAGTTAAATTGTTAACAGCTAATTGCTTAATAGTATATAATAATATGTTCCTATAATATTATTTTGATGTTGACAATAATATATAATAGCTAATTATTATTATCTTGATCTTGATATGATTTAATATTTATGTGTTTTATACATCTTCACCATACTTGCTAATGGTCCTTCGGCAACTTTTATACTTAGCCGTGAAAAATAACAAGAGTTTCTTTAGTAATTTAATGATAATACCTAACAAAATAATTTATAGTAATAAATGGTTATGTAATATTTATAGTTTGATCATGATTGATTTTAATTTTAGAGTATGAATTATGGATTGATCACATTTTATTAGCTATATTATATATATATTTTAATTTTTTAATATATACCGGGTCAAATCGGGTCAATTAGTAACCTACCGGTTCAACCACTGACCCATCAATCCAGTGTCTCGATTGGGTCGATAACCGGTCTGGTTTTCAACATTGTCTATATTATCTTTTTAAAAAATGAAAGAAAAACAACACTCTCTATTCATGTTTATTATTTCATATTTAAATTTTAAAATACAATATATTTTTTAAAAGCAACTTCAATTGTGGTCATTAGACAGCATTCGTCATCAACTTGAAAATACAGTTCTATTTATTATTATTTCAATGAACTGTCTCTATTTTTTTTTAATTTATTGTATTACTTTTTGTAACATCCTCATTTTTAATTGGTCTATTTTCTTTTTATTAATAATTTAATATTGATTCATACTATTGTGATCAAAATTTCCTGTTCTACTTAATCGTGAATTTTTAATAATTATTTCGGACCAAAGTCCGAAAAACTATTAAAACAACGATTGAGTATATAATTGTTTGTATTTATGGTATATATGAGGAAAAGTCTCAAATAATTACGAAATAATTATTTGAACTTGAAATCATGTTTTATAGGTTTAAATATGTTTTATATGGGTGAATACCCAAGATGTTGAATTTTTAATCAAATTGAAACAATGATGCAAAATCAACAAAAATGATGTGAACAGTAAAAACATAGGTGCAAAAAGTAATTCGATAGTGAACAGTGCCCATGAACAGTACTTCAATCACGGGAAGATATGAACAGTGTCGTAAAATGCTTAAAGTGTATTGTTGATAAGTCAGTCAGTATAGGATTAATATCAAAACTTGATGAAACTGATAAAGTCAGTTCATTTTTAAGTCACACATATAAAAATATAATTTCAAGTAAAGTTTGAAAATTTATAGATCTAAATCAAAATTACGGTGAATTATTGGAAAATAATTATAAAAATTTAATTTTTAGTTATGATAATTAATAAGGGACATAAATTAAGTTTACTAAAAAGTTTCCATTAAAAATAAAATTGTTTAATAAAAAAATTAAAAATTTAAGCGTATAAATTTATACTAGCAATATAAGAAAACGTAAAATTTTATGCATAAAAATCTTTCTCACGTAGTTGGTTGGCACATGAGCTTCAGCTACCCACTCAAGTCAATGTAAAAAAAAAAAAAAAAAAAAAAAAACTCACTTATCTCTATAAAAAGGGAGCTGCTTCCTTCACTTTTCTGCCCAGCACCTACGTTCTCTCTCTCTGTCTCTTCCGTTTCTATTTTTTTCTCTCTCTACACTCCCATCCAATTTTTTCTCTCTCTTTCTTTCATCTTCCTTTCAAGCTTCTCAAAGTCTCCTCCTTGGTGAATCCGAACTCATTTCCTAGGTAAGGGGGGAGTGAGACCTTGATTCTTTTGTTGCTCTTTATTACTTTCGTACTTTATATTATATAAGTTTTACTTTTGATTATTTTCATCATCACTTTAAATTCTTATTTACTATTCCTGCTATATTTTCATTATTTGTGAATTTTCTTGTTATTGGAACTGTTACAAGTGTCCCTCTTTTAGAGGAGACCATGCCCAATTTTCATTATAATTTCCTTCTTATGATTCTTTCCGGTACATGTTTCTCTTCTTATAATAAAAAGGGACAAATATAGACTGACACAGAACAAAGTAATAGATAACTGTGTTCCAGCGGTTTGACCCGGATACCAGTCATTATTTTATGAATATCTCAAGTTATACTTAACCAAATCATGTGAAACCAGTATTAAATGAAAATAGACTTAAAAATCTACAACTTTGCTTTTGGAATCACTACAAAATATGTTAAAATGAATTATATATTCAAGTTACAAGTTGAACCACCTGTTCTGAACTTTCTGAAAAAAATTTCCATTCTGTTGGAAATTACTGGGACAAATCTGGACTGTTTTCTGGAAAAATAAAAATATCATGATGTTTATACATGTCTTATATATCTACCATAAAAATTTCATAACAAAATAAGTTCGTTTACTATTTTTATAAAATCGACAAAGTCTACTAGATGGTTCAAAGTTTTCTGGAAATTTTAAAAAGTTTATCTCTTCAACTTTTGATTTCACTGGAAACGAGAATATAGAACAAATTTAGAAAAAATTATATATATGTTGTAAGATTATTTTCTTTGTATAGATCCGAAGTATGCTCTGTGGTTGCAGTTTCATCTGATCTTCCACACCAGAAAAATGATTTTTTTGTTACTACTAAGTTTTTGAACATAGTCTATGGAAATTTTAAGTATGCTCTGTGGTTGCGGTATAATCTGATCTTCCACACCAGAAAGGAATTTTTAAATATTAAAAATCTATTTATGCTTGTACTAGAAATACTTATAGTAAGTTAGAAAGTTGTTTCTCTTTACAATTTAAATTAAGGGATTAGACAAAGAAAAAGATAAAGCAAATAAATTTAACTTGATAAGTTTTAAATAAGATTTTAATACAAATAATGATTAGTTAAATATTAGTTAATTATTAGATTAATGATTAGAAAAATATCTACTATCTTGTTTAAATACCTTATGATATTACATAAATATTTATATACTTAATATGTGATAAGATGCTTTGATGTGTTGACATGACATGATGATTGTACTCTGACAATGTTATTATTGTTACTCTGTACTGGTGCTCAGTGAATGAGACTAGTGATATTAGATGTGATATAGTGAATGGTGAGGTATACTAGTTATATACTGTTTATCTGTCTGAGGGGCAGAGATGTTATGTCAAATGATGATGAGTAAAGTGACTTGTGAGTACTCTAGTGTGAGTACTGTTAAAAGAGGAACATGCAACGGCATGTTGCCTATAGTGGAAGACACAGCCTGACAAGCTGAGGAGTGAAAGGCAGGGACTCACTAACGGAAGTCTAGGGGGTACGGTGTCGAGTGATGAAGTAACTAAAGGCCAGGAGAGAACCCTGTGTCGGAGACTTCATCTGACCAAACTTGGCAACCCCAACAACTGCTCAGCATTCCATTGATTGGTGCGAGAGTATGCCTGAGTTATATATAGGACTGTGGATGTCCTGAATTGAGATAATTTGAGTTCATCTATGGAAGATGAAAGTTTTGCCATGGGTTGAGGCGTATGTACTCCCAATCACTTCCAATCGGGGAGTATGGATCCATACTGCGTCTAGAGGTTTGAGTTGTTAGGAGTTGGGACGTTATGATTAGATAAATATTAGGTTCCCCCACTATTATTAAATGACGGTAGTTTATACCGTTAGTAATACCTATATATATTAAAATCAAGTCTCACTCCTCTTTCTTTCTTTTCTGTATGTACTTGCTGATTGGATACTTAAAGATGATGGTCAAGCCTAGTGATCAAGTTCCTTGTTGACGTGATCATTTCAGAGATTACGAAGACTAAGAAGAGATACTAGAAGATACGAAATCTAAAGGCTAGTGTTATTTACGTTTATGTTTTGGGTTAGTGTAGAACTTGTTCACTGCTCTGACTAGGATATTACATGTATGGGTTAGGAATAACTAATACTTGATTTCCCTGTATCTGTTAAACTCTATGTACTGTATTATGAACTGATGTTTAATTTCATAAGGAAATAGTTCTTTATATAATATTTATGCCTTTATTTATTCATCTTATCTAAATATGTTTAATAAATATGATTAAAAAAAAAAATTTACCCTCATTTTTATAAATATTAAAACAAATATAAATACTAGTGTGGATTGTGTCTAATGTAACGGGGTATTACACTTTTTATATAAAGAATAGTCCAAAATAAAATAGAAACTTCTGTTTTATAAATTTTTTTATATGTCAAATCAATTTATTAATAACTTGTAACTAACCAAATAAATAATGACATAATGACATAATAATGATATAACCCAATATAAAACAAAATACCGTACGCCAGAGCAAATAAATCAAATCTCTGTGCAAACCAAATAAATAATGACATAATAGTGTAATACAACAAAGTCTCTAGTTTAAAAAAAAAAAAAAAAAAGTCTCTGTATATGATAAAACCAAGATGCTTGACATCTTACCACCCGATGATGACATAACAGTGCTCCTGTTCCTGACTTCCTGTATCCATGACAGCGTAGGGTCATATCTGAATTTCACGTTGAAAGCATAGGCCAAAAAAAAGAAGAGCCTCTAGCAGCATTCAGATTGGAGCCAAAAGGTAACGACTAACATGTGGTCATTCCCATGATGCTCGAACGGGCCTAATCACAGTATATGTTTTTAAGTTTAAATATATTTTTAATTCTTATAATTTAGTAATTTTTTATTTTTTGTTCTTGTAAATTTTTTATTTATTTTAGTCCTTATAAATTATGTTTGTTTTATTTTTTGTTTTTAAAATAGTTTGAATAGTATTTTAAAAAGTAAAAAAAGAGTTATCTAAACTATTTTAAAAATGAAAAATAAAACAAATATAATTTATAAAGATCAAAATAAAAAAAAAATTATAAGGACAAAAATAAAAAAATCCTAAATTATAAAGATTAAAAAGATATTTAAGTATATTTTTCATGATCATAGGCCGATCACAGAAAACATATGACCCATCTAGAGAACAAGTTCGTCAGCATTGTCAGTGTGAAAAAAGCATGAAGAGGCATAATTAAATTCTGCCAACCTGTAATCTTAGTACATGAAATTAAATATCGTGATTAAAGGTGAAAATTTTGCTCTAATGTAATCTTAGTGCATGCAGTTTGCCGGTAAAGAAATGAAACAGTAGTTCTTCCATTCTTCATAGTTTCTTGATGCAAAGCAGCATGGAACGCGATTTGGCATTTTTTGTTCAGATTCTGCCAGTAGTTATTTTTTAATTGATTTCTTATATCAATTTTTTGTCAATTTCTCTCACGACTTTGTGGCTTGCATATGTCTTCTTAAACCATCAAAGCGTGAATATAACATAGCATCAAATCAAACTTATATCAACTTTTTTTTTTTCCTCTGGCTATAACGGAAGAGGTCTAAAGCTTTATGCTCTAGTGAGAAAAGAAATAAAGTAAATGGAAATATATATAAGAAAAGAGCATTGATAAATAGTGCGAAAAGATTTTGTACGAATTCGTATTTAAGAAATAGAAGTGACACTAGTCTTAATCTGCTATTTGTTACGAAATTTTAACGTACGAAAACGTAGAAATTCACACCCGTAGTTTTTTTATTGGCTGAGTAATAAATTAAAGACAAAAAAACCGTTGTAAAATCAAATAGTAGTCAAGTAGGTATAAAATCTTCTATAAAACTGTACAAAATCATATGACTAAAACATGCCATAACGACAAAAAGATTTTGAAGGGATGGAGGAAGAGAGCTCTGCTAGGGTTTCTGGTGATACTTCTAAGGAGGAGGATGATCTTCTTCTTCGGAGCACCAGGAAAGTCAAAAGGAAAAGTTATAAGGGAGATGATGATATGGTGTTGGATTTAGATGAGGAGAAATGCAAAGAGGAGAAGGGTGGTTCGTATAAGGAAAAGCTTCTTCATCATGATGGAGCAATCCCGTTCTCACCCTTTGATGGAAGACTTTTTGGTCAGCCAGATAACGAGATTCCTCCTCCTCCTATTTCTAAGGAGGACAAGGATAGATTTCTAGAAGTGCCTATATCTGATGATGAATTTAATGATTGGTGCAAGCCATGGAAGGGGTCCTTAATGGTTACTGTGATGGGGAAACGAGTAGGGTTTAGAATTCTACATGCTAAACTCAATCGTGTTTGGGCAAGGAAGGGATCTATCAAGATTATTGATATGCCACGCGATTATTTTCAAGTCTTGTTCACTTCTGATGAGGATTATAATCATGCCCTTATGGAAGGTCCCTGGATGGTGGCAGATCATTATATCCTAGTGCAACGGTGGAGGCCCTTTTTTCTAGCGAATGCTCATATTGGAAGGAGGGTAGCGGTGTGGATTCGTATTCCTGAATTGCCTATTGAGTTATTTAATGATCAATTTCTTTGGAGAGTTGGCTCAACTCTGGGGGTGATGCTTAAGATTGATAAGGTTACTGCTATTCAATCTAGGGGACAATTCGCGAGGATTTGTGTGGAGGTTGATTTGGATACACCCTTACAGCCTAAGGTGATTGCTCGTGGCTATTTGCTTAATATTCAGTATGAAGGATTACATTCCATATGTTTTAAATGTGGAAGATATGGACATAAGGAAGATGGTTGCCATGGTACGGAAGATTCAGCCTTGTCTGGTGAAGGTAGTCGTAGTAATATGGAGGTTAATGGTGGTGCTGGTGGTGAGGCAGTCGTTGGGAAGGAGATTCCGGTGCAAGCCATGGCCGACATTAACCTCAAAGATGCCCCCGTAACTGATGGGATTAGTGTTGCAAAAAATCCGGATAATATTGATGTCAATAATAAGGAGAATAATAGCATTTATGGGCCGTGGCTTTTGGTAAAGAAATATGGCAGAAAGAATTTCGGGAAAAGAGATTTTAAAGGGGTCGTTTCGGGATCGGAGCCAATGATGAAGGCATCGGTTGCTGAGGTTAATAAAGTTATAAAGGGGAGTGGGTCACGGTTTGGTGTCTTATCTGATACACGTGATGCTGATTTGGAAAAGAAGAATGCACATACTGTGGTAGGTGATGCAAATAAAACAGATGGGCCTCGAACAAAAGGCCCAAATAAGCAAAATAGAAATATTGTTGTCGGTGGGCTTGGAGGAGAAAATAAGGCCCAACGTGGAACCAAAGGGAATTTGGTTGCTTCAGGGAAATCGAAATCTAACGCTAAGATGTTTACCTCTGGCTCAATTTCGGGAGTCAAAATTCAGCGACCTGTTGCTAAGGATACTCGTGCCAGTGCAAAGGGGAAGGCTTCTGAACCTTTTTCGACTCTTCTTCCATCTAAGTTAGAGGAGAAGCAAAAGGATAAGGAAGAAGATTTGAGGATGATACGATATCTGCAGAGCTGTGGTCAGAAATTTGTCTTTGGTGGTAATAATAAAGATAATTTTCTGGACAAAAATGTATTTTTGCCGGATAAAGAGACTAGGGCCTTCGTGGAGAATCAACGTAAGGCTCTCGTGCAAGGTGGGTCGTCCTCTATTCCACCAGAGCTTGTGAAAAAATCCTCGATTGGGATAGAGCCTAAGGTAGTTTCCACTGCTATGGATACAGAGGTAGAAGCTTCAAGTCGAGCAGGTAGCCCAGGGCCAGTAGTGGCCAATTTTTCTCCTTCTTTTTAATGAATGTCTTGTCATGGAATTGCAGAGGAACTTCTAATAAGGGTTTCTCAACACTTATTGGTGATATCAGGAAAGAATATTCCACTTCTTTTATTTTTCTATTGGAGACTCATTCTAGTGGTCAGAAGGCTGCTCATACGATTAAGAGAATTGGTATGGATGGTAGCTTTGTGGAAGAGGCTCAAGGACATTCTGGGGGTATCTGGTGTCTTTGGGATTCTAACCTTTGGAAGGTACAGGTTCTGAGAAGCTCCAAACATTATGTTCATATGAAGGTTAGATGGAAGAACTCTCATGAATGGTTCTTAACTATTGTCTATAACAGCCCACAAGTTCATAATAGACAGGGTCTGTGGGATGAATTGAGAGAGATTGCTTATGATACTGACGGTGCCTGGGCAGTTATGGGAGATTTCAATTCTATTCTCCATTCTTATGAAAGGAGTGGTAGGACGAATTCTCCTTCCCTGCGAGGCATTCCTGGTTTTCATAAGATGATGGTTGACTGTGACCTTATTGATGCCGGGTTTCAGGGTTACCCGTTCACTTGGAAAAGGGGAAATTTGGAACAAAGATTGGATAGGGTGTTTATGAATATTCAGTGGAGAATGATGTTCAAAGAGGCTTTTGTTCTTCATTTGCCTCATTATAAGTCTGATCATAGACCTCTATTACTCAACTTTAAGGTTTCTAGGTCTCAAAATTCTCATAGAAGACCTTTCCGTTTTATGGCCTCTTGGTTAACTCATGAAGATTTTCATAATTTTGTTCGCAGCCATTGGAATCCCTCGAGCTCTTGGAATACGCACTTGCACAATTTTAGGTGCGAATTGCAAAAGTGGAATAAGGAGGTTTTCGGTGATATTTTTGCAAAGAAGAAAAGGCTAATTCGGAGACTTGATAGGTTGAATAAGCGTCTTAGCCTTGGGGGTGCACAGTTCTTGCAGAATGATATTCTTGCTACCTGGAAGGAGTATGAGAGGGTGTTGGTGCAAGAGGAGATTCTTTGGTTTCAAAAGTCTCGTTCTAAATGGTTTCTTTTTGGGGATCGTAATACAAAATTTTTTCATGGCACCACTATTGTTAGGAGAAGGAGAAACAAAGTGGAAACTATCCAGGCTGATGATGGAGATTGGGTCTCTAATCCTGAGGATTTGAAATTGTTGGTCACCAATTTTTATAAGAAGTTGTTTACTGAAGATAATAATTATGAGCAGTATAGTATTACAGGTATGTTCCCTGTTATTGATAGTTCCTTGTTAAATTCACTTGGTGCTGTTGTTTCTTCTCAGGAGATATATAAAGCCATTAAAAGTATGGGCTCCTTCAAAGCTCCTGGACCTGATGGTTTCCAGGCTGTGTTCTATCAGACTCAGTGGAATGTGGTGGGAGAGGCCCTTTGCAATCTTATTCGAAATGTGTTTCAGTATCCTTCTTCTGTGGGAGAGATCAATGAGACTCTTATCACCTTAATTCCCAAGGTGGAGAATGTGACAAGATTGAAAGACTTTAGGCCGATAAGTCTTTGTAATGTGTCTTACAAAACTATTACAAAGATTTTGGCCTACAGGTTGAGGCCTTCGATGAAAAACCTGGTGACCCCTTTCCAATGCAGTTTTATTCCAAACCGTTATAGTAGGGATAACATTGTGATAGCTCAGGAGGTCTTTCACTCAATGAGAAAAAAGAAAGGTGCGAAAGGCTGGATGGCAATAAAAATTGATTTGGAGAAAGCGTATGATCGTCTTAACTGGTATTTCATAAGGGATACTCTTTTGGATATTGGATGCCCAGGTAATTTTGTTGATATAATATGGCACTGTATTTCTTCCCCTAAAATGCGTATGCTATGGAATGGGGAAACTCTTGATGAGTTTTATCCTCAGCGTGGTGTTAGACAGGGGGACCCCATATCTCCATATTTATTTGTGCTATGTATGGAGAGGCTGTTTCATTTAATTCAGACTGCAGTTGATAGAAGAGTCTGGAAGCCTATTCAGATTGCCAGAAAAGCTCCAAAGTTATCTCATTTGACCTTTGCAGATGACCTTCTTATCTTTGCTGAGGCTAGTGAAGATCAAGTGGACGTGATATCTAAGGTGCTCAATATGTTCTGTAGAAGTTCCGGCCAAAAGGTGAATCAGGATAAAACTCGCATTTTCTTCTCCAAGAATGTGGGTTGGCAGAGGAGGCAACAATTGAGTAATTTATTTGGGTTCACTTGTACTGATGATCTTGGAAAATACCTTGGTGTTCCAATTTTGCATGAGAAGGTGACTAGAAACTCTTTTCAGTTTATTCTTGATAAGGTAAATCAAAGACTCTCCTCTTGGAAAGCAAATCAGTTATCCTTTGCCGGTAGGGTCACATTAGCTAAATCTGTTGTTCAGACTCTTCCCTCATATGCTATGCAATCTGCTTACCTTCCTAGATCCCTGTGCGATGAGTTGGATAAGAAATGCAGAAGTTTTATTTGGGGTGACACAGAAAATCATCGACATGTTCATACAGTAGCATGGGAAAATCTGTGTAAACCTAAATGTGCTGGTGGTATTGGTTTAAGGATGGCTAGAGACACTAACACAACCTTTATGATGAAAGCTGGATGGGAAATGTGTTCCAGAAAGGAGGAAGTGTGGGTTCAGATTATGAGGGCCAAATACAAATGTGGTGAGTCTATTATGCCAATTATAGATAATAATAGATATGGTTCAAATTTTTGGAAAGGTATCTGTCATAGCTGGGATTCGGTTCAGGGGAATATTGGGTGGAATATTGGTAATGGTGCTCTTGCCAATTTTTGGAATGATAATTGGGTACATTCACAGGGCAGATTGATTGACAAATCTCCTGGTAACTTTTTGCTTGACCAAACTCATAAAGTTTTTCAATATGTTAGTTTGGATGGTTCTTGGGATCTGCAACTGCTAACTTCAATTCTGCCAGCTCAGGTTGTTGATTGTATTAGAGTTATTCCTCCACCAAGAGTTTCTAAGGGTCCTGATTGTATTACGTGGTTAGGATCTCAAGATGGAGTGTTTAAGATGTCAGCTGCTTATGATAAAATTAAAAAGTATGACTTGCTCCCTCATAGCCCTGTCTATAAGGCCATTTGGAATTGGGAAGGGCCTGAGAGGATTCGCTTCTTGCTGTGGAAGATATCAGTTAATGCTTTATTGACTAATGAGTCTAGACATTTGAGACACTTATCAAATGATGCCGCTTGTTATGATTGTGGAGCTGATGTAGAGAGTGTCAATCATGTATTTCGCAAATGTCCTGTTGCTGTGGCTGTGTGGTATCTGTTGATGCCTTCAGCTTTGCATGTTAATTTTTTCGATCAGAATTTAAATGACTGGCTGCTGAAGAATTTGAAGGAAGGCATTTATGTTAATGGTAGAAACTGGAGTATTATCTTTGCTGTAGCCTTGGATAATATTTGGAGATGTAGAAATGAATTCATATTTCAAAATATGAAAAAGGCTCCTCATGAAATTGTTGCTGTTATTC
Source organism: Pueraria montana var. lobata (assembly GCA_026413185.1). Taxonomy (NCBI): domain Eukaryota; kingdom Viridiplantae; phylum Streptophyta; class Magnoliopsida; order Fabales; family Fabaceae; genus Pueraria; species Pueraria montana. The sequence goes on from CM048649.1 coordinate 60,777,488, forward strand.
AAAGACAAGTGGATGCCATTACTGATAGTGCAAAGATGTACAAGGAATTTCATCCAGTTGCTGTTAGTCATAACTTGGATCAAATTATTCGATGGATACATCCACCGTTCGATTCTTTTAAGTTGAATTGTGATGGATCAGTTCAAAGTAATTTGAAGAAAGCTGGAGCTGGGGGAGTATTCCGTGACTGCTATGGCAAAGTACTATTTGCCTTTGCTGCAAATGTTGGTTTCTGCTCTGTGATATTTGCTGAGATGTGGGCAATCTATCTTGGTATCCGTACTGCTTGGAACAAAGGATATAGAAGTTTTATTGTGGAGTCTGATTCCTTGGTTGCTGTGAATCTTATTTTGAAGGGCTGTGATCCTCATCATCCTTGTGCTAGTATTATCAAAAGCATTAAGGAGGTTGCTGCAGGAGGAGGTTCTTTGACTTGGTTGCACACTTTGAGGGAGGCAAATCAAGTAGCGGATAGATTAGCAAATTTTGCTTTATCTCAACATGATCACTTTATTATTTTCGATTATGTTCCATCCTTTATTTCAGATGCTGTAAATGCTGATGTGAGATCAACCGTGTTTCCTCGCGATTTTTAGGGGGTTTTCTTCCCCTTTATTTCACCAAAAAAAAATAAAAATCGTATGACTAGAAAATTTGTAAATCATACCAATATTTAAGAAACGCAATGACAGACAACTTTCAATAAATTGGTGGTTCCGAACAGTAATACTTCAGGGTGAGCAACCGGACTTTTCAACCACCGGACAAATTTTGTAGCCTTAATTATGTTGTTAATCCTTTATATTAAGGGATTTATTTTTTTAGCTCTCTAAATAAAATTTTATATTTTTTAGTTTTTAAGTTTGAAAAATGTTCTTTTTAATTAGTCCCTCTGCCAGAATTTGAAAACTAAAAAATGCAAATTTTTATTTGAGGGAAGAAACTAAAAAAATATTTTTCGAATTTAAGAGACTAAAAAATGTAAAAATCTATTTGGATACTAAAAAAACAAACCCCTATTTGAGAGACTAAAAGCATAATTAAACCAATTTTGTATTACAATTTCAAATGAAATTGTAATGCTAGCAAAGCGCATGGGTTACTATTTTTGTTAAGCTTAAATATGTTTTTGATATCTTAAATAAAGTTATTTTGTTTTTATTCTCTCAAATTTAAATTTATTTTTTATTCCCTCAATTTTAAAAAAAAGTTCATTTTAGTTCCTTCTGCGATAAAAAACTGCCACAGTGCATCCAAACTGTTAAAAATCAGTCAGAAGAGACTAAAAGAATATTTTTTTAAATTGAAGACTAAAAAAAACAAATTTAAAATTGAGGAACAAAAAACTAAAGTAATCCAGATTTGAAAAACTAAAAATACATTTAAGCCTTTTTGTTAATTTTTTTTGCCATGGGAGGATTCTTTAATACCATCAACCATTTTTGCCGCTATTAATTAGTTGTATTGCTATAGGTCATAGTATAGAGGTATTTGGGGCTTCTATTTTGACACTTAACTAATCCTTTTTTGCCGGGTTGGTTCATTTTAGAACAATATAATATCTCTAGTCGCGACTTCATTCTCAAACCGAGAGTCGAATCTTAGGCTTTGATTAAGAAACCCAAATGCTAAACAACTAGCCTGTGCTAACAACTTTTAGTAATTTTTAATAGACTTTGCTGCTCATCAATCCACTAACAATATATTGTCTCTAATTAATTTATGACAAGTTCATCATATATAATATATAATCTCATTCATGTATGGATATATATTGTTATATATATACAATCATACGAGTTTGTAAGGAAGTATGAGTAGAAAAGAACTGTTCAGAGAGGAAACATATATACGAAAAGAACAGCTTTTTCATACTAGAAGATCGGAGAAGGAACTGAAATATATAGAAAGGTCGTGCAGGTGCTGACCCTCCGAGGTTGAGATTAATGATTGTCAACTGCATGCAATATTTTTGTCATGCAAGGACGAAATCAGGTAGCTAGCTCGGAATCATCCTTAGAGTTATTGATTAGAATTTTTTTTAATTCATTTCTAACTATATACACGCATCTCATAACTTTTTTTTATCAGCAACAAAGTTTATTAAAGTGAATACAAGGGGTATCCAAATCCTTACATGGAAGTTTGGTTAAAATTAATATTTATAGAATTGAGAAGTAAGGTTCCTTAACCCAATCTATCGAATAAAGGAAAAGAAAAACTCTGTCAATTTAACTCTAAACTAGGTCCAAAATCTTTAACCATTTCTAAAACATATAAGCGCTGATCATACCAGAATTTCTAAACAAGATCGATGCAATTCTGACAAAGCCATAAACACAAATCCAAGTCATCTTTGCACAGTAGTGTTACAGAAAATGCAACTTATTATTACAATCCTCATGTAGGGACATTAGGAATCCTAGCCAACTATAACAGTTTGTCTGATCTTTGTCCATATATACCATGAAAGAAAATATTAAATGCTTTGTGACGCAATTGTGATATTATAATTAGTAATAAGTTGGAGGCACAATGCAAGTAGCTAGCGTTGACCAAAATTATTGAAAAAGGACTTGTCCACGTACGGTCCCTCCTTCAGCTGGAGCTATCTATCTCGTCGTGTAATTACCATCCCTCTAATAATTCCCACTTATTCCATGCATGCATATCCTGTTTTTGATCAGGAATATGCATATATTATTCATCTCTATTATTAGTATAGTTGCTCCTCCTCATGATGGATTTTTCTGTTTTCCCATTAAAAAAATCTCTCCTCCATCCGATGCAATGTCTTTCACTCCCACCTACCATCCCCCCAACATCCCATTCAAAAGTCTACGCCCTTATTATCTTCTGACATATTGAAAAGTGTCTCAACTTTTGTTTTAAAGTTTCCCACAAATCCTCCTAAAAAAAATATCCCATGCATCCCCCAGCTGCTTTTGAACATTTTCCTCACCCTATACCAAATCCTCCGGCTAGCATTTTCGGATGTATCGAGTGGAACCAAGAGAGAGATACAAAACAAATGAAAAAGGAGACCAAAAAAAAAATGACACATGTAATAAGAAAGAAATAAAAAAATTAGGTGAAAAGAAAATAGAAAAAAATAGATACGTATAATAATAACTCGTCCTATAAAACATTGAATCATTCTATACCTTCTTCTAAGCAACATAATTCTCTGAAGTGACTATACCGCAACATAAATTTTAATCCTTCAAAAAATGAGAAATGGTCAAGTTTTTTTTTTCCCCCACTGAAGAAGATCTATCCCCTCCCTCACACATATTTTGTGGCAAGCACCATACACCAAAGACTGCTTCTTTTTCTCAAAAACATTCTCCATCTCCACTTAACAAGAAAGCAATATTATTAAAGGTCTCAACATCTTTGGTTCCTAACCCACCCATATCCCTTGTTCTACAGACATATTCCCATCTTCCCCCCGTTTCTACTCCTCCCCCCACAAAAACTTCCTTTGAATAGATTTAATATATTAAATGACAGATTTGAGTAGTTTATAAAAAGACATAAAAGGACAGAAGAGAGTACCAAATTCTCGAGGAAAACACGACCATCGAATACTAAGACAACACAAAAAAAGAATCATTTTGATAATTTTTTTAAAAAATTATTAAAATAACCATAAAAAAAACTTCTAAAAACATAATAAATTACTTCTATAAACTCAAATAAAAACTATTCGGAGCGTTCCAAATATTCTTAGTATGTATATATAACTTTATTTGTTCGGAGGAAGGAGTAGTCATCAAAATGAATCAAATCTTAATCTATTTTCTAAATATATTATATGGTTATTTTGTTTTTTTTTTTTGCTGTACTAAATATATATAATTTAAATCTGGCTTATTATTTAACTTGAAAATTTTATTAAGCGATCGACTTACATGTTTTAAATATCACGTTTCAGTGTTTGACTCAAAAGTCCATTATAGTTTAAGAAATTTAAAATGGGTCAATATACATTATACACAGAAAAATGTTATATATTAGTGATTTATTATTAGATTATAGCTTCTGTTAGTATTATAGCCTTTATCTAATGAAAATTAAATTATTAAATAAACATTGTAAGTTTACACTAATATAATATGATCGATAGATTAAACTTATAGACAATTCCATTAAATTTTTAAAAAAAAAAAGATGTGAGTGTATCTTTCTCCGATAATACATCCTTTAATTTGCATAATAATAACACAATTGATTTTGGGTCATAATTAATGATGATGTGATACAGGCAATGACTACAACACTAATTAAAACCAACGTGGGCGGATTCAGGATTGATTTGGGGTTTTGAAAGGCGTATCCACATGAAAGACCATTCAAGAGACAAGAATGAGCTGTTTGGTAGGATCAGTCTATTAAAATTGGTCCCGCATACTACTCCACCGATTATCAATAATATTACTTGAAAGATAGAATTCCTAAAATTTCTACCTCAACGAACACCAACCATTGAAAGAGCTATTTGATTCATGGTTGGTAATCAAAACGAAAGCACGGCTTAAATCAAACTCAGCCATAGATTCAAACTTCCCTTTCCCCGAAACGATTGGCCCTGGCAAGATCTTAATTGGTGACTCTTTTGTTTAAAGTTAACCTAACAAAACTAAGTTACGGCTTTTCACCATTCATCGGTAATCGGTTAGTGCAAAAAGTATTTTGAACCTTATTCGGTTTCCATCCGAAATTTTACGTAAAAAATTACTACGTATCACCATTCCTATATACAAGAAATAAATGTCTAATTCATTAAGATCAATATAAATAGTTAAATTAGTTCATTTTAATTAATATTATCATATATTTAAATTTTATTCCAAAAATACTTAAAATTATATTGTTTAAAGGGATGATTAGATATAATAACACTACTTATAATCCAAGAAATAATTTTTTTAAACCAATGAGAATGAGTTATATTGTTAATAGCTAAATAAATTCATATACTTTCATGAAAAATAAGTGATATCTCATTAATAGACTTCATAATAAATTAGGAGTATAAAAAATAATTAATACATTTAAAAGTGATCAAATACTTTTTTGTAATTAGGAACAAAAAAATACTATCATTTATTTCTTATATAAAGAAACAGAGGATTAATTAGCTATTATAGCAAATATGTGGCAAGTCTTTTTCAACCGTCACATTTGCAAGTAGAGTTAATTGTTACTAGATTTTGACCCATGCGTTGCACGAAGTAAACATGATGATTAATAATTTTTATTTAGATTTTGTATTATATATAATGTAATATTATATTTTTTCTCTTTATACTTTAATAAAAAAATATTCATCTCCATTTATTATATTTTTTCATACTTTTCATGTATGTAAAATAAATCATTCAATAAATTATTTAAATTAGGAAAGAGAGACCATAAAAAAATACATTCAAATTAAAATTATTATATCAAAAAAATATAATTTCACCATAATAATTTAGATATTAATGTGACTTCATATAAATTGTTCATCTCGTAAATTAAGTGGAAATTTCTACTTGATTTTAAAAAAATAAAAAATAAAAAATCATCACTATGTGATATATTTTATATATAATTTTTATTTTAATATATTGGCACATACATATCAATTAAAATTTGTCCAAGTAAAAGAAAATCATGAACAATTTATTTCAGTGAGAAGATAATAAATAAATGAATAATTATTTGCTTAAAAATTAATTTTAGACACTAATTTGTGTGGAGAAAAAATAGTGATTGTGTTGATTTAATTTAATTTTTGTTATATAATTAAATATATATTAATTATAAAAATAAATTTTAACTTTAATTGGACAAAAATCTTTAGTAAAAAAGTTTATTCCTGTGAATTTAGTGTAAATTTTTCTACTTATTTTTATAAAATAATGTTCATTCCCGTATGTTATATTTTATATGGTAAGTTAAGTCTAAATTTCTTTTGATACTTTCATGAAAAATATCCATCCCCGTTTGTTATAATTTTTCATATTTTCTATGTTCATAAAATAAAACATTCAAAAAATTATTTAAATAAGTAAAGAAATAGCCATAAAACATATATTAAAATTAAAATTATCATAATAAAAAATTATAATTTTACCTTATTAATTTAAATATTAAGGTGACTTTAGGTAAATTATTTATCTCTGTAAATTAAGTAAAAAATTCTACTTTTTTTTTATAAGAACAAAAATATTCACCCCTATGTATTATATTTTATATATAATTTTTATTTTAATATATGACATATACAAATCAATGTATAAAAGAAAATTAAAATTTGTCCAAGTAGAAGAAAAACATGAATAATTTATTCAAGTGAGAAGATAATAAAAAATGAATAATTATTTGCGTAAAGATTAATTTTAGACACTAATTTTGCTTGGAGACAATAATAGTGATTATGTTTATTTAATTTTATTTTTATATGTAATTAAATATATATTAATTATGTAAAAATAATAATTTTAATTAAAAAAAATCTTTAGTAAAAAAGTTAATCACATGAATTCAGTTTAATTTTTTCTACTTGTTTTTATAAAAAATATTCATACTGCGTATTATATTTTACATATTTTATATGATAAGTTAAGTTTAAATTTTTCTTCATATTTTCATGAAAAATATTCATCCCTATTTGTTATATTTTTTTCATGCTCTTTTATGTTCGTAAAATAAAACATTCAATAAATCTTTATATAAGGAAAGAGACAACCATGAAAAATACATTTAAATTAAATTTATTAAATAAAATAATATAAATTCATCATAATAATTTAGATATTAATGTGATTTCTGATAAATTTCTTATAAAAAAATAACAAATTAATCCCTTCGTGTTAAATTTTATATATAACTTTTATTTTAATATTTTGGCATATACATATCAAAGTATAAAAGAAAATAAAAATTTATCCAGTTAGAAAAAAATCTTGAATAATTTATTTAATTGAGAAGATAATAAATAAAAAATGAATAATTATTTGCTTAAAAATTAATTTTTGACACTAATTTTGTGTAGAGAAAATAATAGTGATTGTGTTGATTTTAATTTGGTTTTTGTTATGTAATTAATTATATATTGATAATGTAAAAAAATTAATTTTGATTAGACAAAAATCCTTAGTAAAAAAGTTTATCCCCGTGAACTCAGTGCAAATTTTTCTACTTCTTTTTATAATAAAAAAAATGTTCATCCCGTGTGTTATATTTTATATGTTAAGTTAAGTCTAAATTTATCTTGATACTTTCATGAAAAATATTAATCTTCATTTGTTATATTTTTTTCATACTTTCTATGTTCGTAAAATAAAACATTCAAAAAACCGTTTAATTTAGGAAAGAGACAATCTTCTCTGGTCAAGAAAAAAAACAAAGAAAAGGAAAGAGACAACCATAAAAAAATCAATTAAAACTAAAATTATTGTAATAAAAAATATAATTTCACCATAATAATTTAAATACTAAGGTGACTTCAGGTAAATTGTTCATCCCTGTGAATTAAGTAGAAATTTCTACTTGTTTTTATAAGGGAAAAAATATTCATCCCTATCTATTATATTTTATATACAATTTTTATTTTAAAATATTGACATATACAAATCAATGTATAAAAGAAACTTAAATTTTTTCCAAGTATAATAAAATTATAAATAATTTATTTAAGTGAGAAGATATAGTAAATAAAAAATGAATAATTATTTGCTTAAAAATTAATTTTAGACACTAATTTTGTGTTGAGAAAATAATAGTGATTGTGTTAATTTAATTTAATTTTTGTTATGTTCTTAAATATATATTATTCATGTAAAAAAAATTAATTTTTATTAAAAAAGTTTAATAAAAAAGTTTATTATGTGAATTTAGTGTTAATTTTCCTACTTATTTGTATTAAAAATGTTCATCCCATGTGTTATATAATCTTCATACTTTTATCAAAAATATTTATCCCGTGTGTTATATAATAGTAATTTATGTTGATTTAATTTATTTTTGTTATGTATTTAAATATATATTAATTATATAAAAGAAATTTAATTTTGATTGGACAAAAATCTTTAGAAAAGAAGTTTATTCCCGTGAATTCAAAATAAATTTTCTTACTTACTTTTATAAAAATGTTCATCCCCATGTGTTATATATTATACATGTAATATGGTAAGTTAAGTGTGTGTGTGTGTGTGTAATACAAATTTTTGTGTATTTTCAGTGAATAGTGAATTGGAAGCACGATGTTTAATTCATATAATACAAATTTGTCTTCATTCTTATAAATGTGAACATTATTTTTATATCAAATCTAATTTACTTGCAGTAAATATTTCTTTAAATTTTGTGTATTTTCAGTGAATAGTGAATTTTTTTAATGTAACTGTCAAAAGAAAAAAAAAGGAATGACAAAAGAAAATCGCATACATGGTATAAAATCTCTCAATCATTTCTGATAAGAGATCAAATGTGATGGTTATGTCTTATAATCACTTGCTTGTAATTAAGAAATTATTAAATATGTTAGAATTATATATATAATTTAAATAATACTGAATTATGGGTAATCATTTATATATTATCCTATTTTATAAATATAATATAATATATTAAATATACAGACGTAAAAAAATATAATATTTGAATTATATATTGTAGATATTATTTGATTATTATATATATTTATATTTATAAGTATTAATTTTAAGCATAATATATATTTATTTATATCTTTATAAAAGAAGATGATTGAAGGTATTATGGGAATAATTAATTTGAATAAATTAAAATGTATACAACAACAACAACAATAATAATAATAACCAAACCAAATCTTTATATAGAAAAAGGAGACTAACAATTGATATAAAGATATTAATGAAGGAATTAGGAAATATAGATATAAAAAATTAATTTAATTTGGTTAAACAAAAGATATTTTTAATTTTAATTGATTTGTTTTAAGAGTTAACCATTAACACAATGATTCATTAAAAAAGTTAGGAAATATAGATATAAAAATTTATATCAAGGCAATTAATATATGCTCCAAAAATAAAATAGATTAGACTTAATTGTATTTTTTACCCCCAATTTTTTATTTTTTGACAAATTTTACCTCCAACAAATTAATTTGGCGTATTTTACTCCCAAATTTTTTAAAAAACTTGCAAATTTTACCTTCTACCATTTTGTTGATGTGACATGCTAAAATAATTATACTTTTTACCCCCAACTTTTAATCTTTGGCAAATTTTACCCCAAACTTTTTAATTTTTGGTTAATTTTACCCCCACTTTTTACATTTATGTCAGCATGTCATGTCAGCACAATAATAGAAGGTAAAATTTGTAAGTTTTTTAAAAAGTTGGGGGTAAAATGCGCCAAATTAATTTGTTGGGAGTAAAATTCGCCAAAAAGTAAAAAGTTAGGAGGTAAAAATTACAATTAAGCCAATAGATTAACATAATATTATGTGTAATAAATGTGTTGTAGTGAAATATAATTAATATTCCAAATTTGGGAGGAAAATTAATTGCTCTAGAAATATCATTAATGTCTCAAAATAATTTATATTTAAGTATCATTAATTGTTCTAAAAATATCATTAATACCTCCAAAAATATGAGGCTGTAAAATTACATATTTACCCTTAAAATGAGCGGGAAAATTGGATTTACTAAATTACCCATGACTTTTACTTTTATATATATAAAGACTTTAGTCTCCAAAATGTAACATATTGTAAATGTAAATTTAGTCTATAAAATTATTAAAATTTCAAAATAGTCCTTAAAATTAAAAACTGCAACATAAGTTAATTTTTCTATTATCCTGATTAATTAATGACATCAGGCACACTAATGTAGCATGTTAAGTACTGTATTAAGACTTACATTGGCCCACGTGTGATAACTCAATTATAAAGAATAACCATTTTAATTCATAAAATTATAGGATCGTTGTCAATTTAGTATCTAGAATTATTAAAATTAAAAAGTGAGTTAAATATGTTTTTAGTCCCTCAACTTTTTTCAATTTTTGTTTTTAGTCCCTAAACAAATATTTGACCGGTCTTAGTCCCTGAACTTTTTTTCCTTCACCTAAACAAATATTTGACCGGTCTTAGTCCCTGAACTTTTTTTCCTTCAATGTTTTTAGTCCCTACCATAAAAAAAAGCCGTTAAATAATGATGTGGCAACCACATTTTGCGGCGATTATTTTTTTGGCAGTTTAATTGCCAGAATTGGTTGACTTAAGTGTTTAGTAGGTATTTTACATTTTCTGACGGTTTTAAACCACCAGAAACTGCTTCACCATGGACATCTGCATGACCAACACCATGGAGTCTGTCTCCTCTTCTACGTGTCATATCTTGCAGTTAACGGAGCGGACATACTCGAAGTTGAAACCGTCCTCCGAAATGACGTGGATGATGAAGTACCAGTACCACTTGTTTACGACTTTATTCGACCTTTGATAAATGGCCTATTAAGTCAAGCAATTATAGCGATTTTAAACCGCCAAAAAAATAATCACCGCAAAATGTGTCTGCCACATCATCATTTAACGATTTTTTTGAAGGCAGGGACTAAAAACATTAACGGAAAAAAAGTTCAGGGACTAAAACAGGTCAAATATTTGTTTAGGGACTAAAAACATTAAAGGAAAAAAAGTTCAGGGACTAAGGTCAGTCAAATATTTGTTTAGGGACTAAAAACAAAAATTGAGAAAAGTTGAGGGACTAAAAACATATTTAACTCTTAAAAAGTAGTCCATGAAATTGAAGATTGTTGATTAAGGTAATCTATAGCAAATGGAGTGAATTGTTATTTCAGTCTCTAAAATGTAAGGTATTGTCAATTTAGTTTAAAATTTCAAAATAATCCTTAAAATTGAAAATCATAAATCAAGTTAATCTTTCTATCACCCTGATTAACTATTGGCATTAGACACACTATTGTAGCATGTTAAGTACCCTATTGAGATCCACGTTTGCCCACATGCGATAACTAACTCACAAAGGAATCATCATTTTAGTCCTTAAAATTATAGGTCATTGTCAATATAGTGCCTGACATGGAATTATTAAAATTAAAAAGTAGTATATGAAATTGAAGATCGTTGATTAAGTTAATCTAGTCAACTAACAACGTGATACACACTCATGTTAAGTGTCTTGCTTCCCACATTGACCCACGTGTAGCAACCCAGTCTCATGGACCATCTTGATAATTTATGTTTTGTAACATTCACCTTCTTCCCTCTTCTTTCTCATTTTATTAAAAGATGTCCCTAAAACCCTGGAATTTATAGAATTATCAAAGCTCCAAGCGGAATAATACAAAGGTAATGAAAATGGGTAGTATAAGATCAGTGGCGGATCCAGGATCTTGGTTCAGTGGGGGCAAAATTTAAAAAAAAATAATTATTATCATATATATATGAAACTAAAACATGGTATGAAATGAAATGTCCAATTGAATAAAGCATAAAAATATCTAGTGAGTTGAAAGAGAACAAAAAATAAGAGAGAAACTAGTCAAAAAAGAAAAAAATTATCTAACACCTAAAAAATTAGAACCAACGAGTTCAAATTATAAACTCAAGAGGGAACAAAAAAATAACAACACTATATATATAGTTATATTTTTCTCAAGGTGAGGAGGTGCATCTGTACCCCTGAAATATATGTAGGTACCCGTGTAAGACTGTTTGTGTAGTCAAGATAAAAAAAAAAAAAAAAGTACAAATGGTTGAGAAAACAAGAATTGTAATTTATTATTTTTCTACTATGGTTTAGGAGTAGATATATGAATATGTACAAAACTGTGAGTAGAAAGCTCTCATTAGATTACTCCGAGTTCAAGAGCCTGTAGATGTGCTCCAACTCCAATTCTCACGCGTTTCCTTTTTGTTTTTGTCTTAATTTTGCAAATGCTCCTACACTACCCGTCATCATTGCCTCTATATTGTTCCTCTTGGAGTTATGGTTCTACAAATTATAAGATTCTAGAAACATTTTTTTAATAGAAGAAGGAATAAGAAAAAAGGTGAACATTGCTAAAAAAAAAATCAAAATGGTTCCTTTAATGATTTGTCACGTGTGGGCTAATGTGGGAGCTAGAAAAAAACTTAATGTGTCACATTATTGTGTCTAATACTGTTAGCTAACCAAAGGTGATAGGTGCGCTAACTTGATCAACGGTTTTCAATTTTAGGAATTATTTAAGAATTTTAATAATTTTATAGACTATGTTGAAAATCTTTATATATATAAAAGTAACAATCATGGGCATTTATGTAATTTTTATTTTCCCACCCAAAAGAATGGCATCTATGTAATTTTATTTTTTTCTATCAATTTTCATTTGAGGCTAAATTAGTAGATTTCATTAAATGACATTCATGACATTATTGTTTTTCCCATTATTCCACCATTTCACAAAGCAATTTTTTTTATTATTCTCTTCTATTTAAACGTAAGTAATTATGAGGAAGGTCAGATAATTTTTACGCTTTTTATTCCTTATTTGTCATCCATTTTTAACAAATTTTATGATTATGTCCTATTATTGTTATATTCTCTCTTTCAAAAACTTGAAGTTATGCATTTTCTATTCTTTATTTTTCGATTATGTTATATTAATATTATTTTATGATTATTTGATTTTTTTAAGAGTTTAATGGTGATGCACTGACGGTATAAAATAATTTTACACTGTCATCTAATCACAAATCACTATTGGTATGACTTTTAAGATAATTTTGTAAAAGTCAACAAACTTACCATACATGATGGATTGTGATTAGATAACAATGTAAAACTATTTTACACTGTCATAGTCTTTTTTCTCTTTTTTAATAGGTTTGAGCACAAACCTGTACCATATTATTCAAAACTGTTGTTCGAAAAAGGACAAACACATCAAATTTTAATAGGGTTGTAGACTGTTTTTAATTGCAAAAATATATTATAATCATGATGGTGACATTGATTTTTCCTCTTTTTTGTTTTGGGTTTTGCTTTCTATAATTTGTCTTCATATATTGATTTGTACTGCACATTCTATTAATGATGGGCAACACAACTTATGCGGCAGCGGACGATGACACCTCTTCTTTGTGGTTTTCATTGGAGAATTGCTGTTGAGAATTTGTGGTGTTAGGGTTCTGACGACAATGAACATAGTGGCGCAATGGTTATTTCTGGCAAAAATAAAACAAAAAGATAAAAGTCAATCAAACATGTCTCATATTTCTATTCTACTATTATTTTTTAGTTTTCATGTTATATATTTTTTAGAATATTATTTTTAAATATTTATTTTAAACTTAAATTTAAATTTTATAATATATTGAAATTAAATTGGATTACATTTTATTTTCAATTATGATTGAGTAGAAATACCTAAATTAGAAATTGACGTTTCGAATTATCTAAAACAAAATTAACTTAACATCAGTAATCATTTCATAAAAATTATAATCAGAAAAAATTAAATATTTATTTTATATTTGATGGCCTACATTAAGATTAATGTTGTCATAATTTATTTTTAATAACCTCAAAATTGAATCAATTCAAATATAAATGTAAATTAACTATAAATATTAAACCGGGATAATATATTTATTCTTTTCAAAACAGTAACAAATCATTCACAAATATAAACGATGATTATATATATATATATATTCACAAGTATATTTTTACTAAATTCAAATTAGAATAGAATACAATAAGACACATTTAGAAAATGCTTCTTAAATATTTTGAAATAACTTTATTTCAGTAATTATTTAATAAAAGTTGTAATAAAAAAATTAAAATTTTATTTATATTTATTGGCCGAACTTATTTTTATTTGAAATTGAAAATATCTTTATATAAAAAATTATCTTTGTAAGTTATATTTATTTTATACCGAAAAATTATCTTTAGAATTTAGAATAGAACGCATAAGACATTTTTATTTACATGGAAATACTTGGTCATGCTTTTCTTGATAGTTTTTTTTTTTTTTTGCTATGTCTTTTCTCGATAATTTTTTCTATAAAAAAAATTTGTTTCATTTTAATGTGTTTCTGAAATTAGACTTTACTTTTATAATGGAAATACTACCCTTTGCATTTACCTGTGAAAGAGATAAATTTCCGGGAAGTTATGAAAACTTATTAGAGAAATATCAAGAAAAGAAGATAACATTAAAAGAAGAAGTGAACATGAATCGTTACAAAAATTGATAAGAAAAATATTAGGAAAAGTTGCAAGTTGACGTGTATATATAGTGGGTGAGGAGCACAACTTTATGAGGTGAAATAATTCAAATGAGTATAGATGTGAGTAGGGGTGGGCAAAAAAAACTAAATTGAACTTATCTAATGCTGAACTGAACTGAACTGAACTGTTAACCAAATCAAGAACTGCTTCTAAAAAAACCTTAAACACGTGCACGAGAGTATATTTAGCATGTTTACTCATTATCTTTATTTTAAGCCACTTTTAGAAGGAAAAAACTATTTAACTTTTTGGCCAATTATACTATGCTAAACTGCACAAACTGTGTGTTGGAGAGGGAGTGGTGCACTGTGCAGCGTTTTCAAGATAAATGGATTGGAACAGTGTTGAAATTTATGCTTGAACCTTGAAGAGTGAATGAATTGTTGGAATTAGGTCATTACGATAATTTGTAATTACTTGATTATCATATTTAAAAGTTTGTCAAAACTGTTATTTTACGTCTTTATATGTAGTGGAAACTTTTTTATGCAAATAAAAATATAATTGATTTATGGCATCATATAGTATGTGAATCCAAATTTACCTAATGAAAAAAAAAACTTGTTTTTGTTGTTGTGATCATTTAGTTGATTTAATCAAAATTTATTTTTCGCTACATTAACGTTTTTTTGTCAAATAGTATTGAGTAATCGAATAATACTTTTGCTGTATATATATAAGGCTGCATGATTGGGCATATGAAGATGATCAATCATCTCGTGATAGCTAGCTTCGTGGATCATGTGGAAATTGACAACTTCGTGTTTGGTTTGGTGACAAAATCCAAACATCTTGTGGATGGTAATATTATAAAATTACTATTCAACATTAATTATAAAATCATTAAAGCAATTTTTACTATTTTCATTAAAGCAATTTTTTTAATTAAAAGTGAAAATAAAAAAAATATTTTTTTGAAAACAGTTCGAAATAGTTCGGAGAAAAGTTCAGTTCAAACCGGTTCAATATAATTTAGTGCGACTATAAAATAGTTCGGTTCGGTTTGCCCGAACTGTTTGATAGTTCAGTTCGGTTCGGGTGAATTGTATTTGCAGTTCGGAATAGTTCACCACAGTTCAGTTCAGTACAGTTCGAATTAAGCAACCCTATATGTGAGACAAAGTGAAAAGAGTTTATTACTAATTAAGAATATTAATTAAAAATAAAAAATTTACATAATAAAGTTTATTACTAATTAGGAATATTAATATTGTAATATATTAATAAACTTTATATAATAAATTTCATCCGCTTCAATTTTGATCATATTCTACAATAATTGTGATTTCATCTATTTATCTAAAAAGTAAGCAACTAAACCATTATTGATTATAGTGTGGCATTAAAAATTACTATAATATTATGAAATTTTTATGCTGATTGGAAATATGAGCTAAATAAAAAATAAAAAAAAGTAAAGGTTACTTAACCAAAGAAAACTAAAATAATTTTTATATAAAGTTTATTAAAAATATATCTATCATTTATCATTCTTTTTAGATTTAATTTAATTTTTTAAAATAATAAAAATATAATTCACTTCAGGCACAATCTAACAATTTGAATTGGATTGTGTTTGCGGCCAATGCATTTAATTCTTCAAGGTTTTATGCTAAAATCTTATTCATGATTTTTTTCTACAATGACAAATTTTAATTTTCTTATATACATTGATATGTATATATGCTAATATATTAAAATAAAAATTATATAAAAAATATAACGATGAATTTTTTTCATTAATAAAAGCAAATAGAAAATTTTCACTTAATTCACGGGGATAAACAATTTACATAAAGTCACATTAATATCTAAATTATTATGGTGAAATTATATTTTTATAAAAAATTTAATTTGAATAATTTTTTTATGGTTATCACTTTCCTGATTTAAATAATTTATTGAATGTTTTATTTTACGATCATAGAAAATATGAAAAAAAATATAACAAATGGAGATGAATATTTTTCATAAAAGTATGAAGAGAAATTTAGACTTAACTTTTTTACTATTTTACATGAGTTTCCAACACAGGGGATAAATTTTTTTTATAAAAATAAGTAGGAAAATTTACATTGAATTCACGGGATGAAATTTTTTACTAAAGATTTTTAATCAAAATTAAAAATTATTTTACATAATCTCCTTATATATATAAATGACTAAGATATTCTCTCCTCTCCTTGCTTCACTCTCTCCACTCTCTCTCACATTCACTCTTATTTGAATACGACTCTCATAGAGTGATGTAGTTCACTCTCCTAACATGCATCTGGTTCTTTTATTTTTCTTAAAATTTCTCTTATCAATTTTTGTACTACTCCACATTCACAATATTATCTTTTTTTCAAAATTTCTTTTGATGTGCTATATAATTTTTTTTTTCAAATTTTATACTCTCTAATCTTTTGGGCTTTTTTTTTAATATTTCTTTCATCTGATTTTCTAACTCTATTTTTTAATTCTGAAGATTTTCCTCTTTCATCAATAATTCCAAATCCTTGATTGAATTTACTTATCAATTTTCAAATTTAATATTAAAAAAATTAAAGTTACATAATTACATCTTCCCTTTTTTTTTCTTTTAAAAAAATTATGGTTTCTAATTTCTTTTATAATTATCTCTTTTTCAAAATTTCTTTCGACGTACTATATATTTTTTTTTTCAAATTTTATACTCTCTAATCTATTATTTTTTTAATATTTCTTTTATCGGATTTTCTAACTCTATTTTTTAATTCCGAAGATTTCTCTCTTTAGTCAATATTTCTAAATTCTTAATTCAATTTACTTTTCAATTTTCAAAGTTAATATTAAAAAAAATAAAGTTACATTGTTACATCTTCCCTTATCTTTTTTATTTTATTTTATAGTTTTTAATTTTTTTTATAATTATCTTTTTTTCAAAATTTCTTTCAATGTGCTATATAATTCTTTGTTTTTTTTTTCAAATTTCTTTCTATTGACTATATAAATAAGGTAGTGAAAATTTTAATAAGTCCGTGCAAAACACTAGTACTTATAATTTTAACAGTCTTATGTTATAACTTTGTTGCCACTTTTATACACCCAGGAAAAAAAAAGAACGAATAAGAGATGAGAAAAAATATATTTAAAAATGACATAAATATCCTTAAATAAATATAATTTTTAACCCATTAGGATAGGTCTAGTGATAACGATTGACAAGTTGAGATAGATGTATAAAGACTTAAGTTTGATCCTCATTTTCATCATTGTAAAAAAAATTGTTTATATATTATAATCATAAACAATATAATAATAGTTTTCATATTTTGCTGTAGTTTTCTATCAAAATCAAAAGAAATAAAATTTAATATGAGACCCATTTTTTTTTCTTTCCTCTATTGTTTTCCTGTATATTAAAAGAAGTTAAGTTTTTGGTTTAATTACTTCGATGGTCTTATTTTTATTTATCTTGTTCAATTTCGTTCCACTATTAACAGTGGTTCAATTTGGTCCCTTCCGTCCAAATTAACTTCACATCATTAATGTTTATGACCAGTGACTATTTTAAATCATCGCTAAAAAATATTATTAAAAATCATAACTAATTATAATATTTTATTAATTGAAATTTAAATAGTGATGAATTTTAACCGCTACTAATTAGCGTCCATTTTTTAGGAATGGTTTAAAATCGTTGGTTTAAAATCGTTGCTAATCATAAACAAGAGAAATGCTAGCAACACACTCTCTATCACACTCTTTTGAACATACTCTCCATGATTAGTTAAAATTTATTAGAAATCGCAAATTTTTATGGGTTCAACTTGTTATTTAATGACTTTCTCTCCTAATTTTGTAGTTTTCAATAAATTATAACCAATGATAGAGTGTGTGTTGGGAGGAGTGTGTTGCTAGCACTCCTCTCATAAACAATGATGACATCATGTCAATTTGGACAAGAGAGACTAAATTGTATCATTTTGTGAAATTAAAAGGACCAAATTGTATTGTTTTGAAAGTTATGAAACCAAATTGAATAAGATAGAACTAATTTTTTTTTTTTACAAAGTTAAGAGGCAAATATTATTAAAAGACTGTTTTAAGTACAAGAAGTTAGAAGTGCCCTAACATGGTCAAGTAGCAGAGTACAAAAATCTGCATCTCCTAACACAGCAGCTACAAAACAAAAGCTTGAATAGGATTAAATTGAACAAAATAAATAAATAATAAGATAAAAATAATTAAGCCTAAGTTTTTTTAATAAACCTTGATTCCTTTCTATTCATTCTATTTTCACTTAATTGGCTGACTGTCCGAGATGACTTTATACATCACGAGGTCAATCGTTTATTTAGATCGAAAGCTACTTTTTTCTATATTAAAGCAAATTATTAGATACTATAAACCGACTAGTCTATTTTAAGAAGAAAATTATTAGATACTATAAACCGACTAGTCTATTTTAAGAAGAGAATAGAAAAGAAAAAAATTTCTAAAAATTCTAAATTATTTTCTTAATTGACGTTAGTTATCGATCAGTGAGAAAGAGTATTTTATGAAGTTGTTAGTTATTTATAATGACAGTTTATTCAAGTAAATAACATTTTTTTTTTAAAAAAAAAAAAGAGAGGAGGAAGTTACTATATATCTTTATATATATAAAAGTAATAGTTTTTACATCTAAAAGAAAATATTTTCCCGCCTAAAAAAGGGGCAGTTTTGTATTCTTATGTTATATCACTCTCAAAAAGGAAATATTTTCCAGCTCAAAATAGTGATATTTTTGTATTTTTTTATTTTATATCACTCTAAAAAAAGAAATATTTTTTCACCCAAAAGAGAAGCGTTTTTGTATTTTTAATTTTATATCAATTTACAAATTAAATTTAAAACTATTATATAATATATAAGGATATTATATAAAGATTAATTTATATATATATATATATATATATATATATATTCTAATTTTATATATTTTATAATTAAGTAATCTTTATATATTTTAAAGTTTTTTTCACTATTTTATCTTCGTAATAAAAGGTATTAATTTATCATTTATTTTAAAATTATATAAATATTAATTTTTTATTTAATGTTTTCTTTATAAAATATCATGATAACTAAGCCAAAAAACAATATTACGCTATCAAAAATAATAAGCCAAATAATATAAAAGTAATAGTTTTTACATCTAAAAAGAAAATATTTTCCACCCTAAAAGAGGGGCATTTTTGTATTCTTATGTTATATCACTCTCAAAAAGAAAATATTTTCCCGCTCAAAATAGTAATATTTTTGTATTTTTATTTTATTTTATATCACTCTAAAAAAAGAAATATTTTTTCACCCAAAAGAGAAGCGTTTTTGTATTTTTAATTTTATGTCAATTTACAAAATAAATTAAAAATTATTATATAATATATAAGGATATTATTATATCTTTATATATATATATATATATATATATATATATATATATATATATATATATATAAGTAATAGTTTTTACATCTAAAAAGAAAATATTTTTCCGCCTAAAAGAGGGACATTTTTGTATTCTTATGTTATGTCATTCTCAAAAAAAAAATATTTTCCGGCTCAAAATAGTGATATTTTTGTATTTTTTATTTTATATCACTCTAAAAAAATAAATATTTTTTCACCCAAAAGAGAAGCGTTTTTGTATTTTTAATTTTATGTCAATTTACAAATTAAATTAAAATTATTATATAATAGATAAGGATATTATATAAAGATTACTTTATATATATATATATATATATATATATATATATATATATACTAGTTTGGTGACCTGTGCCATGCACAAACTAATTTTTTTAATAATTGGTATAATTATTATTAAATTAAATATTAAAATATATAAGATAAATAGTTTTTAATGTAATCTATAATATATTATAATATATGTAATAATTAATAAATATATCATTATAGAATAACGTAATAATTGTAATAATTTTTGGTTTAGAATGTGTCTTAAACATATTATAATTTAATTTAAGGCTATTTCAATATAGAATTTATTAAATGCCCAAAAAAATGTGTAAACCTAGATTATATGACAAAGCCATAATATGTTTGTAAAAGAAAAAAGCATACCTAATTTGAAAATTATGAAATTAAAAATAGAAAATTAACCTGAAGACATAAATTGTTCCTTAATTTAAACTAAAAAAACTTAACAAATCCCAAATTGTTTCAATCAACAATAACTCAAGTTGATAAATAAAAAAAATGTAGCGGAAGTTGCAACAAATGGATCAGCTCTTCCTCATGAACGAAGGATTGTTACTTTTAACTTCAAACGATTGTCGCTCATCACATCAATTGAATTTTGTTTTTTCCCTTTAATTTGTTGGCTGCACAAAACTTCTTCCATTTTGATTTAAATGAGCTTCTCCTGGTCTTCCCCTCCAAATTTTCCATAGCATTTCTATATATAAACTCAACGGTAGCTGGCAAATTTTGCAGGGAGATTCTATTAAGAAATTATAATATTATAAATTTTTTGTATAATTAAATTAAATTGTATATAATTAAATTTAATAATTATAAATTTTTGAAATAGAAACAAAACCATGTTATTTGTCCTTTTTTGATTCTTGGACAAAGGAAATGTCCTAATAAAGGCCTAATTAGGCATGAGAAGAAGTTGATGATGGTCCCTTCCAAAGTTTTGCTTCAAGTACTTGATCACAAAATTATATGTTATAATATAATAAGTTTTCCCTTGGATTAAGATTTTATCATTTGCTTTTAAATTTTTTTATTTAAAAGAAAGAAAAATGGATCTCAAACAATTTGTATCTCATATAAACTAAATGAAACTTATGTAATAATATGCAATGTAGTTTCTCGATTTCATTTATGTAATGCTTCATTTTTTATAGTAATTACATTAATTGATTTTAATTTGTTGATATGAAGTAGGAAATTTTATTATCTCTTGTAAAAAAATATAAAAGTATGAAAAACTCTAAACAATATTTTAGTTTATATAAGTAGAAATTTTAGTATTTAAATATAGCAAATATAACTGAGCTGACAGAAGTATTAGATATATAATTAAATAAATAAAGTAAGTTTTTATATATTGATAATTGATGTAAAGGCAAAAATCACAAGGGGGTTGAATTGTGATTTATAAAAAATTTCGCAAACTTTTTATAAACAGTTTGTAACGTCTGTAAAAGGAGATCGTTTTTGAGAAAAATAATTTCACAGACGACACTGCACAGATGAAAGCCTTTTTAAGAAAAACAGGTTTAAATCACAAGACAAAGTCAGTTCAAGCAGTTATAAGCAGAGAGAGGACAGAAAAGATAACACAGAAATTTATACTGGTTCGTCTCACCTCGAGACTACGTCCAGTTCTTGGCAAACCACTAAGTTTCACTAACTTTTACAAGTTACAAGTATTTTTCACTGTCACTTCTGGTTCACCCAAGTAGTTTTTCATACTTAGTCTCTCCAAGCTAAAAACTCAAGTATTCTTTACTACCAAGCCACTTTTGGCTCTAAAACAAATCACAAGATTTGTTTTTGAAAGGATGCACAAACTTTTTAACTGTCATCTTACAGACGGATATACAAGATTAAGAACTAAGTCTTTTTCTCTCAGGATACACAAGTTGATTTGAGAGCTTTTACAAAGAGAATCTTTTACAAAAGAAAGAATGAAGGCTTGAAGGAATGCTTGAATATGAATTCAGTTCGTGTCTTGTTCTATATGCAACACTTCAAAACTTATTCTATATATAGACTTGCTGAGGAAGTAACCATTGTCTCTAAACAGTCTTCTTTCTTGCGTCTAACCATTGTTTGAAGGAGGGTAGTTGAGGGGCATTTAATGCGGGCATTAAATGCTTGTCACCAACTAGTAATTCTGAGCTGATAAAATATTCTGCTCATCTTTCTTGAGATATACTCCAAATTCTTCTGCTGCAGTGGTCACATCGCTTGCTCAGACAAGTACTCATTGCTAGCTGTAACGCGTTTTTTGAAGCGAGGAAAACTTCTGAAACTTTGACTCTTCTTTCTGTTCCCTTTTATGCACTTCGACAGATCCTAGGAGGATGTTCTATGAACATTCCCTGCAAAAAAGATAGCAACACGATAGTGCATTTACTATGTCATTAAATGCTTCTTCAGACTTAAGCGTCTGTCTGTGTATCATCTGTATCTTATAGACGCAGATACAACGTTTTTGTCTGTTGGCATTTATAAGACACAATCTTTTTACTTAATATTTATTTTGCATAAAATCAAAATAATTGAGGATCCTGATTCGTCTTATGACTCAACAATTGATAAATGATTTTAAAAAGGATAAAAATTAAATATTTTAAATATTTACACTGATTTAATGAAATTTGTGATTTCAATATTTCTTTGCAATTTTTATTGTCAGTTGTATTTAATTTGCTAAAATGAATGGGATACACCGAAGCAAGTGTTTGTGAATACTAAGGATATTGTTGGTCTATTTAAACTCTTCCCGCTATTGAATGATTACTTCCTCCCCATTTTTTTATTCATCTCCCCCTTATTTGAAGAATAATTTCTTTTTTTCTATTTTGGTATTAATATTTGACACACTGCATTGGAAATATTACGACATTGTCATATTTTTTTTGTTTTGTACTCAATTTGTGTCTATCAAGAATCATATAACTTGATCATATTTTAGTTTTTTATTTCATCTTTATCTCATTCTGTGATTCGTATACTTTTGTTTTTGTTATTATCATTCAGTGGCTCCAATAGTTATTCTAAACAAAAAAATGGTGTCAGGAATAATAGATTGGAAGATAAAAGTTGGAGTCATTCATCTATGGAAGCAATCATACTTCAATAATCCAATGCATATTAAAACTCTTGAACTCATACTTCTTGATGAAAAGATGATGTATTATTTTCTGATATATTCAAAATAGTAGCTTTTATGGTTTAACTTTCAATTGTGTATTGTGTGTCACATGAATATATGATTGAATTTGGTAGCAAGTTTGGTTTAAAAAATACGAAATTATATAATAGCTATAAATTTCATAAAAAAAAATATAGTCCTCATGTATGCAAATTTTCATTCTTTATTTTAAAAATCAAAACAAGAGAAAAGAAAAACTAAAAGATTTAACCCTCTAATCTCTACCTTTTTCCCTTCCCATTGTTTATGGGTTTAATAAGATATATTAAAAGTGACATTCAAGTTTTTTTTTTTACTAATTTTATTCATGTCAATATGATTCAAGATTGTTGGGCATATGTTTAATCTTGACTTGATAATTTATAATGTTGGACCTGACATCGAAGAAGGTGATCCATTGGAAGGATTGAAGGTAATGTCATTCTTGAATTCACTTTAATTAATGCAGTAAAATATAAATTTGTATGAACATTATATTGGTTGCAGAATTATGGGCAGTACGAGAACAGATGCAGAATGATATATAGGTATAGGATGGTATGAATTCGTGAAGGATGAGAGATTGCACGCTGAATATGTTTTGAAGTTTTTGTGGAATGAAGATCTTTATGTATCAATCATGAGTACTAAATAGATGTGTACAAGACTTAAAAAATTATTGGCTTTTCATTTTGAAAATATTGGGGTGTTTTTTTTATTACAAAACTTAGTTTTCTATGGTACTGATTGTTTCATTTGAGACAATTATTTACTTTTGATTATTGTGGTTGCCTATGTAATTTTTCTATATATACTGCGTTTGTTGAAGGATAAAAAATTGGTTGCAATTTTGTAAAAGAAAAATACAATCTGGCTTGGATTAATGGCTACACATATTAAAACATGCTACTTTAGGAAGTATGCAATGGTTGATTTAAGTGGAGTATACAAAAAATTGATATATACATTACCAACTGCAGCAGTATCATCTGTAATGTCCCTACGTGTAAAAACATCACTATTTAAATTTAAAAGGATGAATTTATATAAAGGACTGAATATATATAAATTTTTTGGAATGTACTTAATATATGTAAATATCATAACAAAATATTTAAGAGATTAAAAATATTGTATGAAACTTTAAAGTTTATGGGGAAATATTTAAAATTTTGAAGAAATAAGAACAAATTTATGTATCTTTTTTAAGTGATTAAAAATATTGTATGAAACTTTTAAATATTACTTAATCAATGTCTTTAAATCCTCTTTATTTTTCCTTTCTAATATTATTAAAAGGGGATGTATTTCAAATGAAGTTACACTAAACCTATAAAATAAATATGAACATTTTGATCTGTTAAGATTTTTAAATATAAAAAAATAAGTATTAAAAAATTAAATGGTGAAATTAAAAGGAGCTGTATTCTAGTTTATCAAACTTATATAATAATTGAGATTTTTAAGGCTTAATTATCAATTTGATCATTTTATTTATTTAAAATTTTATTAGGTCATTTTATTTCTGAAAGTTTCAATCAGATCCTTTATTCAAGTTTATTGATAAGTACAAAGTTTATTATTTTTTAAAATATATTTTTAGTTCCCAACACTATTACCATTTTTTTTGTTTTAGTTCTTATTATTTATTAATATTTTATTTACTTTTAGTCCCTAATATTATGAAAAATAGTGATGGTTTTTTAGTATGGATTGGACTAAAATTGTGGATTTTCTAAAATAGGGAGACCAAATGTCTCAATTTTAAAATGGAGGGACTAAAATCGTGGATTGAGCAAAATAAGGAGATCAAAATTGTATTTAAGCCTATTTTCATTTATATGCATAGTAAATATTGCAGACTATTATTTTCTCCACGAAAAATTAGATTCTAAAATTAATTTTTAAGCAAATAATTATACATTTTTTATTTATTATCTTCTTACTTAAATAAATTATTCAAGATTTTGCTTCTATATGGACAAATTTTAATTTTCTTTTATACATTGATATGTACATCAATATATTAAAATAAAAATTATATATACAATATATCACATAAGGATAATTTTTTTTATATAAAAGAAAGTAGAAAATTTCCACTTAATTCACGGGAGAACAACTTACCTGAAATCACATTAATATCAAAATTATTCTGGTGAAATTAGTTTTTTTATTATACTAATTTTTATTTAAATGTTTTTTTTTACTGTCTAGTTCCTGACTTAAATAATTTACTGAATATTTTATTTTACAAACATAGAAAGCATGAAAAAATGTAACAAATAGGGATGATTTTTTTTTATGAAAGTATGAAGAGAAATTTAGACTTAACTTACCATATTAAATATATAAAATATAACACACAAGGATGTACTTTTTTTATATAAAAACAAGTAGGAAAGTTGACACTGAATCCAAGGAGATAAACTTTTTTTTACTAAAGATTTTTGTCCAATCAAAATTAAGATTTCTTTTATATAATTAATATCTATTTAATTACATAACAAAAAACTAATTAAATCGACATAATCTCTATTATTTTCTCCATCCAAAATTAATGTCTAAAATTAATTTTAAGCAAATAGTTATTCATTTTTTATTTATTATCTTCCCACTTACATCAATTATTCATGATTTTCTTCTACCTGGACAAATTTTATTTTTCTTTTATACATTGAAATGTATATGCCAATATATTAAAATAAAAACTATATATAAAATACTACACATAAAGATAAATATTTTTTTTTATAAAAGCAAGAAGAAAATTTTCACTTAATTCACGGGTATGAACAATTTAACTAAAATCACATTAATATTTAAATTAGTAGTTGAAATTATTTTTATTATAATAATTTTAATTTAAATGTATTATTTTATGGTTGTCTCTTTCTTTACTTAAATAATTTATTAAATATTTTATCTTATGAACATAGAAAATATGAAAAAAATATAACAAATGCGATGAATATTTTTTCTATGAAAGTATGAATAGAAATTTAGATTTAACTTACTAGGCAAAATATATAAAATATGACACACGGGGATAATAATTATTCCTTTTTTATTTATTATTTTCTCACTTAAATAAATTATTCAAGATTTTCTTCTACATGGATAAATTTTAATTTTGTTTTATACATTGATATGTATATGTCAGTATATTAAAATAAAAATTATGTATAAAATGTAACACATTGGGATGAATATTTTTTTTAAAAGATAACAAGTAGAAAATTTCAACTTAATTCACAGGGATGAAATTTACCTAAAATCACATTAATATCAAAATTGTTATGGTAAAATTATATTTTTTAATTATAATAATTTCAATTTAAATGTAATTTTAGTGGCTATCTCTTTCATGACTTAAATAATTTATTGAATGTTTTATTTTACGAACATACAAAGTTTGAAAAAATATAACAAATGAGGATGAATATTTTTCATGAAACTATTTAGACTTAACTTACTAGATTAGATATATAAAATACAACACACGGAGATGAACATTTTTTTAATAAAAGCAAGTAGGAATTACATTGGATTTACATGGATAAATATTTTTACTAATGATTTTTGTCCAATCAAAATTAAAATTTCTTTTACATAATTAATATATATTTAACTACATAAAAAAATCAAATTAAATTAACACAATTACTATTATTTTCTCCACACAAAATTAGTGTCTAAAATTAAATTTTTAAGCAAATATCTATACGTTTTATTTATTTATTATCTTTTCATTTAAATAAATTATTCATGATTTTCTTCTACCTGGACAAATTTTAATTTTATTTTATACATTGATATGCATATGCTAATATATTAAAATAAAATTTATATATAAAAATATAATACATATGGATGAATATTTTTTTTTATAAAAGCAAGTAAAAACTTTTCACTTAATTCACGGGGATGAACAATTTCCTTGAAATCACATTAATATGTAAGTTATTAATTTAAAATTGTATTTTTTATTATAATATTTTTAATTTAAATGTATTTTTTATGGTTATTTCTTTCCTGACTTAAATAATTTATTAAATGTTTTATTTTACAAAACATGGAAAGTATGAAAAAAAAAACAAATGTGGATGAATATTTTTTCATGAAAGTATGAAGAGAAATTTATACTTAGCTTACCAAATTATATATATTAAATATAACGCACGGGGATAACTTACCAAACTTGTTTACTAAACATTTTTTCCCAATCAAAGTCTTTACGAAAGTATGAAGAAAAAAATATAATAAATTACATTACATACATGATACAGTACAAAATCCAAATAAATATTTTTAAACAATTTGTTTATCCCGTGCAACGCACAGGTCAAAATCTAGTAAGTATTAAATTAAATGAGTTTTGAAAAACCACCAACAAATAAATTTAAATTATTTTTAGGGTAAAATGTTTTCTTTTCCCCTAAGATAAGGTGTCTCGTTAGTTTTTACGTAAGTCATACTTATATTAATAATATGGAATCCATAATCAGAAAAATAATTGCTAATAATTAAAATTCAATATTTTTGCTTCCACGCACACTTCGATTGTAATATCTGAGGGCTAACACTTGTAAACGAAAACAAGTAAAAAAAAATTGCTGTAAATATGGTTATATTTTATTTTTAGTGTTTTATTTATTTATTTATTGTAAGTTTTAATTTCATAAATTTTAACCCACTAAGATGGGTTGGCCTAACATTGAGGGTTGAGATAGAAAGACTTAAGTTTGATTCTCATTACCCCATTGTACAAAAAAAAAAAGTCATAAAATTTAAAAATTTTGAAAACATTTGCCACTATTTCTTAACGTTGATGATATGAAATGAATCTAATTAACCATACTATATATCATCGATGATTTTAAAATAACATAAAACGTAATATGTTTACATGATACCATGTGATTAAGAAATATGATGATAAGAATTTTTTAAAATTTAAAATTAACTAAAAAAAATTAAAAGATAAAAATGTAAAATTTATCTGCATTTACAAATTCAATTCATTATAGAACAACTTATTAGTGGGTATAACAGCAACATCCGACTATAGTAATAAATAGATGTTTTTCCTTGTGCCAAATGGAAGGTTTTCCCAAAGCTATCGGAATGCTTCCGCTACTGTTGCCATTTAATGCACCATGGATTTGTTATTGGTTGTAGTTTGTAGTAATGTTTGCCGAGAAGAGAGAGAGAGATGGAAGAATAGAGAAATTCTTACATAGAGATCAACCAAGTCAATATTTGCCATATATATTAACATACTTCTCTTTCAAAAAAAATAAAAAAATACTTAACTTTTAAAGTTTCAACTGCAGACAATATCCTCATATCCTTAAATTGGCATTCTACGTGTACAAAAGTTATATATATATATATATATATATATATATATATATACACGTCGGTTAGGGAGAAGTATATGTAATTTTCAAAATATTTCTTTTATACATTTTAAGCATTAATTATTTTTTGTTACTCCTTCCGTTTCAGATTATATGACGTTATATAATCTGGAAGGGAGGGAGTAAATTTTAAGCATTTAATTCGAGTGGTTACCTTACGTCAAGTTTGTTCTTAAGAAAATTCGCAGCCGCTGACATCACTGGCTTTCTTGTCCCTCTCTATATATACGTACCTGACAAGGCAATCCCAGTTTGTGTAATGTACGCTTGTCTCTGCAATATATATATTCCTAAGGAGGAAGTAATTGAGCAACGTACGTCTATGTACATTCTATAAAGCATACTTGATAGACCTAATTTGTCTCAGATCAATCTTTGGATTTCATGAGGTAGCAAACTCAGAAGAATCCAAAGAAAGATCAGGGCTAGCTAGCTAGGTAGATCAATTATTTTCTTTAATTAATTTGACAAATATATATGTATGACATGGGGAGGCCACCTTGCTGTGACAAAATTGGGATTAAGAAAGGACCTTGGACTCCAGAAGAGGACATCATCTTGGTGTCTTACATTCAAGAACATGGACCTGGGAATTGGAGATCAGTTCCCACCAACACTGGTAATTTTCAGTTTCAATTGTTATCTATTTGTTCAGTTTTCATTTCTGTGCTTCTTATAGTGTGTGTTTCGTTTGCCGTTTGTAGCCTTGTAAACATACGTTCACACTTTCCAAAACTTCAAACGGAAAAGCAAGTAATTGGTGGATTGGAAAAAACGTGGGTTAGTACAACCCAACGTTTTCCCAAACACTCATAGCTTTTTCAAACCCCATTCACCCACACACGTTTTTTTTTTTCTTGGAAAGGATATATATACATATGTAACTGATTTCGTACACTATTTAACCTTCATTTTTTTTTTAAGGTTTGATGAGATGCAGCAAGAGCTGCAGGCTTAGATGGACTAACTATCTTCGACCTGGTATCAAACGTGGTAATTTCACGGAGCATGAGGAGAAGATGATAATTCACCTCCAAGCCCTTTTGGGAAACAGGTACAACCTAGAAAGTAGAAACCCTCATCTTCCTACCTACTTGTTTGCTTTGCGTTCCTTTCATCAATTAATGTTTTCTCTCTTTAATTAAGCGAGAATTACGAGGTTTCCAAACCCCAACAAGAAGTATATGATCATTAAATCAAGAAAAAACTCTAAATAACTGAACATATGAAGAAAGTTTATCTGGATCTGCTGTTTTGATCAATTAATATGCTAAATTTTTTTTTCTTATTTTATGGAATGAGTTCATTATATATTAATATATAATGGCTGCAGATGGGCAGCAATAGCTTCATATCTTCCACAAAGGACAGACAACGACATAAAAAACTATTGGAACACCCATTTGAAGAAGAAGCTGAAGCAAAGTGATCAAAGTGGGAGTGATGAGGGTGTTGACCAAGAGGGACATTCTTCTTCTAATTCACATCCAAAGGGTCAGTGGGAGAGAAGACTACAAACAGATATCCAAATGGCCAAGAAAGCCTTGTGTGATGCTTTGTCTCTTCACAAGCCAGCAACCACAACCCATGTTGTGCCTGAAGCCAAGCCTTCTTCAAGTTCTAATCAACCCTACAACCATGCATCATCATCTTCATATGCATCAAGCTACGAGAACATTTCACGATTGATGGAAAACTGGATGAAATCCCCAAACTCAAACTCAACAAATTCACCACCAGGGTATTATAATTCTTTCTTCAGCAACATGGTCAATAATAATACTACAACAGGATCCAGTTCTAGTGAGGGAGCACATAGCACCACCACTACACAAGATCATGGTTTTGACTCCTTGTTGACCCTAAACTCCTCCAAACACTATGGCTCTCCATCTCAGACGCAAGTGCCTCTTACGATGCTGGAGAATTGGCTTTTTGATGATGGGGCTGCTCAGTGTCATGAAGATCTGATAAACATGCCGCTGGAAGAAAGTACCGCAGGTTTGTTTTAATTAGAAAATTGCAGCTTTAAGGTCCTTAATTTATTATGCCTTTTTCTTTAATTAGTAGGTAAGTCGTCCTCTCTTCCAAGTCTTGAGCTATTGCAAATGGAAAAACTTTTCTAGAGCCGTGTATGTACGAGAAGGTTCTTAATAGCCTCTCACTCTACAAAAACAAGAATTGTACATTACAAGTACATCTGTATCCTCTCTAAATTTCTTATGTACGTACCGATTAATAAGAGTTTAATTTTAATGTGTGTATTTTGGACATTCGTTTACTGTCTCCAATTCAAGGTTTGCAATATTCGTCTAGGGTTACAAAGAATTTGAGCATTATTACCTAATACCTATCAATGAAAACTAGATAATTGAAATGTATCCAATTTAATTTCAATAGAACAATCTAATGCTTTAGAATGAAGCAGTACGATCTATCCTAAAAATATTAGGTATATATTATTTGAATAGTTTATTTTTAGCTTTAATTAAATTTCACTGAAAGAAATTAAAAAGAAGAAGAAGTTATTTTGCCCTAAAAATGAATGCAATCCAAATAAGCACTGCATTGAAATCTGAATGACTAACCCATGTCAATAATCATGGATAGAAATAATCTGGAATGGATCATGGAGGGGTATGTTCCTTATCGGGTTACTGTAACATAACTTTGCTTTTTGCAGAATTTGGTACAGCTTGTACTGGTTCTGCACTCTATTATCAATAATATCTTTGCTTATAAAAAAATAAAAAACCTAACCGATTTCATAGTTTTGTGTAGGATACCGATATGAGTGAATAAAACTATAGAATTTATCGAATGCAATACATGCATAATATACCTAAAAGCATACTAAAATATGATATTGGAATATTGATAAAATTTTCACTTAATCGAACTTTTTTCGTTTCTATGCCGAATAATGTTGTTCTTATCTAATTATAAAGTTTATAATGAAGTATTTTTAGCACGTTGGGTATTGCGTTGTTAGTGAGGACGACTAAGGTATTGTATTGATCACAAAGTAATTAACCATACTTACATAAGTTTTATCTCCCCTTAATTATTCTGATATATCATATATGTATTGAATAGCTAAAGAACACTAAAAGATTTTTTTTTTTGTTGAGTAACTATATCTTCTCCTTATATTTGATAAATTCTTAAAAAGTTTAAATATGCATGTTTTTAATTTTCAATAAATTTCCGTTTCTATTATTTTTATTTATTTTGGTCAAATTTTTTTTAAAAAAAAAAGATTATTTCACTTTGTTTTTCTATTTTCACTTTTACATTTAATAAAGAAGATACTATCTCTTTTTTTTTTTGTCAAGTAATTTAATATTTAAAAACATGAAAAAGAAAGGTCACCTCAAATAAACATTTGTCTTTTTCAAAACAATAATAGTATTTCCACATCTTTAATTTTTCATGCCACCCGTACACTTATCTTTGAATGGTAAAAATAACTTGTTTTTTTCACATTCTAATTTTTACATTTGTTTTATACATATATAACATTAATTACTTTTTCTTTATTCTTTTCTTATCTTTCTTCTCTGTCAAGCAAGATTTATATAGCCTGAAGGAATGTAAAAAAAAAAAAAAAGCATTTTGTGATAGGAAAAAAAGAAAAAGATAGGAAAATTTATAGAAGTTTCCTCTCTTTCAATTTAACAAAAAAAAAAAATATAAGGGCTGCACTATACAGAAAAATATATATTAATTAATGAAACCTTATTGTTTTCAAAAAGTGTCTTTCAATGAATCTACTGTTAAGGGTAGCCTATTAAATGATGAGTTGGTAAACAAACATTAAAATGGCAGTTGCCACGAGTCTTACTAATCCAACAAGTCAGTATCCCTTTTTAACTTGCTCGATCGATCTCTCGACGGAGGCCACGCACTTGTTCTTCCTTCCTTCCGCACCATACTCTTAACAAAAGCAATACCTATCATAATCCCAAATCAACCCCACAACCGACAACCAACAAATCAATCTAGATCGTTCAGTTTTGGAGTAGTGCGTGACATGACGGAGGCTGCAGTGCAGTGGGCTCTGAATCTGATTGTTGTTCCACCGGATAACGTTGCAAACATAGATTTGCTGCCTTAATTTGGGTGATGTTTTTTTATGGGCAAAGGAATAATTTTATACTCCCTCCGTTCCAAATTATATGATGTTTTAGAGAAAAAAATTTGTTCCAAAATAGATGTCGTTTTATAAAATCAATGCTGCATTAAATGTCTTTTTTCAGGACTACCCTTAATTAATACTTAGTGGGAGTAATGTACTATGAGTAATTAATTAGAGAGATAAAGGATATATTAGGAAGTTACCTAATATTTTCTAGAAAATTCAACAAATTAATTGCATTTCTTAATATCTGTGCCAAAACCTTAAACGTCATATAATTTGGAACGGAGGGAGTATATAACTTGGTTCCGGTAAAAGAGATATCAGACCTCAGTACACAAAAGGAGATTACACAGAAAGCCATGAATGGTTACATAGTATTAATAATACTGTCAGTATCATAAATATTCCATCTATTCTAAATTATACTCCCTCCGTTCCAAATTATATGACATTTTAGAGAAAAAAATTTGTTCCAAAATAGATGTCGTTTTACAAAATCAATGCTGCATTAAATGTCTTTTTCCAGGACTACCCTTAATTAATACTTAGTGGGAGTAGTGTACTATGAGTAATTAATTAGAGAGATAAAGGGTATATTAGGAAGTTACCTAATATTTTCTAGGAAATTTAACAAATTAATTACATTTCTTAATACCTGTGTCAAAACCTTAAACGTCATATAATTTGGAACGGAGGGAGTATGATGTTTTAAAAAAAAATATTTATTTTAAAATAAATATTATTTTATAAAATTAATGTTGTATTAAATATTTTTTTTCAAGACTATTTTTTATCAATACTTAATAAAAATAGTATATAATGAATAATTAATTAGAAAGATAAATGGTATAATAGAAAGTTATCTAATATTTTTTTAAAAATTTAGTCAATTAATTATATTTTTTAATACATGTACTATAATTTTAAACGTTATGTGAACTAAAAAGGAGTGAGTACCAAGTAACCAGCATAGACCAAGTCTCGCTACATCACAATAACCAATCGTGTACCATGCCTCAAGAAATTTGTGTCTACGCATTTCCTTTTTTCAAGCAGTCCATAGGGTTCATGTTCCAATAATAAAAAGACACCTGCTTCATATTATTCCTACGCGAGAGCCATAACCACGCCCGTACAGCAATTAATTCCCATACTATCTCTGCATCTACCTGTGCACTGTTAAACACCACATTGTTTATAGAGTAAATTACATATATTTTTATTGAGATTTATTCTTATTATACTTAATATTTTTCTATTTATTTATATTATTTTGAGTACGTTTAAGGGAGATAAGTGTAATATTTTTTAAAATTGAGAGAAAAATCAGTATAATGATTTATATCTGTGAAAAAATTAATATAACGAAAATCCAAAAATTAATTTTTTTTTATAAGGTTCAAAAATAAAGAAATGCCAGATATAATAAAAGTAAACATAAGAAAATGTATGTGTAATTTACTCTTATTTCTGTTGATCCAGAGGCTCCACCGTACCTAGCAAACCATATAGCCTTCCACCTGTTAGAAAAATCTCCATTCAAAAAGAGTAGACAATGCTGTAGATAGTGATGTTTATTTTAAGCGAACCGTTGGAGAATGGGTTCAGACGTTCAGTACTGTTAAAAAAAACAGAAAATTGACTGAGAATGGGTATACTGTTGCACACCGTTTGAAAGAATGGACGTATGATACAGAATTATTCTTTTCACTCTCGTGTAAAAATAAGAAGAGATTAACTTACTCTAAACTAGTATTTTAGCTCGTGTGTTACACAGTTTTATTAAAATTTTCAGTACCTTATTTATATTTATATGGTCAATAGAAATAAATTTGAAAAAAAAAGAATTATATAGTACATTGAATTTTTTTAAAAAAAGAGATAATTATAAAAGAAATTAGAAACTATAAAATTAAAAAAAAAAAGATAAGGGAAGATGTAACAGTGTAACTTTAATTTTTTTAATATTAACTTTGAAAATTGAAAAGTAAATTGAATTAAGGATTTATAATTATTGACTAAAGAGAGAAATATTCGGAATTAAAAAATAGAGTTGGAAAATATGATAAAAGAAATATTAAAAAATAATAAATCAGAGAGTATAAAATTTGAAAAAAAAATTATATAGTACATCGAAAGAAATTTTGAAAAATAGATAATTATAAAAGAAATTAGAAACTATAATTTTTTTTAAAGAAAAAAAAATAAGGAAAAATGTAATGATGCAACTTTAATTTTTTAATATTAAATTTGAAAATTGAAAAGTAAATTGAATCAATGATTTGGAATTATTTATGAAAGAGAGAAATCTTCGGAATTAAAAAATAGAGTTAGAAAATTAGATAAAAGAAATATTAAAAAAAAGTCCAAAAGATGAGAGTATAAAATTTGAAAAAAATAATAATTATATAGCACATTGAAAGAAATTTTGAAAAAGAGATAATTATAAAAGAAATTAGAAATTATAATTTTTTTAAAGAAAAAAAAATAAGGGAAGATGTAATGATGTAACTTTAATTTTTTAAATTAACTTTAAAAATTGAAAAGTAAATTGAATTAAGGATTTGAAATTATTTATGAAAGAGAGAAATATTCGAAATTAAAAAATAAAGTTAAAAAAACTGATAAAAAATATTTAAAAATATATAGCATTAGATAAAGAAGTGAATGAATGTAGTTATAGAAATATTGTGAATGTAGGGGTAGTTACAAAAATTGATAAGAGAAATTTTAAGAAAAGTAGAAGAACCAGATGCATGTTAGGAGAGTGAACTACAACACTCGGAGAATCTCTTAATCATTTATATATATAAGGAGATCACTGTTGGTTTCGTTATTGGATTTATCTTTTTTCAACCCAAGCTAACATCAATCAATCCAATCAATTATTTTTTTAATTTTTAGATTAATATATTTTAAATTTAGAGCTTAAAGTTTGTTTTAACTTTTTTATTTTTCCTTTTTTTATTTATTTTAATTTTTTGATGATCTTCTCTAATGCTATATTTTTTAATTTGGTCATATTTATTATGTAATTTTTTTATTATATTTTAGGTAAAGAAGTTAATGATATATGTAAAGTGATAATTTTAGAAAAAATAAATATTTTAAATAAATAATTAATTAATTGTTAAAAAATAAGAAATATTTTTATTTTATATTAATATAAGATTAAATATTTATATAAAATAGACTAATAAAAACTTTAAATAATATAATAATTTATTTTTTTATCATAACCCAATGATCGAATCAAACTAATCTGATTTTAATTAGCTTGATGATTTGATTCAGATTAGGCAGAAAAAATTTCAAAACCAGAATCAAAATCAATCCAATTAAAAATAATTCGTTCAGATTTAATTTACCTTAACCTTGAATCAATCCAACCCATCGTGATAGGATTATTTTTAAAGGAATGACTGAAAAATTGAACGATATTGAAATATGCTTATTTTAACAATAAATAATAATAATAATAATAATAATAATAATAATAATAATAATAATAATAATTAAAGTGTGATTCACTTTTCTCGCAAAACTTAATATAGTAATAGATACGCCTTGCCGTTGGTTGA
Source organism: Pueraria montana var. lobata (assembly GCA_026413185.1). Taxonomy (NCBI): domain Eukaryota; kingdom Viridiplantae; phylum Streptophyta; class Magnoliopsida; order Fabales; family Fabaceae; genus Pueraria; species Pueraria montana. Next base: position 60,813,835 of record CM048649.1, read on the forward strand.
ACTTCAGAAAAAAGTGAGACACATGATAACAAAAACACAAGATTAACGGATCTACTACTTTATTAGATGAGAAATAACAGATGATCCTTGGAGATATTATCAAAGAGCAATAATATTTACCTAGATAACTTTCTTAAAAAATTTATCCAAGATCCATCTCCAACTCTAAAAGAAATTCTTTCAATTTCTTCTTCCTAAATTTCCATCAAACGGACGTCCCTATCTGGTTCTTATTAATATTGTGCTGTGCTTTGGTTGTAAGTCTTTTTTGGTACAGGAAGGAATAAGAAGAAAAAAGTCAGTCAAAAACCTCAACCAAGAACGAGTAAAGTGGACTCTCATATATATCATCAGCTTGAAGAAGAGGAAGCAAATTAGCAGGTGGTGAAGACCAACTGATACAGCAGCGTTAATATCCTGCACTAGCGCGCATATGTTTCCCGAGAAACTGATGAGTAAGGGTGTGTTTGGTTTAACTTTAAGATGAACGGACACACATTCCAATACACGTTTGGTGAGAAGTGAAAATTTTGAATTTTTGATTCAAAGGCTGTTTGGAGGCCTCCTAACGAAAAATCAAACATGCACTAAATGTTGAAAGGGAGGCACAGCATCAAAAAGCAATTTGCATCAATCTATATATGCTTCCAAATTGCAAAAAGCAGAAATAAAAAGAGGGGACTGATATTAGTGGCCAATCCGACAAAGAAATCCAATCACCAGCGGTATCAATGAGATAAATATCTGGAGAGTTTAATTTGAATTGAAGGAGTTGTATGTCTGTATTACTTTTATGATTGTCGAATGTATTAATAGCAAAGACTACTGTTTTAATCAATTTCTCAACAACCTAAACAAGTCCAATAAGAATAATATGTATTTTATAAGAATATATAGTATATTTAGTCATTATTAAAATATTTTATGTAGCAAATATGATAGTTAAACTTATGAGTTTAATTTCGATATGTTGTTAGTAAAAATAATTGTATTGTTAATTAATTAAAAATTCTCCTATATATGAATTTTAAAATAATTATTATATGAGTATTAAAAATATTTGTACTATTAATGTATTTCAATTAAATTATCTACATGTATTTTATAATTTGACAAGATATCATATAATTAACTAATTAATAATATAAAAAGATGAGGGACCCGTTTGCACTATAGAATATCATTTTTATTGATTAAATTATTATATTATTTGTATTAAATTTTAGAATTTTACGCCGCTATTATCTTTTGACAAATGTTGCATCATCTCTTTCAAGGATCTGAAACTGGATCTCGTTGGAAGAACGTCGACGGCAGCTAGAGGAACAAGGTCTGTGGTGGTGCCGTCACGCGCTACAGCAGCGGGGTGGATGGGAAGAGGCCCGTGTTCAGCGACAAGATCAGGCACACACAATGATAGAGGAAAATGAAGATATGAGGAGTGTTGAAGGAGTATCCGAGTATGCAGATATCTTAATTATTACTGCGACATTGGATTGTTGATTAAAAATCATTTTACATCAATTTCTTTACACCATTCCGGATCCTTTGATACTTGTGTCAACCCGTATTCACACAAAACAATATATATGATTTTTAAAAATTTGTCACTAAAATTTTATGACTTATTATTAGTGATGAAAAATTAATTTTTGTGACTAATACATTAATTTTCTACAGTGAAATGATTACTAATAACACAAATGTACTAGTTAAGAAAATAAATGTAAAATATATTTATTATATCAATAATAAAATATTTGTAATATTTTTAAATAATTTGAAACATTTAATTTTAATAAGATGTATTTAATATTCTTATAATGCCTTCCAGCCTTTGAGGTACTCTTTAGCAAGATCTTACTTTGAAAACAAGTATATATTAAACAAATTTTTAATATAATAAATACTTTTATTAAATAATTTTTAATATTATTTCCTTAATCAATATCTTAAGAACTCTCGCGGTAATTATCATTTTTCATTATAAAATATGATATTTAATATTACAAGTATTATTTTGATGTATAATTTTTAAAGTTTATAATACCCTTAATTAATATTCAAATATTTTAAAAGTTATACACCAACACCCTTTATTAATGGTGTTAGATAAAAATAATATTTTTCATGCATTGAAATAGATTTTTCCTCAAATATGTGAATCTCTCAACGTTACCTATGACCCCAATACCTTTAATGCAAAATAAGAAAACCCTCCCAACGTACAATCTTTATATGATTCAGGCAAATGCCAAGTAACTGGATAGAACCTTGTGCGGGATTCAAGACATTGTGGATTAAGTAAATCATGTGGCACAGAAGGATGTGCAAAATAAAGGGTGGCCTTGTCCAGAGGGGTCACGCACTTATATCACAGTGTTCATTTGTGTTAATTATATGGTATCTTGGGAGGGGGGACCCTAAAATTTAAAGTCCTCGTTCCCTTACCGTCAAGTTTGGCAACCAATTTGGCAATTTCACTTTCATATGTGTGAATGCAGAATAAATTAATATTAATTGTCTACATTACCTACTGACTGATAGGTGATTCTCAGTGAAGGATAATAACTATACTGATCCCCTTGGACCCTATGAATACTACCACACATTTTGGTTCACAAAAGGGACCGAAAACATCGATACCTTGTGCCCTCAATTACCTGGATCTTTCATACGCATGAATGAGTGTTTGGTCCCATAGGAGGGTTATTATAATCTTTTTTTTTTCATTTATTTTTACGTATTTTAGTTTATACAATGTACAGAAGAAATGTCTATTTTATATAACTGAAATTTATAATAAATAAATATTTTGAATATATAAATTATATTATAATTAAATTTTCTAATATATAAATATTTCTGAATATATAAATTTTATTTTAGATTTATGATAAATAATTTATATTGTGATATAAGGTTATCTTTATTTATTGATAATTTCTTTTAAAAAATGTTGAAATTCAATTTAGAAATAAAGATGAGAATGATAGATTGAAAAAAATATTAAATTAAGAAAACCTTCAAAAAATACCCACATTAAAAAATTCTAAAAGCACTATATTTCAAAATAGCTATTCTAATATACATATACATATTTTTTCTTCATATCTCAATTAACTCCAAAATACTAGTAGGACATACGATTGGTTATTTCCTTTTCACAGTATATATGCTCTCTGTTATCCAGCAGTTCAACTCTGCACACAGATATATTTATCGTACTTTGCTGATCCAATAACTGAGATGCGGTCCACACACGAGCAATTTCTTGATCACTTATCTAGGTGCAAGCTAAATATTGTTCAAATTTTATATTTAGAGCATGTTTGGAATAAATTATTTTTTTTCCATTTCAACTTTTTTTAGGAGAAAAAAAAAGTTGTTTATAAAAAAAAGCAAAATATTTGGGAATCCTAACTTAAATTTGAAATTTTTTTTTTTTTAAAAATAAGTTATTTCATGAAGCTGAACATTTGTAACTTATGATTATTTTTCAACAGTTTTTTTTCTCTTTCAATTATTTTCATACCTTTTATTATGTAAAAGCTTATTCTTTTGTTATTTTCAAATAAAAATAATTATCTTAAAACCATTTTTCAGTAAACTTATACAAACAAAAATTGATTATGATTGTAATCGATTATACATATAATCAATTATTGAAATAATTAAATTTTTGTAGTTATCCCAAATAAGAAAGAGACTAGTCTCTCGTGATATAATAAATTAAGATTTGAATTTTTTTTATTAAGAAAAATGTTTATATTTAGTATTCAATTATATCTCAAACAAAATTACTTCTAAAAAACAAAAGTTAAAAATGCTAAATATTTTATAGGGTTTATCGAAAATATATTTATCATTTACGAATTCTCTAACTTTTAAAAAGGTTCCATTCCCCTTCCAGAAAAAATAATCTCATCCGTCTCAACTATATTTTGAAATAGATTTTTGAAATAATAATAATAATAATAATAATAATAATATTATTATTATTATTATTATTATTATTATTATTATTATTATTATTATTATTATTATGCATGATATTATTGAGCAAAAAATAAATTAATAATCTGAAACTAATATATATAATACGTTTTCCATTTCTCTAATTTTGAAAAGTCGTGAACTGCTCAAGGAACCGTGGCACTTACCTATAGAGGTCCACATCAGTGCATAGAAAATTTGCTATATATGTGTATGAATGTAATAATAATTTTAATATTTAATTTTTCAACCAAATTTATTTTTTTAAAGTGAACAACTTACTTTAATTGATACAAGACTTCCCTAGTTCCATTAATTTTTAGGTAACATCCATGCAGAGCTGAATGGCAATTCTTCTAGATCTTCACTTGGCCTGGGAAACAGGTCCGGAAGATCATTTGCTAATCTAATCCAAATTAAGGACGCAATTTCCCTGATTAAGACGCGATTCCATAAGTACTTTAACCATCATCTGAGAGGTACATGACCTGCTATCACTCGTCATGTAACATAAACACATCTTTAATAACTCTTGGATGGATTAATTAACGACTTATACCTCTTTGTGTTATCGTAACAATGGCCATTGAATCATGACTAAATTTTGATTTGGGTATATATAATACTATTCTTATTGTGCCTTTCCTTTTCTTTGTACATATAAACTTAATATTATTTATTTAATGTACTTGTCTTAATTGCTAAAATAATTGATTTAAGGGTTGGCCGAATATAATAAAATGGTCAAATCTGTTCTTTTGCTTCTACCGTCATACACAAAACATACTTTAGGGCCCAAAAGAAAAGGGCCATGAATAGCCCAAACATCCGGGCTATGTTTCATTTTTTCTTTTGTTAAAACATCCGCGTATCTTTAATTTAATGTTTTGAGGAAGTTATTTTCACTCTCTTTTTCATCTTCTCACTCTACTTTTTTATGAATAAAACAAAAATACCTCTTAACTTTTGAATTTCCAATTTACAATACACAACGAAAAGTTGTGTAATATAAACTGGCACCCCCTCATCAACTTATTACCACAGTTTAAAAACCCAACTTGAACAGGCCAGTTCAACTGGGACTTGGAACAACAACCAGTTTGAGTTGTTTTCTTAAAGGAAAAAACTTGGATACACTATTGGTGCTGTTATCCAATCCATAGTTTTAAAATTCGGTTCGAACCGATCAATCCGACCGGAAACCGAACCATATGCCGATTTGAGTTACTTAGAGCGTGTTTGAGTAACCGTTACATTCACGTTCAACGGAGGTTTTACACTTTCCGAGAAAAAAACCACAGAAGCAAGGGAGGGGAAGCTTTTGGAAGAACGCTGGTTGCGTTTAATTAAACGCGCACACAAACATGCTCTTATTGGATCGGATAAGCAGTTGATCCGGTCAAAACCGATGAAATCGGGTCAAAATTCCGGTTTAACCGGTATAAATCCGGTCCGGGTGAACCAAACAAATTTGAATTTGTTTCTTTTATGTAATAAATGCAATAGTTGTATCCTTTGTGTAATAACTACTATTTTCTTATGTCATGCACACTTTCCCACCTGCAGCACGTCTACACATTCTTGGGAAATGTGTAGTACAATTTGAAAATTTTCAAAAATTTTGGTCTTGCATGGATTAGAACCTTGTTCCTTTTGAAAACTAAAAGGAAACATACCACTAGACCAAAGCTATGTTATGTTATACATAGCAAATATTTGATTTATATATGATAGGCAATTCGAAATTTAAAATAGAATAACAATAAAAATAAAAAAATTATTAATATATGCATATAACTATATATGAGTTGTTACATTTTCTTCTCCTCCTGTACTAAATTCACAAATTTCTTTTCTCTGTATTTTTTTAAATAATTATGTTACTTTTTATGCCATGATTTGGTCAATTTAATAAATTAAATTTATTAATGATTGTTATTTAAAATAAATAATATTGTAATAGAAACTCAGCATAATAAATAAATAATATATTTCAAATTATAAATCGATGAACTAATAAACTAATTAGTATTATTAATTTATTAATTTTTTTTATTAATTCATTACTAATTTTATTATTATTATTTTAAAAAATTAACATATTATTATTTCTTTAGGGTATGAAAATTTTAAAATTTTTAATAGGGATCGGATCATACTGTTCAATTAGTGATCAATTGGTTCAACTTTTGACCTAATAACTCAGTGCATTGACCGATTTGATCACATGTTCGATTTTTAAAACTATACTCCAATCAAATTTGAAGTTTTACCTCGATAATACGCAAAATAAAAAAAATTATTGAATGTTATTCATATTATCGAGATAAAACTTTAAATTTGACTAGAGAAGAATGCCAACAGTTTGTCTTTTTTAAACATGCTTATGACTCATCATTGACATCATCAAATCAGTCAAAAATCGGATTTAACCTGCGAGTTGACCAATATTTTTCCAGTTTGAAAATTTTCCCGTTTATAAAAAGTACTGCCTACTGCTCCTGGCTCTATCACAAGACTAGTGTGCCTGCAACATGCACTCCTGTCGTGCTTGCTCTACTTGAGACCGTTATGCTCTGAACAATGTTTGACATGCCTATAACAAGTTGTTTCAAGCTATGCAATGTACCTAATACTAACTTACAGGTACTTAAACCACTACACTATTTTATAGGAATATGTATAATATATATATTTTAATCATATTGGTTCACACAGTTCAATTAGTGACTTGTCGATTTAACCAATTATCCACTAATCCAGCACCTCTATCGAGTCAAATGCCAATCCGAATTTAAAAACATTGCTTATTACATAATGAAACAAGTTTTTGTCAAAAGTATTTTGATAAAAAAAAAAACGGTTGGGGAGTGGGAAGATTAGATAAGGATATGTGAAAATGAATTCCTCAAAGCTAATGGTGGGCGCTTAGTATTCATAGCCCAAAAAGAGAGCCCATGGTTGAACGTATCATTTTGGGCTGCATCATTCACACCATCCTTTTTGCTCTTCATAGTCCCATTCTTTTTTTTTTTTTTTTTTTTTATATTTATAACCTTTATTTTCTCTCACCTCTACCCTCACCCTCATCCTCATCCTACACCCTCCCCTTTCTTCCCACCCCCCGCCTCTTTATTTTCTCTCACCTCTACCTCATCCTACACCCTCCCCTTTCTTTTTCTCACCTTGACCCCCCCCCCCCCTCTCACTCTTTTCCCTTTTCAGCTCTCATTTAATTTCTTTTTCTCTATTTTTGATAAGGGAAAATTTATAAAATGAAATTTAGTTCTCATAATGTATTTTTTTAATACATTATAAAAGTTAGTTTTCGTGATATAAAAATTTATATTACAGAAACTAATTTTCATAATGTGTTTAATAATGTTGAGTCACACTTTTTTAATAATACATTCTAAAATTTAGTTTATGAAAATATTACTTTTGTAAAAAAAAAAAAAAAAAGTGGACAAATGATGGGAATAGCAAAAGGGGAGCAAAAAGCAGCCCTCCAAGACACAAACACTCACAATAGCTTTAAGTTGAATATAGCACGGGATAAAAAAATCCACCAACTAAATAATTTAAATTAATTTATTGGACGGAGAAATGCTAATGCCGCTATCATGTTTATATGTTGGCCCAAGAAAAAAAAAATCCATAACTCCATAAATCCACATGTTAAATTAATGTCAAAATCTAAGTCCTAGAATTTTTCGAGCTAGTGAATCTTACAAAAGGGGAACATTCTCTGATTCATTACAATGGAAGTATTGTAACTCTAAACAAACATTACTATGAAAAATGTTAGGTAGAATGTTAGGTAAAAAATTATGGTTTTTATTTAATGAGTAGTATATCAACACGATAAAATTAAATTAAAAGTTGTTCCATTTATATATTTATTCGCAAGTAATAAGGTGTATTTGACCACACCTTGTTTTTTTGAAAAAATAAAAACAAAAAGAACTGAAATTAGGCAATTGAGTGTATAATGCACACCGTATTCTTAAATGCTCATCCCAATATAACATTATTTCTTAGTTTATAGTATATTGATACTAGATCATATACAATATTATTTAAAATTTTGAATATTTGATCATGGGTATGTCACGCATATGCTTGTTTTGATTAGCAACTTAACATGGAGATAGAGACGCCCTAACTCAGAGAAAGGGACGTACTTTATTTAAATTTGGATGCTGATGGAACGAAAGATATACTTTAATATGCCGGGTGGTTAACCATACTAATTGATTAGTACAGTTCGTTCATCAATAATCTATATCCATTGTAGAGTAGCATTTTCCAGGATGGGGGTCGCTATTTCAAACCGGCAAGCTGCTTTTATAGCTGGCAAGTGGCAATGCAATGAAAATCCTTTGGATCCATCTATTGATGCACACACCAGGGAGCTATATATAATTAGCACCCATGGTAAGGCTAGTTGGACCATGCTTAATTGGTAGATTATTGGTATTAAAAATACAAGTTTTGTTCGACCAAGTGCATTAATTAAAGAAACAAAAATTATAAGATATTTTATTAAAAATATATAATTCATTTAATTGTTTCTTAAGTAATTAAGACGATTTAAGAGAATAAATTTACTGTGTAGTCCCTTAACTAACTTGTATACTTATTAGTGTATAAAATAGGAAAATCTTTAAAAAGAATTCAGGTATAGAATAGGAGATGATAAATATTTATGAACTGAAGATGATATTTCATAGGATTGATTGCCGTTGTTCCTCGCACTTGTAATTAGATAGCTGATTCCTTAGTTAACTATCAGCGTGTTTGGTTATGTATTTAAAACTTTAAATATAAGTTTGACGTGTTTTTTTCATCACATCAACACAAGTTACCAGTTGTAATTTCTGCATTTTTTATTCATTTGACGTGATTTTATTTTTATAGGTTATGCTATGTGAGAATTTGCAGGCATAGAGTTTGGTTAGGGATTCACCTTTTTCTTTTTAGCTCAAGGTTAGGGATTAACCTAACATTACTGTATTCTTACCGAGTTTGGAAACTAGTGCCGAATAAAATTGAACTTTTCATTAAAAAACAATATTATGTTTTTAATAATATTTTCATCTATTATTAAAAATATTTAGAAATTCAAAATGTTGAAATAATTTATTTTCATTAATTTACATATGGTGTCACTGCTAGTTTTTAGGCGTGGATAATCCTCACATAACGTTATCAAAAGAAACATCACATAGCTTTCCTCCAAAAAATGGGTACGGTTGTTAAGAAGCAAAGGCCTCATCAGGTTCACAGTATATTCTCCTGTGACAGTCATTTAGTGTTTTGCAATGACGATGGGACAGGATATGATATAAGAGCATGATCGGATAAAAGCATAATAAACTTTAATCCTATTTAATGTTTAATGCACACTATAATACGAATAATATAATGATAGGTGGTAGTGTTGGTGATAATGATTGTGGCCTTGGTGACAATAACAGCAACAATGGTGACAAGATGGTGGCAACTGATGGTTGCGACAATAGTGGCAGTAATAATGGTTGTGACGATGGTGGCAATAGTAACAATGATGGTAATGATGGTGGTGACAACGATGAAAGCAGTGGAGATGGTGATAATAGTGACAATGGTAATGGGAAGGGTGGGAGTGGTGATGGTGGTTGTTATGATGGATATGACAATGATGATGGCAATGACATCGTTAGTGGTGACAATGGTGGTGGTTACAATAATGACAGTGATAAGGATGGTAGCAACGATAATGAAGATGGTAGTGGTCATGGTGACAGTGACAATGGTGGTAATGTGGGGGTGGTGGTGGTGAGGAGGGAGAGAGAGCGTGACTAACTCATCTTGTTGTTTCTAACCTAACTCTCCCTGTACCAACGAGATATGATAAGTAATAGGATAAACAAATCATATTTTGTTGGTACACCAAACAATTAATTATAGTAGGATATGCTAATTATTTTATTATATCTTATCCTATCCTAATCACCAAACTAGCCCTTATATTAATTAATTGTTAACTAATATTCACATTGCAAGTGATGGTGTAATGAAAATGTGATGTCTTTAAAGAAATAACATGTTTTTAATGATTGAGTAAGTCTTTGTTAAAGTGGTCATACCTAACTTGTTCTAACCTAAATGTGTTTGATTCATAGTTTGAGGTTGTGCTCATTTATAAGAGATTTGTAGCTATCATAATTTTATTATAGTGATCAATGGGAGTTGAGTCTAATGAAATAGATTAGTTATTTATAATGTGACAAATCAAGCTTTAAATCTTTTATAATAAAAGTGTTCACATTCAATATCTGACGATATATCGAACAATATTACCTAAAAAATACATATAGGAAAAAAGAACCTATTATGATATTATACTATAAAACCTTACCCAAAAGTTACAATAGTTAACCATTAATTAATAACGAGTCAATATTTTTTTGGCTTATTATATTAATAACATATTTTAATAAGTTTTAATTTTTTAATCAATATTTTAAAGATAATTATTAATATTTATATAATTTGGTATAATATATTCATTTTGAAAACTTATATTTTGACATCATTTTTTTATAATTTATCCCTAATTTTATTTTTAAGATAAAAGTGTTTGAGAAATTTTTACTTAACTTTTTTACTCTTATTTTTTATCATAAAAAATGAATGTACATGTAGAGTATAAAAAAATGTTTATATATATATATATATATATATAAAAGAATAGAGGTAACATTATATATAACTAATCATATTTATACTTTTCTCTTTTTCTCTTTCTAAATGTCAATTAGCATTAAAGTATCCACCAATCTTTTTCTCTTATCACATTCACATATCTTTATCTCTCCAGCTAAATAATGCGCCCAACTGAAAAGGATCTGTGTTGTCACACCGAGAGTACATTCAATTACCCGCACTAATAAAAATTGAATTAGGCGCAGCTTCTGGACTCTTTCCTTGAGTTATCACCGTTACTAAACCAAGACAATAATAATGATGTATATAATAAATATACTCCTACAGAAATGATAATTTCCCGATATACAAGTCTACCAGATGTAAGGGATATCATCACAAGCTTGCCCCTGTACTAACCAGGGCAACTTCCCTTTTTAAGAAAGAAAAAAAGCTTTCATGAGAAAGATTTACAATAAAGATAACTAATTTCACGACAGTGGAAGAATTTATTTAAAGTAATTCATGACATTATTATGGAAAAAAGGCTTTCTTAATGGTTCAAAATAGTCTATAATAACGGTTAAAACCACTATATAAGCACTATAGGTAATCTATCATTAAGATTTTTACTCATTGTAATAGGTCACTTTATAACAATTTAATACGTAATCGCTTTAACAATGCAATTAACCCCATGAAAAAATACAGTTCAAAAGCTAAATAACTAAGTGTGTTTAGACTAACGTTTGTAAATTTAGTTTTATATCAAAATTAATTAATTTCAGTAAAAAGAATAAATTTAAAATAAAGTATTTTATACTTAAAAAATTTTATCTAAAAAATAATTAATTAACTGTATGGCAAAATTTAATATAAAATTCTCAACGCGCGCAGCACAAAAGTTACTTTAGAGTTGCTTCTATTGAAATCACATTTGACCTCATTTTTCCCATTTGAAACGCAGGACACAAGTTTTTTTTTTTTTTTTTTTCTAAACATGATCTGAAATAGTAAAATCCCATTGAATGTTTCCAAACAGATGCTTGTGAGTGGCAAACGCAGCACCAAACATATACTAATTAATAAGAGTCTTATTGCATTAATAACATATGTAAGTCAAGTGTTTTCTTATAATTGCATTTATTGTAAAATCTACACACGTGAATATAAGCCTATAAAATGGCACAAAATATGAGGTTATTTCATTACTAAAAATAAATAAATTTAGCATCAGAATAACAATCCTTTTTTTTAAGGAAAAATAACAATCCTTTTATCGCTAAAAAAAATTAAGAACAGATTTTATAAATTAGAGACAAATTTCTTTAATCTTTAATATAATTTTTTAGTAGTTAATTTAACACTGTAAGCAATGCCTTAAGAATTTCCTCTCTCAACGAAGATATAATTTTATTTTATTTTTATGTAAAGTTCGAGATATATATCTAAATAAGCGTGATAGATTAATAGTGATATATGGACCTAGCTCCTTCAGAATTTCACATTTCTAGGTAGGTAGTGGATTAATGATTTCGAGTATTCTACCGGAGGGATGTCCGTAGGAAAACGAAATTTTGGCTTGTGCAGGACATGAAGATATGGGTAGCGGTGAGTAAGAACAATATGAGAGTAGTGCCCCCTACACGCATGGTGTTCAATGGAACTAAACAGCCACACACACTTCTATCAGTACTTGACGTTAGCCAAAAGGACAGATTACTATACAGCCAGGCATCACAGCACATTGTTTCAACGCCTTCATAAATTCTGCTACTAGAAAGCTATACACAATTCACATCTCAACGCTGGCAAACTTATGCCATTGTCTTCCATCTAAACCCTCTCCCTTAATTTCCCCCATTTATATATACATATATTGCAATTCTAGCTAGCCATTTATTTATGTAAGTGTTCTTCATAGAATGAACAAGTGTTATTAGTCTTTCAACTTCAATTTCTCACATATATGTGTGTGTGTGTGTGTGTGTGCCATATGGAGCTGGCTCTACTGAAATAAAAACCAACTTTTTATAGTTCAAATATTATAGCATTAATTAGCGGTATATTTTTAAAGTGGGATCAGCCAAATTGAGAAGAATTTTCAATTCATCTCTTTTTTTTTTATTGGTGTATTTTTCAATTGATGTCTAATTAATGTAAATGAGTTACGTCCATGTCTGATTGACAAGCACGAGTCCTTGTCCTTTGTCACCTTCTCAAATGTGCACATGTTACTGACCCATTGTGGGCTTGTCCTTTCTAGTTCTTTACTTTGAGATGGTGTTGGTGGAGGCTCCTCATGCCTGCTTGAACATGTATTACTCATGGATTAATTGAAGAATCCATACCTTTCAACATCAAACATGTCTATGGTGTATTCGTATTCTTCCCCATCCATTCTCTAGCACAATAAGAATATTTCAATATCCTAAATACGCAGATCTTGTGGAAGCGGCCGGTTGGTACTCACTTCTGTTTTCTTTCCTTTCCTTCTAATTTGTACGTATATATTTTAGGTTCGTCCTATATTTGCAAAACCATGCAGTGAAAACTAAAAATACACATATGTCAGGTTCAATTCAGAGGACACACGTTCAATCATCCTATCTTTTCTGCAGCTTAAATAAATAAATAAATAATAAATACACACTACACAAACATAAAAAAAAAAAAATGTTTTAGCTATTATAGTTTTGATGATGGCAGATAGGTATTGTTGAAGAGCATATAATATAATATTGAAGTTATGATATTGTCCTTGATTTGATCCAAAGGGGGGAGAAGATAAGGGTCCACAATTTATATAAGAGAGTGGGGGAATGGTCTTATAATTATTAGAATCTTACAAGAGTTGTTGTCACAGTAGCAAGGGCCACAGCAATCTGCCTTTTGAGTATCAAATTGGACCCACTGCAGATATAAAATTAGCGGCTGACTCTACTTAAAATAGTTTAATCTTTGAGGTTTGGCCGAAAAGCAATTTACTCTCACCGGTGCACCATACTTAATTCGTACCAATTTTGCCGTGTATGATACAGCTAGCTGAAAGTATTCTTTTTGGTCCAATTTTCCCTTTTTCTTCTTTTGGCAGAGGAGAGGAGGGGGGGTTTAGAGAGATAGGTGAGCTATCAATTTTGGAAGACAAGTCCAGGGTTGTATGGCTAGTGTGAGGACAAGCATTCCCTCCTTGAGCTCCCATTTTAAGTTTTGTCCTCTTCTCAATCTGAGGGCGCCACCTAGCTGTACTGAGACTTGCCGTTACTTATTATATATACTTCCAAAACCAAACAGATGATCTAATTCGTGCAATAAACAGGCCTTCACTTCAACCCCCTTTCTCTTGCATTCTAGCCACCGCTCCCTCTTTTTATGAGGTACGTGTTGTGCCTTCATTGGCTCATATAACCAATAATAATTAATGCTTCGGTGACTAACTACTACTCCTTTGTGCGTGTCCTTATACACATACTCCTACTCCTACTCCTACTCCCTGTTGAAAACAAAATTAATTTTAGAGCACCAAAAAGTTTCTGGTCAATTCCTCATGAATAATTATGATCATTTTCTTTCCATCTAGTGCTTCCTTGCCTTTACCCCTACTTATAAATCTACATGCTAGGGTTAGGGTTATTCACCAACTATACATTAATTGTATATAGACATACTCCATAGCTAGCTAGTGTGCTGTGCGCTATTTTATTTATATATATATATATATATATCTCTACAAAGCTATCTATCTTTCCCGTTTTCTGGGTTGGTTTTCGGTGAAAGGGATCCATCCATCGATCCCATCCCAGATTCAGATCGAGGGAATTAATTGGGTTGGTTAGGGTTTTGCGAAGATGAAAAAGAGGCAGGTGGTGGTGAAACGAGATTATGCCACGTCATCTTCAACGGTGGGGAATATTCGATACGGGGAGTGCCAGAAGAATCATGCCGCGAACACGGGAGGTTATGCTGTGGATGGTTGCAGGGAATTCATGGCCAGCGCGGGAGAAGGAACAACGGCGCTTACGTGTGCGGCTTGCGGCTGCCACAGGAACTTTCACAAGAGGGAAGTACTGCACGGCGTAAACTGAACAAGTTGTGATGACTGATGAGTGAGTTAATTAATTACCCTCTTTCTTTCTAATCCTGGTCCCTTGATTCGTACGTACCCACAATGAGAAAGAAAAAATAGAAACACAAATTATATATATATATATATATATATATATATATATATATATTTTGCAGAGTTTGTGTATCAAATTAAATGATTGAATTGAAGTTTTCTTCTTCCCATCTTGCTTGCAATTAAGTGTTGATTGCCGATACCAATAGACATTGATTCTTGTAAAAGAAAATATATTGAACTTATGGACTTCTGTTCTTGGAATATTGTTCAATTGTTCTCTCCTGTCTTTTGCTCTTCCAAGTTTTTTTCCTCCTTTTTTTTTTCCCTTTGTTTACAAGGCTTAATCTAGCACGTGAAGGTAGGCTAAAATGGAGAGAAGATGATAAAGCGATCCACCTCCATGAGCTTTGATTTTGATTTTTTAGCTAATTTCGCTCCTTTGTCATCTTGTTATTAACCTTTTCTCATTCACCAAAAATAGGTGGGAATCTTAGATAATGAAATAAGTGGAGATTACGCGTTAAGGACTACATCTGTTAAAGAATAAAGAAGAACACGACTTAAATATTCTATATCATATATATTTCTGGTGTTATATATTTTATTATTGATTAAAATTAGTGTTTCATCTTAATTAATATCAAAAGATTTAATTATATTTTTAGTCTCTCAAATTAGGAGTATGTTTTTTTAGTTCCTCAAATAAAAATTTACATTTTTTTTAGTCTCACAAATTCGAAAAATATTCTTTTTAGTCTCTCTTTTAAAATAAAAATTTGCATTTTTTAACCTCTCAAATTTTGGCGAAGGGACTAAGAAAAGAATATTTTTCAAATTTGAAGACTAAGAAATGCAATTTTTCATTTGGAGGACTAAATAAAATAGACTCCCTAATTTAATGAACCAAAAATATAATTAGACCCACTAGGATTGGCCTAGTGGTGGGGAGTTGGAATATAATACATGAGGTTATAGGTTCAAACCTCAGTCCGACCTTTGTACACCAAAAAAAATATAATTAAGCCTAATTAAAATCATCAGCTTCTAAGATGAAATGTTAATTTTGATTGAAGAATAATACCAAAAATATTTATAATAGTTTATTTAAATTTTGTCCAAACATAAAATACTTAATCAATAGAATAGCATTTAATACATTAGAAAAAAATTTTTTTTAATGATTTTCATTTAATACTTGATGGTTATTACTATATTGCTTTTTAGTTCTTTTTTGTTGTTTTTCCTCTAATAAAAAAATCACGACAAATATATTAATTAAGATTTACCTATAAAAAAATTAAGAATACATTAATGAAGGATATATAATTTATTAATCATAGAATTAACTCTGAATTAGAAAGTATGTATTGCTAGATGTATGAATTAACTAAAAATATAATTAACTATTTTGGTGCTAAAATATAACTAACTCTAAATTAGAAAGTATTGATTGCTAGATGTAAAAATTAATTAAAAACAATAATTTTTTTTCCAAAAGGCATAAGTCTTTAAGTTGTTATTTGTTAATATGATATTAAAATATTTTTTATGTATTTTTAAAAAAATATTTGATATTTTAATATATGATATTAAAATATTTACGATTAAGTGTGATTACTAATTTAACTATTTTTTAGTGTGCATACTTATGATTACATGGGGGTAAAAATATTAAATATTATAAATTATTAAAAAGCAAACATTTAATGATTTTTAATATTTTTTATACAATAAATATTTTAATAATTGTTTTCTAATTTTGTCTTTTTATCATGTGATTATATGCAAATGTTTAAAAAACTCCTTATTTTAATAATCATTATGCCTACTTTTTAAAATAAAGTTGAATGCTTATTGTATGTCTATACGGACATATAATAAAAAGTAACAAAAAAATATATAAACTATTTAATATTTACTCTTTAAGTAATTTTAAATATTAAAGAAATATATTTGATATTATCATACTATATTTTATTATTATTATTATTATTATTATTATTATTTGCTTTACTGGGGGCCAAAAAAGCCAGGTGTTATTATTATACTATATACATATGAGTACCAAATAAATAAATAAATAAACTCAAAATAAATTTATAAACCATCTACATGCCCAAAATACCCTTCCATAAGTAAGCTTAAGTTTTCAAAATAATTTAGTGGTGCGTTATGTTTTTCAACATATATCACTTTATATAAATACTAACCTATAGCTATCCGATTTTACATTAATTGTACATTTTTTTTATAGAATACATTAATTGTACATATAACTCATTATTTTGAGATTGGCAGGGGTCCAGAAGCTTTATTTTTTTGTTAGTGTATACAGTGTATTGCACTACACACTGATCATGAAATTGAGTGTGCTGTAGAATTTTTCTTATGATTATGTTTAAATGTCTAACCCACTAGGGTCTCATAACTAATGGTGGAAGTTGAGTATAGATGTATGAGGACTTAGATTTGATTTTTATTATCACTTTTGTACACCAAAAATTGTTTAAATGTCTTTGATTAATGAATCCACTCTAGCTCTAGTTGCAGAAGATTGGGTCAATATTGACATTGACTGACAGATGAACTTGTATTGATATAAACTTGTTTGTCCTGCTAGTTGATTGAGCAGAGTGAATAAGTTATTACAAATCCTCTAATATTTATCTTTGATTTTTATGAATAAAAAAAAATGCACTAGTGTAAAAAAAAAGCTTTTAATATTAGTTTATTTATATTTTAAACTGATCTCGCAAGTAAATATTGTCAATAAAAAATTGGTATATTTTGAATTGGTTGTGAAATTTCTACATTGATTGTGTTCAATATCGATCTAGAAAATCTCCTTTTCTACATCAATCATAAGCACAATCAATGTAAAAACTTTATTTTTATTTTTTTAAAAATAACTACAACACTGCAATTGCATCAATAACTCCCTAATATACAATATTCAAATTCGAAAATTACAAATATATAATAAATAAATAAATAAATAAATAACAACACAATATAATTTCATTTCATTATTATTATTATATATAATACATTTTGTATATCAAAATATAAGTTTTTTTTATTATAATCATTCACTAGGGTTTTATTCATTCACTTTTGACAAAGCTATAATATCATCACCGCTTTGTACAATGCAACACCCATTTTTTAGTGATTTCAAGGTTTGAGATCCAGTAGAAAATGGGTGTTGTGTATTAGATAGTCATGGAAAATAAAAATAAAAAATTAGCTGGTAACAAAAAGTTAAAAGTTGTTAGGCTAATTTAATAAATTATAAGTGTTTGATAAAATTATTTGTTAAAGTAGTTGATAAATGTAATATGATAGGAATGAATATGTTTATATGATATTTTTTTATATAAATTTTATTTCGAGTATTTACCATTTTAGTTTTTTAATTAATTTTAAACTCTTAATTGTTATTTATAAATTAATTTTAATTACATTTTTAGTTTCAAATATGGTGCTTTTTTCATATTGTGTATTTTACTATTAATCTTATATTATATCTTAAAATATTTTCAAAGTTTAAATAAAATCAAAATACCATACACTTAAGTAGAAATCGTACTTTCATTATATTAATTTATGTAATGGTTAAAATATTTTGAAGTATAATGTTAAAAATATAGAATAAATAATGTAAATCATGTAATGATTAAAATAAACAATGTAATATAAAAAATAATAAATAAAATAAACTTGTCATCTATCATATAAATATCTTGAAGTATAATGTCAAGGTAATAAAATAAATATTTTAAATAGTATAAGGATAAACATAAAAAAGTGTAATATAAAAAATATTGAAAAATAATAACAAAAATAAAATAAAATGAACATATTAATTATTTATCATTATTAATGTCTTATGTAATGAAAAGATAAAAATAATAAAACTCTGCCTTATGTAAAAATAGTTTAAAATTTATGCAGTGATAGTGAAAAAAAAATTATGTTATCAACCAATCACAAATCATGTTAGAAAAAACTTTTTAGTTATTATAAAAGTCAATAAGATGACCATAAATGACAATCTTTAAATGGTTGATACTTGATAGTGTAAAAATTCTTTACACCATCAATACATGTACTACTTTCTCATTTGAAAAGAGTAAAAATAATAAAGTCCTACCTTATGAGTGGAAGAAGAGAAATAAAAATAAAATCCTACCTTATATAAAAAAAGGGTAAAAAAATTAATAAATATTTTAAAGACAAAAAGGATTATAGTATAAGAAGTTAGAAGCTACCATTTTAAAACGCTACTTAAAGTAGCATTTAAAAAAAAAACACTACAAGCTCCTAAAAAAAAATTGTTTATCAAATATTACTAATAAGGTCAAATAAAGTTTTCAATCAATAAAAAAAAAAAGAAGCTAAAATCTAACTAAAATGACTTGCTAAACATAATCTATGACTTCTATAAATTATTTTTAATTTATTTTAATAAGTTTTACACTCAATTTTCAACACAAATTCTCAGATGATAGGATTTTACTAAATAAGTTTTTAATTAAAAACCTATTTATTTCATCTTATTATGAAAAAATATTATTTTAAAAATAATTTTAATTTTAACGTGTTTGTTTAAGTTTTTTTAATTAAAATTGGAAAAAAAAAAGACGTTTTATTATTTTAAAAAGCTACTTTAATTTGAACAACATATGAAAAGAGCTAACATTATAACTGTCTTTTAAAATAAAAAGTATAGTTTATAATTGTAATTAAATAAAAAAAATTATCTTTTACATAAATTTTCTAAAAAAATTAGTTTTGCACAATTTTTAAATTATAATTTTTAGAAGCTTAAACAAATATTCTAAGCTACCGACATTATGTTGGTCAGAGTACAACTAGATTCGAATCACTTAAGGTTTCTTGTCAAAGTCTTGTCAATGTAAAAAATGTGATTAAAAAGAGATATTTCACTACAGGATAGTCAGTCAAGTTTTGTGACATAAAATAGTCATTGATAAAATCTGAATATTTTGCACATATAACATAAAAAAAAAAAATCATATTCTAAGTTATTTACCTAAATACTAATTTCATTTGAGTTAAACTAGGTAAGTATTATCCATTTGGGTTCAAATTTTGAACTACGGACTCCAAACTTTCATTCTACTTTAGTTACACCGTCATGAGTATAAGGGATTTATTGAGAGCTGGTACTTTAAAATGGCCATATTTTATAAAAATAAATAAATAAAAATGAAGAAGACAGCTATGGCAGACATAACAGAACATTCGTATGGGTATTGTAGGGACCGTCTAGTGTGGAAAAGAGGAAGGATTTAAATCATGTAGTGAGCCCATAATTAGGTATAGATATCGACGGATGACCGTAAAATATATGTCTATGCTCTGTCCGGGATAGATACTAGTGCATGCATATGCATGTATGCTTTGCCTTCTCAACTTTCCGCTGTTAATTTGGTGATTAATATTCTTCAATGCAATCAAAAGCATATTAATCGATCCCTTTGGTGGCGTCTCCATCATGCTCTACCATCTCCACCATATTTTCTAAATAAAATAATATATTTACGTTAAAGAAAGAAAATAGTGACAAATTAAACAAAATAATGATTTTATATATTTTCATAGGGAGTAGCATCGGCCTAACAGACACTTAGATATTAGGCTGATGCTACTCCCTATGAAAATACTCATGCCAAAAATATCCCGCTTCCTTCTACCTTCTTCTCCCAAGTTTCAAGTATTTGGCCTCCTCTTCCTCCCCTCTCCCCTCTCCCCTACCCCCTTCTTTACATCCCAATCATCAATGTTACTTCTACCAAATCTTAATTCGGTGGAATTTTAGATGGTGTTTTAATTTATGTAGGGGATGAACAAAAGGTGTTTGGTTTTGCACAAATTGTGGTGTCGGAGATAGGGGTGAAAATAGGTCAAACTGATTGATAAAGGCTTATAGCCTAGCTTACATCATACTTAGGTCAGGGCAAAATTTTTTTAATAAACAAACTAAGTAAAACCTTTTATGATAATCTATTTGGTTAAAAGGTCAGGCTTTAGGCTTTTATCTTTTATCTTTTTTTTTTTTATTATAAGTGCTTATTAAGAAGTTTAATCTAAATAAGGCTTATAACTTGTAAGCTATAAGCTTCTTCACCAGCTTATTGGTGTGGGGAGAAGTTGTTGCTCCTAACATCCAATAGCAGCAACAACCCCTGGGAGAATGTTTTGGAGATGAAAAAATTGGGTGTAAGCTATTTAGTGTAAAGAAAATTTTTCTTTCCAAATGAGATGCATAAAAATTGTAGAGTTAATTAAGTTTTTAGTTCCTCAACTTTTTCAGATTTCAATTTTAGTTCCTCAACTTTTTTTTTGATAACTTTTAGTCCTCCATTAATTTTCTATCAATATTTTTAGTTTCTCTAAATTTTTTTTAGTCCCTCGTTTATTTTTATCACTCAAAATTAGTACCTATTTTGCCCAATTTTAGTCCCTCGTTATATTTTATATTTGGGACTAATATTGATAAAAACAAGGTTTCCATACAATCCACAAGTCATATTCAAGCATTTACACAAACATAGAATTCAAAAAGCAAGGTCAAGCTTCCCTTACCAACAAGCATCTCCACTAAGCTTTTGAAAGAGAGAAGAGGAGAAGAGGATCTTGAGCTCCGCCAAGGTTTTCCTCCAATCATCAGCACCACCCCACTATGCCCATAGGATTCAAACCAAAAAGCAACACTTAAAAGAGGTTCTACATAAAAAATCCATCATGGGTTAAACCAAAGGAGAGAAGGAGAGGAGGAAGAGAGAGAGCTTACCTTCCATGGAAGCTCAACCAAGCTTAAAAGGGATAAAGGAAAAGGAATTATCGGCCATGAAGAACTCAAGCCCCAAGCTTATGAGGGCTCTATAAGAAGGAAGAGTTGAGGAAGAAAGAGGAGCTCTAGAAGAAAAAAAAAGAAAGAAAGAGTTATATGAGAAAAAATAAGTTCTCTCTTTATATATCCACCCACCCACAGCCATTCTCGCTTAAGCGACAATCATTTCTAGCTTAAACGAGAATGTCACCAAGTGAAAATGCTACAGAAATGGACATCTCCTCTAACACTCTACTCTTACCAAGATTCGACTACAAAGGGTACTAAGACAAACCCAACACAAACTCGTTATATGAGAAAAAATAAGTTCTCTCTTTATATAAGAAGGAAGAGTTGAGGAAGAAAGAGGAGCTCTAGAAGAAAAAAAAAGAAAGAAAGAGTTATATGAGAAAAATAAGTTCTCTCTTTATATATCCACCCACCCACAGCCATTCTCGCTTAAGCGACAATCATTTCTAGCTTAAACGAGAATGTCACCAAGTGAAAATGCTACAGAAATGGACATCTCCTCTAACACTCTACTCTTACCAAGATTCGACCACAAAGGGTACTAAGACAAACCCAACACAAACTCATAGATTACTCACCTACTTTATTACTCAAATTATTCAAACACTTAAATTTAAATTTAATTCCTTTTAAACCCATAGGGCTGGCATAGTGGTGTAAGGCCTCGTTGCGTTCACATGTAGGGGAACGATCTATTTAGCGGGAAAACTCGTGTTTGATTTTCTCTGTGTGCAAAATTTTCTTGGGACAGCAGTAGTCATGCACCGCGAGCGAGATTCATCTCTAACCCAGTGGGTTGAGGATATATGTGGTCTTTGACCTAGGACAAAAAATAATAATTCCTCTTATATTTTAAATCAAACACTTAATCATACATTATGAAAATGATGTTACATACATAAAATTTTCATTTTTGTATTATGTTACATAAACTTTTTTAGTCATATCATATAAAATAAATTTGAATATATGAAAGATAACAAATGGTCCAATGAAAATATTAATATAAGAAATGTGAACAAATTTTTATTTTAATTTATTATCAATAAAAGAATTCGTTATTTTAAAATCAATATTCTAATAAATATATTTTCTTGTAGTTTATATTCAAAATAAATTTTATTTTATTTCTTACTTAAACTTTTGAATTTTATTTAAGAAAAATTGAGTATGATACTACAAACTTTTAAGTGAATATTGTTTGAAATATTAATTTCAAAGTAGTTAATAATTTAGTTTTTTTAGAAAATAGGATAATTTTATTTATTAGGAATAAGAAGGTAATCAAATGATTTATATTTTAGTATATTTTGAAAATTTTATATTACGTTGATTTTAATCTATATGAATGAGGTAGCAAATAATTTCGGATTAATATGAAATTTTGTATATATGATCTATGTGAAAGAAACTTTCAATCCAACGGTGGGTTTTAAGAAAATATTATCCAATTAAAAATTATTGAATGGTATAATAGTTGATAAAAGTTACACCGGTCTAATATGATCTCCCCTCTTTCTAAATTATTCTAGTAAATAATTTTGCGGTGGAGAAGTCTAAAGCAACGGCTTAACTTATTTGGCCAACCGTAAATATTTTGATTTCTAAAATTAGGATAAGACCTTCCCCCTCATCTTATTTCTTTAGATTAGATTGAGGTAATAAGCAGTTTTTAAAATTATTAACCATAGGAAATATATTTATAAAGAAATAAAAGAATAAATTTAATCCACTAGTGTCGGCTTAATATGAAAGTTGGAATAATATACATGAAGTCATAAATTTGAAAGTGTCACCATTATGAAAATAAATAAATAAATTTATACTTCATGAATGATTAGCTTCATATAGTTGTACGAAGATATATCAATATACTATTCACTATTTCAATTAATATTTTATTCATCCATATTCAGATCCCATGGCTTTGAAGCCGCCCAAAGATCTGCATATACAACAAATGTAACCTGGAACATATCATTGTTTGGACTTAGACCAAAAGACAAAAAAAAATATTTTAGTTTCTTTAAAATTTTTGAAATTTAGTTTCAGTATTTCTAAAACTTCTATCCATTTTTCGTCGTCTAATTTTAAAATATATTATTTTTTGTCCTTCAAACATTATTTAAATCACTTTTCGTCTCTCTATAAAATAGCAATATTATCTAAATTATTTGGAGCTGGAGGATTAAGAGAGTGATGTATTTTAAAATTAAAAAGATTAAAAATAACAAAAAAAAATCATAAATACTAAAATCAAACTTCAAAAATTTTAAAAAGATAAAAATATATTTAAAAAAAAAACATGGGATAGACATAGATTGAACTGAATTGCTGTCAAGTCTGTTGGTCAATATGTATCAAACCTACCAACTTTCAAGAAGAAAGAAACTCTATTAGCTCAAGACGATCACGTACGGTGATGAATGCGGCTTGATTTTCGTTTTGTAAATATTGTTAAATGATGCAAATGCTGGATGGATTATACAAGCAAGTTTGATATGTTATACCGAATTAAGGAGGAATGGAATCTTGTGTCGGTGACTTCATGGGAGCTTGCATTGTTTTGTAATTTTGGTGTTGGGGATATGAACACACATTTTATATAGATAAAAACTACTCAAGTTCAAGGTTGGGGGGCTTTCAAATTCAAGGAAAAATTGAAAATGTTGAAGAAGGAGCTTAGGCAATGGAACAAAGACAACTACGGCAATTTGGAAAATCTGTCAAAACAAATTGTGGAGAACATAGCCGTATTGGATATCAAAGATGAGCAAATTGGTTTGTCAAATCAAGAGGCAGATCAAAGGAAGCAATTGTTTGGGAATTTTTGGAAAGTTTCTAGAAGACATGAATCACTCTTGAGACAAAAATCTAGAATCAAGTGGTTGAGAGAAGGTGATAGTAATTCTAGATTTTTTCATGCAATGGTGAGCCGGAGAAGAAGAACAAATAGTGTGAGAGGTATTATGAAGGATGGGGTATGGTTGGATGATCCAAGCCTAGTCAAAAAAGAAGTGAACGATTTTTTCGGGAATAGGTTCAAAGAGAGGGACGAAGTGAAAATAAAACTTGATGGTGTGCATTTTGGCAACATAGAGGAGGAGGATAATAGAAAATTAGTAGCCATGTTCTCGGAAGAGGAAATAAAAGAGGGGGTGTGAGATTGTGATGGAGACAAAAGTCCGGGACCAGATTGGTACAATTTCAAGTTTATCAAGACTTTTTGGGGTTTAATGAAGGAGGATATTTGTTTGGTGTTGAGAGAATTTCACTCATATGGGAGGATACCAAGAGGTGCCAACACATCTTTTATTGCTCTTATTCCTAAAGTAGAGAACCCTATGGAGTTGGGGGACGACTTTAGACCCATTTCACTCATTGGTTGTATGTACAAGATATTGACAAAAGTCTTGGTAAAACGACTTAAAGGGGTCATGAATCTCATTATTCATGAAAGTCAAATGGCATTCTTTGGGGGGGGGGGGGGGGGGGCATTGTTGATGGAGCAGTGATAGCCAATGAAGTGGTGGACGAAGCAAAGAAGAAAAAGAAACCAATTCTTATTTTTAAGGCGGATTTTGAGAAGGCCTATGATTCCATGAGATGGGGTTTTTTGTTTGATGTTATGAAGAAGATGGGATTTTGTGACAAATGGATAACTTGGGTGTATGGATGCATTGAGTTGGCATTGGCGTCGGTACTAGTAATGGTAGTCCTACGGAGGAATTCTGGTTTGAGGCGATCCATTAGCCCTGTTTCTTTTTCTCATAGTGGCGGAAGGTTTAGGTGGTTTGGTGAGGGAAGTTGTGGCTAAAAATTTGTTTGATGGTGTCCATGTAGGAGGGGAGGAATTGAAAATATCCTTATTGCAATTTGCGGATGACACCTTGTTCTTTGGGGAGGCTACTTTGAGGAATGTTATTACTTTAAAAAGTATTTTGAGGTGCTTTGAACTAGCGTCCGGGTTGAAGGTAAATTTTTATAAGAGTAAGGTGGGTGGGGTGACTTTGGATGATGGTTTCTTGGGAAGGATGGCAGGAGTTTTAAATTATAGAGTGATGAGCATCCCCTTCACTTACTTGGAGATTCCGATGGGCGCCAATCCAAGGAGAGAGGCTACTTGTAGACCGGTTATTGACCAAATGAAAATGAAGTTATCTATTTGGAAAAATAGACAACTTTCTTATGGGGGGAGGGTGTGTCTTATAAAATCCGTTTTGTCATCTTTGCCATTGTATTTTATTTCTTGCTTCAAAATGCCTAGGAAAGTGATGGATAGGATAAATAGCATCCAAAGAAATTTTCTTTGGGGGGGAGGGGGGATGACATGAATAAGAAAATGGCATGGATTAGTTGGAAAGTTGTGTGCTCTCAAAAGGAGAGAGGGGGTTTGGGTATAAAGAATTTGAAGTTCTTCAATAAAGCAATGCTTGGAAAATGGGTTTGGAGAATGCTCACGAAGGCAAATACACTATGGGTGAAAGTGCTAAAGCTAAATACGGTGATCCTAACTTGATTGTGTTTGACCATAATAGATGTGACGGTTCTCTTTGGTGGAGGGACTTGTGTAAAATGTGCCAATTGGATGTTAGGGATGGATGGCTTTTAAAGGATATCAAAAGAGTGGTGGGGAACGGACATGAAACAAGATTTTGGGAAGACCATTGGATTGGAGATTGCGAGTTGAGCACCCTTTTCCCTAGATTGTACTCAAATTCTATGCAAAAATTTTACAAGATAAGTGAGGTGAGATCATGGGATGGACAACATTGGTAGTGGAATTTGTGCTGGAAAAGAAACTGGTTTGCATGGGAATTGAATATGTTAGAGGATTTTATGAATATGCTGGAAGGAGGGAACTTTGATGAGACAACCGAAGATACCTGGATGTGGAATATTCACAGGGAACGGGTTTATACTGTGAGGAAGGCATATCAAACAATCATGTCAGGTGAAGTGGAGGATAGGAGGGATATTGATTTGATGTACTGTCATGCCTTTGGAAGCTCAAGGTTCCATCAAAGTGCACTTTTTTTTGTATGGAGAGGACTTCATAACAGTATTCAAACCAAACAAAACCTAAGGAATAGGAATATTTGTGTGCAGCAAAATAATGGGATGTGTACTTTTTGTCAATAGGAACCTGAAAGCACTAACCACCTTCTATTTTCATGCATTTTCACTATGGATGCAAGTCTACCACTGGCTGGGTATCATGACTGTCTTACCAAAAGAATCAAATCTTTATTTTTGGCAACACTGTGGAGGGGTGTCAGGTACAAAGAATAGAAATAGATGGTGGAATATCTAGGTGGCAGTCTTGTGGGAAGTTTGGAAACATAGAAATGACGTGGTGTTCAACAATACAAAGATTCACGCTGAAAACCTCTTTGATCAAATCAAATTTACAGCATGGTCATGGCAAAAGGCAAATGGACAAGGTTTTTATACATCCTTTTATGATTGGGGTATACATCCAATGTTGTGTCTCAACTTTGTGTGAGTTTCCTCTTATGATGTTTCACTCCCGACTGATTTTAGAATTTTAGTGTGTGCCATCTTACTGTAGGGGTCTCTGATGTAATCTGTTATAGTCAGGGGTAGTTGGTCAGGTGGATGTGTAGTATTTGGTGAACTTTGATCTTCAATTTGTACATGGCTTGGGTAGTGGGGGCACTATATACGCTTTAATTCTTTTGTTATTTACATCATTTGGCTGGTAAGTTTGGGTATGGCTTTTAAGTGGGGTGGCTTTTATGTTGTAGTTTAAGGTACAAACAATGTGGGGACCTATTATCATATTATGGTTTGTAATTTAAACTATGTAGCTTCCTGGATGGGGTACTTCTGGTACCTTTATCCCATCAATAAAACTTTTTGATTGGCTGATCAAAAAAAAAAAAAACTACTCAAGTCGGATGATGTGGTGGGTAAGAATTAGATTCATATTTTATAAGAACGGGAATATTAATTTTGTTGTTGATATGAAGATTTTGTTGATGGACGATTAATAAATATGTGACTTCTTAAGACCTAACTCATTTAAGCTTTTAGTATAAAAAATAGATAAAAATCCATATCACTATGATAATTATTATTTAATTTAAATAATTTTATGTGTTGTATACCTATAATCTATAATACAAAAGTAAGGAAAATTTACATAAAATAAAACAGTTAAAGTGTTGAGAAAGGTAATGTGGTAGAAACTTGATCCTTGGGATTAATATATAGGACCTACATGGCGAAGATGTCTCTTTGAATTAATATTTGATATGTAGAAGGGAAATTTGTTGGATGATCAAATCCCCCATAGTGTACGGAGATCCAATAATAATAGTAGGAAGCAAATGGCCAAATCGGACTGAGTGCAGGGCTGCAACATCCAATTAGTGCAGCTAAAAATAGCAAAGCTACAAGCATGACTCATGTCATGCAGCTGTCACTATATATGACAATCAAAATCATACCAAATATGCCTTAGGTACTTCTTATATAACTGTTAACCGTATTCAAATATCTATCTTTCTTTCTTCGCAGATACAACTTAGAATAGAAGCCATTCAAAAAGAAAAAAGAGAAAAAGATGATTCATGATTGATTGGAAAGAACTCAAGAAGAAACAAAAACTTCGTCGCTTATTAAACACGAATACACGATATAGTACTACTAATACATACTTTTTAGCTCACATAATTACTACCATAAGTATTTGTTTTGGTCTGCTTTCTTATTTTGAAAAAATATATATATAACATGATCCATATATATAAATATCTACATATAACGTGATTATTAAATATATATACATTACAATTAAGATCGAACCGTAATTGCAGACTCAAGTCTAAAATATAAAACTTCGAAGGAATTTATACCAAAATAAAACTAGAAATTAGTTAAAAACGTTTCTTTTGGCATTATCAAACTGGTTAAATCAAACTCAATGCAGGGTGTGTTTGGGAATGGATATATTGTTCCATAAACATAATTATTTTTCTACAAAACCTTCTCAAAAGATATAATTAAGTTATTGTTTTGCTACTGTAAACTGAATTAATTAGTAGCATTATTTGACATTTTGACAAAAAAAAAATATTTTTCCAAAATATCTAGAAAAATTAGTTATTGTATTATGGTAATTTGTGTCAAAATGACATGCTGAAATAGACAAAGACATTATTTCACGTGACTCCTTTAAGACACTACTTGAACTGGCGTCATTCCTTAAAATAAAAATATATAAATTTTTTTTTTTTATATCGAAAGTATATAAAATAATTTATTGTTACATGCATGTTGGATTCTGATAAAAGACTCCAAATAAAAATAGAATGAAGTCTTTTGTTATAATGTATTAATGTGACATGTCAAACATCATGTAATTATTTATACATAATCATGCTTATATTATAATAATATATATTATAAATTATAGATTATATAAACATAATTCTATTAATTCATTAAAAAAAACTAAATTTATTCGTCAATATTTAAAAACATTAATTCAAGACATTTTTTACTTTTAAATATAATTTTTAAATCAATAATCCATAATTTTATAATTTTCATTTTTAAATGATAAAAATATTTAGCCTATAATAATTTATCTTAAACAAACAATGTGTATTTTTATCAACAAATTGTTAGTCCAAATAATACTGGACTTGATCCTTTAAGAAAGATTTCGAATTTGAACCTTCTGATGATCTATTGTGATTTTCTAGAGATAGGTATGTCCCCGGATCAAGTTTCAATTAGAAATCCATATGTTTTTGCCCGATCCACTTCATAAAAGGTGAAAAAATCATGTACTTTTGTCTTTGATCATTCTGGCGCAACTTTTCTTCGTCTTTAGGATTCTTCTTTTATGCTTAAAATTTGTAATTGGGTTGTAGTCGTAGAACTTTTTAAATCATTTATGATGATTGGGTCCTTTTAACATATTTTTGTTAGAATCCAATTATGCTAATTGAAGATTTTTAAATATTTTAAAGACTAGGCTGTTACTTATTCAGTAAGTTTTTAAGCTGTTTAAACTTTTTTTAGTTAGATACTTAATAAAATCCTAGAAACGTGATTATAACCTGATTAAAAATAATTTAAAAACTTAAGAACCTAATTACAAATTTTAAAAATATAGGAAATTATTTAAAAATAAATAAATAATTGAAGAACAGAGTAATTGAAAAGTATATATCGCTATCATTTTAAATGGTATAAAACAAGAAAACAGCGCATGCCCCTTGGTACTTGACCTTTCCTTCTGAATCACATGGGTCTCTGGTCTGCCTCTAGTGAATGAAGTGATCACCAGAACTACTTGCGGTAGGTATCATATCATATGATGGCTGTAGCTGACACGGGACAACACGTGCATTACAAATCATATTATTTGTTTTGGGGTAAATTATATATATTCTCTTTGCTTTGCTGATTAAAAAAATATATACATATTATTTGTTTCGGGGTGAAAAATTGGATGTCTTACCAGCAAATTGTTTTTCAAGGACTAATGTTCTGTAACGTGTGGTTTAATGTATTACAATTAGGAAATCTATTATTCACCAAAAAAATTAGGAAATCTATTTAATATATAAATTTACATCAACACGTTTTTTTTTTTTTTACGGTCCATATATATCATTTATGAGAGACAATGTAGAATTATTATATACGCCAAAGTTCTTCTACAAATATTTCAGCAGAAATTAATCATCAACAAAGTTAATAAATACTTTACTCCTATAATATGATTTTTTTTTTGACAGACCTATAATATGATTATAAAAAATATATATATACACCCTGTAAAATTCCTTTTTCAATGCAGAAATCCCAAAAGGGAAGGCAGACATGTAATAGCATAGAACTCTTTTGGCTAACTTATATAAGAATCTAGGGTGCCGTCCAACATGGGAAAGGTTTCCAAATTTCTCACCGTGAGAGATTTGGAAACGTTTCCCACGCTAAACGACGCCAAGAATCTAGTTTGTTTCTTCGTGCCCGTATGTTTCATCACGTTTTCCATCCAACACACACACAAAAAAAACTTATGTTTATTTTTAATGTATAAACTAAGACTTAGTATTTTTTAACCGTCAGCAGCTTATCATTTGCTGTCTTTAACCATTATTTTCATGTGATATTTTAAGGAATTGAATTTTCTGCAGTTATATTTTTAACTGACGTCCAGTTCAAATAAAAAATCAGGAAGTTTTAAAGTAATTTTATATTTTTTAAACTACACAAAACAAACTAATTAATGGTAAGGATTTTCGGGAGTTATTTATTTATTTATTTTTGAATGGGAGTTATTTTTTAACTACATAGGACCGGATCCATTATTTTATTTTTTCATTCTTTGAAAACACCATATTAGACTGATATGATATAATCGTTGTGGAGATACGATTACGAAAGATGATAAACAAAGCCGTCGACCAGCAATATTATTGATATGATTTTTCTAATCTGTGCAAGCTTGCACAAGTTAAGGTTCATTAATTGTCCACTTTTAACTAACTTTGATGACCTAATTTTTTTGATCGGTAGGAATCGAACACGATACCGGAAGTTTATAATAACTCACGCATCCTGCTCAATCAACTGAACTAAACCCCTCAGTAACTTTGATGAGCTAATTAATTACAATTTAGATGAAAAAGCAATAATCTCTCTCCTATTTATTTTATGAACTCACTTCAATGTAATCTCTCTTCCCATAAAAATAATTAACAGTTTCAAGATTAAAAAAATATAGTTTCAAAATATAATTCCAAAATATAATAACTTTAGATAAAAAAAAATAATATTTAAATTTTGTTGTGCTTTGGACTTTCTTCATTTTCTTTGTCATTATTGTATTTTGTTGCAAGGAGAGTTTCAGTTTCATACTACAATATAAAAAAAAAAATTGTTTTTTTTTCTTTCAAAATATTAAATACCACTGTTTGTGCGAATGTATTTTAGTATTGATATTATGTTTGTGAGAAGCCGTTTGCTAATTAGGGGCATCATGGTTTTTCTTTTTGCTTATTTGAAACGCAAATTTAAATTTTATTTCTTTATCTGAAGTTATTACAGTATATATTTTTTTTAGAACAAGTTATTATATTTTGAAACTAGTATTTTTTTATCTTGAAACTTTTAATTATTTTAACGTGAAGAGAGATTACATTGAAATGAGTTCATAAAATAAATGAGAGAATATTGCTTTTTCATCATAATTGTAATTAATTAACTTATCAAAATTAGTTGAAAGTAAATCATTAATGAGTCTTAATCTGAGCTTGCACATGTTAGAAAAATCGTTATTGATATTACACATTCTACACATGATGCAATTAT
The DNA here is from genome assembly GCA_026413185.1 of Pueraria montana var. lobata. Classification (NCBI taxonomy): domain Eukaryota; kingdom Viridiplantae; phylum Streptophyta; class Magnoliopsida; order Fabales; family Fabaceae; genus Pueraria; species Pueraria montana. Next base: position 60,845,889 of record CM048649.1, read on the forward strand.
GATTATCTAGCTAGCTGCGATGATTATTTAGCTGCGGCATTTATGATTGCACATAATTGTATTATATATAGGTAGGTCCATTTCAATTTAGCTAAAGGCTGGCCGGTGCATCAGTTGAATAAAATTAATTTTGAAATATGTATATTTAAAGTTAATTTTGATAAGATATTTTAAGTACATTATTCAAACATTTACTCGGTGAATGTTAACGAAAAAAAAAACACTTATTTGGTGAATTTTTCATTCAAACATATATTATCGTAACAAAATTAATTATGATAAGTATTGAGTATTTTTATCGCTAGAATTAGTACAATAATATTTGTAGAAATTTGTCTCAATTTACTCTATCAAGTGGTTAATTAAGTATATGTTTGGATTAAAGTTTGCAAACTTAAGTTTGAGTCAAATTTTAACAAAAGTAATCCAAATCTTGTTTTTTCAAAACTGAATTTTTATGTGCAAACATACTTTTAGAACTAATCAAATATGTTATCAAAATGAATTTACTTTTCAAATTAAGTTTGGAGCTTTACAAACAAACGAAGGGAAAACCAAAGGTAATTCATTCAAGTATTCCAAATTAAAGTTTCCTTCTCATTGTTTCTTAATTATTACTCCCTATGAATTGAAATATAAGTAAAAAAAAATTGAATCACATCCATTAAAAAAAATAGTTAACAACATTTAATTTTGATAACGTCAATAAAAAAATTAGTTCATTTCCTAAAGTACACTTATATTTAATTGCATAGGACAAAAAAAATGTTGTAAAAAATAAAACTCTAATTAAATGAAGAGTATTTTGGAGATGATATCATTAAATAAGGAGAAACTAATTAAAATTTGCTTATATTTTAATTCATCACACATGTAATTTTTTTTGTTTATATTTTAGTATGGATGGAGTATGATCCAAGATATAACAGAACGTGTAGAAGGGGTGTACGTGCTTGTGAATAATTAATACTTAATACTAATAATTAGAAGAAACAAAAACACTAGTAAAATATTTTGTGTTGTTGATTCTTTCCCATTGTGTCCGGTATATGAAAGCAGGGGGCTGAAGATCTGGTGCAATATCATTACACAGTAGCGACAACTTTTTGGTGACAAAAATACTGTCGTTTTGGTGACCTAAAAAAATACACGTGCATAGATACATGGCCCAGCTTTTTAGGGGCAGCTAGCCTCGTAGGGTGGTAGTGGTGGCAAATAGCACGACGGCACTGCACTATCTAGCAGCAGGGGTAGGCGTGGAGCTATAGCGGTGGAGCCAACGAGCCACTATGCACCATGCATAGCCTTTTTCTGACGCAAAAAAAGCAACAGATTAATAAACTGTTAGAGGAGGAAAGGTGTGTCACAGACACAGTACATGCAAGCTCAGCCCTCGTGCTCAATCATTCACAGGCCAACCTCTGCAGATGGATTCAATCAACTCACAGCGGTGCAATTAGGATGGATCCAAAAACCTATAATAATTGGTTTGTCCGGAATTAATGAAACCGTGAACCTGAATTCTTGATCTAAGCAAGCAGTGGACTTAATCGATAGTAGTATTATGGAGGGTTTTCATCTCCTAGCAATGATGGGACACCTGTAAAGCTATTTTGATGTTCAATGTGTATCTTACCCTATCATTGCTAGAGAGAAATACACGGGAGAGAGAGGAGCACTCTCACATTTTATTTTAATTTAAATATATATCTTTTATTTTTATTCTTTTTATTTCCATCTGTACTAAACAGTAATTTCTTGATGATATATATAGGTTTCAACAGAAATTCAGTTTCAAAAGTTGACTGTATGTATAGATGCAATTGGGGCTTAACAACAATGCATAATAAAGAAAAGTTTAGAATACTCTGTATCTCACTGAATTATCTAACAATTTTCAATTTTTAATTAAGTTTTTAATTTTTTTTAATTAAGTCCTTAAATTTATATTTATTTTTAATTGAGTCTTTTCGTCTAGCTATCATTGTGAAAGATATACGCAATAAATCATAAATTGAAAATATAGATACCATATATATCTTAACCTAATACTAATGGATTAATGAGTTTATTTTAAAACTAGAATAGAAAGTTATAGGAACTAAAATTAAAATTATTCATTTATAGTACTTAAACAATTATTTAATTTTTTATTTAGTTTCTATTCTTTTTTCAATCTGATGTCTATTTTTTATTTATTAAAATAGATGTTTTTAATTTTACTTTATTAAATGATAATGTGACAAATAATTCATTGATAAGTGTCAGAATCTGATTATTTTATGAAACCACTTAAGGGTTCATTTGGTAGTTAGAATAGAATATATAGAATGATTATCATATCATGTTATAATCAGTTGTTTGGTGTACTAATAAGATATAATTTGCATATCCTACTACCTATCATATGTTAGTGCAGCGTATTTCTTAGTGCGTGTTTGAATGAGCATTGACAAAATTAATTTTGGTTAAAATTGATTTTGAAGTGATGTGATTTATATTTTGATGTTTTTATTACAAAAAGTAAGTTAGGAGTAAAACTCAGTATAAAATTTTTTATTCAACGCATAAGCTATCAAAAGTTACATCGAACTCAGAATCAATTCTAAATTCTTCTTCGATGTGAAATATAAAATTTTAGACTCATAAAGGTAAAATCAAACACACTTATTCTGAGAGGAAGCTGTATTAAAAAGCTAACAGGACAGGATAGACATTTTCTCTCCCTCCCTCGTTCTCACTACCATTACCCATACAATATGATTAAAATAGATAAGATAAAAAATATAATATTTCTTGTTGAGTCTGAATTCATTTGCCATCCGGAGAAAGACAAAGAGGCCGAAAAGATGGACCAACCAGAATTTAAGACTATTGCTATTTTCACTCCCCTTTTGATTTTCTTTTCCAAAAATACCCTACAAATTACACTCCCCTCTAAGTTAAGTTTTCTTCTTCCTGATTTCGAAACCCTACATCCTCACCCTTTCTCGTTCAGACTTCAATCTCCCCCTTCCTTTTGTTATACCTCCCATCACCTAAACATTGTCACCACCAATTGCTCTCATGCATTTCAATTAGAGAAAAACCACACCTTCCTCCCAAAATCATCATTCCCTTCACATTCAGTTTCCCTTTTTTCCTTTGGCCACTCTTTTTTTTTTAAAGGCAAAAGCAAAATGGATTTTATAAAAATTCAATGTGAACCAGATATAACATAAGGTATGTTCAATCTGCACACAAAAGTACCCCGACACAAATAATACAAAAGCCAACCAATACCCCCTTAAAACATACTTGTACCCTCCTAATCCCTTTAGCCTTATACGCAAAATATATAATAACAAACCAATCCCAACATCTACTACAAACATAACCAAGGAGTAAAAATCAACACCAATATGCTTCGCACTTTGTACAATCAAAACAATTCCCCATCCTATAAGTGCTCAAAATACCTTTCATCCAACCTGAAATTCCTTGTTCCGATAATCACCGAAATACCATCACCACTAAATACCTCAACATCAGAATTGTCAAAAATATAACTAAGATGTTCCTTTTACCACTCATGAAAAGCAAAGTTGGTGCATTTGTCTGAACTTGAGCGCAGGAAACAAGACCAGGTTTTGCACTGTTGCTGGAGTTTTTCGGGAAGCAAATTCACGTGGGAGTGTGGGTTTAATGGTTTTTCTTGATTTGGGACAAGTTGGACAAGTTGAGGAAGAAGGATTTTATTATAATCTGTAAAGCAACTAAGACGCTGACTAGGAGCAGTTTCTGAAATGCAAAACTTTTGAGTGTGTAAAGGGGAGTGTATTTTCTGGGGTATTTATGGAAAAAATATTCTAAGGGGAGTGTGCTAGTAATAAAGGGGAGTTGAAATAGCATAAGCCGAATTTAATAGATAGCCCATAAATATTCTAAAGGGGAGTGTGCTAGTAATAAAGGGGAGTTGAAATAGCATAAGCCGAATTTAATAGATAGCCCATAAATATTCTAAAGGGGAGTGTGCTAGTAATAAAGGGGAGTTGAAATAGCATAAGCCGAATTTAATAGATAGCCCATAGGATAACAAAAAAAAAGGGAGTTGCTATTCTCACCCCAAATTTTACTATTCTCACCACCCACGTGGGTGATTTTTTTGTTATTTTGAAATTACCCTTTTCACGGAATCATAATTCCATTGCGTACGTTGTACAACGAAATCATGATTCCGTTGCGTATAACACAACGGAATCATGATTCCATTGTGTAGTGCACAACAGAATCACGATTTCGTTGTGTCATGTATTGATGCTATCTAAACCCTATATTTTGTCGATGCAATCTTGGCCGTTGCCTTTTGTTAAACAAAGTGCAGAGTATGTGATAATTGAATCACAGAGTGAGTCATGGATGAACAGTAAATATTGTAGTATAAAGCATCAGTGTTGTATGTATAAGGCAGCTCATTCCAGTGTGTTTATATTGGGTAGATTAGTTGAAAGATGGAGGGAACTCTTGCTGTTTTGTATTATGATGGTGACTTGATTTCAACTTCTGAGGGGGTAAAGTTTGAATGTCCCCATGGTCCTAAATTCATTAGAATAAGTGAGGACATGTCGTTTGCTGCTTTGAAAAAAAATAGTAAAGGATGCCATCGGATGTAGCAGAATGCTACTTGACATCTATTACCGTCAACCTGTATATGTAGGTGATGGTTGTATTGAGTATGACTGCATGGAGCTTAAAGATGACAATGATGTGGGTAAGATGTTTTTCATCTTTTGTGAATTTCGTTCAAAAGGACCAATTGAGTTATATACAACATTTGGCCGATCTCCTGAACAAATCCTTGCCCTGATGCGTAAACCCATATCTGCCGAACAGATTATTGTTCTTATGTGTGAGACAATGGCGACAAGTAGCTCTAATGAAAAGAAGTCTATGTAGTAAACCAACAACTATGTTTAAGTTTTATTATGTTGGTTGTTGTTGCTATTATTATTTTCTATGAAATATGTGTAGAAGTGCTATTATGTTGCACATTGTTGTTGTTGTTGTTGTTGTTGTTGTTTTTGTTGTTTGTTGTATGATTTTAATGGAGAAATCGTTCCTTCTTTCATTATACTACTAGGCGCGCGCGTGTTGTTTATAGAGTTTATAAAGAAAAATGTAATAAACTCAAAACATCAACTATAAAATATAATAAAATGTACATACAAAATAAAAGTTTAGATACAAATATAAATAAATACATCATAAATCAACCGTCTCTGCGGCCACCACCTCTGCGGTCATCGCCCTTGGTCCTCCTCCTCTGTCTGCGTCCTTGGTTGCTGCACCCATCACCTAAGCCGTCCTGTGCTTTGCGCAATAGTCGCTGCACCAACTCATGGTCATGCGTGCCCTCAGGAATGGCTCTGGTATGCAACAACCTATCTGCAATCGCATACATCATCCGGTACAGATCCTACATAAACGAACATTAAAATTAGTAATTATTTATCGAAAAAAATGTAAAGAATTATGGATAAAGTGTTAGCATTACATTACCTCGCACGAGTAATCTACACCATCTACAAACTCTGGCAGAGGATCACCAGGCTGAGGCTGAGGCTGAGGTATGGGGTTGGGCATACGTACTGGGCTCCGTGCTGCCTCTCCTTCCTTTGGCGTAATCACATATGGATGTTAATGCTTATAATACCACACCAAGTAGTCGGAGGTGCAGGCCCATGGAGCATCGTCTGGCATGTAACACCCTAATTTAGAGTGCACTTATATTTCTATAAAACGCTTATCGTAAGAAAAGATATTTATTCATTATAAATAACTATTTTAGTAACCATATATATATATATATATATATATATATATATATATATATATATATATTTGTTTTTTTTAAACGGATAAGGAAATAATTTAAAATGTCGCTTCTTAAATCCATCTTTAATCAATGTATTGATTTGAAATCTTGATTACATTTAGAAACTGATAAATGATCTAACATATAACGAATAATAAAAAGGGTAAATCCACCATGTATAAAATAGAACATAATCTCATAATACCAATCTCATAGAGTGTCAAAAATAGATAAAGTAAAATGGCGTCAGCGGAAAAACGGATACGTACCATATACAACCCCAAAGTTAAATAGTAACAAAATAATATATAAGAAGCAGGATAACAAAATTCGAACCCTAGTCTACCCAAAACAAGATACACAAAAAAAAAAAAGGAAAACTAAGGGTTCAGGGCAGCCACCCATGTACAGTATATACCCACAATTGTATACCCCAAACCTAAGACTCCGTAGAATAGTTCTCAGAAGGGTCCTCCTCAGGATCCTCCTCAGTGTCATCATCCTCCAAAGCATCGTCCAACCTCAGAACACTGGTGGGAGAAGAGATGAGAGTCATGAGCTCTTCAAACTCAGCCTCGGACATAGATAAATCTACAGAAGAGCTCCTCCTAGAAGACGGAGAAGAAGGTGGTGTGTCGGTGTCACGGTGATACCCAGGGGCTCTCTCCTGCGTACACAACATCAGTAGGGCAAAACGTACAGGGCATGTAGGAGGTCCATGTCCCGCTACAGCAAAAGAGAATCTGACCCATCCATCAAAGGTGTTTGTCTAATTGTAGGCATCATGGGACCAGATTCCGTTGACAGGTTCACTCCATATGCGCACTAAGGGCTCCCGGTACTCGTCCATATGATTCTGGAAAATAAAGGTGTATGGAGTGAGTCTCCCACCTCCAAGCCACAAACAAATGACCTTACGGTCACATACACATAACAAACCACACGACATGGTTCTCTCAGGATCTCACTCGTGACTCTAATCGCACTTGCTGACTAATTCTTAATTCATCACTCTCGGGCCCGCTGCCACTGGAACTCCCAGAACTCAGTGGTCTTACACATTTAAGTTGGATGGCTATTGGGAGTACGCCCTCGTCACGGTACGATAACGGGGCTCTCACTGACATGATAATGGCTCGCATTTAGTCGAGGTTGCCAAGTCGGTTACGTGACCTAAAGTCACAACTCGGCCCTTACCCCCAAGGTTGGTCACGTCTGCGATCATTTCCCAAGTACCACTCTGTGGTCATCCAATCTTTGAGGACTGACTCCTCAATGACTCTCCCCATTGGGATTGTCCTTATAGGTTTGTGTGGACTCCTCTGTTAAAGGTACCAGATGGCGATCAATTTAGTATCATGAGCTCATCACTATCATATAGCGATCTCATCCTTCACAACTACACAATTACAGTCGGAGCTCCCCACACAACCTCTCCAAGTTTGCTTCCACAGCTAACCATCACGGAGAATCACGTTCCACGATTACGTCGTACTAAACGACCTCACCACGTTGGAAATGGAAAAGGTTCCTCCTTCCCCTCCCATTCACATTTCAAACAAACAAACATACAAGAGTATATGCACTAAGCACTACTAATCTCATCATGAACCCATTCATGATTCTAAACAATTTTTATTAAATTTTAATGTAAATCCTTACCCTCTCTCAAGTATTATGCTAAATTTTATTCTTTAGTACGCAACTCCAAGCAAAGGTCCTAGTTTATTTTCTAAGTCCAAGTTTAAGATTTGATGCCCACATGTCAAGGTTCCTAAAATTTACTAAGTCCAAATAATTATAATTATTCACACTTTTTTTTTAAAAGGTTTATTTATTGTTTTCACAATAAATCAAAATTAAGTGCTAGAACTCCATTTTCTAGCCTACAAATGCACTCATACAAGGAGTCCATTTGTCCCCTTCCCACAATCACATATCATTCAATACACATAACACAACATGCACATTCAATTTCCAGCACATAGATTGTCCGAGGATCACATTCCTCCCGGTCTCCAATTCAAGTCAAGTAAATACAATGAATAAGGTAAGAATAAAAATTTCATTAACAAATAATCAAATATATAATGATAAAGTGCAGAGGTCTTTCCTTTGGGATAAAACCACTCATTCATAGTCCAAAATAATTAAATAACATACTTAAAGCAATTAATTTAACCAAACTCTAATATTCTACATAGATCAAATTATACACTCCAAGGATTATTTAACATATCATTTCAATTCAGAATAGTATATAAATTTGCAGAGACATTATTCATCATTCAAATAGTCACACATAAATTTAGTTCCTCAAAATTCACTCCAAAAATATGATTTTTAAATTATTTTGCAAATCTGACTGCACACTGAAAACAGAGTATAGGAAAATTTGAAAATAGCAAAACCCATCATTAATTAGTAAAATTTTACAGAGACAATTTTCCACAAGTAAATTACAACTTATATTTTTCCCAGAATTTAATTCCTACTCCAAATATCATTTTTCCATTTATCTTCCCCTGTTGTCAGAAATCAGTTTTTACAATAATATATCATCTAAATATAGTAAAACAACTTAATGAATTCTACTAAAATTACAGTACACTATAAAGAGGTTAATTATCATCATATATTTTTCCCACACGAAATTTCTCACTAATTTTTTTTTCCTATTTAAACGTAACCCAGCAGATTTCTGAAAACAAAAAGAGAATTTATTTATAAATGCTAAATCTACCCATTAAAATCTGAAAAATTTCAGGAACATCACTCACAACTAGTAACAAGGTTTTGTGGTCTTACTTTATGAAAATATCACTCTAAAACAGGTCAAATACTCAAAACAGTGTGTTTAGTAAATTTAGAGCACTCACAAAAATAATTCTATTTAAAATACCAAATCAACTCAATAAATTCTGAAAATTTTTGAATGCATTCCAGAGGCATAAAAACAGTTATTCATGGTCTCAAATCATCATAAAGGTCCACGAAAATATTAAAAGAAAATCCAAACAGTTAGCAGCCACCATGAACAAAATGGTGTATTTAACCAAAGTTTAAGGGGGAAACTCCTCCATACCTCAATATAGCTCAAGAAAATGGAAAGGATGAAGGAAATGAGCCTTAAGAGAGTCTTTAAGTCCCTAAGTATCAAAATTAAAATTTTAAACCATACACTTGTAGAGCTTGAAATTCTAAACAATCCTATGGAATCAAAATTTAATTTTGATAAAAATTACCTAAGCTTTGGAGATAAGGAATTATGAAGAGCAATGGAGGAAATGAGAAAAACTTTTTCTCCCTTTGAGAGAGCCAAGGACCAGCAGAGAGTATGGAGGAAGAGAGTTAAATTTTTTTGAATTAAAAGAGAAGTCCAAGGGGTTTTAAGTCCAAAAATTAATATGGGATTTTAATATCCCTATTTTTAAGGCTTTTTGGAGGTTTGGAGTGTTTAAGTGAGCAAAAATATTGGGGAAGCAGCTCAGCCCCCCCCCCCCCCCCCCCCCCCCCCCTTTTTAATGGGTTACTTTTTTTTAAAAAAAAAACTTAAAATGGGTAAATAAGCAAAAATGGTAATTTTACTTTTACCATAAGTAGTTAATTACTAGCTAATTAACATAGAGTATTGTGCTAATTATCTAGAACATTGTGTAATTCAAATTAATCCTACACAGTATTAATTTACATAGTGTAAATTTTTACTGTCTAATTTTACACAGTATAATTTCGCATAGTGTAAAAATTAAATTTTCATTAAATTTTAATTTCACTAAATTTTGTCACATGAAATAACATATTTATAATCTATATTTATTATATTCTGAGTTGCAAATTTTTAGGGTGTTACATGGCACATGCTTGCGCTGCACTGTATGCAGGTCCCACTCGGCCAAAGTCTGAATGGATGTCTCAAATGGAGGACGAGGAGGTAGTGGTGGAGGGATCCCTTGTAGGTAGCCGAACAGCCTCAAAACCCTCTCTGGTAGATAGGGTGGCATGTCTGTGCCGCACTTGATGCGGCCAGAATAATATGTCTGCTCCAAGAAGGGTCTCTCAGCGACAGCCCTATATATATCATCATATGGGGACCAGACGATGTCCTCCATCTGCAACATATCCAGCAACCGTCTAGTCCTCGAAGCCTTGCTGGTACCCCTCGTCGTCTTCCATCTGGCAGCAAAGGGAAGCTTGGGGTCATAAGCGACATACTCTCATCCGCCAACTGATGGCAGATGTGCAAACACCCATGCCTGTAAAATAAAGAAAGTAAATTATGTTAACATTTGTATTAAAAATTACACAAAGAAATATGTAAACAACAAATAAATAATTTCTTACCATCAGTAGCATCATAGAACCTCCACACTACTTGCTCTCAGGCAAGCTCGCAAAAGAGAGATGGTCGTAAAGATACGCCAGTGCAGATACTCCCCAAGCATACTGGGTGCAGGTGGACAGATCGTTGAGGTAGTAGAGGTAGAAAATGTTCACATGTGTGGAGCTCTTGTCGGCGAAGATGGTACAGCCGAGCAAGTGCAACAAGTACACTCGTGCGACCCACACATATGAATCAGACTGCACATACCTCTCATATAGCTCCCTCAGCCATGTGAGGCGTACCCTGGCTCCTGCCATCATGGCCGCATCTGCCTCATTGTCAGACACTAGGCCTAGCATGGTCCTCAGCAACATCCGAATGTCAGTCTTCATGAACGAAGTTGCTGGGCTGGCAATTTGCAAGCCTGTAATAGGCAACTGCAGCAGACAGGACACATAATCCAGAATGATGGTCATCTCTCTGACGGGCAGGTGGAAGGTGCATGTCTCCTGATGCCACCTCTCAATAAAGGCATTGACGAAGCCTTTATTCGTGGTATACCGGGCATGATAAAGGCCCGTCAAGCCAGACTGATCCACTTATGCCCGGACCTATGGCTGGGTAGGGCAGGGAATCAACTTCCCATTGTGGCTAACCATCTTCAGCTCCTCTCGAGGCTCGCCGATCCATATATGTCCAGCGACGTGGTCCTTATATGACCCCGACAGTGTATCAACTACAAGACCACCAAGAAATGGTGGTCCAATGATCCGCTCAACAAACGGGATCTCTGCAGCTGGCTGTGGTACCTCCGCTATGTCTGGATCAGGCTAAGGAAGCTCTGGCTCAGGCAGCGGCACGTCTGGACCAAGTTGTGGCAAGTCTGCCTCAGCATGTACACCCTCTGCATCCTCTGGCTCATGCTGCTGTACTCCGCCAACAACATGAGTGTCATATGCCCGACGACGACGAGCAGATGCTGTCACACATCGCTGATTTGCCCTGGATGGCTGGGCAGGCTGACCAGCGTCTGCAGCAGCATCTTCCTCCAATGTGGAGGGATCATGTCGGCGAACGTATGAAACATACTTCGTCCGAGCCATAATAAATATGCAAAAAATTAACTAAAATAATATGTAACTAAATAAACAAAAAAAAAGTTTTTAAAAAAAAATTAAAAATAAAAGATAAGTATTTTCTTAAAAAAAATTACTTTAAATAAAAAATTACTTTAAAGAACAAAAATAATAAATTTACTAAAAAATAAAAAAATAAAAATTATAACTAAAAAACAAAAATTACTTTATAACTAAACTAACTAAACTAAAAAATAAAAATTTACTTTAAAAAAGAAAAATAAAATATTTTTTTAAAAAAAACAATTGTAAATAAAAAATAAGTATTTTTTAAAAAAAATTACTTTAAATAAAAATTTACTTTAAAGAACAAAAATAATAAATTTACTAAAAAATAAAAAATAAAAAATAAAAATTATAACCAAATAAACTAAAAAACAAAATTTACTTTATAACTAAACTAACTAAACTAAAAAATAAAAATTTATTTAAAAATAAAAAAAAAACTTTTTAAAAAAAAATTTGCACTACACAACGGAATCACAATTCCGTTGTGTTGTTTTTCAAGCAATACAATGGAATCACGATTCTGTTGTGAAGTTTGCTTTTGAAAAACAACACAACGGAATCATGATTCCGTTGTGTTGTTTTTCAAACAGCACAGCGGAATCACTATTCCATTGTGTTGTGCCAAACTAGAAAAAAGGGGGGGGGGGAGAAGAAGAACCTGGTTCGACGGCGTGAGGAGGAAAGGAAGAAGTTTGAAGGAACAAGGAGGGGGTGTGAAGGACAATGTGAAAGGAGGAAAGGAAGAAGGTAGAGGGAAGAATGGGGAGTGAGAAGGGGTGTGAAGGAGAGGGAGGGGTGCGGGGAAGCTGAAGGGGTGGGGGAAGAGGGAGGGGGTGGAAATAAGGGTAAGATGGTCAATTTACAATTTTTTAAAAATTATGAGGTGAAAATAGCAATAGGAAGGGGTGAGAATAGCAAGTTCCCAAAAAAAAGAAGATAGCCCACAGAAGGCGAGAGAAGAAAGGCCCACCATTGTTATTCTTAAAAGAGGTCCAGAGCAAACTGAGGCTTCGAGTCCCCCCTTCATGTGCCCAGTCATGTTGTTTCGGTCCATCTTTCTTCTCCTTTTTCCAATGTAAATTAAGGATATTTTTAGCCAACAGTTTAATTAATCATTTTGAAATATAAAATTATCTAATCTTATATTATAAATTAAAATATATAATTTGGTGAGTGATATTATTACTTTCTCAACTAAGCATTTTTAATATTTTCTCTTTTTTCATTTAGATAATTGAATATGTATTTCACACACTAACCATTTAATTAATAAATAAAAGTTCATCTAAAAATACATTTCTTTTATCTTTATCTTCATATTTGATAATCTTAATTGTCTATCCCTTACATTTATTCTCTTTTTATTTTTATCTCTAAATTAAATTTCAGTAATTTTTCTTAAAAAATTATGCTTAATTGCATTTTTGTCCATATTTTAATACTTTTTGGTGAATTTTGGCCATTTTTTCATGCATTTTGTCCCCACTTTTTAAAATATCGCAAATTTTGCCCTTTCATTAGGTGATCGTCAGTTTTATTAGTTGATTGTTGACATGATACTCTGATGCTGACGTGACAACACACATAGTACTGACACTGATCAATGATATGATACTAACGTGATGACGTGTCATCAAGGAAAAAAATTCATGAAATTTTAAAAAGGGAGAGACAATGCGAAAAAAAAAGTTAGCACAAAATTTGCAAGAAAATAATAAATCGAAAACAAAAGTATAATTAAGCCAAAATGATAAAGATATTGGTGTTTGTTGTCTTTGAACCTCCATAAACCATTTTATTCGAATCTCAACATTCATTTAATTTGTTTCTAATAAAACATTTCCAGAAAAACCATAAGTTTTTTTTTTCTTTTTTTCCAAATTGCCAACGTCAAGGTAAAAAGTAAGCCAAGTTAGTCCTTATCCATGACCTCCATACATTGGTCAAGCCAAGTTTGCATATTAATGTTGCTTTCGGGTTCTTTAACCCCAAGACATAGTGGTGATACATGCCAATTTGGTTTCACTTCATCGCTAAGGAGCAATGCATGCATGGGTGGTTATCTCCATATTTTTAATCTACAAACTGGAAAACGTGGATCAGCATCAATTCCATGGTAACAAGTAACATAGATCTTCCACATGAGACGCTTGCAACAAGGTAGTGTGTTTGCCATCTAAAGGTTTTCCAAAATTGGCCATTACCTATGAAGCACGGACACCGGACACGACACGGATACGGACACCGAGACACTGGTGTTGTCTAAAATATAAGACACCGCACTACGGATATATATATATATATATATATATATATATATATATATATATATATATATATATATATGAACATCATTTATGAAATATCTAAATTGATAATCAAAGATTCATATATTCAAAATCATCTAAAAAAAACTAGTCAAAGTATAACATTTTCCAATTATAATAAGTCTCACAAAAAAATATTAACCAATTATAATGAGTCTCACAAAAAAATACTAAGAAAGAGACATCATTATACAATTTGAGCACATTGTCTTTGACTAAAAAAACATATTCATCTTTCAATCTATCCATCTAAAAACCAAAACGCTAAAAAAGTCAAAGACAAAAAAGCCTACATAATATTCATTGGGTTCTTTTGAAAGCAATTGAAGTATGGAAGTCAAGAATGAAAAACGAAGAAGACATTGGGAACTATGGAAGTCAATGGTGAGATGAAGAGTTGAGACAAGAGTAGAAGATGACAGCAAAATGTCTTGCACCACCAAAGAAGAGAGAATTAGGGGAATTAGACGCAATAAATTTGTCTTTTCAGTCTCTCAAATTTTAATATTTGTTTTTTGAAATTTTTAAAATAAAATTTTTATACGCGCCATGTCCCTTTTTGGCTGAAGTCGTGTCCAAGCAGAGTCCTCAAGTGTTCGAGCCGCAAAAAAAAAAAAATTTTAATCCAACACTGGAGTGGAGTATCTGACATGTGTCGTACGGGTGTCGTACGAGTGTCAGTGTCCGACACGGGAACACGCCAGTGATGTGCCGTGTCCGTGCTTCATAAGCCATTACTCAGTAGTGGAATTCTCCTCTCTTTCTAAGGCAATATTGTAACTTGCACGCACACTAACAAGATCATGATAATAGAAAATAATCTTTTAGTAGTTAAACAAAACAATACTTATAATAACGATTAAATCGGTAATGTATGTATTATCTTTCTTATCTATCGCATAATTAATGATTATAACCGATAACGTACCTATTAATATTTAACTGTCAGAAAAGCCTTTTGTATGGACTCAAATTACTTATTCACATTTTTTGTCCCCTAATGTTACAATTAAGCAAACAGTGAGCCGAAAAAAAAAACTAATAATTAAAAACAAAGCAAATTTATCTTTTTAATAATGTGTCATTTTCTAATTATAAAAACAGGATAAGAGATGACCAGATGGGAAACTGAAAGATAGTAAGTGATTAATCTCTGAGCTGTAAAAGCGAAACGGGTTATGAACACTGATATTGTTTTTACTTTTGACTTTTGAGGTTCAAGTTATCCCCTAAAAAAAAACACTTGTAATTCATTTATTGATTTATTTAATGGGTTTTAAAATCCCAGAATTGAATAAAACGTAACGTGAATGTGATTTGATCATCACAACAAATTCTCCTCAAACAAAACCTTCCCTTGCTATCACTTGTCCGAGTCCGAACCTGTGAAGCTGATCAGGTACTCTTTGCTGCCCAACTGAACCAAAACACGTCATCTCATTGGGCCACGAGTTTTGACCACTCACAATACATTCCAAATTCCAATTCCTTTTTCTTTTTTATTTCCCCCCACATTCTATCTATTCTGAGACTTGACCCGTTAATGCATATATGAAGGCCTTTAATTTGTGTGTTTCAGCAATTACTAGTAGTAACATAAAAACTACGCTTTAATCTTTTATTTGTTGAATTTCCTAAGACTCACTACCATTCCTCGAAATGTCAGACAAGAACATGGTTCCCTCAAGATTTATATTTTGTGTGATTGTCATTGCTATGTTCCTTTTGGTCCTCTCTTCAATTTTCCTCATCCACTTGAGCAATCATTCATTCATTCCTAGATCAGTGTTGGACCTTGTTCTTGTCAACAACACATCACTTGACTTCAAGAGGGAACAAATTACACCCCTTCCCTTACATTCTCATGATTCAAAAGTTCAACCACAAAGCTGTCAAGTTCCTAATTCAAGCCAGAGACCAAGTTCTGTAACACAGCAGAGGAAGATGGCATGTGACCAAACCAATGCTCTCTTAAGGGTGTACATGTATGACTTACCTCCAGAGTTTCACTTTGGGTTATTGGGTTGGAAGGGGAATGTGAACCAAACATGGCCTAATGTGAATAACCCAAAACATATCCCACCATATCCAGGTGGGCTTAATATACAGCATAGTGTGGAATACTGGCTCACCCTTGATCTTCTGTCTTCAAACATTGCAAAAAATTTCCGACCTTGCAGTGCAATTAGAGTGCAGAATTCAAGCCAAGCAGATGTGATTTTTGTGCCATTTTTCTCATCTTTGAGTTACAACCGGCATTCCAAAATCCATGGGAAGGAAAAAGTTAGTGTTAACAAAATGTTGCAACAGAGATTGGTACAGTTCCTAATGGGGCGGGAAGAATGGAAACGTTCAGGAGGAAGGGATCATGTGATTGTGGCTCACCATCCTAACAGCATGCTGGAAGCAAGAAGAAAGTTGGGCTCTGCCATGCTTGTGCTTGCAGATTTTGGAAGATACCCTTCTCAACTAGCAAATATTAACAAGGATATAATAGCTCCTTATAGGCATCTAGTAAGTACTGTACCAAGGGCTGAGTCAGCTTCATATGAGGAACGTTCTACACTTGTATATTTCCAGGGGGCAATATATAGGAAAGATGTGAGTTTCTCATACTGATATTATCTCTTTAATCCATGCTTTATTGTCAAAAACAAAGTTCTAGCATTGACCTGTTTTGGGTGATAATTTATGCTTAGTTGGTAATTGATTATAGGCATTTGAAGTTGTAAAACATATTACATGATGCAAAGGTAAGCTTAGAAGCCGCATTGGTGCATAAAAATTATTGATTAGGAGTATAAAAGGGTAAGTTTTTTTTTCTCCAGAGTAACTTTAGAAATAGCACCGTTTTGACTATATTGTTATCTATTTAGCAATGAGTATGCACCTTTGTCCATTAGTAATTTGTTTTTTCATTAAAATTCATAGAAAAACAATTATGAATAGCAGGGGTACTGAGTTGAATCCAGTGATACTACGGTGAATTAGTTAAACATTCACATTCATCTAGAACTTCCAGCACAGGCCGTTGGATCATTGTTGTATACAAGCCTTCATTTTTTTAGGTGATCCCGGAAATTATTATATTTTCATGCTGCCGATGCCAGAAAGCACTTTGAATGGTTGTTTTCAATGTGATTTCACTGAGTAATTCTGTTCTACATCAAAAGGCATTAATTGGGCGTATGATTTAGGAACACTTTGTTAACATATCAAAACTCATCCTGCTATTGTAGCTTTTCTTAGTCATAGTAGCGAGTAATGATGTGATTTTTACTACCTTTCATCATATTATCAATGTTATTGAAACTAATTCTAAATCTGCCAGATGAATGTTTACTTATTGTAATTCATTTAGTTATCATGGTGAAACTCTTTAGGAAGGAGCTATTCGCCAAGAGCTATATTACCTCCTCAAAGATGAGAAAGATGTGCATTTTGCATTTGGAAGCATCAGAAAAAATGGGATTAATCAAGCAAGCCAGGGCATGGCCTTATCCAAATTTTGCCTAAACATTGCTGGAGATACCCCATCCTCTAATCGCCTCTTTGATGCCATTGTGAGTCACTGTGTTCCTGTGATCATCAGTGACAAAATTGAGCTACCATTTGAAGATGTTTTGGATTACTCAGAATTTGGCTTATTTGTCCATGCCTCGGATGCTGTAAGGAAAGGCTACCTGCTCAATCTCCTTCGTTCAATCAAGCCAGAGAAATGGACCAATATGTGGGAAAGGTTAAAGGATATTACACAGCACTTTGAGTATCAATATCCAAGCCAACCTAGGGATGCAGTGAATATGATTTGGGAGGAAGTTGCACATAAGATATCTTCACTTCAGTTCAATTTGCACAGGAAGAATAGATACCAGAGATCTTTGCACTCTGGTCATATTTAACTTATCAATGGGAGAGTCATGGACCTGGTTATTTGCTACTAGCAAGCTCCCTCCTCTCCCTAGTTACAATTTTTCACCGAATCATTTTTTATCTTCTTGATGAAAAGATGATAGTTGTTTTCTTTTAAATCACATGGGATAGTTGAAAAGAGTAAAATACCATATTGATTTTTCCTTCTCTTCTTAGCAATGGTATATTAATTATATGGAGATTTCTAAAGTATCCCCCTATATGGTGCCAATGCATTTTCTTCCATTAGATTTTCTATGGTTATTCAGGAAACAATAATCTAACTGCCATCAAGGTACCGCAACAAGGAGGTAAGTCTCCTAATTTCTTTCACAAACTAGGTACTTTTTTTCCTGTGTGGAACCACCATATGCATTGCCCCTGGCTTTTGTAGTGTTTATGGATCATTGATGTGCAAATAAGTTAAATGGCAAAGGAGCTATGTACTGAAAGTGTAGTAGATTTTGATTTTCAAGCGAGAACTTCATCTTAATTTTGTTAGATGCAAGCATGGATATAAGCACAGGTGAGCAATAGAATTTACAATAAGGAGTAGCAACTGATTATGCAGGAAAGACAGCCTCCATATTAACATAAATTCTCTTGTATTCTGAATTTCTGATAATCAACATAACAATTAAATTTTTATGTACTTAATCTGATGTTACCTATTTAATTTGTGTTGTACGTGTTAATGTTTTGATTGATTGTGCGTATAATGATGTCTCCTATATTTTGAGAGAAACAAACAGAAACATCAATAGAGGACAAATAACCATATATATATTCTTCCTCTTCATAAGGCGGAAAAATTAGCGTACTATATTCAGTATTGAGAACTAACAAGATCATAAACTATCCAGCTATTGGTCAATTCCTACGATTTCTCTACTCTATCAGAAACAATGCTGGCTCAAAGATTTGTTCAGCATTTCAGCTGCAATTTTTCAGCTGACAGGTAGACTCGAGGTAGAACTGAAAACAAATACTATAAAAGAAAACGTAGAAACCAACCAACCTCCTTTAGCTTGGTTAAGGATGCAAAGAACAATTGTTTTGCTTTTGCATTTTGAATTCTCTTGTCATTTCTCAGCATAGCAAAGGACATAGCCAAAGCAGGTCAACTTCTGTTGTGAATTGGGTCTGGTCCTTTTCTAACTGTCCTTTTGTTTGACTGATTAGGATCAAAGGTCATTGAAGGTGCAGGTGCCAACTCCACCTTTGATTGCAAATCCTCCACTGCAACAGCCTTTAGGACACGAAAACTTCTAACAAATGGCAATAGTCCCTCATCCCATCTCAGAGCAAGATCTTTGCTTCTCAAACCAGAAACCTTAAGTGGTTGAGAAGCTAAAATCCCAACACAAACTAAAACAAAGAAGCCTCTAAAACTCAAGAGACTCATGTTCCTTTTTTCTGCTATGAGGAATGTGGAATAACAGAAACTTGTGTATTTGAAGCAAAGAGGAGATAGGTTATGTGCTGGCACAGCAACTCCTCTATTTCTTGTTACTCATTACTCATTCATGAAAGTAATCTTCTATGGGACTTGGAAGACTAAAAGCATAAAGCATGAGAAGCCCGGAACATGAAGGGAAGGAAGTTTTAGATTCACCCCAATCATAAGTATGGTATGGAAGCAAATATATAAGGCTGTTTTAGAAGACACTGACAGTGTGTTTTGAATAAAAGTTAATTGGAACAATACCCTTGGGAAGCCAAGTATCTTTTCATTCAGTTTCCCTACATCCCTATCATTTGCCATGCTCTTTTTTACCAAACAAAGACCGAACTAAGTAAGTGTCTTTAACACTTTATTAATCTGCCACGTCAGCTGAACTTGCTGACGTGTCCATGTGTCGTACTATGAAAATATTTGATGACCAGCTAAGATTCGATGCTTTGTGCTTAATTGAATCAGCAGTCTTATGGTTTTTTGTTTTTAATAATGATTATAATGAAGATTGAGTCTTAGACCTCATGTATTTATCTCAACTCTCATCACTATAATAGGTTAGCCTTGTGTGCTTATTTTATTAGAAGAAAATGATATTTCACCAAATAATCTCTAAAATTATGAATAACAGTTAATTTAGTATTTAAAATTAGTTATTTTAGTACAAAACATAAGTATATTGTATAAGAAATAATTCTGCTCCAGAAGATTATTTTGGTTGAAAAATTATTCTTATAAAGTGTTTAACCCAAGGCTCGAACTCGTATCACTAGTGAAGTTGAAAGCATGAAATACTTATGTGTTAATTAATTCACGTGTTTAATAATAAATAATACTAGTAGTTATTTTGATCTTTAACACTATAAACGATGGTTATTTAATTATAAAAACATTAATAAACGGACTACAATACCAAAGTTTAATAATTTTAGAGAGTAAATTTTTTTTTTTTGCAATTTCAAAGACTAAGTTTAGGTGTTCATAATTTGAGAAAGAAATTTGGTATATTTACTCCAAAAAAAAATCGGTGTTTTTTTCTTGAAAAAACTTTTTCATTTTTATTTTTATATTTTTGTTAATAATTACTAATTACAAAAGGAGTATAATTATTTTTACTATTTCTTATAAGTATTTAAAAAATGAAAAATATTTAGAGTGATTTTGATTAGAAACAGCAAAAAACATAAAATTTCTTCCACCATTAAACCAGTTGTCAAAGTGTCTCTCTTTTCTGGTTTTGGTGAGAAAGATAAATTGGGGAAATTATTTGTATTTGCTTTGTTTATGTTAAGAGACGTGAACCCAATAAAAGGTAGAAGAAATTCAGTGACTAAGCAACATAGACAAGAAAGCCATTAAAAGTAGAGCATTTTGGGAGAAGGTGGGGAATAGCAAGTTAGCAACCACTCCCAAAAAAACAAACCAACCAATAACTGTCTTTTATGTTCTCGGCACTTTCTTTATGCAAACTATCTTTAGAATTCCAAGCTCTTCTCTCCATGCAAAAAAAAATTTGCAGTCTCGGTTTCTTGTGTTTAATGGAATTGCTTTATGCTTTTTTCACCTCTCTTTGGATTGCTTAGCCCAAAAACCTTCATTCAAAGTTTAAAGAAAACGATTGTTAACTTCCAAATATGGCCATTCTTCCTTTATTTTTCTCGCTAATCCATGAAGACCATCCCCAACTCTCTTCCATCCAATGTCCTCTTATCTCTTACACTTTTCTTATAATATTTTATAAATTTATGGTTCCAATAGACAGGATAATTCACATGTTTCATCACGTTAAGAGGAAAAAGAATCAATGAGGGAGGAAGGGAATCTTGTTCTAATAACATGGTCAATTACTTAGATACTCTTTCTGACCCTCCACTTTAGAGCCATGTATTAAAGTGAAAGAAATATCTGACCATTGTTTAAGGAAAAGAGAAAAAGAAATAAATGAACCGTTGCTTTACAAAAATAACCCTTCACCGTCAGTAACAGCTTTTCAGATCCATCAATGGTAATATAATTACTATACGATCAGAATGAGTTCAAAATGATTCCACCTTATAAACAAGCATACCCTTATCTTTATTCATCAGTACACTTCATTTTGCAGAGTAAATCAATTATTATAGTTTATCTTATTCCTGTGTTGAAGAGAATAGGCCGTAACCAGCATTTCTATTTTAAGAAACCATTTTGAAAACCAGACATGGAGTTTCTATCACCCGAAACTTATAACAAAAGTACAAAACAATACTTCTGTCAAGTCTTGGTGACCATGCAATAGACACCTTGTCCCTTGTGGAGCTAAGGACTCCTGGCACGGACCCAAAATAAGTAAATAAACATAAATGAATGCACAAAGTAGGGAAAAGCAAACTCAAATTGGTAAGGAAAAACCACTCGTTGATGTTATATCAATCTGTTAATAGTGGTCCCTCTCCCCATTGTTGTCTCCTGTCACAATAACATTGACTGCAATCATTGATCAACAAAAGGGTAAAGATCTTTCACAGTACTCAATTTGTACCTATTCTTGAACATATCTTAAATGTTAAGGAAGGGCTAAATACTCGACAGACAAACTGCTACACATAAAAGAAGGATTGACCTTCATCTGGTGCAGATGTCGATTTCCTAGTGGGCATGAGTGGATGGTCTCAAAGTATGACAGAAGTGCACCCTAGGGACTTGTTGCAAAGAAACAAATACTATACTCAGAGGCAATATCAAGTGATAAGATACAACTCCAAAAGGTACTACCAGATGAAGATAAATGCATAGCATAAGCTGTGGTTCATAAATAAGTGAGGAAAAATTATATTACCGGAGTATATATTCGGAGTTTTACTGCCTATAATGATCCTACCTAACTTGAGTAAGATTGACTTTTGAAGAAGATATTTGTGGTTTGTACCAAGAAAACAAGGGTCTCGTTAGACACTGATTAGCATTTGTCAAAAAAAAAAAACAAACATGAAAAACTAACATAAATAAGAAAGCATAAAAGAAAATTCAACAGAAGCAACTGCTATAATAAGATATTTTGAACTTGGAAGCACCATTCATTATGAACTTTTACGAATTTGGCAATAATTGAAGATTCAAATAATTTCTTAAAAGATGGAAAATGTCAGAATGTTACTTAATTTCCCTTAGTTGCTTTGAGACCTCGGGATGTCCGCAGTAGACATTGATATAGGAGTGTGAAAGAGTACATGCATATAGCAATTGAAGTAGACTAGTCAAGTTACCAACAAGACCCGACAGAGTTGATAAATAGTTGAGTCTCTTAAATTTATTGATGAGTGTTCGATTCCTAATTGTTTATTGGGAAAAAAGGCTTTGTTGAAAGAAATCAAAATTCATGTCGATGATCACTAAGATTGCCTTTTTCGTTGCCTAACTTATTCTCTCTCTCTCTCTCTTTTGTGAATGATTCGTTGCCTAACTTATTCTAATTCAATAAAAAATCTCAATATTATATCGTGAAAAGGATTTAAATCTCTACACTCTTTAGCATGAAAACTTGAGTCTTAGGTGTCTACCATTTCCGCATCAAGACATTTTGAAAGTGAATCATTTTTCATGAAGATCATTAAAAGGGATTCACGTAGATACCTTGGTGGAAAAAAAAAAGAAAAGAAAAAAAGACAGATTCACGTAGAATATACTTTTTCATCAATAGTGACCATATAAGAGCATTAATGTTACCAATGCACTTATACTATGACTTCTAATAGTGTTTTAAAAATAATTGTTAGCAAGTCAATAAATAACACGATTTTGTAATTTGAAAATATGCAGGTTAAAGAAGCTTTGTAGGTCGAATATAAATACCAGATGCAGGTTAATGATGTGTTTGAGGGGGTCGTTGAGATTTAAAATGTAAAAGTGAGAAAAGGTCACTAGTTGAAGCATACAGCTACTGTCAAGAATCATGAAATAAGCTGGTCAAGTATACATAAAACATTAAGATCTTAAAACACAACAAAGACCAGCAGTCACCATTGTATTCAATGTTTCGATCCTCCCTTTTTCCCATGGCCACGCCCACCACTCTTTCCTCTATGATGATTTTTTGCTCCACCTAATGCCCTGTTAGCATCAGCTTTCACTTGCATCTCTTCTGGCAAGGGAAGAATATGATCCACGCATTTACGGAAGCTAAAATCATCAACAGATTCATCCTCCCTGATGAGGAAGAAGCACCTACTTTTCCACATAGGATGCTTGCGGACTTGAAAAACACGGATTCCTCCTCCAATCTTATTATCAGGTTCTGTGAGGCCGCTCTTAAGCAATTCCAGTAACATTGTATGTTCATACTGACACACAAAAACAACTAATAGTGAATTCAGTGACAAGTAAACTCAGGTTGTGGCTACTGCATCAGCAAGATACATTACTGAGGCAACATACTAAGACTGAACTGATTTGAAAGCCAATTTACACATTAGCTCACAATGAATTTGCATGCAGTTGAGGGTTGCTCCTCACTTATATACACTATCTTTAGACACATCAAGTCATCAACAATGGATGTGAGATCTCTAACACACTTCCTCATACTAGACATATGCGGGTGCTAACACCCAATTACGGGTGACTCAGTAGGCTCAACAATACTTACTAGGATAAACTCTGACATCATCTTAGAATTTGGATTTAAGCTTAATTCAATATGAAAGCTAGCTCATGATTTGTGATTTGAAGCTCTGGATGCATATACAGGAATTACTTCCTTTTTATGAAAAAATACTGAAAATTTAGCTGGAAATTTTTTTTTAAAAAAATAAGTAGATAACATGGGTGCATAGTCATTGCCAAATAAAAAACAAAAAATTAGAATATTTTTTATCGGAGAAAAGGGGATAACCGTGAGAAGTGATGGAATACCTGGTTAAGATTGAGATAAGGGGGCCAAACATGAAGGAGATTGTAGAAGTAATCGAACATTTCGACGGAAGAGGCGAAGCTTTTGAAACCCAGTTTCACGGGACCTGATGCTTTCTTTTCTTCTTCATCCTCTTCCGCCTCCACCTTCCGCTTCTTCGAAACACCGTCTTCTTCGTCAACGTTGTCCTCTCTAGTCCGCTTCTGGTTTGAGTCAACGCCGTCGACAGCCATGTCTGCGGCGGCGTCCGTGGTGGTGGATGCAGTGGCTTCCGGCATGGTCGTGGGTCCTGTTATTTCAAAAGTATACTAATACCAAAATTGGGAGCGGGAGGGATCCGATTGACCTAATTTTTCTTTCCTCACGCGCCAACCATTTGGGCCTCACTCTTGTTTTTCTAAAATTTTACTCAGGTCCAAGGTGAAATAAAAGGAAAATACTTTTTTAATTTAAAAAGTAAAAAAAAAAAATTCAAAGGCATGGATATCTCTATTTGGAGCATATGACTCTTCCTTATTAAACTCGAATTCCAGATATAAAAATAATAATTATTATTATTATTTGCAGGTCTCATTTGATGGTGAAGATAAAAAAAAATATAAAACAAGTTATTATATTTTATTTTAATCTATTATTTGATGAGCTAAATAGGATAGGATAAATTTATTTTATTTATTTATTCTATCATGTCTATTAATTCAAAAGTTATCCTAAGTAGACAACCTAATTAGGAATAAATAAGATAATATACAGAATTTTTTTCTCTTTCACACTTACTTGTTTCATTACAACTAACACTACTACAATTGGTGTTGCCATTACCACCCTCATCATAGTTGATACCATTGTGACAACCTATGTTACTACTATTGTCACTATTAATACCATTGTTGTTATCATCATTGCTACCACGTTCAATCTACACGAGTTGTGACCATTATCATTAGGGGTGGGCAAAATAAAAAAATTGAACTGAAATAAATTGTAAAATCAGTTCAGGCAAATTCAATGGTATAATAGTAATAGTTTGAGTGAATTGAATTGAACCGAATTGCTTAGAACTGTTTGAATTGTTCTTAATAAACATATTTTTTTGAAACATATTTTTAACATTTTTCAATCTCATAATAAGTCACAGTTCGGTTCAATTCCAGCAAATAGGTTTAAGAGCAGTTCAATTTTTAAAAGCTCAACTAAAGAATAGTTTGGTTCAATTTTTTTAGTGCAATTTAGTTCAATTTTTTTACTACCACCATAACTACAATCATCATTCCCTTCAACCATCACTACACTATAATATTGATATTGTGATTACCACAATTAGTGTTGTCATTGTCATAATAATTATCACCATTAATTACTACCACTATCATTACTACAATTGCATTGTGATATCTTTTCCATCACTAACATTGTTACCTTGACTTTGAGAGAAGTATAAGTATATATATAGTGTTATTATCTTTTTACATCCTCTATTTTTATAATTTGAACCCATTGCCTGTAATTTTTCAATCATTGTCAAATTTTGTTTTTTATTAACTTGTTTTGTTCCCTTTTTAGCTCACTAAGTATTTTTCCACTTTATTCAACTACACATTTATTACATCTCATGCTTTATTTTCATATGTATGATAATCATGGTTTTAAATTGCAATCCACAACCGCAATTGCCGCCATGTCAATCATATTTTTCCACAATTTCTCACAATATCAAGAATCATGACAAAATTGCAACCGTGATTGCAACTACAATAACAATTTAAAACCTTGATGATGATAATAATAATAATAATAATAAAAAAAAAATTGTCTTTACTAACTCAAGTCCTAGATCCGCTAGGGAGTACACACCTTGATCTCCCCAATCAAGCCTGCTTAATTATCCTCGACCTCACCAAGCATATAGTATACTATAATATAATTGTTTGCAAGTGTAAATTAACAATCAATTATGGATTGGAAGTAACTCATACAATCCGCCAAGTACTTCTCTTCATAAATCATAACAGACGGGGAAAATAATTAGTCTTTTTTTATGAGTACGTTACACCTCGATGAATATGATAACTTGCGAGTTCATTTCGTTAGTCTTCAGTTAAAAGTTAATTAAAACGTAGAAATTAATTAATTAATGACATTCATAAGGTAATAAACAAACAATCAAATAAATAAGTAGCCTTGTGTCTTTAATTTTCGCTCCAATAGTAGTAATGATTAATTGCCAGAGTCTATCAAGTGGCGGAGAGGCGAATGATTATGATTTATCGCTTCATAATTTGTTCAACTTTCAGATCTATCTATTGCTTGGACGAGAACGGGAAACGTGTGGCACCCATGCATGCATGGTCAGGAGGCCCAGTCTTATGAAGATTATTTAACTGAGGTTTGATCAATATAATAGCTTCTGGAAACTTAGCATGCCTATCGCTCATTCCCAACCAAATTTGTTGAAAGTGACTACTAATTTGTAGGAACATTACCTGAACTTAATTAATTATGAGGCTATATGTTAGAGACCCTCGTTTCATTTAGAAAACTTGAAGTAGTCATCATCTACTAATTAGCCACTAATCAATTATCCGTGTCTCCTTCACTCTCTTTTGAACTTTGCGTATCTTATCAGTTAAATTCAAGTAGAGTGAACAAAATCAATTCATAGCTCATCCAGTCAAAACCTTATTATAGTGGATCCTTCAATTTTAAATTCATGATTTGTTCAATTAGGAAAAATTAATATGAGTAATACATTAAATTAATCATTGAAATTATGAACACCAATTGATATAGTCTATGAAATTACAAAAATATGATTTTAGTTCCTCGAGTTATAAGCACAACTCATATATTAGTCATTATTGTTGTAATTTCATGGACTAAAAATAACGGTTAATTAACTTATCATTTTAAGAACTAAAATAACCATTATTAGATAATTTCAAGAATTAAATAACACTTTTGTAATTTTAAGGACTAAATTAAGTAACACTAATAATTTCAAAAGGACTAGTAAGTTCTAAGAAGAAAATAACAGTACCTCAAAAAAAAAAAAAAAATAACAGAACCGAATTCATGATTGGCCTAAAGTAAGCATAGCTAGCACAGTTCCATTGTAGGCTACAAAACAGCACATTAGACCTAATCATCTTGCTTGTTTACAATGTGATACACGGATTAAAGGATCCTAAAAAAGATCAAAATCTTCCAAATGCACAGAAGGTTCCTCCGCGATCTCTTTAACGAATTTAGAGTAGAACCTACAGTATTCATTAAAGAAGCAAGAGAGTTCATTAAAGTTCAAACTTGGAATTGTTTTCATTCCCCTATTTTGTTTTAGATGAACGAGGCCACGAGGGACAATTTCTTGATTACAAGATGAACGAGGGACAGGGACTGCATAAGCAGAAGGAGGTGAAATTTTTCAGAAAAAAAATAAAAATTGTGAGTTAATTTTGTGTTTAATCTAACGGCTGAGATTGAGCACAACCCTTGGATATATCATTGTAATTAAATTGATCTTGTAACTCTCGCAAGCACACTCGTCCACCACCATTAAAACGCATTCACGCATAGAAGGCGGCGCGCACATTCTCCAATTAGCAATTAATTGCCACCTATAGTTACAAATGATTCACTCTCATCATTATCATCATCGTATATTCATATATTTCGTATATATATTGCCAACTTCCTTTCATATTCCCCACCTTCTACTGTTTTCACTCTCCGCACAACATAAAGGAATATCCTTCACTACTTCTCCATCTTTATATATCTCTTTGTGTGGAGCATGATCATGGAGTCTCAGGCATTTATGGGTTGGAGCTCTTACTATCAAATAGATGAAAAACCAGTTCCATTTACGTGCCAATTTTCTTACAGGTAAACCATGTTCTATATCTTACCATGATGAAATGTTTGATTCATTACCAAGTTGTCATTATTGGAATGCCTTTAATTTTCTCAGCGGAAACGGTGAAGTGTATCCTGCACTGGATTGGCCTTACGATTTTCCCATACAAGACTACTATCTTGATGTTGCTCCTCTCATGGACTATTACCCTTCAGATCCACTGTATGAAACTCTCGCCCTTGATCCAACACAAAGCGTGCGAGGTTATATATCAACATCAGGATATGAGTTTTTAAAGTCTTTATCATATTTATTATATTCTTGCCTTGTACATGTCCTTATTTAGATATTGGCTATCTTCAAAATGTCACTGCAGACTATGATTTTTATGATATTAAAAAGGGGTTACCTGTCTGGAACGAAGTTGATGCTGTGTTTGATTCAGAAAAAATAATTTTATTTGGCAACAAGGAAGAAAGTGGGAGTGGGAAGGAAATGATGGAAGATGGAAAAGTTAACCGAGGGATTAGCAGTAGCAGAATGTTATCAAGGAAGACCATATCTGAGTACTTCTACATGCCCATATCACAAGCAGCCAGGGAACTTAACGTGGGCATAACACTTTTGAAGAAAAGGTGCAGAGAATTGGGTATTCGAAGGTGGCCTCACAGGAAGCTCATGAGCTTGCAAACTCTCATAAATAATGTACAGGTGGGTACTCATTGTGTGAGTTGCTGATAGATATTATTATTATTATGTACGTACAAATCCTAATGTGTTGATATTTTACGGTGAAAAAATGAGGCTAGCTAGCTATTTTCTAATTTTGGCCAATGGGATGAGGTTTGCAGGAGCTAGGGAAAGAGGAGGAGCCAGAGAGTGAAGAGAAGTTAAGAAGTGCCATTGAGATATTGGAGAGGGAAAAGAAGCTTTTGGAGGAGATGCCAGATACAGAACTTGAAGATACTACAAAAAGGCTTAGACAAGCGTGTTTCAAGGCCAACTACAAGAAGAGGAAGCTCACAGGGCGGAGGGAGCCACAGTCTTCTTCTTTCACTGGCTTTGCTTGACGCAATGAAAGTGAAGAAGAACGAGACATCAAGTATCTGTTGTCTCAGTTAACTTCCATCTAAATAGTTTCAACTATATATCAATTACTAATGAGCCGGG
The DNA here is from genome assembly GCA_026413185.1 of Pueraria montana var. lobata. Classification (NCBI taxonomy): domain Eukaryota; kingdom Viridiplantae; phylum Streptophyta; class Magnoliopsida; order Fabales; family Fabaceae; genus Pueraria; species Pueraria montana. Next base: position 60,874,818 of record CM048649.1, read on the forward strand.
TTGGTTTTTTTTTTTTTTTTTGGAGTAGTATGTACATGTCTGCATTGAGGTTGATGAAAGTCATTGCCATCGAATATTTAAACTATGATAAGAAACAGTTTGATCTTTCTATATGTTGTCTAATCTAAGTAACGTGTTTTGTTTTGATAACGTTAGCCGCATCCTGGATTAAGTTTTTACTGAATTAATTATGGGGTTGTTTTGTGTGGCCGTTTGAGGATCAAGTTAAGAAAGGGCACACTGAGCAAGATAAAAAGATTGACGGAGTTTAATTACTATGTCTGCAAGCATCTATGAGGGGGGATGAATCTGTTCAAGTTGTGAATGTGTGGTTCTTCTTATTCTTCGTTGATGGAAGGTGCAGACGTTGTTTACAATAGAAAAATTACAATAATTACACTCATTTCTTTTTATTTTTCATCACATTATCAGATTATCGATCTATCCTATTTTTTCTCTTTTCTTCTTATCCCCTTTTTCTTCTCTCCATCTATCATCCTACACATCCGATTCAAATCACCAGTCTCACTGATGTGTCTCAATTTGTGTCCCATCAATAAAAACTTGTCATATCATTTAAAATATTCACCTGTATTTTTTATTTTTTCCATATTGCCCTTAACAGATCCCTTACGCTGTTACCTTCTTTTCTTCCATCATCGATTCATCATTCTTGTTGCAACGCTGGACAGTTCTAACGCCGTTATTTTCTTCTAGTCATCATCATCACATTGAAAAATTGGCTTCCATTACCAATTAAGAATAACACAGCACGTAATTGTTCCAATGCTGGGTAGTTTCAACGCAAAAATCAGTTTCCGTTATTGATTACTATCAAATCAGAGCAACATATTATCTTTGTAAGCTATAGCGAGTGTGAATTAATTTCTGTATTCATTTTTACTCCAGATAGTCACATTCTGGTTCTTGCAGCGCCTGTAGAGGTACATGTATGTATCAATCGCTGTAGTGTTTTCTTTGAAGGGTTGCAATACTCCAACAATTTTCTTAAGTACAGAACACGGGTTTAAATCGAGAAAATATATTTTCAAGATGCTTCATGCAACTAATTAACGTAAAGACATAAAAACAATAGGGTAATTTTAATTTTTCAATGAAAGCAAAAATTTTAGGGGCGGATGGAAATAACAAGGTATCGAAGTAAGTATATGAGGATAGCATTAATACAAAGATTCAGGTCCTTCAATAATCTAATCTAATTTTTGCGTTGAAATTGCCCAGCGATGAAACAATAATGGAAGCCAATTTTGCAATGTGACGATGATGATGGGAGAAAATAACGGCGTTAAAACTGCCCATGGTGATGGAAGACAAGAGGGTAACAGCATAAGGGATCTATTAAGGGCAATATGGAAAAATAAAAAATATAAGTGAATATTTTAAATGACATGGCAAGTTTTTATTAGTGGGACACAAAATGAGACACATTAGTAGACTGGTGATTTGAATTCATAGATATCATGGTAATATATTGTGATACATACACTTAAGAACCATCATCATAGACATTATGGTAACATATAATGTGATAAAAAAAGAAATATAAATAAGATGTATTTAGCGTTTATAATATTCAAGTATCCATATATAGTTTAGAATATATGTTAAGAGTTTAAAATCTTTCGTTTTATATTAGCAATTGATTGATTAGAAATTATTTTGGTGTGTAATTGGTTACTTTTGAGGAAGTAATCTTTTACATTGTTGCTGTTGACAACTTGTGGTAATTGGTTATTTTTTAAGATTATATATTTTATTGGCAAAGCGAGAGGTAATATTAACACGTTCTTTGGATGACAGATATTTTTAGAAGAATAAAATAAAATGTTTTTAAAAGAATAAAATAAGTTAAGATAAAATTAATTTGTATACTTAATTTTTATAAAAACTCCTATTTAATTTCACTTGAAGTATATAAGTTAATTTCAATTTATTTATATAAAAAAAACTCAATTCATTTAATTTTTTATTTTTTATAAATATTTACGAAGGAATTTATTCAACCAAACAACTAAGTAAATGGAGAATTGGAGATAGGAGTTGGGACATGAAGTTAAATTATCTTTTTTTTTTTTTTCTGATGCATGAAATGTGATTTCATACAAAGGAAATAAGTAATTTGGAACCTCTCCAGATATATAAAAACAAGGAAATGAGTAATTTGGATCCTCTCCGGATAAAATTAAATATAGAAATATATCATTTGTTCTCATTATTTTCCTTTAATTTAAATTTACACATCGTTAAAAACTATCATTTCTTCTAATTTTTCAGTTAAGGTATTATTTTTTTATTAAAAGAATAGGAAAAGAGACATGTAGAGGAGACAAAGGCTTTAGATCCTTAGTATGTATCACTCCGACCCAAAATTATATGTATAAGAATTTTTGTCGAAGACCAGAAACAAAATGTTTTAAGTATATTGGTCAGTTTTTTTCATGTTTCTCATTAGTAACTGAATAATTCAATTTGTGTCTTTTGCTTTACATGCTCATATTTCAGTAGTTCGTTGGTGATCACTTGGTGGATCTCTCATCCATGTAATAACATGCTACACCATTGGTTTCACTGTAAACCTCAAACGTTGGACATTAAATGGCACTAGAACCGGTGGTTTCTGCCATAAAATCTGTTTCCCACAAGACCCATTTGCTCCAAATCCACGCTCACATTATACGCACAACCCTCATTCAATACCCCACAGTTTCTCTTCAGTTCCTGTCCCGGGTAGCTCTATCTGGCCCTTTGCAAGATGCCAGCTATTCCCACCGTTTCTTTGAGCAAATCAGCTACCCATTGGTTTCCCATTACAACACCATGATCAGGGCCTGTTCAATGAGTGATTCACCCCAAAAGGGTCTCCTTTTATATCGAGATATGAGAAGACGAGGCATTGCTGCAGACCCTTTATCCTCTTCATTTGCTGTTAAGTCTTGTATAAGGTTTTTGTATCTTCTTGGAGGAGTTCAGGTTCATTGCAACATCTTCAAAGACGGGCACCAATGGGATCCCCTTTTGCTCACTGCTGTCATGGACTTCTATGCACAATGCCAGAGAGGTGGTGATGCGTACAAGGTGTTTGATGAGATGCCTCATAGGGACACTGTTGCTTGGAATGTGATGATCTCTTGCTGTATTAGAAATAATAGGACTCGGGATGCTTTGAGTTTGTTTGATGTTATGCAGACTTCGAGCTATAAATGTGAGCCTGATGATGTTACTTGTTTGCTTCTTCTTCAGGCTTGTGCTCATTTGAATGCCTTGGAATTTGGTGAACGGATTCATGGTTATCTAGTGGAGCGTGGTTATGGGGGTGCTCTCAATTTATCTAATGCTCTCATATCTATGTATTCGCGGTGTGGTTGTTTAGACAAGGCTTATGAAGTGTTTAAGGGAACGGGCAATAGAAATGTGGTTTCATGGAGTGCAATGATCTCTGGTTTGGCTATGAATGGATATGGGAGAGAAGCTATTGAAGCATTTGAGGAGATGCTGAGAATTGGCATTGGGCCTGATGATCAGACATTCACGGGTGTCCTTTCTGCTTGCAGTCATTCTGGAATGGTTGATGAGGGAATGTCATTTTTTGACCGAATGAGCAGAGAGTTTGGAGTAACTCCCAACGATCATCACTATGGGTGCATGGTGGATCTCTTGGGCCGTGCTGGCCTGCTTGATAAGGCTTATCAGTTTATTATGTCAATGGTGGTGAAGCCAGACTCCACAATGTGGAGGACCTTGCTTGGTGCTTGCAGAATTCATGGCCATGTTACACTTGGTGAACGAGTAATTGGACATTTGATCGAATTGAAATCTCAAGAAGCTGGGGATTATGTTTTACTTTTGAATATTTATTCTTCAGCTGGAAACTGGGAAAAGGTAGCAGAAGTGAGAAAATTGATGAAAAATAAAGCAATCCAAACCACACCTGGTTGTAGCACAATTGAATTGAAAGGAGTAGTACACGAGTTTGTTGTGGACGACGTTTCACATCCTAGAAACCGTGAGATTTATGAGACACTGGGTGAGATTAATCATCAGCTGAGGATTGCTGGTTATGTTGTTGAACTTTCATCTGAGTTGCATAAGATGGATGACAAAGAAAAGGGGTATGTGCTCTCTCATCACAGTGAAAAATTGGCTGTTGCTTTTGGGGTTCTTGCTACTCCTCCTGGCACAACACTGAGAGTGGCTAATAATCTCCGTATATGTGTTGATTGCCACAATTTTCTGAAACTTTTTTCTGGGGTTTACAACCGTGATGTAATTCTTAGGGACCATAATCGGTTTCACCACTTCAGGGGAGGGCACTGCTCATGTAGCGACTATTGGTAGGGATCTCATGAGCTGGTGATAAATGTGTCATGTGGCAACGAGTGTTAGTGAAATGATCGTCTAGAGCCACTACAAACGCAGAATAGATACCTTCACGGCTGGTTTATTGTAGAACCTTGATGAATATTGGCCTTAATTAAATGCAACCATACATATAACTACTAAGGAGGTTTTACTCTGCATTTCAAGTGGGTGGGTGAAGGCTAGCTAACCATTGCCTTTATTCAAGTCTTTTATTTCGCGGCACCCCGGTATATGACTGAAGCTGGTGGATAGATCATTCAAGGTTGATCCTGCAGATCCTGCCAAACACCAGTGACCTGAATGCAAAAAATGAAACCTGCTATCCGAGAAATTTGGTGTTGATTCTCTCCCTTTTTTATTTTTTGGAGAATTTTTGCTTATATTGAAGGAGGTTTATTTTTGGGTTAGTACAAAAATACTGAGTGTCGTTTGACACAAGTCAGGGAAGGTTCGTCCTCTAGAATACAAGGTGATTTTGTTTGAGATTGGCACTCCTCATCTGCTAACTCCGTTATCATCGTTCGAGGAACCCTGAACCAACTTCTCTGAACGATAATCAATTTTTGTCGAGTCAATATATTATTAAGGGAACAACAATAAAGCACTGTTACAATGCCAAATGATCATTTTTTTATGCATTTGATTCAGAGAACAGCATCTGACTAATGTTTTCACAATCTAATTGATTCTAAGTAGACAACAGAAACAGCTGTAGACAATATTGGCCACGAAAAATATTTGATTAATATAAAGTTATGAATACAATTTAAAAATCATCCATCTATTAAAAGGTCCATCGATCTGGCGTTGATGCCCGAAAAGTGTATTGCAAGCTCAATCAGGCCAGCATGGTTAATTAAAATCTGTGTAAAGGAGAAAGTGTCTAGATTCCAAAAGATTCAACATAAAACCAAAAACTGGTCTAATGGCCATATATTATTCAAAAGGCAACGTTTACATTTTTCCAATTCTACATTATAACGGTGACATCTTTGGAGATTTCTGACCAAAACCTAAGCTCGGTATAGAGAACAGAAATGGAAGAACCCTCCCGTTCTACTAACAAAACTGGAAGTAGAATTGATGCTATAGAAAGTTTGAATCCTAAGTTCTGGAAGCAGTAAAGATGCTACAACAAATCCGCAACCTAAGTTCTCTAAGTAGTATTTATGCTCAAATAAATCCATAACCCAAGAAACAACCCGTTGACAAAAGAAAGTTAAGCAGCAACAGCTTGCTTCTGAGCAAAAGCAATCCCCTTCTCTATGCTGGCCTTGAGTTCTGGCTTAAGTGCTTCCAAAGCCTTCTGCTCATAGTCAGTCAACCCTTGGAGGTCAGATGGAATTAAAGCCTCAACTCCTTTCCTACCAAGCTTCACCCTTGAAGCAAAATATGGAAGGTCAGTCAAATCTGATTGCACATATGAGCACTCATACACATCCCCATCTCCATCAAGAGCACGGAGAGACGATTCAACAAATCTAGCTGCCGCATATGCCATCGACAAGGTAGCAGACCCTGCACCTGCCTTTGCTTCAACAACTTCAGTTCCAGCGTTTTGAATCCTGACCGTCAACTCGTCAATTTCTTCGTCAGTGAAACTCACTGAGGGTCTTGTCTTTGACAAGAGAGGAAGAATGGTAATCCCAGCATGGCCACCAACAACTGGGACATCGACATCGATCAGCTTTAGGTTCTTCCTCTGAGCAACAAATGTGTTTGCCCTCACAACATCCAGTGTGGTAACACCAAAGAGCTTCTTAGGATCATAGACACCCTTCTGTTTCAAAACCTCTGCAGCAATAGGCACAGTAGAGTTCACAGGGTTACTGATAATTTGAATAAAAGCATCAGGGCAATTATCCGCAACAGCCGAAACCAAGTCCCTGACTATGCCGGCATTGATGTTGAAAAGGTCGTCGCGAGTCATGCCGGGCTTCCTTGGAACGCCGGCGGGTATGACAACAACATTCACGTCCTTCAAACAATTCGCCAACTCAGAAGGTCCAGTGAAATCCTTGACTTGTGAGGGTGTGTTGCAGTGACTGAGATCAGCAGCAACTCCCTTGACATTTGCAATATCGTAGAGATGCAGGTCGGAAACTAAAGGTGACATCTTGATGAGAAGCGCCAGAGGCTGACCTATCCCTCCGGCAGCACCGAGAACTGCAACTTTGTACGAAGCCTGAGGCTGCGAGTTGTGGTTGAAGTTTTGGTTGTTTTCCTTTTGAGCTTTGGATGCAAAAGATGCCCGCAGAGCAGCACCAGTTTTGTTACCCAAGAACGATGATTCTGACTCACATCTGACAGATGACATGGCCTTGAGGCCACAGAAACTCTTCAAATGATTCTGGGAGTTGAACCTCAACCCAAAAGACTTTGATTGAGGAAGCGAGCTTCCTCTTTGGCCGAGGGAACCGGTGGTTCCAATAGTGAAGGTAGCTGCTGGTGCCGTTGCCATCTCAACCTGTGATTCGAAAAATAAATTAGGTCTATTCCGTTAACAAACACAAACCTATCGGCTCACCAAAAAAAAAACACACACACACAGAAAACACCAAGTAAATACGAAAGTGCAAGGTTAATTTTGTTACGGTAGGCCAAATAGGTTATCTAATCGAAGCAATTAAATAGGTTGGAACCCGCACAGGGCAAGATGCATCTAAAAGGTGCAATCAAATCACAAGTTATAGCCTACAACAACGAAAGAGCTCAAGACTTGCATGCTTTGTTGAGATTAGTCTATGAGAGCATAATTTTGAATGAAAATTGCAACATTGATAATGGAATACAGAAAAGACAATAGGAAAATTGAAATGAGAAAAGGGGAAATGGAAGAGAAGAGCGTTTACACAGATCTGGAATGAGAACCTTGGATTGAGGAGAGGGAATGAGATCTGGGCGAGAGAAAAGAGAAAAACGTACCTGGGAATGAATGAATGAATTGGAACTGGGAAGAAGGAAGAGATTTAAGAAGCGAAGTTGGGTTTGAAATCTCCGCCTGTGGATCCTGGACGAATGCTAACACCAGCCGAATCCTGAATAAATATATTATATATACTCACCCTTACCAAACGCAAAAGGAAAAAAGAATCTACTCCCAAAATGGACTTTTTTCCCATAATATTTACTTTTTTTTTTTTAATTCCTCAATTGACCCTCTCTTATAATTATTTCCATAAATGGCTCTTTTACTGTAGCAAATATTAAATTATTTAAATAATTAACAATATATATTAATAAATTAAATTAATATATTAAAAAGTTGATTTAAATAATATAAATAATTATTAAATTTGTAAAATATAAACTAATCATATAACCAAATGATATAATTAATTTTTTGTAATTAAATATAAATAAATAATTAAATTAATTTCTTTACATTATATTCTATTATAATGTTTATTAAATTTAATTATATTTTTTTCAAGTATATTTAAAATATAAATTTGACATTTGAATATAATTAGGTAATTATGAATTATGAATTAATAACAAAGATGCACAAAGTTATCCACATGGAATGAAGTTTTGCACCAAAAGTTAATTTTTTAAGTTTTTGGGGCAGTGTTTTCTTGCATTTTTAGACTAATTGAAGTTTCAAACGTTGTATTGTTAGCTTCATCGACATGAAAACTATGGGAATGAATGCTTCATTGAACCAGAAAAACTAGTATACATTACCATAAATAATTGCGAATAAATAAAATCAAAATAAAAATAACAACAATTTTTTTAACAAAGTAATTGCGTAGCCTTGGCATGCGTGCAACGTCGGTGAACGAAGTTTGTTGTGTAATGTATGTCATTGCTTTATTCTGACGAGAAAAAAGTAGTACTCTGAAAGATTCCTGCAAGTATGTTCAAAACATCACGCGTGAATAGTGTTTGCATTATAATCGATGTCACGTGTAAACAATATTTGTGTATTAATTGGTACTTTCTAGGTGGATTTAATTGTCGGTGCAATCTGGTTCGTAAAAATTGTCGGTTACATCTCAACCGTCATTTCATGGGCTAAGACTCATGTACATATAGGTGGTCTGTGACACTTTCATTCACCACAAAACCCTCTTCACATGCTAGCATTTAGACGAAACAGTCACTTCAATAGGCCTTGTAGAAAAAAATGAGTTCCTCACTTATCTTAGCAGTTGTATACTTTAACGGTGACATGAAGGAAACTGAGCATGGAACAAGGTTTGTGCATAATTACCCAAATTATGCAAAGGGAGTCAACATCCATAACATTACAACATTGCATGCCTTGAAGCAAGCCATTCAACATAAAATTAGACAGGGCAATGGTAAAACAGTCATCCAGATCTATTACCGATGCCCGATTGGCATAGTTGATGGGTTTCTTCATTATAGGGCTTGTAAAATCGAAGATGACAATGACGTCATATCAATGTTGAATACTTATGCAGAAAACCCAAACCTAACGTGCGTTGAGTTATGCGCAACTATTGAGGATACTCAATCACAGTCTTTGTTGTATTGGGATGGCCTTTCCCAATATTTGCACCAAACCATGAACCTTGGCGAAGATAATGATGCAAGCACTAAGGAGGAGAAGAACATTTACTATTATTAGTGTTTTAATTTGTAATGCAATGATTGTTTGTGTTTCTATCATTATTGTTTGTTTGTTTGTTTGTTTTTATTATCAATTTTAATGTTTGAGTGTTTGTATTTCCATTTACATGTATTGGGCTAATATAAATTTCTGCATGCTTTAATATTTGCTTCATTTTCTTCGGTTTTGAAATTAGTTTGCAAAATTGTACATTAAAACTTAATTTCGAAATATTCAGTGCAAGCTGGTTCATCCCTTGCTTTCCATGTGAACGCGTGAACCATGGCAGAATTCAAATGTGAAATGATTAACATGTTAGGAATCGTTCAGAGGTTCGTCCTGTTATGGTAGAAAAAGGAGCGGCCAAGATTGCAACGATTCACATTGATGGCTAAGATCGGCAAAATTCAAACACGATTACTATTCACGTGTCAGGAATCGTTCAGAGGTCTGTCTTGTTGTGGCAGAAAAAAGAGCCAATATCGCATCCATCCATTTTGACGGTCAAGATCACAATATATTAAATGTCAGGAATCTCTGCATATAAGTGCACTGTAATTATTAGGGCTAACAACAATCTGTACGCCCATCTTTTCATCTTTGTAAGACAGTGCATTTTTTCCACTTGCATTATTTATTGTTCAACATGCAATCAATAGTTCTCACTATTCACCTATTAATGTTATTGTGCTTTTATTAGGTATCCAAGAAGGGCACTGTTGGCCCGTGAATGCACTACAATTTTGGTCAATAAATAAGCACTAAGACTAAGCTTCATTCCACAATCAAATTCCAACCCCTCCAAAAAGAAAAACCTTTGTTCTCATTATCACACATGCAACCCACATAATGACAACTGAACCACAAATTGTTCCCGCTGTTGTCTACTACAACGGAGAAATAATAGAAACCGATGAAGGGTCAACCTTTCATACAACAAAACGTTCAATGTTGGCGGTGACGAGAGGCATCACACTTGATCGCCTGAAAAGAAACATAGCGCGAAAGATTAAACTCCAACCACACCAGATGATTAGCGAAGTCCATTATCGATACCCTTGTCAAGCCAGAGTTAGAGGTATCTCTAACACGACTATGTCACTTGAGGATGACGAGGACGTAGAGCTTATGTTCAAGGCATGGAATCAACATCCAGGACTAACTGGATTTGACTTGTTTGTCAGATTTGGTGATGCTTCACCCCCTTCCCCAATCCCTCAGCCAACAAATTATGAATCATATTATACACCTACTTATGATATTAATAACAACCTTGCTCAACAAAACGAGTGGGCTACCGAGCTCGCGTCGTATTCCCAACTCTTGACCACCCCTTCATACCCCCATATGCTGCCATCTTCATCGTTTAATGTGAACGAAGTACCACCTTATTATGCTTCCGAGGGTACCCTAGTTGCAAATCACTTCGAACCAACAACGGAACGATCTAATCCTGAATATGCAGAGCCCGGCCTACCCGACGAAGAACTTGGTCCTTTCAGTGAGGATGAAGACCAAATCTTGCAGAATGAGGCTAACGAAGAAGGCGACGATGAGGCTAACGAAGAAGGTGACGATGATGAAGATGACGACAACGACGACGAAGGCCATGTACATGTTAATGTACAACTCCCAGGAGAGGAGAAGGCCTACAATCCACCCCAACATATGCGCGATATAAGCTACGACCAAGCGGTTGAAGATGCAGAGTACGCCCATTTTTTAGACCGCCAAGAAGAAGGCCAGTATGAAGCAGGAACGCTCGTTGTCGGCATGCACTTCCCAACAAAAGAAGATGTTAAGCATGCTATTAACATATACAACATCACAAATCATGTCACTAGCAAAGCCGATAAGTCTAGCCCTGATAGACTAGTTCACAAATGTACCAAACAAGGGTGCAAATGGAGGTACACCTTATTTACCATTGTTTTATAATCTTACTATTACTATTTAATGATAAATGTTGTTCATGTTGTTGCAGGTTAAGGGCGTCGTCGGGGTTACAAACTGGACACCAATGGGAAATTAAAAAATTGGAAGAACCCCACACTTGTGTATCGGCAACGATTTCACAAGACCACCAATCGTTAACTTACAAGGTTATTGGAAGAAACATCTTATCGATGGTTGATAGAGATGCTTCGATATCTGTCCCTGCATTCATTGCACATATCCGTCAACAATACAACTACACCACCACGTATAAAAAGGCATGGCTAGCTAAACAATGGGCCATTGAACAAGTCTACGGGAACTGGGAGGAATCATACAATAAACTACCTAAATTGCTCCTAGCGCTAAAAGAACTTGTCCGTGGAACAATTGTTGAGCAAAAGGATCTACCAGTGCACAACGAACAAGGTGTGGTAGTTCCTGGAATGGTGATGTTCCATCGTCTATTTTGGACGTTCAAAGCTTGCATCGATGGGTTTGCATACTGCAAGCCCATAGTAATGGTCGATGGGACTTTTCTATACGGAAGGTATAAAGGAACCTTGTTGGTGGCAGTTTCACAAGATGGGGACAACCACATATTTCCTCTAGCCTTCGCCCTTGTTGAGGGTGAAACCGCCGCTGCTTGGCTATTCTTCCTAAAAAATTTGAGAAGGCACGTGACAACGCAAGAAGGGTTGTGCTTGATATCAGACAGGCACCCTTCCATCATTAGTGCCTATGAACACCCAAGGAGCGGTTGGATGACAAACGGTTCAGTGCATGTGTTCTGCATTCGGCACATCGCACAAAATTATATGAGACATTTCAAGAATACAGCTCAGAAAAAGGATGTTATTAATATGGGTAAGAATCGAAATGAAATAACTTAATGTTTTCTAATTTAAGTTACTGACAATCTATCCAAAATCGTGTTCCAGGGTACGCTATGACTGAGCCCAAGTTCAACTACTATCGCAACAATCTTCGAGATGAAAATTCGGAAGGGGCAACCTGGGTTGATCAGATCGAAAAGACAAAATGGACTCTTGCGTGGGATGAAGGGCGACGATGGGGACACATGACCACTAATCTTGCCGAGTCAATTAATTCTGTGCTAAAAAAAGCAAGAAATCTTCCAGTCAAAGCCCTAGTGTGGACAACTTACGAACGTTGCAACGAATACTTCATCAGGAGAGGGAGTGAAGCAACAACAATGATGGCCTCTGGTAAGTATTTTCCAGAAACTGTTACCAAGTTCATTGAGAAGGAACAGACAAAGGAAAACTCCCATCGAGTGATTCACTTTGATCGAGAAAGTACTGAATTTTTAGTGGAAGAAATTGTGAATCCAACAGCACGACGACGGGCTGGGAAATTCGTTGTCAACATGCATCAACGAAGGTGTGATTGTGGAAAATTTCAAAAAATGCACATGCCTTGTTCACATGCGATTGCTGCGTGTAAACACGCCAATGTTGAATACAGCCATTACATCAATGACATTTACACGTTGCAATATGTCTCGAACGTGTACTGCGGATCATTTGCCGGAATGCGTCACGAAGATCATTGGCCAGAGTACACTGGACCACTCTTATGTCACAATCCGAAAATGCGTAGGACGGCAAAAGGTCGCCCAAAATCAAGCCGTATACGCACGGAAATGGACATACGGGAAAGGGGGCAACCAAAACGTTGTTCGCTTTGTAGAACACCGGGTCATTCCAAAAATAAATGTCCTCATCATCCTATATCTTCAACGCAACCCCGTTAATATATCACATCTATTTCTTGAATAATATTAGAAATTTCAGTTTACAAAGACTTTTTACTTATTATTATTTATTTTGAATAATTAAATATATTATTCAAATATATTTAAATGTATTATTAATTAAACAGGAAAAATTAAAATTAAAATTATTTATATATTTAATTTAAAGATCAATTATATGATTAGTTTATATTTTACAAATTTAATAATTATTTATATTATTTAAATCAACTTTTTAATATATTAATTTAATTTTTTAATATATATTGTTAATTATTTAAATAATTTAATACTTGCTACAGTAAAAGAGGCCATTCATGAAAATAATTATAAGAGAGGGTCAATTGAGGAATTAAAAAAAAAAAAGTAAGCAACGAATTCTGAACAGCTACAGTAACAAGGGCCATTCAGGGAAATATTTCAGAGGGAGGGTCACTTGCGGAATTAAAAAAGAAAAACTGAATATTGTGGGAAAAAAGTCCCCAAAATGCTTCTTCACTCTACTGCCACATCCTCACATCACTCCTCTTGTTTCACCATTTTTTCTCTTATATAAATATTTTTTTTAAAGAAAATATTTATTATTATTATTTTCTTTTCTTCTCCCTATTTTTCCTTTTTATCATTATTACACTCCGAATGTCAAAAAAACCATTATTACACTGCGGGTAAATGGTCATGTTCGTAATAATACCATATTTCCGGTTAGATTAGATTAAGTTTTCCACTATGTTTGAAATTTAGACCTTTTTTTTTTTTTTTTCTTTTTCAGTGTGAGATTTGGATTTCACTCTCCTAAAATAAGAGGAGTACGTTTCAAAGCATTAAATATAATGATAATTATTAATTAGAAAAATAATAGTAATTGATATTTTAATTATTTTACAATTTATTATATACATATATTTAATTTTATTATAATTCTTAATTATGGATGTTTTTAATAACAATTATGGATACAGTTTATTCTCTAAAGATTAAAGTGCAACCTTCATTTTCGAGGAGTGTGGGATTTATATTGATTAAATGTGAGAACACTGTCATTTTAAATGAGGAAATTTTTTATGTACTTTTTAACATATTATTTTTAACAAACTAAGAAAGTTTTAATTAACCCCCTCAAAATTGTTTGATTTCGTGTTAGGAATTCATAGTTTCAATTTAAAAAGCCAATAGATAAACATCATCCAATGCATAGTGTTGAATAAAAAGGGCTAAATTACTATTTTCATCATCTAATTCATTTTCAATGTTCGATTTAGTCCTCTGATTATTAAATGATTCAATTTCATTATCTAATTTTTTAAAATGGTTCGATTAAATATACACATAGTGACGGTTATAAAACCGCCATTATAATAATTTAAAATTTTCCATTTAAAAAATATAAAAAAATATAATAAAATTTTAATAATTTTACTTGTATAATATTTTTAATGTTATTAATATTATTATTATGTTATATTAAATTAATATTAACAAATACTAATAATTATTAATATATTACATTAATATATTTTTTAAATTAATAATTTAATCAATTTTACTTATATAAAAATTGTTTAAAATGTAAAAAACTAAATTAATATCAATATTTGATATTATATTATATTATATTAACATTTAAAATATATGATATTAAATTATTAGGTTATATTAATAATAAATTAAAATTAATTAATTATAATAATTATTAGTATATTATATTAATATATTTTACTAAGATAATAATTATTAATAATAATAAATTACTTTAATAAGTTTTAAAATAATTTAAAATTAATAATGATTTAATATTTTTTTACTTATAATATTTTAATAAATTATTTATAATGTTTTAAAACTAATATTGTAAATTTTATAAAAAAATTATAATATATTATATTGTAATTATTTTTTATAAAATGTTTACTATTTTTTTAAATATTGATATTTAAATATAAATATTTTAAAATATATATTCTATTATATTGTATTTTTAAACATAAATTATTAAAGTAATATAGTGACGATTTCAGAAGCACCGCTAAGTGTAAATTTTAAAAAGAAATTAATTTTTTTAAAATAAATATTATTAAATTAATATAGTGACGGTTTCGTAACCATCGCTAATTATAACTTTTAAAAAGAAATTATATTTTTTAAAATAAATATTATTAAATTATTATAGTGGCGGTTTTAAACAGCCACAAAATGTGATGACGTGTTCATTCTTTAACACCGTTAGTTCAATTTTGATGGTAGGACCAAATTGAATCGATTTTAAAAATTAGATGATCAAATTGAACCATTTAATAATTAGAGGACCAAATCGAACATCGAAAATAAATTAGAAGAACAAAACAGTAATTTAGCCAATAAAAAAAAATCCAATGCATAGTGGCTGAGTTCATTTACGGCTAAGATGATGAATCTATCTCTCTGCATTTATTACTAAAATTGTTTTAAAAAGCTTACTAATATCATTAAATGCATAATTATAAATTGGATCTTGCTAATTAGTACCTTTATTACATTAGTTAAAGAATTAAAAGAGCAAAATATTTTATTAAAAATCATTTGAAAACACATTTAAAAATTATAGAAAAGTGCATTTTTTTTCAATTATAGAAAAGTGCATTTTATTAAATATTTTTTTTGGTAAAAAAAAAAAAGAAAAGTGCATTTTTACGCATCTTAATAATTTTTTTTTTCCAATTTTTACTTATTTAACGAGTACTCTTAGGACACTAGTTAATATTTGCTTTGTAAATTATATATAATATATATGGGAATAAAACTGTTACGAGAAACAATTAATTAAATAATCAAATGCATAGTTGATAGAAAATTGCGAAGAAGTCATCTTAGAAAAAAAGAAAACAAGAAAAAGTAAAGACAATCATACAGCTATAGTTGTAAAAAAATGGATCTTGCTAACCAATGCCAAACACTAGTTAAAAAATTAAAAGAAAAAAGTATTTATTATAAAAATTATAAAAAAATGCAAAAAAAAAAAACATGGACAATACAATTTTGCACATTCCAATAAAAATCTCTCTACTTTCAGTAGTTAGCATTCGCCCAAAAAAATGCATTGCATGGTCAATGGGGCCAATTCTACGGTGGAAAACTTTGACATATCCCCCACCATGGGAAACAAAGGTGGTCCATTAGATATCAAGCATTTATAATTAACGGCTAAGAAAAGTGTGAGTTTACCATAGGAATACATACACTGGAATAAAAAAAAAACCTCCACACCCTCCGTCTGTTCTTTCTCCCATGTTTATTCCCTTCCAAGCCCCAACCCACCCTTCCTTTCTCTGACCACCACCCGCCGGTGTCTTCCACATCCTCCTCCGTCGCGCCGCCGTGCCCGTCGAAGTCAATTATTATTGGCACCGTCTTTGAGAACCAGCTCAACCACATTTGGATCTGCGTCGCCAAACCCTCCCTCCCTCGCCTGCATCACCTTCGAGTGCTCCCCCACCCGCCACGTGCCCCCTCTGCTTTGTCCCCCTCTGGTTCGTCTTCTACGACGACAAGACCGGCTTCGACGCCCGCTGCCACGTTGACAACCGCATCTGCTCCATCCTTCGCACCATGCATTTTTTAGGCCCAAAAGCTTAGCCGCTCCGACAAACATGCCTTAATTCCAGTTCCTGCACTTGATGGCGGTGTTTCAGATCACAGTTCTTCCCGTGATTGTTTCGAGTGCGAGTATGCCTTTGGTGTAGGACAAGTCACCGTAGAAGACCTCGTAGTGACATCGTCCCTGGTGACAGCCGACGTCGTCGAGTTGGTCGCAGACGTCGGAGGAGCATGAAACGCCAGTGAAGGAAGCGGAATGGGCCGGGTTGGGAAATTGCAAAAGAGAGAAAGAAAAAATGATATTTTTTAATTTAATTCAGTGTGGACAGTTCTACCATGATCTCACACTAATCTAAAAAAAAATTGATATCTAACAGACCATCTTTGTTTCCCATGGTGGGAAATATGGCAAAGTTTCCCACCGTAGAATTTGGCCTGGTCTCAATGATACCAAATATACGAAACATTACGTACTAGCGCACGAACATTGGCCCTTGAATCCAACCAAGAGGTAAAGGCCGCTTATTCTCAGGTATACAAAATTCAGAAAACCAGACTAGGAACGCAGTTGTAGCTCTTACATCATTGGCATGGATATATAGCAACATATTTGACAGTTATATTTTCAATTTGGAATAGCTTAAGCCACTAAATGAGTCACTAACAGCACAACTAGAGAGCCTAAATCTTTAATTCTAGCTGATATAACCAATGGCAAAGACGTCTGAGAAGTAAACTTTTGCTAGTACTCTAGCATTTCAACCAACCCCTGCTTTGCTTACATCATCGTAGATAAAAGGTGCAAATGCCGGTATGGGATTGCATGAAAATTCAATCCTTTTGCTTACACATATATAGTTATCACTTAATTATAACTTTATAGGGATATCATGTCCACTAGGAAACACATAATGCAAAAATGAATGATAAATATATGAGAGTGAAGCTGATAACGACTATTGTCATACATTAAGTTTGTTCATCTCCCTCCTTATGGCATTGGCCCTCACTAAGCTCCCAATGGTGTTAATGGCCAATTTCAGATCCTCCAGTGGATTGCCAGGCACCACTGTCTTGTACAAATAGCTATCAAAGGTCATCTTCTGCACATACTCATCAGCACACATCTCCACAAATGCTTCCCTGGCAGGGTTGGACCTATAAAACACCTTCTGAAGAATATCCAAGACCTTGTAGGTTGGCCAATAAGTCTTGTCCCACTTCTCCAAGTACTTCCTCAAGTCCCCTTCTTCCACCATCCTTTTCCCATTCTCTGAACCTTCAATAATTGCCTCTGCACACATCCTCCCACTCTTGGCAGCAAAATAGATCCCCTCTCCAGAGCATTTGGTTACATAGCCAGCAGCATCGCCAACCAGCGCCACTCTTCCCGACAACCTTCGCGGCCGAGGATGTTCTGGGATAGGGTGAGCCTCCACTCGGATGATCTTGCCTCCCAAAATCTTGTCCTCTGCTCTTTTCCTTGTTGCTAGTTGGAACTTCTTGATGTTCCCCTTGTGTGTCACGGTACCAGTGCCTACAGCCACATGGTCACATTTTGGAAACACCCACCCGTAGAAATCTGGAGAAACATCATCGCCCACGTACATCTCCGCAAGGTTCTCGTAATACACCATCTTATCATCCGGAATTTTTACCCTCTCCTGAGAAACGATGCAATCAAAACAAAACCTGGTGTTACCTTTCGAGAATCATAACAACACTCACGTAAAAACATCACTTTGAAATTTGAAAGACACATACACACTGCATTTTCTGGCATCATAATCCATAAATCAGAAGCCCTACATTTTTTTTACTTAAATAAAGAAATTACTAACTTTGAAAAAAATTCCCTACATCCAAGAAAAAGAAAAATATCATCAATAAGTGATGACAAAACATATATACATTTTCTCAAGTAATGTTTATATTGTTCTCCAATCAAAATTAGAGTTTCATTTTGGATTCTCAATAATCTGCATAATTCTTTCACACCTTTATTACGCAGATTATTGACATAAAACTCCAATTTTGATCGAAAAAGAACACAAACAACATCTATGGAAGTGTATTTAAGTTTTGTCCAATAAGTAAAACATCTATTTAGTTACTAAAATTTTCATCACCAGCAAATTTGATTCATGGTACTATGAAAAAGCATAAGCAACTAAATCGTTTACTTTGGCGCCATCTACTAGACAATTCGATCTGCAGTTTTGGTGTGCTTCGATAAGATCTTTTAACATTAGAGAGCAAATTGACTACAATGACTAAATTAATCGATTTGACAATTTTAGGACCAAATTGACAAATGGTGCCAAGTTTAGAAACCAATTGACAATTTACAACACCACCAGTGTTTGGTAAAAAGAATAACCAGCAACATACACTTTAATACAGTTTTTATCGCTGAAATTTATATAAAAAAATGGTTGTGAACCCTACTTGTTATTAAAGAAGTTCCACTCGTGATTTAATAATATTCAATAAATCTTAACGAAATGTTAAAGAGTGTGTTGCTAACTCCACTTTAAGGGAATGATAAGAAGTTGAAGAAGAAACATACCTGAAAAGCGATGGCATACTCATAGTCACCGGCATCAATAGACTTAGCGACTCTAGAATTAGCCCCATCAGCGCCAATGACAGCGTCAACTTCCAAGGTACGCTTCTCACCAGTCCCATTGGTTTTGCCATCATAGCTAGAGTAATGCAGAACATAGGGGGCGTTATTATCCTTAGGGATATCCATTTTCAAGAACAAGCCGTTGATGACGTTAGCACCGTTCTGCTTGGCGCGGTCCCTGAGGTAAGCGTCGAGCACCTCGCGCCGGACCATGCCGATGTACTCGTGCGGCTTCAGGGTCCTCCCGATGTCCACCGCCACGTTCGACGGCGATATCATCTTCATCTTCGTCACGCGCCGGTCGATGATGTCCAGAGGCAGGTCGAACTCCCCCACCATGCACAGCGGAATGGCGCCGCCGCAGGGCTTGCAGTTGTCCATCTTCCGCTCGATCAGGAACGTCTCGATGCCGCCCTTCGCCAGCGTCTCCGCTGCGGCTCCCCCCGCCGGACCGCCGCCCACCACCGCCACGCGCAGGTTCCGGCCCTCCAGCTTCGGGCTGAATTTCCCGGCCACGACGCGGAACTTCCGGTGCGGAGTGACGAGCCGTGGCTGGGCGGCGAAATGCGGGGCCTCCGGCGAGGACTGGCGGAGTCCGACGAAGGATTTGAAGGCGATGGAGTTCATGGTGACGAGTGAGTGAGGGAGGTTCGGTTTGATTTGATTTGATTTTTTTTTTTATTTGTGTTTTGTGTTTGAGCCTTGAGGGGATATGGGTTGGGATTTGAGGGGGTTTGTGACCGTTGGATGGATAGGATGGAGGGTGGTGATTTGATGTGGATAGATTTTGGGATGATGAGGGTCGTGGTAAGTGTTTGTCGTTGGAGTTAGGTGTTAGTTTTTATTTTGAGTGGCTCTCGTGCTGCCACGTTGTGCTCAGAGTGGTTGATCTTTAATGCTCTCTTCACTTGGCTTCACTCTCCATGAACATGAATTCACTTAACTTAACACGTCGTTATCACCATCGTAAATTCGCCAGTGAAAGCTAGCAGCTAGGCATGTCACGTGTGAGAAGTAGGGCGAATGTGCTTAGCTGCGGAAGTGGTGGACTTTGGCTTGGGAATTTTTACACGCACTTTAGTCTAGATGCTAAATAAAAATGAAAAATAAAGGAAAAAAAACTATTGTGAAAATAAATAAATTATATAATCAAATTTTTTATATTAATTAAAAAATTGAACTAAAACATTTAATCTTTTTATCATAATATTTTTTTATTTATAAATATTATTTATTTTTAAAAAATAAAAAAATATGATGCAACAACATTTTCTTCTCATTTCATGATAAATTAGGAGACATTGAGACAATTTTTTTTTTTACATGTGGGACCAAAAAAACTCACTCCCTTAATGTTTTTCATGTCAGATAAATAATAAAAAATTAATATTTTCTATCTGACTTCTCTCCATTTCCTTCTTCTTTATTTATACTTAAATAAAAGGTTAATGAAATGTATGCCAATTTGATTCGGCTTATGCTGGGGCTTTATTTTTTTATGGTTTAGATTCCAATTTTATCGGATGTCCCCGAGGGGACTTTTATGGTTTAGATTGCACAAAGGTATGTAAGAGATAGTTAGGGTAACAAACTGTAACTCACTTGTATGGTGCGCTCAATATGTTTAATGGTGAAATATAGTACTAAAATTAAGAATTTTATAAAATATTAAAATTAAAAACATATTTTTTCCTAAAATAAATTTTCTTACAACCATATGCGTAAAATTTCAGACAGCCGCATTTTCTCCAAAAATTAATGAAATAAGATAGAAACTTAATTATAGGAAAAATATGGAAATTTGGATTTTAATTTTTTCATAACGAAACATTAGAAGTCGTCTACTGTATATACTTTCATAAGATACGCCTTGCTCTTCAGCAGTTGCAACTGCCGTGAGAAAAATGAATGATACTGGGTTCAAGTCACATGAGGCTCATCTAAATTTTATATCATTCTCTCTCCTCGTTTCACAGTGAAAATGGATAAAGGTCCGAAATTGGATATACACACAATAAAGGTGAAACATCCTGAAAGCCGATTAAATACTACCCATAAAAGACGTGCGAAACAAATTAAACATGCACTGCAGTGTTCGATCCGATCGAGTTACTGAGTTGATGGGTTAGTGATTAAATCGGTGAATCACTAATTGATCCGGTTTAACCGGATATAAATTAAAAAATTAAAAATATATATAAAATATAGTTAACAAAATGTGATCAATCCATAATTCATATTCTAAAATTAAAATCAATTATGATTAAACTATAAGTATTACATAATTATTTATTACTATAAATTATTTTATTGAGTATTATCATTAAATTACTAAGGAAACTCTTGTTATTTTTCACATCTAAATATAAAAAATTTCAGAGGACCATGAGTAAGTATGCTGAAGACGTATAAAACACATAAATATTAAATCATATCAAGATAATAATAATTAGCTATTATATATTCTTGTCAACATCAAAATAATATTATAGGAGCATATTATTATATAATATTAAGCAATTATCTATTAACAATTTAATTAAAATGTTATAGGAACATAATATTATATTATATACTATTTAGCAATTAGCTTTTGTCATGGTTTCAAATTTCAAATGGTACTATGGAAAAAATTTCAAATGACTATGTAATTACAAGAATTGTAAAAAAAAAACTAAAAAGAACCGGGTCTAGGTCCGGGTCATCGATTTTTAACAAACCTCGACGGGGTCAAACCAGGTTGATCCGGGTCAAACCGGGTCGATTGCGTGACTGGTTCAATAGCCGAACCGGACTGATTAGAGCACCGGTTCCAGGTCAAACCGGTCTGACTAGTCGGTCCGATCCGATTTTCACAACTATGATGCACTGTATTTCATATAACAAATTATTCTTATATTAGTAGCGGTAACAGCAGCAACAGACTATAGTGGGTTAGGCAAATGGCTATTGATGTGTTTGGTTTAACATTAGGTTGAACGTACACACATTTCAATATACATTTTGTGAAAAGTAAAAATTCGGAATTTTTGATTTAATGACCGTTTAGAGGCCTTCCAACGAAATATCAAACACGTACCATGTCAATTTGGACTTTTTAAATGAGGCCCAAACTTAGTGAAAGTCTTATTTGTAAGTGATTTTTGCTAGTTAAGTCAAAAATAAATTAGGCTAAAAAGTCTAGATTTAATTCATACTTCAAATTTAAAGTCCAAATTCTATGTTTTATCGAGCTTGTTTGGGTTAAACCAGTTATAGGTTCAATGTCAGTTGTGGGCTATAGTGGATTGAGTAAAAAAAATCATTCATTTTGAATTTCTGAAATGAGGTCCAAGTCGGTTTATATAGACTTTTGCGGTTAATTCCAAATTGGGGCAATATCAGGTTGGACTAAAAAAAAACTTAGATTTAATTCGTACTCAAAATTTAAAATTGAAGCCCTACATTTCATTGGACGATTTTGTATTGGGTCAGTTTGCCCAACTTGTCTTGTAATGTCTAGCAAAGATTGAACATGAGATAGGTACGAAAAGCTAAGTGAGAGGTAGAGAAGGATGGAGGAAAATATGTAAATCACAAGAAAAATGAGTAAGAGATAGAGAAAGATGGAGGAAAATATGTAAATCATAAGAAAATTTCTAAAGATTTAAATCTAGAAGTATAAAATATTTTAATTCTATTTTCAAAAGTGAGTTTTTTTTATCGGCCAAATGTTAGTTATTAATATGTTAATTTTTGTTAGCGGAGGGATTTGAACCCACAACCTATCCCTCTCTCCTTTCTCCTTTCAACACCAAGCCAACCTTATAACTCCTTCCAAAAGTAAGTTAAATTAATTTTAAAATTTATTTAAAAATCATCTCATTTCCTTTCATCCAAACAATTTTTATTTTGGTAAAATATGTTTTGGGTCCCTATAAAATATGCAAAATATTAATTTCATCCTCCAATAATTTTTTCTATTAATTTGGTCCCTCTAAAATTGAAACCTATTTTTGTAGGTCCTCGTTAGTAACTTCGTTGAATGGTAATTTGACATGGTTACGAATTTACACATAGAAATGAATTATAAATTTTATATTTATCAAATTTTCATGTTTTGTTATTGTAAATTTAGAAAATTAAAAAAAAGAAATTTTAAGCTATTGGTATTGATAGATACCTACAAAATTAGGTTTCAATTTTAGAGGGACCAAATTAATATGAAAAAAATTTAGGGACAAAATTAATATTTTGTATATTTTACAGGAACTCAAAATATATTTTATCCTTTTTATTTTTAAATTTAAGTTTAAAAATTAAAAATAAAAAACTAACAACCAACCACCTGGAACATGGCCTTAATTTTTAGGGTTTGTCTACATGATCTCAAGTAAAAATGGGATTAATTAACTCTATCTTAAATGACCAATATAATTAAGACAATTGTCTTATTATTAATTTTTCCATAAATGCTATTATTATCATATTTAATGCATCCATTTTTCTCTCTCATACTATTTATATGTAAAGCTAAAACTTCTTACATGATACATGAGACATACTCCCTCCCGCTTTAATTATAAGAAAAAAATTGACTTGAGATTTGGATTTAAATATAAGCAAATCTCAACTAATTTTAGTTCACTTAATGAGACTCTCTCCAAAATACCCTTTATTTAATAAGGATTTTAATTCCAATGACTCTTTCTTAATCTTGATATCAAATTCCAATGAATGATAGTTTAAGAAAATAACTTATTTTTTAATTGAGATTGGTGTAATTAAATGTTATTAACCAACTTTCTTAATTAGCATGAAACAGTTTTTTTTTGCTTATATTTGGAGCCGGAGGGAGTAGAATATATGTTCTACATCTTCTTTTATCACACAGCTTTTGTTGTTTTTATTTTATTTGTTCAATAATTTACAAGTATATAACACTTTTAAATCTTTTTACAATATTTTGATTATAATTGTTAATTAAAAATTATAGATAAAATTACGCAAAATTAAAATTACAACATTTTAATTATCACACACATCCTATACCCTTTATTACTTTAATAGATACAGAGTAAAATTATAATTGTTAATTAAAATTTCATAATTAGAATTATATTAAAATACATAGATATACGTAATAAATTATAATATAAATATAAAATATTAATATCTTAATAATCATTTTTAATGAATTATAAAAAGGTATACTCTATATTCAGTTTAGATAAATAGTTCTCATTTATTTTAACTTTAGAATAATTAATTTCAATTTATTTAATGTGATTGAATTATATAAAATTTAATTTTATCTGAATATTTTATATGAACAATTATATGAACAATTAATTGTCATTAAAAACCAATCTAAACGTAAATATTGGTTGTCTATTTGTACAATTCAAATATGTTTTTAATCACCCATACTTATTTGAAATAAAAATTAAAAAAATTAAAACTGTACAATTAAAATTAAAACTTGATTGAATTTTTTTTAGCATACCAAAATAACTTTTAAATAAGAATATTCCACAGCAGTATGTGAGAAAATTATATGAGAAAATAGATTATGTATTGACAAATTCAATCACAAATTATCATATAAGATAAAGTTGCTACATTTTACAATAAGTACAGTGACAGTGTATTATTATTAAATTCTAGTTATATTTGGTCATTTAAGATGAGATGGCATGGTTTAATCCCATTTATAATTGGGTTCAGACAAACCATAATTTTTAATATTGAAGCTCTTTTCCATTAATTTCAAGAAGGGCAGGGTTATTAAGGCATATGTAGGACTTGAACAAGTTTGGAATTTCGCGAAACCTTGAATATCCATGCCTTTTAAGTTCTGTGAGTTACACTGCTGTAGGAATTAGCATTGTTGCTTGTGTTTTGGGACAACATTTGTTTCCCGGTTTGGTTACTTACCAATGCAAATTATACAATTCACTCCAAAGACATCCTCCGTGTTTGTTGAGAATTCAATTTGAAGGGTCATCGCCGCATATTCTACGATTCTTAATTCATATTTCTTGTAATGGGATTTCAAGCTGCAACATGAACAAACTCTAGACTTGACCTTTTATTTGTGATTTTACTTTCTCAAATTGTAACCAAAATATATGGGTAGTTGCAGTCGTTTTGAATCAATGCATGAAAGTTGGTATATCAACCGATCTACTTCCCGCTTTTGCATGCCCATGACATTTTCTCTATGTTGCTGCCAAACTTTAGAACAATCTTATTCTCTAATTAAAATTTCAAAATTCCTAGCAGCTAGCTATTAGTATAAAAAACCAACCCAAATGCTTAATGGCCATAAAATAGCATAGAGGCATAACTTGCTAGACAAACATGGACTTCAATCTCGCATTAGTTATTGTACTAACCACCATTTTGGGAATTGGGCTTGAAGGATGCGATAGCAAGGTTGTGCAGTTCATTTTTGGAGACTCACTCTCGGATGTTGGAAATAACATGCATCTCTCTAGAAGTCTTGCTCAGGCAAGCTTGCCTTGGTATGGTATAGACATGGGTAACGGGTTACCTAATGGAAGGTTCACTAACGGTCGCACAGTTGCTGACATAATAGGTAACCCTTTCACTTTTAGCATGCACTCACTTTGCAATCAGTGGACATCCAACTTATACAAGAATCTAACTCAATTTGGTATCATCAGCATTTAGGTTGGTGAATTTTCAAAAAGCCTCTATGAGACAAGTTTCTATTTATTTTTTGCCAAAAGTGAAAGGCTTCTTCCTTTTAATTTTCTGCCAGAGTATTTCAAATCTATATTAGATTTCAAATCTATATTGCTGCAGCAAAGATTTAGCTTTGGCTTTCTAAGGTTGTTCATATGGTGTCAATATGTGAACAAGATTGAATTAGAGTTTGTCATGTGAGTTAGAAATGCTATTGCTAGCGCTTTTCTATAATGTTATACAATTTCAGGTGACAATATGGGCCTCCCTAGGCCTCCTGCATTCCTGGACTCATCTGTAAATGAAGAAGTTATACTAGAAAACGGTGTGAACTATGCTTCTGGTGGTGGGGGCATCTTGAATGAAACTGGCGCCTATTTTGTGAGTTGCAAATATCAAGTTTAATACACTATGTGTCTTATAGCATGTATGCAAGCATAATTTGGATGAAAATTTCTGTTTCTTGCAGATCCAAAGGTTTTCTCTGGACAAACAAATTGAGCTGTTTCAGGGGACACAAAAGTTAATTAGAGGCAAAATTGGAAATAGGGCCGCGTACAAGTTTTTCAAGGAAGCTAATTTTGTTGTTGCTTTAGGGAGCAATGACTTCATCAACAACTACTTGATGCCTGCTTACACTGATTCATGGACATACAATGATGAAACCTTCATGGACTACTTAATAGGAACATTGGAAAGACAACTAAAGGTTTATTTAATTTATAACTTTATATCCATCCTAACACAACTTCTTTTTCTTTTTCCTTTCTGCATCTAATAATAAAAATCTTTTCAATTATGCCATGTTTGTGTTTAGCTACTTCATAGTTTAGGAGCAAGAAAACTGGTGGTTTTTGGGTTGGGTCCAATGGGTTGCATTCCCCTTCAAAGGGTGCTTACTACAACTGGGAATTGTCGAGAAAAGGCAAACCAGCTGGCTCTTACCTTCAACAAAGCTGCAAGCAAGTTAGTTGATGACTTGGCAAACCCTTTTCCTGATTCAAGCTATAAATTTGGAGATGCATATGATGTTGTTTATGATGTGATTAGCAATCCATATAAGTATGGTAAGTAAACATGTTACTTTCCTCACAAACAGGATTTATACACCGTTGGCAATTATCTAAACGAACCTAACACATATTGTGTATGTGAAACACTTAAAAAGAATGAAAGCACAGTGCATATGAAATTTAGAAATCATTGGGATTTAACACATTGTGTATGTTACTTTCTGAAGAATTGCCTACATATACATGATCAGAAAATTAAAAATTGCGCTAGCTTGTGTGCTGACTGCTGAGAGTTATTTACATCGTAACTACGTTTGCTTTGCAGGATTCCAAAATGCAGACTCGCCCTGTTGTTCCTTTTGGAATATTCGACCCGCCCTTACATGTGTACCTGCATCAAGTCTGTGCAAAGATAGAAGCAAATATGTCTTTTGGGATGAGTACCACCCCACAGACAGTGCTAATGAGCTAATTGCAAATGAACTCATCAAGAAATTTGGACTTTCAAATACTGATCAAGGGGGTGCACCTTCACCAGCACCTGCTGTTGCTCCATCTCCTGAAGACTAATGATTCAAGGTTTTATTGCGTAATGCTTGAATTGCAGGTTGAAGCAAGTATCTTGATGTTTCAATACCAATGTCCCAGTCAGTTATACATAATAGCGTGTCTTAATAATCATACATAATTTCTTGTTAGAAAATAAGAGAGAAACTTTTGATATTTCCTTTCATTTTGCATCACACATGTAATCCACCAGTTAAGTGTGTAATACAGTGTTGTCTTCTTCAAATTGAGCCATATTAGTATCTTGATGAGGTTCAATAAATCGTTTTTGTTCAAATGAATCATTTGCAGCCATTACATTTTTTATTGCCATATAAAAATATCTTATCTTTTAACCTCAAGAACCAATTGGTCGAAGACCAGATCAACTCTCTCTCTGAAACATTCCTAATCAAAGAATGTTCAGCAGCTCACTGCAATTGCTACATTTCAGTATGAGAGTAATTGCATGGTGATGGTAGACACATACACACACATACAGAGAGAGAAAGTACAATACATTGAGGCAGTTGAAGATTGAAATAATTTTGTCATGCACCTGACTTCAGAGGAGTCCTGAGTTAATTCTGAACTTCTGATATGGATGAAATACCCCAAATGTCTTCACCGAAAAGTTTTAGCGCTAAGGTGTACACTGTACACTTAGAAGTGAAAACTTACTAGCACCTTCAGGTATATTAATTTCTTTGACTCTAAAAGAGAGGGCATTACTCAAAATTTAATTACTAATCATGATCAGTTAATTACATCCCCAAATTAAGCTTTACTCACATGGCACACAAGTGAGCAGCGTCATAAAACTCCTAGTTTGAAAGCATGCAAATATAAGAGCACCACTTTTGAGGACAAAAACTTTTAGTTGTGGAAATTAAATACAGCACTCAGTTTATAATTATATAAATTAATACACAACTTTAGATGAAAAACTTATCTGGATTATAAAAAATACAGCACTCAGTTTATAATTATATAAATTAAGACACAACTTTAACGTGGACCTGTTTCATATATTAATCCCTATGGTATTTTATTGCAAAGAGATTATGTATCTACATTAGAATATGGTCTCTGTGAGACGTCCTGTTATAGGCTTACACCTGAACGCTACGTCCAAGACTTGTAATTTTCTGCTAGCATTACTTTATGCATCTCAAGTATATTAAAATCAAATCTCCATACTTACGTGCAATGTACAAATTCGAGTTTCTGATCTTATGTGCTTCTAATAATTCCCACTAACTTTATATGCTATAATTAATGAATATTATGATATTGGCCTCAAACTTTTCCAGGATATGTTTGAGAAAAGGCGTCTGGGGGGGAGTGGTAGACAAAAGTATGTCCCAATCAACATTATACATCGCTTTCTCCGCTGAAAATAAAACAAATTAATATTAAATTTGCTACGTGACATTCTTCAAGTGTACTTAGTGGCCAACTAGCATGATTACTTAAATTAAACAAACATTTTGGATTAGTTCCGATTTCACTTTCCAAGAACATGGTTATGCAATCTCTATCAACTTGCTCTGGGTGGACAAATGGTTCTTCACATTTAAATCTCCATATTTCTATTTTGGACACAAAAGAACGGCCAAAAAGAAAGGCTACATGTCGGTTTAATGCTTAATGCATCACCAACTCGTAAGCAAACTATTCACATCAACCTTTGTTTATTCGACGACTTAATATTGGGGTGGAGGATTTTTGGCACCATGAACGATCCGTTTCTCTGCTTCTGAGACTTACTTTAATTACATGCATGTAGTGTGGTTTTAACAAAATAAAATAAAATCTATGACGACTGTTACATTTTTTTTCTACATAGGTTTATTAGTAGTTCTTTTTTTGTTGTCCACACGGATTCTTTGAGTGAGAATCCTTTACACAAACAGAATAACTCTGTTACTAGCCAATGGTTTTAAGGTAAAACCGATGAAAATATTTTTTTATGACTAGAGCACAAATGAGCTGTAATGCTATTAGTTCAATAAAACACAATTGAAATTCTGGTGCTTAATACATGGATACAAAGCAAAATTTAACAAATGAGTCTAATAGACATGCACTGTCAATACAAAAGTTTTTATACCGTCAATCAATCAAAAATCATCTTTGTCCTGACTTTTAAGGTAGTTATTATAAAAGTCATCAAACTAATCATATATTGTTATTTGTGATTGAATATCAATATAAAAAACTTTTATACTATAGTGCAATTATTATTTATTCTTAACAAACATGAGTGTCTTGAGTTCTCATGTAATCATGCTGAGCAGTACTGGGGATACAACTCTACTTGGTCCATTCTTTCATCGTACATAATTGCCTCTAGAATTCACTGATTATGCCTACTTATATAAAATGTATTACATAAAGGATGCCTACTAGCTACCTAGAGAAACTATCATTATTCAGCACACCATTTCACACACTATGGTGCTCTTGGAGTGTGACGATTATTAGGCCCTGATGGGGGATAGTCGTGGAGTTCCAATTCCATCCTCTCAGTAATGGTTGGTTCCTCCCAGTGCAAGTTTCTCTCCGTGATAACCTGTATTTGAATAAATGCAACATAAGCTTGGTGACTTGATATATATGGATTAAAAATGCATCACGTGTCTTAAGCAACATAGGAATAGTCATAGGGCATCAAAGTGCACCTTGTGGTTGTTCTCCATAGTAAGGCGAACTTGGGGACCTTGCATAAGGTTTTCAGTTCCTGCTTATATAAACATGTCATTTGTAAGAAGATGAAGGAGAACTACAACTGTACTAGAATAAAAATAGAAATGTAGTAGTAGAATTTACTTGTAACTGGGACTGCTTTCAAGCACATAAGATGAGAAAGCCCAAGAAGAATCACGAATAAACGAAAGAGAGTGCTTGCCATCCTTGTATTGCACTTCTCAACAAGACAACAACAAACTTTAGGTTGTGTTGCTTTCCATATGCGAGTACTCAATTTATACATGTACACAAGATTTTTTCTGAATGTTTTTTGAACATGGAAAATTCATTATGGAGGAGCAATCATGCTACCAAAGACATAAAGGTGATAGCAACCCATCATTTCTTGGGGGAACAACGTGTTTCCACTCTTTGGAGAGCTTTTATCAGCTTGTGGTCTTTTCGTGGTGTGAAAACCCAAAATCTCTGTGTTTGGAGAAATTATTAAGTAGTCCAAGATCATCAGGTGTTTATGATTTTAATCAATCTTTACATGTTAAGTATCCAAGTTTTTGAATTTAGAAAAAAGAATTAATAACATTTAATTATGTGTCACGTAGAAATTAGTAGAAACTATGATGGTCCAGATAAACTAATAATTTCTACAGTATTGGGTTGCAGAGAATTGTTAGGTGGACATGAAAGTTATATTTTAAGTTAATATGGAGCACACTATGGAAGTGGAAAGATGACACAGAAACGTTTGTGAAGTAAAACCTGTACAATAATCGAAGTCAAAGGCTAGTGGGAAATGCAAAGGGCATATGTGAACAGTATAGGTAGGTACACATCCCAAGTAACTTACATTTACAACGGGCAACAGCACTTAACATTTGAGCCTAGATTCCACTGGTATGTCAACAAAGGTACAAGGAAAACAGATGGTAGGCACTAAATGTGGCAGTAATTAATTTGCCACGTTCACTGGGATCACTCCAGAATAAGTCTCACATTTCACATTAGTATAGAAAAAAGTAAAAGGATTATAATTAAATTTAAAGTGTTAAGAATCTTAAGATATGTTTAGACTAATATAAGTCATTAGCCACTTAAGCAGAAAAGCCTACTAATTTAAAGACACATCCCACTCAGTAAAAGAAAAGAAACATGTGATCTTTGAAATTAACTCAGAAAAAGGAGCCTCTTTTTTTTTTTTTTTTTTTTCCTTTTTTGACTCAGAAAAAGGAGCCTCTTAAACAAAGACATAGACAAGACTCGCATAAATTCAAAGTTGACCTTGTATGAGGAACAAATTTTCTAAATGATAAATAATTTCTGTGTCGTCTAGTGTTAATTTATGTTATTCCCCTTATTGTTTTGTATGGCACAAGTCTAATAACGATGCATGTAAGAGTAAAAACCTAGTGGCTGCACATCGGTTGCAGTTACTGCTGCTGGAAGTGGAAGTCATCATATTGAACAACGAAAACAGCTCAAATGTTGTAGTCATGTATGTTATTGCTAGGGTAGTGGAAACAACAATTTTCTCCACTAAATCTGTCGACTGGCAAAGCAACTTTGCTATCTGTAGACCACACAAAGCTCTGTCGCTAGACATAGAAATGGAAGCTATTTATTTTTCTCTTTTTTAAAGATAAAAAACACACCTATAAATTCAGATTGATCTGACATAGAGCGAATTTGTGCCCCTGATGGCCCTGATTTTTTTTTTTTTATGGTCTGAATTTGTTGAGAATTTATGCCTTCAGTATCTGAATACAAATCAGCTAATTATGATTTATGGGTAATTTTATTTGTTATTATTACCAATTTTTAATTATGATTCTTTTTTGTATTTAAAGGTTGTTAGGAATTAGGATGAATGAAAGTATGAGCTTCAGTATTCATTTCATAGTATTTTTAGAATTTATTTCCTATTTCCAATGAGGGATAATCAAAGCTTTATTGTTCTTGAGAGACTTGGTAAGGTTGAGAGTTCCAGCAAACACCTAAATACTTATACCGAAGAGATGAAAATAATGTAATTTGGTAACTTAGCCATAATATTGTCAATTTTTTAGGGTGATAATTACCACTTATAGACAGTATGAACGAATACTAATCTTGGTGCTCGTGATCTCTGGGAGGTTGTTGAGGAGGATTATGTGATTGGTCCTTTACTAGAAAATCCTACAGCAACACAAATCAATAATCATAAGGAAAGAAAGCAGCAAAAATCAAAGATGAAGTCTTGTATATTTTTTTGTTGTTTCTCAAGCAATATTTACTTGAATTGTGACTTTGAAATCCGCAAAGGCCATTTGGGATTTTCTCACACAAGGGTATAAAGGAAATGAGAAAGTCAACAACAGGATGCCAATGTTGAATTTGATCGGGGGGAGGATTGAGATGCAACGAATGAAAGAGTGAGAAATAAACAATAAGTATTCTGAGAAACTTTTAAGCATTGTCAACATGGTGAGGTTGCCTAGAACTAAGTTTTCTGATTCAAGGATAGTTCAACTTTAGCTGATATGGATATATCCAAATTTCCTTTATAAATTTAGTTAAAGTGTATTGATTGTAAGCATTAGCGTAAAAACTAGGAATGAAGTGAATAAACGTTTTCTTTTCTTCTTCTTAAAAAAAACATTTTCTTTTCTTTAAAACGAAGAGGAAAGAAATTTTAATTCCTTTTTTTTTCTTTTCTCCATCTCGCTTCCATCCAACACAATAGGATAGTGGTGTTGGGCCTTGGCCCAATGAAGTATTTAATCCTTCTAATCGTGGGCCTGGGGGTTTATTATTATTTGAAATGGGTAAAGGGCTAGTGCCTAGGGATTCTTTGGACGAATAGGTAAAGTGCTTGCTCTAATGTACAATGGCTGAATTTTTTATTTTTATTTTCAAAATAGGGAAATAGCTAGTAGTTCGTTTGGACAATTAGGTTTGGTCTCACGGTACAATTTATATCAAGTTTGAGCTAACAACGAGGATATTGCTAAATACATCATTGTTCTAAAAATTAGTTTCCGGAATGTATTATGTATATTCTGGAAATAAATTTCCAAAAATGTAAAAGTCATTGCCACTTGCGCACTAAAACCTTCATTTCCATTCAACATCGTTCTATGACCTCATTGTTTTTCGCGGTTACCTCAAAACGACGGTACCCTTGAATCTTGTTGTGTGGTAAGGCATGCAAATGCAAGATCAAGGTCTCTAGTTAGATGTTACGGTGGTGTCAATGGTGATGTGTAGGAAACAACTCCAATGCGACACCGGCAAGGACTCTGATGCCAAAGTCAACATATGAGAGAGAAGTTGTAAAATGAGTGGTTTTATGTGTACATGTCAAAAGAAGCCTATTATATAGAGCCTTTTTGGCGAGAAAAGTCTTTGAGGTCACTTGAGTGCCACGTGAGGCACCACATGGCTAAGTGTGTTTAGGTGTTGGATCCCCTGAGTTCATGAAGTGTGGGTGCCTATCCCGATGTGACCGGGTTAGGGTCAAGTGTTGACATCAGGTGATAGTCAAGTTGTACTTGAATTGTATTTGGCATGAAGTGTTCAAAGCGGCTGTCAAGAGGTGAAACCAACTTAATAGACTGTTTGGTTTAAAAGGAAGGGAAGGGGAGAGGAGAGATTTTAATAGAGGGAAAGAAAAGTGACTCTTTTCTTATTTGGTTCATAAGGGGAGGGGATTTTAAAAATTAATTTACTTTTATACTCTTATAATTTTGAATTTCAAAACATATGTACAATTATCTTAGTCAATACACTTTGAAATGTTTTTAAATCCATTCCTCTCCTCTCCAAATCCCCCAATATTAGAGGGGAGCAAAAACTAAATGAGGAGGGATTTTGCTCCCTTCTCCTTCTAAAAATTGAACCTAACAATAAAGATTTAAAAAACACTTCCTTCTTCTCGTCTCTCCTCTATTTTTCTCTAACCAAATACTATGTAAGGGTCTAAAGGTCGAGATGGCCTCTAGAATAGAAAGAATGTATAGTAATTTTAAGACAAATAAATAAACCTGAAAAAAAAAAGAAATATATTACTTTTATTAATTAAAAAAGCTAATAGATTGGCTTATATTAAAATGTCATAATTTTTTTAAAGAAAAAACTTATGTAAAGTGAAATGCTTACGTTACGTATTTGATACAGAAGTCAAATGTATGCTCACTATGACAACTTAGTCATTAATAAAATTTAATCTAAAATAAATCACATTAATAAGCAAACAAAAATTCCACCATTTTTTTCAAGAGAAAAACCCTAGTAATCTATTTAGGAATGTTAAGTTGCCCTCGTCCCCACCTATGTTTAATAATAAAAAAAATGAAAAATTACATAGAAAATTAAACCAATGAAAAGTCAAAATTCCAAAAATAAAAAGTTAGAAAGCCCGAAAGAGGAAAAAGCCCAAAATTAATAGAACCGTAAATCCGTGGCGTAAGCAAACCAATCTCGCAAATGATAAATCAAAGAGAAAGAAAAAGCACACCATCAAATTTATTTATATTTTATTTTATGATAAATTCATATAAAAAATTTCTATTTAAAAAAACAAGTTTTACAACACATGGGGAACGGATATTATGATTCATATTCCTACTACCATTTATTAAACTAATATTCATCTATGAAACTTATACCGGTGGGGTATTCGGCTATATGAGTAGCCGAATACCTTCCATCACAGAGCAACCGAATACAGGTGTTCGGCCTAAATCTGGCCGAACACTTGTCCCTTACGAGCGGCTACTTATATCGCCGAATACCATCATAGGTGTATTCGACGCCACCCCAGCCGAATACTAAGTATAGCATTCGGACGGTACAGATTCCTTTAAGTGACTATTATCAAGGTAAATCGGAGATTAGGAGATAATTAAGCAACCTTAATTAGTGTGGATCGGTCATTAAGGAATGGTCAGGGCCCATAAGGGTCCAGGCCCAACAAAATAAGTATAAAAGGGGGTACACCCCTCAAGGTAAAGGACTTTTGACCCTCATTTATTACTCACATTAAATGCTCTGAGCCGAAACCTGACTTGAGCGTTGGAGTGCCTTTTGCAGGTATCCCCCCATCATTCGTATAGGAGGATTTGGACATTTACATAAGACCTTGAAATAAGGAGTAGAAGATCACCCCAACATCCTCAGACAGGAACATTTTGGCGCCCACCGTGGGGCCCCGTAAAACTTACCCCATAGCCCATCAAAGAATGGTTACTACCCGAAGTCACGCACACATGGACATACCTGAACCATCGATAACAGCCAGGCAACAGCACGTACAAGGACAGCACCTCGTCGGCGAAAACAAGGAGCATATGGAAGATCAAACGAATCTGTCATCGGAGTTAAGACAGCTAAGAGTCGATATGTCGATGATGAGAAGGCAACGTGCACAAGAGATATCGGCCCTTCGACAGGAAAACGCTGAGCTGGGAAATCTAAACCGATCGTGGAGACCCGAGGATCAGACACCAGACAAGCAACAGGAGGTTGAGTCTGCGGCCAACCTCAGTATCCATGGAGTAACCAATCGGCCTTCAACCTTTACCGCAAACACTCAGTCACACCCCTGCAGGCACCTTTTCGTCTCCGAAATCATGGAAACCCCTCTTCCCCCGAATTGGAAGAGCCTCAGCCTAGATCAATATGATGGTAGCACTGACCCAGATGAGCACATAGATGTCTACGTCACCCAAGTTAGCCTTTACACCACCGAAGACGCCATCCTATGCAGAGTGTTCCCCACGTCCCTAAAGGGACAAGCTCTAAATTGGTTCACCCGACTCCCACCTAGTTTCATTGACTGTTTTGAAACACTTGCAACTAGATTCGGCAACCAATTCGCAACAAGCAGACCTCATCACTTGACTTCAGTCGCATTGGTAAACATTCGGCAAGAAAAGCGAGAATCCCTTAGAACATTCATGGAAAGGCTCGGCCAAGTTGCCCTAAACATCCGAAACCTTGATCCAGCAGTAGCCATGCATCATCTCGTGACGGCCCTTAAGCTAGAGGCTTTCGTCAATAGCCTCTGCAAAAAACCGGCACTGGACATGGACGACCTCCGCCGAAGAGCAGCAAAATACATGCAGATGGAAGAGCTGTCTGAGTACCGGAACCAAGTCCGAGCGGAAGCCAGCACAGGAAGGAAGGAGCATGAAAAAGATAATCAGGGAAAGGTTAAGGACAAGTTTCACAAGGAACGGGAGTACCGTGGCTCTCGGTACACGGCCTACACCCCTCTCAACACTAGCTGCTCCCGAATACTCGAACAAGCCCTGGCAACAGAGATATTGGCGGTGCCAAAGACAGCCAACACCCCCCGAAAGCTGACTACAGCAAGCAATGCCGATAGCACCGCAATAGAGGTCATTCGACCGAAGAATGCGCAGCACTCAAAGACAAGATAGAGGACCTCATTAAGATGGGACATCTCAAAGATTTCCTCTGCGATCCTAGACCTGAAAGACCCCAGTTCTCGAAGTACAAAGACGATGACAGAACTTACAGGAGGGACTTTAGTTACAACAGGGAGCACGACCGAAGGACCGAAAAACCAAGAAGCAGGTCTCGGGAGCGGCACGAAAGAAAATCGTCTAAACCCCGAAAGGTCATAAATACAATTGTGGGAGGATTCGTAGGAGGAGGAAATACATCATCGACCAGAAAAAAAGCATCTCCGATTAGTCCGATCAGTCAACATGACATCGGCCATAAGCAAGCTAAAAATGCCGCCCATCACATTCACCGACGCGGACTTTCAAGGGTCCGATCCCATACAAGACGATCCAATGGTCATCAGTATAGACATTGCAGATTGCATAGTCCGGAAAACTCTGATAGATCAAGGGAGTTCAGCCGACATCTTGTACTGGAGTACCTTCAAGCAGCTGGATATACTGGAGGGGAAACTTATGACGTATGACGAACCCCTAGTCGGATTCTCGGGTGAAAGGGTTAGCATTAGGGGGTGTATAGAGCTGGACACAACTTTCGGATATGGGGGGAAAGAATGCAAAACTATAAGAGTTAAGTATATAGTAATACACGCTAACACTTCGTATAATATACTACTCGGACGCCCATCCTTAAATACTCTTGGAGCTATAGTGTCCACTCCTCATCTTGCCATGAAGTTCTCGTTAAGCCAAGGCATTGTAATAACAATTCATGCCGATCAAAAGGCGGCCAGGGAGTGCTACCTAGCCAGCCTTAAGGTCACTCAGTTAAGAGAAGAGGAGCACAAGTCGGTGCACATGATCTCTGCGGCAGAACCTTCTGCCTAATTTTTGGATCTAGATCCCCGGACCGATGAAGACAAGCGAGTTGAACCAAACGAGGAAATCCGTGCATTTCAAATTGGTAGGACGAAGACTCAAATCTCGTATCTCGGCAGCAACCTGTAGGAAAGGGATAGGCTTCAAATTCAAGATGTGGTAAGGCGGAACGCCGACCTATTTGCCTGGAGAGCCTCGGATATGCCAGACATCGACCCATAATTCCACTGTCACAAATTGTCAATATGCCGAGAAGCGAAGCCGATCTCTCAAAAGAAGAGAAAGATGGGGGAAGAAAGGCGAAAAGCGGTAGAAGAGGAAGTATCTAAGTTGATGACGGCCAACTTCATCCGAGAGGTCAAATACACCACTTGGTTAGCCAATGTGGTTATGGTAAAGAAGGCAAATGGCAAGTGAAGGATGTGTAGAGACTACACGAACCTGAACAAAGCATGCCCGAAGGATGCGTATCCGCTGCCAAACATTGATCGACTAGTCGACGGGGCAGCCAGACACTCTCTCCTCAGTTTCTTAGATGCGTACTCAGGGTATAATCAAATCCGAATGTATCCTCATGATGAAGACAAGACTGCATTCATAACCGAGTCAGCTAACTACTGCTACAAAGTTATGCCTTTCGGCCTGAAGAACGCTGGAGCCACTTACCAAAGACTAACGGACAAAGTCTTTCAAAGACAACTTGGACGGAACCTGGAAGTTTACGTTGATGATATGGTCGTCAAATCTTCCAAGGCCGAAATGCACACGAGGGACCTAGAAGAAATCTTTGCCGAACTCAGAAAGCGCAATATGTGCTTGAACCCCGAAAAATGTGTTTTCGGCGTCCAAGGAGCGAAATTTTTGGGCTTCATGTTAACATGCCGAAGTATAGAGGAGAATCCTGACAAGTGTCAGGCTGTTATTTGTATGAGAAGCCCAAAAACCCCAAAGGAGATCCAGAGACTGACAAGGAGAATCGCTTCTCTCTCGCGATTCCTACCAAGGATAGCCGAAAAGGCGAAACCCATCATGCAAATGTTGAAAACAACCAAGAATTTTTCATGGAACCAACAGTGTGAAGAATCCTTTCAAGAACTGAAGAAGACCTTGTCGGCACCGCCTATTCTCAAAAAACTGGACCCTCTAAAGGATCTAGTGCTATACATCTCGGTCTCCCAAGAAGCCATAAGTGCGGTGTTAGCCCAAGACCACGAAGAGGGTCAAGCACCCATATATTTTATCAGCCGAGTACTCCAGGATTCCGAGATCGGGTACCAAACAATAGAGAAGGTGACCCTAGCACTAGTCAACGCCGCAAAGCGCCTAAGACAATACTTCCAGGGACACTAAGTGGTTGTCAAAACCGATTGTCCCATCGCAAAGGTATTAAAGAAACCGGAGCTGGTCGGACGGATGATGGCTTTGTCAATAGAATTGTCTGAATTTGATCTTAGGTACGAGCCGAGAGGTCCCATCAAGGCACAATGTTTAGCGGATTTTGTCAATGAGCTACACCCGGCCGAGAATGTTGATGACAAATGGTGGGTTGTACACGTTGACAGCTCGTCCAACCTAAGGGGAAGCGGAGCAGGTGTTATATTGCAAGGACCAAACTAGATACGGCTAAAACAGTCTTTGCGATTTGGTTTTAAAGCATCTAACAATTAGGCCGAATATGAAGCCTTGTTGGCCGGACTCAGGTTAGCAAGGGAAATAGGAGCTCGAAAAGTACAATGTTGGAGTGATTCCCAAGTAGCAGTCGAACAGATCAATGGCATGTTCCAGGTCAAAGACCCACAACTACTGAAGTATTACCACACTTTCATGCAGCTAAGGCAAGAATTTGATGAGGTTCGAGTAAAGCATTTGGCCCGAGAACACAACGATCGAGTTGATCAGCTTGCCAAATTGGCCAGTACACAGAAGCCCGAACAACTAAGGACATTTATTCAAGAGACGTTACCGGAACCAAGCGTAACTTCCGAAGAGTGCATGCAAATCTCGGCATCTAAAGATAGTTGGATAGCCGACATCCAGCAATATCTATCGAAAGGCACCCTTCCGGAAGACAGAGGCAAGGCCAAGAAGCTGCGAACCGCGGCAGCAAGATACGTCCTGGTCGCCGGAGAACTGTATAGAAGAGGGTTTTCCACACCATTACTCAAATGCCTTGACAAGGACCAAGCCGAATATGTCATAAGAGAACTGCACGAGGGAATATGCAGAATGCATTCGGGTGGCTGAACAATGGCCACTCGTGTACTCAGAGC
The DNA here is from genome assembly GCA_026413185.1 of Pueraria montana var. lobata. Lineage (NCBI taxonomy): Eukaryota > Viridiplantae > Streptophyta > Magnoliopsida > Fabales > Fabaceae > Pueraria > Pueraria montana. Next base: position 60,914,208 of record CM048649.1, read on the forward strand.
AGGATATTATTGACCGACCCTCAAGACTGATTGTGCCGAATATGTAAAAAAGTGCAGCCAGTGCCAAAAGCATGATAACCTTATTCACCAGCTGGCTGACGAACTTCACACTATTTTGTCACCTTAGCCTTTCGCTATTTGGGGAACCGACATCTTGGGACCCTTTCCCATAGCTAAGGGGTAGTGCAAGTTCCTGATTGTAGCCGTCGATTATTTCACAAAGTGGATAGAAGCCGAACCCCTAGCAATCATCACGGCCCAAAATGTACAGAAGTTCTTATGGAAGAACATAATCACACGATTCGGCATTCCTTGCGTGATCATCACCGATAACAACCTGCAGTTTACGGATAAGAAATTGAATACCTTCTTGGAAGGCCTGGGAATAAAACATAAAGTGACCTCGGTCGAGCACCCACAAACAAACGGACAAGCTGAATCCGCCAACAAAGTCATCCTGGGAGAATTGAAGAAGATATTGGGTGCGGCTATAGCCGCATGGGTCGAAGAGATACTGAAAATTTTGTGGGCTTACTGATGCACCCTATAAACAACAATCAAAGAAACACCCTTCAGATTGGTGTATGGAACCGAAGCAATGATTCCGGTAGAAGTAGGGGAACCCTCTCTCCGGAAGCAGCACTTTGAAGCAACCGAAAACAAAGACTCCTTGAAATGCGAACTCGATCTAGTTGATGAGGTACGCAACCGAGCATGCCTCAACGCTGAAGCATGCAGGCAGAGAATGATGCAAAGGTTCAACTCAAAGCTGAGACCGAGGGATTTTAAAGAAGGAGACTTAGTCCTAAGAATGCAAGGCGACGCGCGTAAAAACACCCTGGAAGGGAAGCTAGCAGCTAACTAGGACGACCCGTTTAGAATACGACACAGTCTAAACAATGGAGCTTACAAGTTAGAAGAATTGTCAGGAGGGGTGGTGCCAAGAACATTGAATTCGACCCACCTCAAATATTATTTCAGTTAAATCATATATTTGGGTGTTGAGTCATGTATTTCGGTGTTGTACTCTTTTTCCTTACTTGGTTTTTTATCCCTAAAAAATGTGAAAGGGTTTTTACCGAGGAGGTTTTAACGAGGCACACCTTTTTCAATTAAATCAATGAAGCTTATCTTCCATACCTACTATATGACTATTTTTTCAGCACCATTCGAATTTTCTCACAAATGATTTCCCTCCCGAGTACTCCTACTCGGCTAAGGATGCACCATTCGGATTATCTTTACAAAAAACTCAAGCGTTGATCTCTATAGTTAATAAAAGGAAGAAATTCATTCTTACGAAGTTATCGATTGTAAATAAGTTTGCAAAAATATTCTAAGTATAAATGCAGGAAACGAGGGCCGAGAGGTAAATACTATTTCATTAATCACAAAAAAGAGGGTTACAAAAAGTTCTCTTAAAAAACAAAAAACGGGCTCTAACGGCCCAAGTAACAAATGTTTCATTCAGCCGAATCCTCTTGGACCACGGCATCGGCAGCATCTTCCCTGTTCTCCTCATTCGTTCCAGCATCACCATCACCATCCGGAGCTGACTGGTGGAGAGGATTCTCAATAAACGTCATCCTAAGGGATATCATCAAAAGGAAGCAAGCGGCCTTGGAAGACGTCCTTATCCATGTCAAAAATGGTAGGGTTGTGGATGTCATAGAAAAACAGCATTTGCCGAACAGCATGAAGGAACCCGGCTTCATGTTTGACAATAATTTTATCCTGCGCCGAACCAATAATCTGCTCCTTGGCAGAACGTTCGGCATCCCTCTCCTCCCTAGCCTGAGCCAGTAGCACCTTCAAACCCTCAATCTCTTCAGCTTGAAGTTTAGCATCCTTTTCGACCATTAGGACCTTGGTGTTCAAGTCATCAAGGCTAACCGAAAGGTGCTTCACCTCATCCTTCAAACGAGCGTTATCGTCTGCTAGAACTATGTTGGCTTCCAGAGCTTGTTGGTTAGAAGCTTGGGATTCCTTCAAACTATTCTTTAGCTTCTCGGTCTCCTTCAGCGGAGTCGTGAACATGTGATAAGCAATGGCTGAAGCCCTTGCTTGAAATTCACAGTAAGTCGACCAGTTGGAGGCGGCGTCAGTCTTATTCAAGATATTCTTTCCAGCCTTGGAAATGTCACTAGAGCTAACCATTTTCTTCGGTCGAAAATCCCTCGAGAAGAAGCCCTCGGCAGTCAATGCAGGGATAGAAGCCAAAGACCCCGAAGCTGAAAAGTCCAATGTCTGCTGTTTCGGCTTCTTTGCCTTTTCCTCCTCCGAGGCCTCACGGCTTCGATGCCTTTTCTTGTGATCTTTGTCCTTGTTTTTCTTCTCTCCTGTCGGAGGGGGTAAGGTATCCACCGGACAAGGCCTCGACGTTGGCTGCTTCACAACAGGAGGAACAGAAGCAACACCCGAGGTGTTCCCCGCAGCTTGAGCCCTATTCTTCCTAGCATTTTCGGAAAGAAAGGACATCACCACCTGCATCGGCCATAATACCTACACCCCACAAAAATACTTAGTTAATCATGCAAACTAAAGTACAAAAATAACCGAAAAGAAAGAACAAAGACCTTACCACACATATCGGCTAAAACAGTTGAAGAATTAAATAAGGCCACGAGCTGCCTAGCAGGAAGCTTTCGGGGGAGGGACTCAAGAAATAGGAGGTCCTCGCGTTCCCTTTCGGTCATCATAGACTTCAGAAATTTATCATAACGCCAAGGGATTCTCTCCCAATAAAAAGGAAACAAGGACTTCCCACCCATATCATAGAAGTGGTTAGCCCCTACATTCGGCTTTACTACCACTTTAAAGAAGCCGGTTTTGAAGTTTTTGTAAGAAGTAGTGAAAGATTGAAATAGGGGTCTTTCCGGTTTCCTTATTAGGGACACCCATAAACCACTCTTGGGCCGAGTACAAAAATAGTACAAAAATACATTCACCGAAGGCTCTACAAAATTAAAAATACAAAGGGCACGGAATGCCTGGATCGCAGCCCACCCGTTCGGATGTAACTGAGAGGGTGCCACATTCAAAACCCGAAGCACCCCCATAGTGAAATCATCAAAAGGAACCATTACATGCAGGTCGTGGAACACGCAATCATACATATAAAAGAAGTCCCTCAGAGACTGACCCTTCCCCATGAAAACGAATTCGGCATTTGTCTCACGCCGACAACACTGTAACGCTATAGGACACAACTCATCCTCGACGATAGAACAAACATCTACATAATTCACAAAATTGGACACACTACGCTTATCATCATACCGAGACCAATAGGACCCAACTTTCCCGTGTACCCATGTGTACCCATCCAGGGTAATTGGCGGGAATACACGTTTCCCTTGTGTAACCCGAGGCTTACGCCTTGGCCTTTGGCTGGAATTACTATTCTCAGCCGTATGGGATAACATGTTATCACCCACCCCCTCTCGGGCAGGAGACGAAGGGGACGTCGAGGGACAAGAAGAAAATGAAGACGAAGTTGCCGAGGACTCCCCACTAGCCGAGGATGGTGACCGAAGATCAACCACCTCGGTTCTCCTAGAAAGCTTACGACCAGACAAACTCATGGAAAAGAAAAAGCAATAGAAAAAGCCAAACTCTCGTACCTTGATTGAGACGAAAAAGAAGAAGCAAGAAGGAAGTATTCAGCCGAGAGCGAAATACGGAGAATTTGCTGGAATGTAAATAAGGGACGCAAAGACGACATCTCTCACCCTATTTATAGGGCCCAAGCCCACAACGGTCCAAAGGGTTCAAACGCTCCCAACAGCTAGATTAACCCAGATCTAACGGTTCACAAAAGCGCAACGCCTCGATCCCTTCACCTAAACGGCTTTTTTCGATTATAATAGCAGGATTTGAAACTACACAACGAGATGCGCGTTTCGAATCAAAGCCTCTTCGTCATCGCTAATTACTCGAGGCTGGGGGGCATGTATACCGGTGGGGTATTCGGCTATATGAGTAGCCGAATACCTTCCACCACAGAGCAATTGAATACAGGTGTTCGGCCTAAATCTGGCCGAACACTTGTCCCTTACGAGCGGCTACTTATATCGTAGAATACCATCATAGGTGTATTCGGCGCCATCCCAGCCGAATACTAAGTATAGCATTCGGACGGTACAGATTCCTTTAAGTGACTATTATCAAGGTAAACCGGAGATTAGGAGATAATTAAACAACCTTAATTAGTGTGGGTCGGTCATTAAGGAATGGTCAGGGCCCATAAGGGTCCAGGCCCAACAAGATAAGTATAAAAGGGGGTACACCCCTCAAGGTAAAGGACTTTTGACCCTTATTTATTACTCACATTAAATGCTCTGAGCCGAAACCTGACTTGAGCGTTGGAGTGCCTTTTGCAGGTACCAGGGACGGAACCACATATGTGGTTACAGGGGCAACTGCCCCCCCTAAAAAATTACATCCCTTAATATTTACTATGAAAAAAAATAATTTGCCCCCCCTAAAATAGGATTTCTATTTGCCTCTAGCACGTGAGAATTAGGATGGTCCATGAATTATTATATTTCTTTTTAACTTTTTTAACATACAAATGTTTACTTTTTACTTTTGACCCTTACAATATTTTTTGCCCCCCCTAAAAACATTTTCTGGTTCCGTCCCTGGCAGGTACCCCCCATCATTCGTATAGGAAAATTCGGACATCTACAGAAGACCTTGAAGTAAGGAGTAGAAGATCACCCCAACATCCTTAGACAGGAACAAAACAAACAAAAAAAACTAATGTTTGTCTATATTTATACTATTTACTGTCCTTGTTTTAAATCATATGTCACTTTGGAAAACAAATAAAATGTTAATTATTTTTTTTTCAAAAAATCTCCTTATTTTGTATTTCACTAAATGTTTAATTAATTTACAATTAACAATTTAACTCTTTCAAAGAAGATATTTTAGTCAAAAAGACTACTTATAACAATAATTAATGTAATTAATAGTTTTTTAAGAAATGTGCGTATTACTTTAAGAGTTTTACTAACCAGTGTCCTTAGGACATTGATTAAGAAATTAAAAAGAAAAAATATTTAATGTGAAATTCATAAGAGAATGCAAAAAAAATCATAGACAACGTAATTTTCTTAACCAGCGCCATAAAACACTTGTTAGCATTTCTCTTACTTAAAAGTTTAAACGATTAATAAAACGGAGAAAGTATAATCTCGACTGCAATGTCAAAATTGTTTTTCATCATCATCCACACGCTCTTAACTAAAGTGATCAAACTGCAATTAATGCTACTTATTGTTAGCTATCCTACGCTCAATATCCCAATTGGTGCGTTGATTTATTCTAACCCATCATAAATAAAAATATCATGTTGATTTTAACCCATGAATTATCTTGCTTTGATTTTTTTTTCTTCTTTTTGTAACGATCAACAATAGAAAGGATTATCAACTTTCGATGAAAAATTCTTTTGTAAGGAACAACAGTAGAAAGAATTATAAATTTTCGATATACAATAGTGAATCTCTTTCTATACATTTCTCGTTGAGGGCAATTGATTTGACTTGTCACGAGTCTCGTCTTTAGTTTTCAATTGATCCAACAATCATCAGATCAAAGTCTAACTCGTGTCTCATGCATGCATCCATCCGTGAATTGATAGTGCCGAGGAGCCACCAACTTAATTGGCAACTTCAAATCTGCGTGTGAGATGATGATGACACCATTACCAACTCCAGATTCGTGAGATTACAATGCCAATGACTTCATATTCATCACAGAATCATTTTCGCAACGGCGATGCATACTCAGCTTTAGCACTGTTGTTTGCTCCACTTATAGGAAAAAAAAAAAGTAAAATAAGTTTTTCGATAAAATAAAATTAACTTATACATAAATTAAAAATCTAACTTTTATAAAAGTTATTATGAAAAAGTTTTTACAAATTAATTTATACATAAATTAATTATAATTTATAAAGAAACTTATTTTTTTTTCTCTTATAAGTATTTATAAAAAAAATTATCCAAATAGACCCAATGTCAACTTTTAGATCATACTTTTTTTTTTTTAAAAAAAAGTGGAAAATAATTAATATTTTGGTTAAACTAAAATAGATATTTTTTACTAAAAAGAAGAGACATTTTTTCCTCGACATTAGAATGAATTAGTTTATTTTAAGTTTAACCAACCATTTGACCCGTTGAAATAATTATAATCTTAACTTGAATCATGTTTGTAGATAATACTCAATGATGCAATTCAACAAATTATTCCTACCAGAGTTAGCTCAACTGTAAATAAGGTCTAAAGTAAAATTTGAGAGTTTTTTTTTTTTACCTTAAACAGGAGAGTTATATATCAAGCCTTTTTTACTTTAAAAAACTAATAATGAATAATTTTTTGTTGATGAATCTAAAGCTTGAGGTTTAGTTATTTTATTCTTAGATCAATCCTGATTCCTACATCCATTGAGAAAACATCATTCTTCACATTGAGGAGGGAAAAAAATATACAAAATTATTAGTTTAATCTCATTCCAATTCCATTCCCACTGCCACAATTTCTTGTAAATTTTTTAGCCTTAAATATATTTTTGGTCCTTTAAATTTCGGTCAATTTTTTTTTCCACCAAGTTAAAAATTACTTACTCTTTTTTATTTTTCAAATTTCGTGAAATGCTATTTTTAGTCCCTCAACCTTGACATTTTTAGGGGCATTAATTGCTAATGTGGCTAAAGACACCCACATCGGTTATTAGCATATGCCACATGTAACTAATTAAATTATGTGATTTTTTTTAATTGCTTAAATATTTTGTTGCGTCCCCCAAGTTTAAAAGTAATTTTGTTCTAGTATACATCAAAAAATTTCATATTATTTAGGAGTTGAGGTCAAAGATAATTTATAAACATCTTCCTTCCTTAATCTACCGAGACATACAAAACCGTGACGAGCCATAAGGTACCATTGTACCAAAGCAAACAATCTAAACATAAATATCTTAGATACAATGACTCTAACAACCTCATCATGTAGTAACATTAAATCCAATCTAAACATAAACTAATTAATCCTAACAACAACAAAACAAAAGAAAATCACAACAACACGAATCATATAGGCATTGACATTGTTAGAGGCATTGCTAATGTGGCTAACGACACCCACATCAGTCGTCATTATCATATATATGCCACATGTAACTAATTAAATTATGTGTTTTTTTTTTAAAAAAAAATTGCTTAAATATTTTGTTGGGTCCCCCAAATTTAAAAGTAATTTTGTCTCGGTATACACCAAAAAATCTCACATTGCTTAAGAGTCAAGTTAAAGGTAATTTATAAACGCTTTTCTCCTTTAACCTACTGAAACATACAAAATCGTGACAAGCCATCAAATACCAAAGCAAACAATATCTTAGATACAATGACTCTAACAAGCTCAGGTGGTAACATTAAATCCAGTCTAAACATAAACTAATTAATCCTAACAACAACATAGCAAAAGAAAATCCCAACAACACGAATCATATAGCTAGTCGTTTTGAACTTTTGACGAGCCTCGCGAACGGTTAATGAATTATCATCTCATTTTGTTTTGTTTGGAATGGAGGGTGTTATGGAGAATACATACATGCAATTTTTTTGTGTTGAGACATACATGTAATCTTTATAAAGACCTTTTCGGCCTTTGTGATATTATAAGAGACAACGGAAGAATGAGTCAATAGCAAAGCAAAGATATTTGGTGCAAGTTTGATTATCATATATGAGGTTAAATCCTTTTTGGTCCCATATATTTAAAATGGTTGTGTTTGCTGATTGTATTAGTCTTGTCTTACACGTACATACTAGTATATAATTAAGGGCATACTAAATAGGTAAATTCAATGTGAGAGTCCTAATCAAAGCTTTTGGCAGATTCTTTATATTTAAAGTGGGCTTCAAATGACCCTAAGTCCCTAATCCTTAACCGACCACGAGGCCGCCCCAAGCATTATCAAAAGCATTAGTCTTCATTAATCTTTATTGAATTCTTTGTCAGCTTATATATTGTGCTCCTTAATTACGTGTACTACCAATAACTACTTTGTCTTAATATATTAAAATTCCCCACTTAGAGGGACACGCGTTTTACTTTTGTTTCTTGAAAGCAGATTCATTCGTAAAAGCAAGTAAAACCAAGGGAGCTGCATGGAAAGTGAGCAATACGTGCCAATAAATCAGACACGTGTCTTACCCACGTGCGAATTGATTGAATATTTTAAAACTCTATCCAACTACTTAATTTCTTTATAAACTCGAAATACAAAAGAAAACGGGGTGTAAAATGCATGGAGCTAACGTGTCTAACGAGGCGCATCAATCTTTTTCCTTTGGTCATTTTCTCCTTCTCTTTAGATTAGCATTAGCCTTTAGTTTAGCCACAATCTTCGCTTTCCTAATTGTTTTTTCAATGCTGCATTAAAGTTTCTTTTTTCCTATTTTTGAGCTTAGACAAAGACAAGACACATCCATTTGCTTCCAAAACACACTTCTGCAAATTGTCGAGAGTAATTTTAGCTTTTAACCAACAGACAAGTTTGGTTGAGATATCGGACGCAAAAATAAAAACAATAAAGAAAATCAATCACTACGGCCATTGCTGTTTGCCCAGTCATGCATGTTGCGGATTTTTTTAATAAAAAAATGATAAAAAAAACTTCAAATGTGTTATTTAGAGTTTCTTTTAATTATTTTTATAATAAAAATATACTTAATTAAACAAAATTTGAGAACTTAGGATTAGATGTTATCAATTATTTTTATTTGTTCATTTTATTTATAATAATTAATTATTTAAAATATATCAGGTTTTAAAAATGATGTAGACTAGGTCAAAGACTCCTATCAAGTAGCCTCCTGACTAATTTTTACCCTTATTTTAGAATAAATTTTTCATCTCTTTTTTACAGAATAAATTTGTCATCTAAAAAAAGTTTTTAAATGATGTCAAAGTAAATAAATATATATATTTAATGGTTATATGACCACTAATTAATATTTATTTTTTATCATTCATATATAATTATAAAACTTATATCATAATTCTAACATTCTTAAAATAAGAATTGTTCTTACTATATATAGAGATTTGTTATTGATCATGCACTTTTTTTTTTTTTAAAAAAAGTACGTTAATAAGTTATAAATTCAAATATTTTGAAATACACCTGAGGTATTACTCATAGTTTTAAAAAACAAATCGGTGATCGACCTGGTCAAGGTATTGGGTCACTAGGTCAATGGTCGAACTAGTGAGTCACTAATTGAACCACATGACCTGGTATTATAGTGTTATAAATAATTATATATAATTTATATAGTATATATATATTATAAATATTACATTTGTTAATATTATATTAACTAATAGTCTTTAATTTAGTGGTAAAGTTTATTTATGTCTATTGTAGGTCCTAGATTCGAATCATGTTAGGTGTCATTTTTGTTAATATTGAATTCAATTAAATATGTATATATAATATAAATATCACATTTGGTAATAATATATCACTAAGTAGCACCCAGCTCATGGTTGGACACCTTTTTCAGTAGTTTTACTGAAAATGAGAGCAATATGCAACATTTACTCAGAACCCGCGATTCAGTGGTTGAACCGGAAATTCGGCCAGGTTGCACCGGTTCGCACCGGACTGATTGCACATCAGATCCAATAGCTGGACCAAACCGATTGACTCACAGGTTTTTGGTTAGACGGGTCCGACTGGGCGGTTCGATCCGATTTTTAAAACTATGGTATTACTTACTAAAATATTCATTCTAAAAAATAAATAGGTGTACATTAATAAATCTTTGTGGGGTTTGCAAACATGCATCCACTTAATTTTAGAATGAACTCTTTAGTAAATTATAACTTCAATTTTCTTAAATTTATCTATGGTGTAGTTTACTAATAGTTTATATTTGAAGTTCTCATTTGAATGGACAACATATAGTGATTCTATCATACTCAAACATATTGTCTCCAGTAAAGGATATTTATGATCTATATAAAAAATATTTGAATAGTCAAGATAAAAAAAAAATTGCATGTGATGTTTTTAAATGATCATATAACTACTAACTAACTTTTAATCTTTAATGTTTGGTTGTGAAGAAAGAAAGGGAGGGAATGGAATTGTTAAAATAGAAGAAAAACAGAGGTATAATGGAGTGAAAATTGTGTGTTAGAGTACACAGCGGATGTGTGTTTATATAGGTTAATTACATTAATTACACATAAATAGAGGATATTTTGTTTCCTCTAAATTAAAGATTATGTTCCTATAAACCGCTATTATTAATAGAATCAGAATATAATATTCTGATTTTCAACACTCCCCCTCAAGTTGAAGCTTACTAAGCTTGTTACAAGAAAATTTATTCCCAACAAAAACATAAAAATTGAGCTCCACTAAAAATAATATTTTGAAGACAACTTTGGGATCTTGGTGAAGTCGGGGAATATTGCTAGAAAGATAACATTGCCATAGAGCTGGAATACCCATCAGCCTAAGAAAATTCACGGCAAGCAAAGCAAGTTCCGACTTTCTTAAAACCAACATTTAGAAGCTTCAAACCAATATTAGTGAAGACCCAAATAGACGGTTCTTGACCAGATCGAACCGCAAGGACAACAACCAAGTCAATGATTGGGACAATGCCAATGCATCTGAGACAAGGACGAGGCCAGTGCAACTGGGACATGTACGAGACCAGTGCATCTGGGATAAGGACAGAGTGGGTTTTGTCGGCGACGGTGGGGCGAGTAGAAGGCGGTGGCCGGAAAAGTCATCGGAGGTGCGAAATTGATCACCAAAAGAAGGGAGACAATCAAAAGGGTCTACCGGGGACAGTAGGTCTGTCCCCGGTGAGGCACAATTTTCGTAATACCTCTATCAGGCTCTAATACCATGTTAAAATAGAAGAAAAACAGAGGTATAATGGAGTGAAAATTGTGTGTTAGAGTACACAGCGGATGCGTGTTTATATAGGTTAATTACATTAATTACACATAAATAGAGGATATTTTGTTTCCTCTAAATTAAAGATTATGTTCCTATAAATCGCTATTATTAATAGAATCAGAATATAATATTCTAATTTTCAACAGGAATGAAGTGAAATATAGAGGAAATATTTAAATTAAAATTATTTGATAGGTAAAAAATAAAAAAGCATGAAACCCACGTTAAAATTCAAAATTTTTCACACAAATAAATACACATGCACCCTAACACTACACTTCCACAACAATTCTCTTTCTTTTTTCTCTTTTCCATCCTAGCTAAACAAAAATGAGAACTGTTTATATATATATATATGATGAGGAAATGACACGTTGAACATTTGGTAGATAATGAAATTGTTTTTTTTTTCTTCTTCTTCTAGATAGAAGTATGTTTAAATTTAAAGGCTTTGAGTACTTGTTCTTTGGTCTTTGCTGCGGACTTTATCATTATAATCACAAAAGAGTCTATTTTAAAATTAAAAAAATGACAAAAAGAGAAAAAGTAATTGGTTATATACTTTATTTAAATCATAAAGAGGTTCGAAGTAAAAGTAAATAAAATTGACTAAAAGGAAAAAGTAACTAATGATACACTTTATTTAAAAATTAAAGGTGTTCAAAGTAAAAAAGAAAAAAAAAAAGGTAAGAGTTACCATTGGTTGACTTGTGTGTTAGTTTTAAGTAAAAACTAAAAATTGAATAATTAAATTTAGTTAGATTGGGTCAAGTTGATATAATTATCTTCTGTCAATTCAATACGATCATTATTAGATTGATTTGAACCAAATGATTAAGGCTAATATTTATTTTAAAAAATATATCAAAATAATATTCTCTCATATTTAGATTAAAAAAAAAATACTCAAATTGATTTATTTTTATATTGAAATAATTTTAAAATTTTATTACGATTGTATTGGTTCATATTTAATCCAATTAAAAAGATTAATCTAACTAAACTGATTATAGTTCAATTATTTTGAGTTGAGCAAAGGTTAATCTAACTAAATAATTCAATTCATTTTATTATTCTGTTTTGGTCAAAATAATTAGGTTATTAAGTCAAATTATACCGATGATGATTCTTAAAATAGACACGAAGTCAGACAGACAGATCGAGAGGTTGATTTTTATTTTTTTCACCAAAATGTTATCACAATTAATAAAGAAATAATAAAGTTGTTGGAATTTATCTTTTTTAGAATAGCATACCAACAAAGGTTGGATTTCCGCCGATGTGAGAATCTTGTTGGTGGGTAATCTGTAATACTTTTATAAGCACTCATTAAACCTTAAGGTTTGTCTTGACCTTGATGAGCTTTTGGGATCCAACTCACCTAAACTTTTTTCTATTAGAAAAAAAAAAAGAAGACTATAGACTTGTAGGTTTTTTAATTGCCCTATTAGTATTATCATAGTGAATCTTCTGCTACAATGTATAAATGAATACTTTAATTTCTTGTAGTGATCTTTTGTTAATAATTATATATATTTATCACTGATTTATATTATCAGTATATCATATTTTTTTATCATTATCGGTATATCATATTATTAATATATAATATTTTTTAATGTTTGAATGTTCTTCTTTTTTTTTTTTAATGAATTGTAGGAATCTTTTTAACAGTGCAAAATCGGATTAAGCTTCTTCATTTAATTGCCATGGAAGTACATGACTTTTGCATCTAGCCGATAAATAAATACTCCTAATAAGGAACAAAATAACTATTCCTTGGAATGAGTGATAGGAAAAATGATCAAATTAAAAATAACTTTGTTCAATTGTTTGACAGGTTTCATTAAATAAGCATAACATTAATTAATAAGCATATTACCACAAGATATACCGTTATTTCTTTTTCCTTTATTTAGGTATCGGTAGAAACTAAAAGCCTCAAAAGAAAAGAAAAAGGAAAGAGATACCAAAGGAAACATCTTTTTCATCATTTCCATCTTTTATAAACTATCCTTTCTCTTTGTCATTTTTTTCCAAGTTGAGGAAAAGTTGCCGAATGAAAAATGCACACATTCAAAACCACACCATGTCGCTCACATATTATATTAGAGACACTGTAAGAGAGTAATTGCGAATGTAACTAAAAAAGAAAAAAAACCAGGGAGAAAAGCGTCCGTCCATTTAGCAAGACTGCTTCCAATCACATTACGCCACGTAATCAAGATTTTTGAAGCAAAAAAGTGCTGACATGGGTGCACGCAAGGAGCGTGCTACCGAGAATCAGAACAGGCAAGAAAAGAAAATCTAACAGAGGCCACAAGAACTTGTGGCCTAGAATCGAAACCTCGTTCTGACGTGGCACCTGACTCTGGTTTAAACGGATCAAAATCCCATTCGTCGTGCCTCCACTGACACTTTCACATCAAAACCCAACACAACAAACTAAGTAACCAAGTCACTGCCATCTCCCACGTTTCGATCCCCAGAAAAAAAAAATGCACGAAATTAGAGACCCTGCAATTCGGCTCTTCGGTCAGAAGATCTCTCCCCCTGAAGATGTTGACAAAGAAGAAAAGGGTGGTGAGGAAAGAGAACAAGAGATAGAACAAGATGAAGAAGACGAAGGAGACAAGGTACGGTTGGTGTTGTAGTTACTCAGAAAATTGTTTTAAGAAGAAACATAGCAACGTTTTTGTGACATGTTTCTACATACAACACTCTTTCCTTCTAATGTTAAAACCACTCATGGGTCGGTTTTTGTCTCTTCAATTTTCCTTTATTTGCACGCATGACAACCTACCTCCTCCTCACTCTTCTGGTTTTTTTTTTTTTTTTCAAAATTTTCGTTTTTTACTTGAATTTTCGCTTCTCAAGTTGTTTTTCAATGAAAATCTTATACCCCTTTTAATTTTTTTCTTAATTTCGATTGAAAATTGGTTTTATGAATGTTCCCAATTGCGAGATTTATTGCTAATTTGTAGTAAGTTTCAATGTTTTGGAAATTAATAAGTCAGAGTGATTTTTAATTTTTCTGGACAAGTTTATAGGTTTTGGTGACCTTGCTAAGCAATTGGTGTAAAATTTGTTTCCGCCGTTCATAGACAGCAAGCTTTTCTCGTGTTCTGAATTTGCTGATTGTGATTAATTCTGTTATGTTGTTTTTGTGAAACATTTCGATGTTTTAGTGGTGATCACAACAATCTACCGAACAATTTCAGTCAACTCTGTCTGTGGAACAGGAACATCACTGTTTCTTTTTCACATCAGCTTGTTTTGTTGTTTCTCTCAGTACATTTAAAATACATGGTCGTGCTTAAAACCAGTGTTTTCTGTCGGTACAATACCGTAAGGTTCTTATTTTCCTTTCCGTACCTTTATTAGCCATATAAAAATTGAAAAACGTTTGGAACTTTCAGCCCACAGCTTAATTATCTAGATAGTTCCTTCACTTCTTTGAATTCCTACATCAAGTATTTTCTTAGCTCTTGGAGTTGTTGTATTCTAGTTCTAGAATATGTCTAAAAGAAAAGGGAACTTTATGCTGTGGAGTATGGCAAGAATGTTTTAAGTGGAGATTTTCATTGGGCTTGCTTGAATGATATACTTTTCACTCTATCAAATTAAAAATACTCTGCCATATATACTAACATAAGGATCAGCTTTTTGAGTTTTTCTCCACTAAAGAAATAAACATACTTTGTATGGTAAGAGTTCTTTTTTTTTTATGCTTTTCTTTTATGCAATGTTTCTTCAAAAATTGTTATACCTTCCTTATTGCCCCATATTATTGTTCTTAGTGTTATAAACTTATAATTGTCATGTCAACTTTAAAAAATTGTGAATATATTTCTTGGTTTTATTTCTGCAATTTTGTGGCATTGATTTTAATAAGCAAAACATTTTTCAAATTACTAGGATGCTGGAGTTGAAAATGTTACCGAGGAAGAGCTAGTAACTGACCCTCCTCCAAATGCCGAAGAGACCAAGAATTCAGGCACATCCCCTGAGGCTATTGTGAACCCCAAAACACCCTCCATAGAAGAAGAAACAGCAAAATCAAAAGGTGACAAATCAGAGAAGGAACAAGGCGAAGCAGCCAACTCACAGGAGAAAACCCTCAAGAAGCCAGATAAAGTGCTACCATGCCCCCGCTGCAAAAGCATGGACACTAAATTCTGTTACTACAACAACTACAATGTCAACCAGCCACGTTATTTCTGCAAAGCCTGTCAAAGATACTGGACTGCAGGTGGCACCATGAGGAATGTTCCTGTGGGGGCAGGACGGCGAAAGAACAAGAACACTACCTCACATTATCGCCACATCACTATCTCTGAGGCCCTTCAAGCAGCTAGAATTGATGCTCAAAATGGAACTCATCTTCCAACTTTGAAAGGCAATGGTAGAGTCCTCAGCTTTGGATTAGATGCACATGCACCTATTTATGATTCCATGGCATCTGTCATGAATCTTGGAGAGAAAAAGGCTCTTAATGGCACAAGAAATGGGTTTCATCATGGCTTTGAGGATCAAAGACTTCCCGTTCCTTGCAAAAGTGTGGAAAATGGTGATGACTCTTCAACTACATCTTCCATTACAGTTTCAAATTCCATAGGAGAAAAGAGCAAAAGCACCTTCCAACAACAGCCAGTGCCCCAAAATCATGGTTTCCTTCCTCAACTTCCATGTATTCCTGGTGTTCCTTGGCCCTATACATGGAATTCTCCAGTTCCTCCACCTACTTTGTGTCCTTCAGGATTTCCCCTACCATTCTATCCTGCTACATTTTGGAACTGTGCCATGCCAGGGAATTGGAATGTTCCATGGTTTTCCTCACATTCATCTGCTTCAAACCCAAAGTCTCCAAGCTCCTGTCCTAATTCTCCAACTTTGGGGAAGCACTCACGGGACGGTGACATGATTAAGCAAGACTCTTTGCACAAAGAAGAAGCTTCAAAGCCAAGAAACGGGTGTGTTTCTGTTTTGGTTCCCAAAACGTTGAGAATTGATGATCCAACAGAAGCTGCAAAGAGTTCCATATGGGCAACTCTAGGAATTAAGAATGAGTCAATGAGTGGGGGAGGTATGTTTAAGGCCTTCCAATCAAAGAAGGATGAAAAGAATCGTGTTGAAGCCTCTCCAGTGTTGATGGCTAACCCTGCAGCTTTGTCTAGATCCCTCAATTTTCAGGAAAACTCCTGAGTTAGTGGCACTGATGAAGAGTCCTCATAGCAAGTTTAGTCACTTCTTGTCTAGCTAGCAAGAGACGGTGACCATCTTTGAGTGATGGGTTATTGACTTGCTTCATTGACCTTGTATAGAAGAAGCAAAAGGGTGGTAGTCTCTGATTGCCTCAGTATAAAGTGGGACGACGATGACTAATTTTGTCTTTATTTTCATTTGACAATATAAAATAGAGTATATAGGTTCTTTTTCATGTGCTTAGTTTGATGAGTTTGAGTTCATGTACATATATATATAAAAATATATGTGAAAAGATCTTTTACTTTGTATAGATGTTGTACATGTTTTAGTACTTGTTAGAAAAGTGAATAGTTTTCTTTGTAAGTATTTCCTCTCTCTCCCTCTGGGAACAACATAGAGGGGTATTGGCTATCTAGTATCTATGATACAAAATTACAGAACTAGGAAGATAAGCACAAGTACTACGATGATAAAAGTAATGGGTAGGACAGTCTTGACTGTCTTGTCGTACTCATACACGATACATGTTGTGTGCTTTGATATGCTGCCAAATAATCAATATGCTTTTTGGTGTGTGCGGGGTGCAGTAATATATGTTGGATCTGGATAGTCTTAACTCTTAACCTTAGTAACTAATATGACAGTATTATGTTGAACAAGTTCTAGCATAGTTGATAAATAATTAAATTTTTTAAATATATTATTGGATATTTGATTCTTAATTATATAAATGAAATTTTTTTGTTAAAAAAAATAAAATCTACTTAGATAATCTTTACTATTTAAAAGGAATTATTTTTTGTTTTGCACTAATAATAATTGGTCCTATTATAACATAAGAGAATCTTGATCCATATTTTTTATCCTTCTTTATACCCTGCAAATTTATTCCCGCGTGTGAAAGACATGGCTGTAGAAGGGTGGTGAAAAATAAAACTGAAGATATGACATTCAGGTCCTTCGTTGACTTTAGAGTTGAAGGATAAGCTTGCATATGATAGCATTTTTTTTTTATCTTTTTCGAAAGTGCTAATTTTCAAGAAATAAATGTTTTTAAGTTCTTTCATAAAGTTACAAAAAGACAATCATTTCTTTAAAATAAACTTATTAAAATATATGCTAAAAAATATTGAATAATTCTCTTGGACAGTATGAGAGATCTAAACAAGTAACATTAAAGCTGAACCACTAGAATAATTTATCTAGATATTTTTTCTTGGTCTTTTTTTACTTTTCTAAAATTTGAAAAATCAATACTTCAAACTAATTTAATATAATCATCATAGTAAATACTAAATAATCATTAGATGAAAATATTTAATTTAGTTCATATTTAGTTCAACTTATTTTAAAAACTAATTTTTTATTTATTAATTTTTTAAGAGTTTTTAAACAATACATAACTATTTTTCATATTTAAACTAAACCAAACTTGAAATTAATTTTTAAATTAAATAAATACATGTTGGCCCCTACAACTTCCTTATTCAGCAATTTGGTAGTAACATCACAGTTGGCCAGACATGTGTGCTTGACCAATCAGGCACAAGAAAACATCTAGATATTTTCTAAGCTTCAATCTAATACAAGCCACACTTAGAGATATGAGATGAGTTGTGATGGGACCCCTAATGTTAAAACATGAAACCTTGAGATCCTTTTCCTCTTGGCACCCAACTTTTGACTTTTTCTCTTTTCATTTCCCTTTTGCCCTTTCCCTCTGCAACACGAAGAAAGCAATCGCTCTTTTCTTTTACTCCATATGTTGTGAGTGCCAAATTTCAATTATGAAGGGAACGAAAACAATAAATATAGTTCGTTCTTCGTTGGACGTAAGCATCCTTGCCATTGGATGGATAGCTTTTTGAATAAATGTATTTTTCATAATTATTTTGACTTTTTAAAAGTTTATATACTTAACTTCACAAATAAAATTAAATAGATTTTCTTTTGAAAAATTTCAATTTTAAAAAATATATAATTATTATCTATTTTCTTTAAATAATTTTTAATTAAAAAAAAATTCCCTTAAAAATAATACAATCAAACAAGTATTAACTATATTCAAGTGTGTGTTTAGATATGTAAAAAGTGTATGTTTAGAATTCAGTTGAGTTTAATTGAATGTCAATTCATTGAAAAGGGGATCTAGTACGTGTGAATTGTTATAAATCTTGTATTAAGAATTTGAAAAGACATTTAAATTGTCTACATTGATA
The DNA here is from genome assembly GCA_026413185.1 of Pueraria montana var. lobata. Taxonomy (NCBI): domain Eukaryota; kingdom Viridiplantae; phylum Streptophyta; class Magnoliopsida; order Fabales; family Fabaceae; genus Pueraria; species Pueraria montana. The sequence goes on from CM048649.1 coordinate 60,932,634, forward strand.
TATGGTAATTGTAATGATAACTAACATTCTAATACAGTAATAACTAACAAATTATTGGCTCATAAAAAAAATGGTAATTGTATCACAAGCTCTCAGATTTTTGCAGCCGACAGTCACTTATTCATCTCTCGTATCAATCCTCTAAATTATAATCGTTTCAACATAATTTACTTGTGTTTTTAAATTAATTCCAACTATAAATTAAAATAAAATGTGTATTTTTTATTAAAAAAGTGTGAAAAATAATTTTCTTAACGCCAAAACAGTTCGGCCAAGTAACAACCCAACAAGACAGAGATTATCCAAACTGCCAAATTCCATTACCAAGATATTTTAGTACAATGGCCGCAAAAAAAAATTAGTACAATAATTATACATTTCAGCCAGTTTGACACGTCAAAACGAGCTTCAGAGTCAAAGTTTGTACTAAAATTTGAGAAAGTTTGTGTATAAATTTAATTAAATAATTTTATTTTTTATAATTAATTTTTATTAAAATTTAGTTTAAAGTAATGTACTTTACAGTTAAAATCACTACCTAAAACATTTTATTAAAATTATAAAATTTATCAACCTTACGCAAAAGTTATGTTTTAGTTCAAGATTATTAATTTTGATTTATTACAATCAAACATGTTTTATTTTTATCAAACTCATTTTATATACTTACTACGATTGGCCTAGTAGTAAAAGATTAAGGTAAATACATGCAAATTTAGATTTGATCTTCATTACTGTCATTATAAAAAAAAATCATATCTTATACATAATTCGTAATTATACACCAAAAAAATACTAAATTTTATTAAATTATTCAATAGTAACTTTTTTATGTCTATCAATATTCAAATATTTTTTGAACATCTAATTAATTTTTTTAGTTAAGCCAGATAAAATTATTATGAATAATAAAATCATCTTTATGAGTTTTTAATATATAATTATACTAATTTACACGCTCAATAGTAGTATTTAATAATAATAATAATAATAATAATAATAATAATAACTACTTTAAAAAATAATTGAAATAAATCGATGAGTATTGAGTATTCATGAGATGATTTTATTTTTGTCTTTATATAAATATAATATCATAATCTATGTTGACATAACCTTTTATATATCATGTTGGTATGACATAGTTGACAAATAACTTTGTCCTTTAAGCTTTAAGCACGTGATCAGGAATTCAATACTTGATTCGTGCGTATTAAAAATATATGTTAAAAAAAACTTCAGTATTTCAAGGAATTAATATTTGACTCTCGGCCGATAAATACTCTAGGTATTTTTATATTACTTTGAAGTAATAACCTTTTCTTGCAGTTTTAACTTGTCGGTACACAAATGAAGCCCCAAAGATTTGTAAGGATGAATAGCTACAAGGTCATCATTTAACCCCCATCTAGGAATCAACCACACAATAGATTAATATGGAGATAAACGTTCATTGAATTCTACAGCCCCCAGAATCTGGTCCACGCCGGACATTGCCATAGGCAGACAGTTCCAGAAGATCCATATCACGACCTGCAATGCATCCAGTACTCCATCAATAAATTTCCAATTACTACTATAGTTAAATAATCATTATCGTTGTACCTGAAACCCTGCAATAAGAACTCTTCTGAATAAGTTCAGCTTTGGAGATCTCTGTTCGATTACCCTTTGAACGATTAACTGTTGCCTGAAAGCCATGGATAGAAACTTATTAAACGAATACAAAGCAAATCAAATAGGGAAACAGATTAAATCCATGAGTTTTCTTTATTGGAAAATAAACAACAGCTTGTGACATTTTTACCACTTGCATCCAAATCATACTGGAATGGGGGAGTAAATTGTAGTAGCAAAACTAAACTCCATGAGCACTGTCATGAACAAATCAATTGGAAGAGGGAAATTATATAAACACCTCATAAAAAGTAATGGCAACCCGTGCGGGACTCGTCATTAGAAATTAGACAGTTTGAAAATCATACAGAAATAGTGTAATGGAAGCAACAGAAAGAAATATCAAATTTCAGTAATCTAAATGCTTGTATCTAATAGAGCAAATGTGTCACTTTTTTGAGAACCAGCTGAATATATGCCATCACTACTAATCCAATTTCAGCATAACTGTTTGATATCCACATTAACAAAGCCTGTTTCACCCTATTTATATTGGCTCTCGAAAAGTCTCCCTGATTAGTTCAATGTCCAGAAAGTTAACAGAATACTTTGACACAACACTAAAAAGTGGTTCTTTTATAATAGAAAACTTCTTTTTTGGTAAAAGGAAAATTCATTACACAAAGAAATGTGGATGATTATTTACATTCTAGTGTAAAAAGAAATGCTTATATCAAGTTTACCGGCATCATTGTAATGTGACAGGACAAGTATCAGTGGAAATATGTTTAAATTTTTAAGAAAATCACATTAATATATATATATATATATATATATATATATATATATTTTAAAAAAAAGGCATGTTGTCAAGAACATTATGCAATAAAACATATTACAAGATTCCCTTACAGCCCCCAGCCAGGCTCTCCCTCCAAATGGAAACAGAGAAATGGAGAGAAAGTGAGAAACCTTACCTGTAATACTTGACAATTTTCCAGCGTGCTTTCTCCACCCTGTAGTTTCAAAATACATCCAAATGAATAAAAAGCAAAAGAGAAATGAAAACCAAAATGAATTGGTAACTCAATGATGTCCTGACAGTCTTTTGTTGACTGGCATATGTTTAGATGTTATGAAAGGAAGGAATCAAAGGAAAAAGGAAGACACCGGAATAGAAGAAAAAATTTGGAGGGGGGGTTTATAATTATAAATCATAATCATACAAGACTGATGAAACTTCAAAGTGTTCACAAAAATAACTAGGACGGATTTGGAGGATCACATAAAAATCTGTCATCATCTTCTCCTTTATTAATAAACTTTCAAATAAGATGGTTAAACTCAAAACTTCCTTTCCCCTTTATTCATGTTCTTTCTTTATCCAGTATCCACCATTCCCCTTTGTTCTTGTTCTTTTTTTTCTCCACCATCACATAGCCACAGATACGTCAAAAGTTAAAATCTAGTGCTATTTACAGAGAATTCAAGGTTTTAAATACATGGTTTTGTTGTGTTTATTGATATTACAGGAAATCGCGGACAAAAGCAGCTCCAATTGCAGCCGCAGACACTTGAAAAACCTTGACAGAGACAAATCCTAAAAATGCAGCAAAGCATCAACAAGGACAACTATCGATATTGGTCAAAGGAAGTCAACAGCAATTTCCATAGAAGTTGTTTCTTTCTCCACCAATGTTGGGTTATGTAATATATAAATCATGCAATGCATATTAAGGTTCTTCTCCTAAGACAGTTTGGTAGAATGAGACATAGCAATTCAAAGAAATTAATTATTCAGATGAAAAACAATACAAATTAAATTAAAAATCTGAAACAAACCTTAGAATAAGGGATAATGTGGTCGTAGTCGTGACAAAGACAACCGGGGCAACCTACGAGCTTGCGAAAGACAGTGTTGCCGAGGGCGTCCCTGCGCCAGCGATCGGGGTCTCGTCCTTTGACCTTGTCGGCCTTTTCCCAACATTTCTGCTTAACGCTGTGAGGGAAGCTCCGAGGGTTAGGGTTAGGGCTTGGGTAATCGTGAAAGAGCGAGGTGACGTCATCATCGACGTCGAGAAGAGTGGCAGAGGGTGAGGTGCTTCGTTTGGATGAAGAAGAAGAAGATGTTAACTTAGATGAAGAGGTTTTGGATCGGTCCTTCAATGGTGACGCCGACCTCGCTTTTCTTCTCCTTTCTTCTCTGCTACTCGAACCAGTAGCAGTAGCAGAAGCACCTCTCATTTTTGCCTCATCTACGTTTGCTTCCTAATTTCAATTCATTTTATTAGTACTTTCTCCGTTGAAAATTATATTACGTTTCAGAGAAAAAAATATATTTTAAAATAGATGTTATTTTATAAAATTAATACTGTATTAAATACCTTTTTTCAGAATTATTCTTAATCAATATTTAATGTAAGTAGTATATTATGAATAATTAATTAGAGAGATAAATGATATATTAAAAAGTTACTTAATATTTTTTAGAAAATTTAACAAATTAATTACATTCCTTAATACCTGTGTCAAAATCTTAAACGTCATATAATTTTTATCTCACTTATTTTAATAAATTTAAAACACATCTATAATCTTAATAACTTTAGAAAATATTAATGTAATTTGCTCTAAATTAAAAAGATAGGATCAATAATCTTTTAATTATATCAGGTATTTGTAGTTATGTAATTAATCTCATAAGTAACATTTATTTATATTTTTAAAAGATATATTATACATTAAATTAAATTTATTTAATGAAATATAAAATAATTTTAAAATATTGTAAACTTGATACACTCAATAAAAACATTTAACTTAACAGTTAAATTATTAAAATCTAATATGTATAAAAAATTATTGAATAGGAAAACTTTATAAAAATTACTTCTATAATAAATTGATAGATCTATTTATGTATATTCTACACATGAAATATATTTTTTTAGCTTTCTATAATATTTTTGAACTTTGGGCATATGTATTTTGCAGTTTCAAAGTGAGAAAAAAAATATATTACTCCATCAATTTTTTTAAGTGTCATTTTTTTTTAATGTTCTTATTTATCTATTGTTTTTAAAGTTGAATATAACATTACTTTTCATTTAATTTTTAATTAATTTATACCTTTATCATAAAATTAAAAATGAAAAATAATTAATATACATTTATTATAGAGTATAAATAAAAAATAATAAAATAAAGAAATTTCATAACTATTTTATCATGAACAAGAAATTTTATTATATTTTATTCGTGCATAAATATCTTAAGAAGATATTTTCAAAAATATATATATATATATATATATATATATATAGAACTTAGAAGACACTTAAAAAATGAAGGAGGTAGGAAAAAATAAAGGCAGAAACAAACATGTGAGTTTGTTTTAAAACGTGTGCTATTTTGGACGTGCGTACAGAAGAAGACGTGGCAAACAAAAGCTGAATGTAATAGAGAGAGAGAAAGAGGGAGAGCGTGTTAGTTTGTTGGTAGAGAAGGTGTTTGTTGCATACGCTGCCATCAAGACAATAATCTTACCGTCCATTTTCATGTTAAGAGCTTGGCTGGTTCCCCAAACTCTATCCACCGAAATCACAGCTACACCTTTCGTCCCTCAACAATTTGTTAGCTCTTAGATATCATATCCATCTTTCCCTCTTTTCTCTCTACTCTGCATGTGCATGTCTTCCCTTAAACAAATAATATTGCTCCTCTAATTCTTCAGTTACCTCACACCTTCACCTCTTTTCAACATTTCCATTCACTTCCCCTCAATTCTTTTCTTATACATTCATTGTCTTCACTATCTCAACAAGGTATGTTATGTTTTCTGCCATATTGCAATTTGGATTTCCCTTCAAACATTGCCCCTTGGTGTTCAAGTTTATTTTTATATTTGATATTTGGGTTGCTTCTTGTTTGTTTATTGCAATAGAGAAACTCAATTTATGTGCATTGGTGATAAACTTGTGGTGTCCTTGATCCCACTTGCTTTTTTAATGGCTTAGAGAAGAGTTTTTCTTTTACCATTTACTTATTTGCTGCTTCTAGGATAATTTTAAGTGATGTTACACTGAGAAAAATGTACTATCGAAATTTTGTTAAACTAATCATGTTTTTACCTGCATTTGTTTAGGAAATATTGAGGGGAGGGGTATATAACGTTAAATGTGTTTAATCTTAATCCTAAATTTGCAGGATGGGAAGAGTTAAATTGAAGATAAAGAAATTAGAGAGTATAAGCAATCGACATGTGACTTATTCAAAGCGAAAAAGTGGGATTGTAAAGAAAGCAAAGGAATTATCAATATTATGTGATATAGATATTGTCCTTCTCATGTTTTCTCCAACAGGAAAGCCTACATTACTACAAGGAGAGCGCAGGTAATGATAACGATGAATCATTTTGTGTGTTATTGAAAATGACTGAATGATGTTGTTGCTAGTCAGTTGAACATTTATGCCTTAGTAGAAGTACAAACCATAAACCTTGTTATGATGTGCATGCCTTTCTATGAGACAACAATGATTGCTATAGCAGACATTGTATGGCATATAACTCACCCAATTTCAATGGTTTTCTGTGTTAAAAGTATGTTGTAGAGTAGGCTTTTATTGTTTCAAGAAACATAGACAATCTTTGTTGTAGGTGCAAATCATCTTTTAGAAGGATAATGAAATATTGGTTTTATTCATCCCTGATGACTGGTGCATGTAATTTTATTTAAGTAAAATTACAAGAACAAGGAAGTCTCCTCACAAGCAAAAACTTATGTGACTTGCTTAATTGTAACCTCTTTGTGATAAGCATGATGTGACCATATAGGAAGAATAAACAAGATATATATGAAATTAATCAATTTTATATCTTCCAAATTTGAGTCAATATTTTACTGCACTTATTTGATTGGGTGGATCTTTAATAAGAGATTCCTTTCACAACTGAAATTGGGGAATCAAGAAGTACCTTTTATTTCAATTGTAATCACTTAATGCATAAAAGCATTAGAGCCTGTCCATTGTGACTGAAATTCTTCCTATTAGCTCTTAAGGCTTAGTTGAATTGAATTTAGTTGTTAGATCATGTAACGTGTTGGACTAGCTTATGCCTAGATAATTGTGTTGAATCTTTATTATTATCTTCTTAATACTGAGTGGTTACAAAGCATGACTGTGTAAATTTGCAAGTTAAATAATTTTTCATAGTTTTATAACATCTATTTATAAGTATAACCTTATCTTTCCAGGACTATTAGACAGGTTGGTTTTGTGGTTACTTGTAAATAAGGGGTTCATAGTCTATTTGGTGGTTCACAAACCTTGGCTTATTATTGTTTCAAGTGTAACTGCTGTAAAAAAAAATGTTTCGAGTGTAACTAGTTCTCTGTCAATGCTAAACTTAAAACAATAAATTAAAACAACTACGGAAGTATATGCAATAATTGAATAGTTGAAAAGCAAAATAACAAAGCAATTCTGACATTACAACAATAACAACAATAAAAGTCTTATCCCACTAGGATTTATGTTCGGCATATTTGATGAGTTTTATGTTGGCTGTAGAGGGCCTAACACAACCCTCCTCCTTTACTCTAGCTTGGGATCGACAACTCCAGTATTATATATGAAATATATTTACACATAGTATAGCTTAATTTTCTAAATGGTATAAAAAAATTGAACCATACTACACTAGGTTGCCTTTTTTTAACACCCTTACTTATATTTAATGTTCATGTCTATAATTTGTTTTTCCTTTCAAGCCAATCAAACTTAGAAGTTCAAACACATGCGTTAACTTTTTCGCAAAAGTGGAAGAGGCCAAATTCATTAAATCTTGGATATTAATATAAAATCCAATTATAAAGGCTTAAAATGTAAAATACTAAATCCATTACAATTTTTAATGATTTTGCATTTTGGTTATTATTTCCAGCAATATTGAGGAGGTCATTGCAAAATTTTCTCAACTCAGCCCACAAGAAAGGGCCAAAAGGTTTGCAAAACTTTTTATGAAGTTTTATGGTTTTTATTTTTTATTTGTTGGTGATAAACAAGTTCATCTCCTTTCTTGTTTTATTGAACAGGAAAATGGAGAGCCTTGAAGTAAGATTACTCTGTTTTTTCTAATATATGCCTTTTACATATACTACTTTTCTTGCATCAAATGCATATTTTATGTTGTCTCCTCAACTTTTGGTGATGCTTAGAATTCTGTTTTTTTTTTTTTTTTTTTTTTTCCAATTTTAGGCGCTAAAGAAAACCTTCAAGAAGTTGGACCATGATGTAAAAATACAAGATTTCTTAGGTTCAAGGTAAGTTATTATAATTGTAATTGTCAATGTCTTTTAGGTAAGGGCATTTAAAGGTTCTAAGTTTTATTTTTTTCTTTTGCCTTGCAGCAGTCAAACCGTGGAGGTACAATTTATTCATAGACATCATTACGTTTAAAAATAATGTCAGAATCTTAAGTTAGTAGTTGAACAACCAAAATGTTATGATCCATGTGTAGGAATTATCTCATCAAGTGAGGGTTTTACAATCTCAGATCACAGAAGTGCATCAGAGACTGAGGTGCAACTTTGGAGCTTTTGGTTGTTAAAGTATTTCTTTTTCTTTTTGGTGTTATTTTATTGCTCTCTTGTTGAACTATTATTTATTTGACCTTTGCCTTTCAGGTTTTGTGTTTTGCAATCATTGGGTTATTTTTCTATCCCTTATATAGCATGCATATACATATATATCCTTTTCTTGTGCATTTGTAGTTCAACATATTCCATTGTGCCCTATCATACTCCTCATATCCTTTTATTCACATTTCTTAAGCACATAAAACGTCTAAAATTGATTAATTTTATTTTAGACATGTTTATATGGTTGGTGCTTAGGGTTAGTGCTTAGACATGTCTAAAATGAAAGAAATGAAAGAGAACTGATTCTATGGTTGATGCTAGCATTATCGATGATTTTTTAATCTATTTGACATTTGGATTTTCTTCATATAAAGTGATAAATTAGAGCATTGAAGAGCTGAAAGAGAACTAATTATAATACAAATGTTATTCTATCCTCCCTTCCTCGACAAAACACTAGCACATTACATAAAAATACCATCAAGAAATGCAGCTGTTAAACTTGATTTTTTCTTTCAAAAATGAAACTAGTGCAATTGGTATTTAGTTGTTAAGTTTTGTCAATAGCTGATTTGTGCTATAATATTATCAATTGGTGAATAGTCTTACAAAATGGATCGTTTATGTTTTAGTAACGGGTGAGAAAAATCCCATCAAATTTCACAACTTGGACTCTGTTTATGTTAGAAAAGAGTAACCATTGTACTAGTGGACCTTTCTTAAATATAGATTTTTATAGTTGTAGAAATAATTCCTAAGCAGTTGGACCTTGGCTTCCTTTATAATTTTGAACAGTTCATATGCATTAAATTTCTTCGAACTTCTACCTAATTTATTCTCTGTCAGCATTAACATGATCATATAGCACACACATTAATACTATATAAATTCGATGTTGTCATGCATGAGTTATGGGTCATTAAAGTTTGAGTAGCTATCATAGAGTAATATTGTTTTACATTTGCAATTTTTTTCAGCTATTGGAATAATCTAGAGAAGATCAATAACTTGGAACATCTTAAGCAAATGGAAGACTCACTACGGGAATCAATCAATCGAGTGTGCCTACAGAAGGTAAGTTTTTTGGTTTCATGTAGACTAGCCAAATCGTTCTGTCATCTTCAAATACCCAATATACTAGTCCATTAAATAACTATTAAAATATCAGGTTTTATTTTAACATGTCTATATGTTTTCCTAAATTTTCCTAAATTACTTGGTGTTCTCATTGGCAGGAAAATTTAGGAAAGCACCAACTCATTTCACTTGAATGTGCTAACCAGGTAGCAAATGTTGTGTACTCTTTCTCCCTCAGTTAATATCTCTTGTTATTTTCTTCGGAATACTTATTTGAGATAATGTTGCTTCATAGTTGCAGGAAGGGATGACATTACCCTTGATGATGGCAAGTCTACAAGAATCCCAACCCCTGTCTTGGCTTTTGAATAATGATAATAATCAGTTGATGTTACCTAGTGAACCAAAATTTCTATCATTTAGGTGGGTTAACTCCTGTATGAGTCTAGCATTCTCAATTCTACGTAGCTTTGTGCTATTCCTGTGTTAACATAAGTTGAAGTGTTGAACTGGATTTTTCCTATAAAAATTATACATTTTAACCAGCTAGTAGATATGTTTTCCAATTAATATGTTTCATTAGAATAATGATTTTATCAAATTTTCTTTCTAAAATTGACACATATTGTCTTTTGTTTCATTTTGAAATCTAGTTACTGATTCAATTGTATAACATACAGTGATAACACCAATAGAGATGCCGAGTGCTCCACTGACATTTCACTCCCAAGCTATTCTGGTTATATGGGGAGCAACAAACTTGAAGTTGGCAGCTCTCCCCAGGTCACTAATTTGGGTCAAGGAGGTGGTGCCATGAATGAGTTAAATGGAACTACTTACTTAAACGTACCACATTGTGACCAATTTGCATACCCTCCTCCACCAGATATTGAGGAAGTGAAAAATTTCCCAACAATGAACAGTAAATCAAACACTGCAGATTACCAAGTTAACAACAACTTTGATCTTCCCAGGTCACTATTTGAAAATGGACATCAGTTCTGGAATTCTGCTTCTGGGTCTTGTGGGATTGCCATGTATAATGAGAACGGTTACCATAGGGTAAGCAGTCATCTTCTTGTTTCATTAGTTCATGCTTCTTAGTTCAAGGTAGATTTTGAATTTGCTAAAATTGCTCAAAAGGGAGCTGGGAGCACTTGAGTAGAAGATAATATAGTCCCTAGTTTTGTAGTAAACAACTTGGCTTTGTTTGGTTTCTAATTTCCTCTATTTTGCAGTAATTGATTGGCTCAACTATTCATGTTAGCCTTTTTCAAGTGAGAAGGATGTTAGCTGATGAGGACATGACCGATGCTTGCAAATTATCTCCACAAAAACCAGAATTGGTTGCATCTCCACCTATGATCAATGGGGCTCATAAGAGTGGACTATGCTAGCTGTATATATTGTATGACTTGTAGGATGCAGTTTGTTCACATACAAGTATTTAAGTTCACTAACTTGTTTACTGGTAGATTTTGGAATTGATTCAGTGGTCCAAGCTGTAAATTTGAATTTTGTACAAAAGTAATTTTATGTACTTTAAGACTTAAGTGCAATTGTCTTAGAAAACAGTTTCTTGAAGTGAAAATTTATTTGTCCCTTTATACATGAAAATAGTTTATTCCTTATAATAATGTCCAAATCTCTCAAAATTCATCCTCTCAGAATTATAAGATAAAGACGCAAGCTTTCAAGTCATTGGTTTAATTTTGTCCCTTTATACATGAAAGTAATGCTGGATTTCTATTCCTTCCTTGTCGTGTTATACATACTTAAACCATAATTATTACAAAAGAAAGGCAAAATTTGTTCTCAGAACGTACTTATTTAGCACCTCTCATCATCCAATAAACGGAATTTTTTTTTTGTTTTTCATAAAAACCTTTAAAGAAGTAATTTTTCCACACTATCATAAAAATACTTTTTTTTTCTCAAAAAAATCCGAACAAATTCATAAATATTATAAAGAATACTATCTTATGCATAAAGAGCATCTGCAAACATTAATATGTACTGACAATATATAGTTGCATTGCATCTCTTCATTGTCTGCTTAACAAGGCACGTAGAATATGCCATGAAAATTATATTGTACTACCTTCTTCCCTATTTATAAGACGATGTTAATTAAATTACGCTTATTAAAAAAGTTAGTTAATCTAGGTATTAATAATAAATTTGTGTGTAACTATAATATTTTTCCAATTTTACCCTTGACATTATTGGGATTAATAATGAGAGTCTATTCATCTTCTTCAATCTTCATAGGAGAGAGAAAGAAACATTCAGAGTAACATTCAATTAATGTATTATAATAAATAAAGGTATTTTAGACAAAAAAATAATTAATGCATAATATAGTCAAAATGAAATCTTATAAAAAGGGACAAGGAATTTTCAAAACAACGTCTTATAAATAGGGACGGAGGTAGTATTGTATATAAGTCTAAAAATACTCTTTAGACAGGATGCTGATTGGCTGAGATAGAGGAACACTTTGAGCTAACCACAAACATAATTTTATTCATCCATGTCTTCCATTCGTTCTTACACAGAATCATCTCCTTAAAGTCGAATACAATGACATATGGAAGCTAAAATACTGCTTCTTTTATTTTTTTTATTCCTTTGTAGCTAAGCCAGAAAATACCATACTTCCCTAGCAAAATTAAAAGTTGAACTAAGTTACAATAAATAAAAAAATGGCGGGTTGATAAACTATACCACCACTGCCACCTTAACTGACTCTGCCTTTTTTAATAAAGAGCAGAACAGAATTCTTCACAACAGAATCCAAATGACTAGGGCCATCTTAAAATATGCCCCTCTCATTTGCTCCCAATGACTCTCACTTCTATATTATGTTACTTTTTTTTATTATTATTATACGACACTTTTTGCATTATACTATTAACCATAGTCCATAAATGATACACTAATTTTAAGTGCCAACACTTCCAGAAAATAACTATGAAGTGTTGTTATGTTCTTCTCTATCTCTTAATTGAATTGTTGCCCTGTGAAGGTCTGGCTAAAGGACCAGCTATCAGGAGCAACATCGTAAGAGACCAAGGTGTGGCCGTCGCTAGTGGTAACTTTAAACGAGAGGCTTTGTCCATTGAGGTAAGTGTTGCTTTGCCAGTTCTGACCCCAGTTCCTGGACATTGGTTGCCAATTAGTTCTTGAACCCTTGATGGAAACTGCTTGAACATCACCAGCACCACCAACGTTGGTGATTAGGACTAGGTTGAAGTAAGAATGGCCATTGATGGTGAACCTGATGCCTCCTCTCTTTTGGCATGGGACCCTGCGTTATCGCAAACAAAGACAATCGAAACAAGATGACACGAGTACGGTTCTTTTGCCACAATCATAGATTCCTAGATCACAAGAAAATCAACATGGCAAATATATAAAATAACATATGACTCATTTTTTCTAACACAGTTTAGTAAATATATCGGGTAATGAATTTAATTTCATTAATTATGAAAGTGAGCTTTACATGAATTTCACCTAATAGTAAATAATAGACTGAAAAGAGTACTATATTAGAGCATCTCAGTACTCTCTCTTTGGTTCTTAAGTCATTTTTTGTGGATCTTATTATGTTACATTGGATTTAAGAATTTCAGTAACTTTTTACTTTGATAGTGAAACCATTTAAGAATTTAAAATGAATTTCACATATTGCTCCATATCTTTATACTTTCTGCTAAAAAAAGAATAATATTTTCATCTTGAGAATTGGTTTTTATATAAGAAATGTTCTTATTCCGTGACTTCCAACTCAGTCTTCTCTAACCGAAAACTAAATAAGAACCGTTCTTGTACTTAAGAACCTAGCAAGAACTAGTGCTAGAGCCTAGAGATGCTCTTAGAAAATGTGTTAATGGCTAGTGTTCCTAGTGAACTAAGACACATCCTGAAATTTTTAGGAAAATAATATGAAAAATTGAAACAAAATCAGCTACCTTCTGTAAGCTACAGGTACAATGCCAGCGCTGTATTGAGCTATTTGTTGGAAGACAGGCTGAGATAGATCAAAATGTTGAAGGGGAGGGTTGCACCAGCCACCTGCATCATTTGGGAGGGCATTGTTTGGGGGGCAGAAATTGGTGGCAGTGACCACAACTGAGTTTGGAAGGCACCACCTTTGGTCATTGACACACTTGATCTCAAAGCAGGCCCCACAGCTCAAACCATGGTTGAACAAGGTTGTGCTCAAAGCAGCCGTGTTAGTCCCGTAGCCCTGGCTATACAGGTTTCCATATCCACAAGCTCCACCTGCAACAAAGCTCCATGAAGGTTTTGTTGTTATTCTCATGCCATCTTTGTCATGTAGAAGCTACACCATTTTTACATGGGACTACTCATGTCTGGGGATCTATGCAGAGATCATTAGGGGAAATTGAGAAAAAAATGTTGAGGGTAACCAAATTAATGTTCAGTATGTTACACTATATAGTTTCTAACTTCAGTAATAAAAAAAAGTTGTGTATATCTATAAGTAAAAATTATTTAATATTAAAGAAATGAGTTACACCTCTAATTGACTGTTCTATGAGAAATGAAGTTCAAACCCAAAATGAAATAGAGTTATTAGGATGTGCCTGTTATAAAAATGAGTAGTTTATAGAAGCGTGAAAATAAGTGAGATGAAACTTCCCAGTTTCCACCATGTCCATGTTTGCTTGACAAACAGATTTGAAAAAAAAAGAAATTATAGTTTAATTTCATAATGGTAAAATTGTATAAGGTGAAGTATAAATTAGTTCGGCAATATTTTCAAGCATCTCTCACATTTTTTACACTAAATAAGTGTGAAATTATTTTATTTTTTTCAACTCAATTCACTCCACATCATGTTTGAGAATCCAATAACTTATTTTCTCCTATTTCTTTAAGAATTTCTAAAAAAATTTACAGCCATGACTCCCCTTTCTTGTTAAGTTGGGCCAGTTGTTACTTATAAAAAATTACATAGTACAGAAAAGAATTTAAGAAGTATTTGAAAGAATTATTTTGTTTACAAAGCTGGTCCAGCTTAAAAATGCTTAATGTATGGCAAAAACATTACAGTAAATTGTGACATACCCATTGTGCCAGAGGCATCACCCCCTCCATAGAAGGTAGCATGAGCATCCATCCAACCATCACTGTCCCCGTAAGCACCTAAGAGAAACCCCACCAAGAGAAGACCCAAAAACGCCATGTTCCTGGAAACAGTACTTAGTGAGTCTTGTGCAGCATAATTAATTACTATAGCTAGCTCACAAAGTTTAAAAAGAGTAGCACCTCAATAGAGAGGGAGAAAGAGAAGCAGACAAGTTGTGAGGAAATTAAAAGGATCTGACACAATAAATAGATGCCGCTAGCTGAGGCTCTGTGATTTATACTGATTTCTCTTAATCAACGTAATGCCAACGAAAGGAACTGACACAATTGTGAAGTGTGGGGACCCTGACCTGCCAAGTGTTGTTGTTTCATTTTTATGCAGTGACAAATATTTTTTTTCTTGAAACCACGTGGTTTTGAGCCCTTTCTGACTTTGTTTGTACCCAAAACTAGAGTAGAGTTAGAGTTTGCTGATGTGCAAGTAAGAAACCGTCGTTGCCTCTAGAAGGAAACGAGCCAAGAAGGTGACATTTCCCTTACACACTAGGCACTAGCTACCATTGCTAGCCGACCCTCAACTAACCCTGCTCCTCTCATACTTGTGTGTTAAATTTGATCAAATTCAATTCACCAAAAAAAAAAAATTTGATAAAATTCCAACTAGAGTGAACTTAGACTGTTTCTGAAACAATGACTATAGCTCTCTATATGATCCTTGCACGCATGACTTAATATCTGGTAAATATTTAAAATATTCTTAAGTAACTGTTTAAGATCAAAGTACTAAACTCGAGAAAACGACCATAATTAACTTCTCTTGTACAAAGCAAAAATGTTTTACTAATTAATCAACCAGGCCAACCAAAAAAGCTCTTTCATAATGTATATGGAGAAATGTTATATCCTTTTATAAATGTTCCTGATAGTTTATAAAAAAAATGTATTTAATATCTGGAAAACATAAAACATTAGTACTTATCATTCAATAATTAAGTAGGAGAATTAGCAAAAAGATTTGAAATTATTCTAATGCATGACAAGAGTGCTCATAGTGTGTTTAAACAGCAGCTTGGGGGAAGCGAGGAAAGAAAAATTGAATGTGGCATAAAGGCCACGATTAATGCCCCTCATCGTATAGTGTTTAGTCCAAGAACATGTTATTCAGAGTTCAAAGTTTCAAATCAGTTTGTTGGGCTTGAATTCTTTAAAGAAGGTGTCATAGTGGACTCAGATATATAGTAGCATTTGAAATTCTAATTTATTACTACATTAGGGGCCCTAGGAGGACACGGAGAAAACCACACCAAGCAGCTCCTCCTCACGACACAATCAATGTTATAGCACGGTAGTAGGTTACAAAAACGGTTGCCGTTAATTAAAACATATTGGAAAAGAGGAAGGGAAATGAGATAGGATAACATGGCACGTGGGTGAGGCGGTGAGTGATGTTCGTTCGGTCATGTCCTGAAGTTGCATTTCGAGGACCAACAACAACAACCATCCCAATCTCATTTATTACTTCCATTTCCATTCAATGCTAATATATGGTTCTTTGAAAAGCCTAAATCACGAACAAGGATTTAATTATTTAAATTAAATACTGCACGTTGCATGTGGAAAATTTTCGCAAACTTGTTCTGCTATATAATCTACTAAAATGATTGATTGGTGGATGCTCAAAAACTATATATTTGACACTTATTGATAGAAAGAGATGCAGTTATAATAGAAAATATAATATGATAATTAAGATTTAAGAAGAGAATGTTAAAAAAAAATATATATATTAATGAGGGGTTTGGAGTAGAAAGGTAAGTATATAATAAAGTTAAGTGTATAATCTATCTATAAATAAAGCTATATAAGCCCATGCTTCATTCTCCGTACTCGAGTCATAGTGTCATACCTTCCACATGAGTTCATAATTAACCCCACTGCTCTACTGCTCCAGTTTGAAATTTTCTGCTGTTACTTTGATGAATTTAGCAACACTGTTGTGTTGTCTATATTTACAACCATTATTGTTTCTTATTTATTATTTAATTTAATTGACCTATATCAAAATATGTTTATTTTTTTTCTTAAACAGCTTGATAGCTGATAGTGTTCATGAATGAAAAGAACAAAACGATGACATGGTTCTAAAAGCAAATAAGTAAAAATTGTATCTTGGAGCAGAAAAAGTAGAAAAATGGAGATGCGGGGTATCGATCCCCGTACCTCTCGCATGCTAAGCGAGCGCTCTACCATCTGAGCTACATCCCCGACGCATGACACTTATGTTACAATTCAATGCTTCAAAAGAATTGCATATAACCCACAATATAGAAAATAAATATGTGACGAAGCATTAAAATTTACGATAAAATGATAAGTATCCCGTTAATTATGTACGATGCTTAAATTTAGATAAAATATGAAAATGATGATATTTTAATGGAAAGGATCTAATTCTGTTGCTGTCAAAAATAAAAAAAGTTAAATTTTGCAGTAAAAAAAAAGAAAAAAGTTAAATTTATATGAATACTAATATTTTTATATAATTAAGATTTATAATAAATATCTTTGAATATATGAATTATATATTTGATTTATATGGACAATTTTAATTATAATATAAGGTTATTTTTAAATATTGAAAAAAATATTAAATTTAATTTAGAGAAAGAAAAAAAATAACATAAATTGAAAGAGATAAAAGAAACTAAAAAATATACAAAGAAAGATAAAATAATAATAATATTTGATTATTGAAATAAATTTGTTTAACTAATTACAGGAGTAATGTGCGAAATATACATTATAAAGAGAAAAGAGTAAGAGCATTCATAATCCAGTAACTCACCTTGAAATTCTTAAATGAGTCTTATCATTACACATTACTCATATTTATTTTTTGTAATTTAAGAATCTTATCTCTTTAATCCAACAACTTTACAAATTTTATTAACTGAGTCCCACCAATAACTACACATAATTATATTTTATTATTTTTCACAAAAATATAAATAAGTAGATCCCACGATCTATTTAAGATTCAGTGCTTATATAAGAACACTTGGTCTTATTAATTTTGCTCCAACTATGATATTCAACAATATCGATTTTTTTTTCTTAGACACTCAACCGTAATACTATAATTGCAGATGGCCTAAGAATATTAAGAATGTTTAATTATGAAATATCCATCAGAAAAGGTCATCACTCTAAGGGATGGCAATGGGTAGGGTCTGGGTAGGGTCCTATAGTACCCGTCCCCATACCCGCGTTTAAAAAAAAATCCATACCCGACCCCATACCCGCGCGGGTAGCAACTTTAATCCCCATCCCCGTACCCGCTGGGTACCTATATATCCATACCCGCACCCGCTACCCGCACTTTATGTATGAAGTTAATAAATCAATAAAAAATAGGCTTAAATGTAATTTTGGTTTCCCTATTTTGCACAATTTGCAATTTTAGTCATCTTATTTTAAAATAGAAACATTTAGTCATCCTATTTTGCACAATCAGCAATCTTGGTCCCTCTATAGAGACATTTAGTCCCCCAATTTTGTAAAATCCATAATTTTGGTCCTTTCATCAAATTGAAATCATTGACAGTTAAGAGATTAACGTTGACTTGACATGACCCAAATATAGTGATGTGACACGAGATTATTTATTTATTTTTAATTATTTTAAATACTGAGTAATAATTATTTGTTTATCTACATCACTAAAGCATATGTCACGTCGATTTTAATGGTTGGGGTAGTTGTGAGTCCTAAAATAGAAATCACAAGTCTTAATCATTTATTTTAAACAAGTTCTACATTATTGAAGTACATGGCACATCATAGTCAAATAAATGATATTATATTTTTTTTAAATATATTTTTCATCAATTATTCTACTCAGTATTTAAAATAATTAAAAACTAAATAAATAATCACGTGTCACGTCACTATATTTGGACCATGTTAAGGTTAATGTTAATCTCTTAACAGTCAACGCTTTCAATTTGATGGAAGGACCAAAATTACATATTTTACAAAATTGGGAGACTAAACATCTCTATTTTAAAATAGGGGGACCAAAATTGCGGATTGCGCAAAATAGATAAACCAAAATTGCATTTAAGCTATAAAAATATTAATTAAAAAAATTATTACAAATAAATTGAAAATTCATGCTTAAATAATTCAAACTTAACATTAAAAACATCCACACATAATATTAAAAATATAAAATATAAAATTATTGTAAGTTATAACATAAATCTTTTACCATTAGTGTTAGTTTATGGAAAATATAAAATTATTTTTTTTTACAGAAAAGTATATATATATAACATAATTATTTATTTAAGTTATTTTAATTTTTTTATACATATATACGGTAGGTGCGGGGCGGGTACTATAGTACCCGTACCCGTACCCGCAAAAAATTACAGGTAAATACCGGCCCCAGCTCCAATAAGCGGGTATCTACCCGACCCGCTTGCGGATATTTTTGCGGATACCCGTAAGATCCGGGTACATTTTGCCATCCCTCATCACTAATCGACCTCAATCTATCTGCTATTCACAAAATAGACCGATCTGCAAATCATTACATCCCTGTTTTTCTCTTGCAATTAAGTAACACTTTTCTAGAATTTCCAACAATTACGTGCCAGTACCTTGTCACGATTATTCGCTTTCAACGTGATTGTCCACAAAAATTGGCAAATCAAATTACTATTGTCCCCTTTGTGGACATTACAAATATTTGGCAAATTAAAAAGCACTTTTTAATCTGTTGATAGCAAATTAGTAACATTTATATAGTATATTAATTACGCACCTTGGAATGAAAATTTTAATTATATTTATGAAATCGAAATGTAGTGACGGACTAGGCCCAATAAAGAGGACATTCGTATACAATCCTACCATAACAACAATTCACCACAACCTTGTGGAGGGGACGTATGAAATATGACATGTTTTTTCTTTTTTTATATTTTTAAAAAATAGAATATGGTATGAAATTCAAAAAGTGATATATTTTAATTTTATTTTGATTTGTCGATGAATTATTTAAAATGTTACTTTTGTTTTAGTGAATTTTGATTAAAACTCGATGAATTAAATAAAAAAATGATTGAGTTAAAATCTTAAGAGAGTAAAAATTGGAAAATTTTTCTATCAGAAAGAAGACTGATGCAGTTTTTTGTTTTGTTTAGATATCTTTTGTTTCTTGGAGGCAATTCAAATATCTTTTGTTTTTTCTTTCATACAAAGATAGCTAATTTTGTAATGTGTGATTATGGAAGCAGGAACACCGAGCATTATCCTCTGTTTTTTCCCCTGACGGTGAGATAGAAATAGGATTTTAACTTTAAAGTTATGGGCCCAATCTCTCGTCAATGGAATCCCATGTTGGTCATTTACATTCATTAAGAGGGGTGTATTTAATTAGAATTTTAACAATTTTTTTTATAAAAAAATCATATAGATTTTAAAAGATTTTGTAGAAATGTAATGAATTTTAAGATTTTTTTTAAAAACTTTTATGATTATGATTTTGTAGTTTGAATTTTAATGGATTTATAAAATATGAATTCATAAGATTCAAAAAGACTTTATGGATTTACAAGAAGAAAACATTCAAAATTTTCAGAATCAATGAAAAAGATAACAAATAAATGATAAAGATTTGGATAACAAAATAAAATCCATACAATTTTTTTCAATCTTTCTCTATCTCTTTCTCTTTTTTAAAAATTGACTACAATAGTCACCTGCCAATAGATAGGTCTTCTAATACTTTGGCTTGATTGTTGGTCTTGATGAGCTAGAACTCCCTCCACGCTCAGATCTACTCCTCTTACGATGACTTAATTTTTTAACAGGAACTTCCGAACTTAAAGGGGAATGAGATGATAGACTGGTCTAGCGATGTAGGCTGGTAGGGTGGTTCGTAGTGATTTGACGGTAAGAACGCATCACAGTTAGGATCATAAGAAGAGTGTGTGTAGGATTAGAAAAAATAGATGATCAATTACTCTACCGGTGTTACCGCTATCAAGGAAGAGAAAAAAGTATGTATGATGATGGAAAAAAGAAAAAGTCTGGAATGGAAGAGTAGGAAATTCCCACAGGTTTGGACAGGATTGTTTGATGTGTGTGGTATTTATACATATAACTAAAAAGTCACACAAAATCCATCAAAATCCAATGTACAAAACAATCCATCAAAATCTATAGGATTTTGAGTACCATATGACTTTTTTAAAATTGTAAAAAATCTTGATTGAATACCACCGGATTTTATTGTCATGAAAAAAAAAATCTTAAAAGTCTTGATTGAATATCATAAGACTTTTTTTTCTTCTTAAAAAATCTTGATTGAAAACACTTGCTATTTACACCTCCATTTTTCTAAGTACACCCCATACCTTCTTTTTAGTTTTTAATTGCCCATTATACCCTTTTTCCTTAAATCAGTACACCCCCTTGGAACCCCCTTCTTCCCTTCCATAAACCCCTCTCTTCTTCGCACACACGCTCTTATTTTCCTCCCATCAATCGGTATATCCATCTCTCCAGACATCTTAATAACATAATATTTCATGTTCACATATAAAAAAATAAAATTAGAAAAGAAATAAAGTTGTGACGAGATATAACAAAATAAAATAGTACCAGAAATGTCTTTTCGGAATAACATATACCTATTTCGGAAATAAATATCTTTCCAGAATAACATATATCTATTCCGAAAATGTATTTTCAGAATAGGTATATGTTATTATGGAAAAACATTTCCGGTAGTAATAAAACATACCTTAACAAACACACTTAATGGTTTATTGTAGTCGTCAAAAGCTTTGCTTTGCAATTAAGGTGTATAATAGATGAAGTTAGTGATGAATGTACCTTGAAACATAATGCCACGTGAAGGAAAACGCATAATATTACATGTAATATTGATGGAAAATGCAGTATTATATCATGAATATGGGGTGAAGATGGGGTTCAAATTTAGGGTTTAAAGAATAATAAAGATAGGATGAAAATAAGATTTTAGATGAGGTTCAAGATTAGGGTTTAAAGAACAATAAATATATGATGGAAATAAGATTTTAAAGACTAAAAAGCATGGGGGTGTAAGATAAAGGTTTAAACGGGTAAATCTGGTAACAAAAATATAAAAAAGGGGGGATGGGGTGTACTTAGAAAATGAGAGTGTAAATAGCAAGTTGCAGGATCTATTGTCTTGGGCTGTTAAGCTTAGTTTCTGTTTTGGGCTTCTGTAGGCTTTTACTTTATATTGGGCTAGAACTAATAAAAAATTAGGATATTTTTTTTTTGTTAATTAATTATATTTTTACTTTCTTTTGTTCAATTTTTTTGAGTTAATTATGTTTTTTATTTTTAAAATTAAGCACATTTAGTCTTTTTTCTACTTAAAACTCTCTTTTTTATTCTAAATTTTCATAAGTAAAATAAATTAACTTATTTTTAAATAAAAATTAATCAATCAGATTATCAAACTTCACTTAAAATAAATAAGTTTCAAAATTTATTTTTTCAAATGCTATTTTCATGTTTTATAAAATCTTTCACATTTTAATAATTTTTTTTACTTCTAAAATTTTAAAATTAATTTATATATCAAATTTATTGTAAAAACTTCATATGAAAATAATTTTTCTTAATTTAAAAAATAAAAGACTTAAGTAACTCATAAAAAATTTAAAAATGAATAGTGAATAAAAACTACTACTTAAACGGTTAAACCTATTTTTAATCATTAATTTGTAGGGTTGCAAAACCCATAGATCCAACGGTCACGATTTCATGAGAGTCCAAGAGAACAAACCGACTCTGTCTCCTATACCCTAATTTCTCCGATTGCACTTCTTCCCTCTCTATATATATGAAGCCGATGTTCTGAAACCCTAACTTCCGCAGCAGCAGCAGCATTGAAAGTCTTTTTAGGGTTTTCTCTCTTTCAATTGCTATTCGTCTTTTCTTGTTCCCCCCTCCTGCGTATCTAAGAACTTCAGCATTTTTTTTTTTCCAATTCAATTGCCTTTTATTGCTGTGTGCCTATGATGGTGTTAAATATACTCCGAGATTTATTTCTATGATATTAACTTCGATCTGAGGCACTAGCTTTATCTTCCTTATTTGTTTGCCCCTTTTCTTGTAGTTGCAATGTTTGTGTTAACCTTCAAAATCCATTCTTATAGCTTGTAAAAGCAGTATTTTTGCGCAGATGACGACAACATAGACAGGGACATCAGCACTCCAAAGGAGAATGATGACTACGTCTAATGGGAATCTCTCTGATGCGTTCATGAAAATTCTTTTGGATTCGGAGCTCTTTTTTGTTTTAAACAAAAACTATTGTGTGTTTTTTAGAGCTTTTACATAGAGTTCTGATAATAACTATTGCATTTACTAATCCCCATTTTTTACCTTCGTTATACCATGTGCAAGTGACGATAACTTAGACAGGGACATCAGCACTTATGTAAAGGATGATGATTTGTCTTTGGGAATTTCTCCGATGCATAATGAAATATTCATATACATATGATGCGTGCGTATAAATGAGTTGTTAGGGAAGTTTGCACTATGTTGTTTAAATTAATTTCTCGTATGATTCTGTAAAATCACGGTGTTCTGATGACTCTTCATGTCTTCTAATAATGAGATTTATGAGCTCATTCTTTACCCTTTTTACTTTTGATGAATTCAATATTAAAAGGCATTTTTTGCTAGCCTCATTTTAGAGTTACATCTCCAAAACATTATGTTAGGTGTGTTTGTTCCGTTTAATCAATGTGTTGATGTCAAATCGTTGTATAGACGCATTGTAGAATTTAATTAAATGCCTTCTTTTTCTCGGTTGATGTCAATACTTGGTTTGCAAATTGGATTCTGTGTAGAAACTCCTTTTTTTCCTGCAGAGATGATTATTCTAATACTGTAATGACTTGGCCTATGATGTACTCAAATACACGTATTATCAGATATGTACTTGATGATATCTTAATTGTCACTACCTCTGAGGCCATGTCTTACCTTGAAGATATTGTTGTTAAGATATTGCTCAAAGACATGCATGAATCATGCTTTTATATCCTGAATTTTTATTTATAGTGGGTTTATTTGATTAGTCTTATTCTTTTTTCCCTAGTAAGCTAACTTTACAGGGTTATCCTTGAATTTGTGTATTGAGTCTGACAGACTTGCTTCTTATTATCATTACTTTTGTTTTGCAAGTCATGTGAACTATTGACATTCCTTTTGTTATTGCCAATTGGTTCAGTACATAAAATATATTGTCTGTGATATGAAGTGGTTTGCATTTAAAAAAATAGATATATCTAAGTGATGCAGTTATTGAACAACCTGTCTATAGTTTTTACAAATTGTCTATGAAGGCTGAGTATATTATGAGTAGCAGCCATTGAATAAAGTGTCATTCAGAGGTCCTTGTTTTGCCCTTCATTACGCACCTCTTGTGCAGATTTTACTTGTTAATGAATGGCAATGCTTTTCTTTTGGACAGAAGAGCGGTTCCTTGGCCAAAAAATTTGGTGCTGATGTGTGCATTTTACAAGCCTGATGATTGTCACTAAGAACGGAGATTTGAAGATTCTTTTGTTGAAGCCTGACCATCTATGGGCTCCAAAAGCATCTAATGTAATAAATCGTTCTATATTGGTATTAATTAATGAAGGCTTGTAAAATGTATTAATAAATCGTTCTATATTTCTGTCTGATTATGTGTCAGCAAATGTATGCCTTGAAAGAATAACACTGCTAGACATTGGTGGATATGCAGCCAGATTATTTGGAATGTAATTTGATATTGAAAAGGTCAAGTGGTGATGGTCCAAATAAACCATAGAACTAGCCTTTGGTTCAAATAAATCTCAGAACTGGCCTTGATAAAAATTGGTGAAAAATCGTTTAAAAATTAGCAAAATATGTTACACATTTAATTAAGTGTTTATAGTTAATTTTTCACAGCGGTAATTAGAAAGGAGGATCCAAAAAGGGACTTAATTGAAACAAAAAAAAGTTTGGAGACTTAATTAAAAATTTGGTAAAAGTATAAAATAATTAAATCCTTTTACAAATACACACTCTAAATATTAATTTCATTGAAATTAATCTTTAAAATTTACTCCTTTTGCAAATACCTTAAACTTTAACTATGATTCATTTGCTTCTTAAACTTTTCCTCTTTTTGTGCATAAACACTAATTTTATATTAAGTTAGACAGGATGATCTAAATGAAAAAAAATAAAATTCATGGAACCAATTAAAAGAAAAAATTCAAAGATTTAATTGAAAATTTAGTCAAAATATAGGAATTCACAAATCAATTTTAAGTAAATTTCAATCAATCTCATAGAAGTGTTAGAGAAAATTTCTCTAATATTCCAAGAGATTAATAAGTTTTAGGAGAGTTGAATATTCCTTTTTCAACTTTTTATTTAAATTTTTACTTTAGTAATTGTCATAGCAGTGGTGGAAGGAATAATAGTAGTATTAGTTTTAGTATTAAATTAGAATGAATTTGAAGGTGAAAAAAACTCAACTTGCAAAAATTATTGAATCAATCAACAATTGAATAATAATAATAATAATAATAATAATAATAATAATAACAATAATTATTATTATTATTATTATTATTATTATTATTATTATTGAATCAATCAACAATTCAATCATTACTCTACATTTTTCTCTAAAAAATTGTACCCGGTATTATGAAACAGTAAAATCCATTTTTATAGAATAGTTAATACTTACTACTATATAAATAAATTTCAAATGCTTTATACATATCATTTATGTATTTATATCAAACAAACGAATTCTCAAAGGCATCAACCCTCACTGCATTCACGGAATAAGCCCTATACCAAACAAATCTGAACCAAATATCCTTGCATGAACACACTGAAATTAAATATCTACCCACGGGAACCCGATGAACGAGGAACAAAACTTGAGTCATCAATAGGTTATGATTTATATTTAAATATAAAATATATTTATTAATTGGCCTATTAGCTCAGTTGGTTAGAGCGTCGTGCTAATAACGCGAAGGTCGCAGGTTCGAGACCTGCATGGGCCAAGGTTTTTATTTTTATTTTCAATTTTAAATATTTTTGTTTTAAATGTGTGCCAGTGTTTTTGCAGGTTCTACTTTTTGTTTATTTTTGTTTTTTTCCTTAATTCTCTTGTTATTGTAATGCTGGGAAATGAAAATTGGTTGAAGATTTTTCTTTTTCAATAGTAGAATACATGGGGGCAAGATTTTGAATGCTACTAGTGGTAATGGGAATTTTATACAACTTCCTGTATCTGGTTGTTTCAATGTACATGACTATAAAATACATGAACTTCCATATATATCCTGACATAGTTAAAACATCATGAATTCCTTCCTCTCTTTTTTTTTTTTCAATTAATGAGAAGAGAAGGAAGGAGGACAAACAACCGTATAAATAAAGCCATTAGGCATACTGAAAGCAATTTTATTGTCGTTTAATTTAACCAAATTGCAACCTGTTTATGACAACAATTTTTCTGGTTTTGTTGGCTGCTGAAATGTTTTCTTGGACTGGACAGTTCATTGGTCGCAGTATGTTAATTTGAGGTGAAAGATTCAATAACTAACAATCATGAGGCATCAAAATCAAATTTCCTGTTAGAAACGTGCACCGGATTAATTTCTTAATTGGACAAGTTTTTTTTTTCCCTAATGGCTCATCTAATTTGTTGGTTGAGGTCATTATTTGCCAGAATCATTTGGACTGGTTTCTTAAACAATTGAAACAAGGTGTATTTAATACTAATGACTTTTTCGGGTCCTTCATTCATCATCACATTTTTGAGAAAAATGCCGGCACCCCTTCTCTATTACCACGTGATTTATTCCAAAGTAGTGCAGAACGGCGAGGGGTTTCTGATGAAATCCAGCCTGGATTATTATATGAGCAATTGAGCATGCCACAGGTTCAAATGCTTCGTGGCCTTGATAAATCACAATATTCAATATTTCCTTGATGCTATGACTGGGTTGATTTATGGTTTGTTTGTTTTCATGTTGTCATGTGTTGCAAAAGTAAAAACACACTTTCTGTTAGGAGTGAAATAAAAGACTTGATGTGGTTTTAATGAAAATTGACAATTAAGAAATTCTATTTTAAAAGTATTCCATAAAAAATATTTATTTAAAATTACTCAAGAAATTTTTTTTATTGATGAGCTATGGCAGGAAATTGGTCTTCATGTGTAAATTATAAATTATTATCAGCCGTTGGAAAAAGAGAGCTCCATTGGGCACTAGGAAGTTGCTGCAACGAAAGGCTTCAACATGCCATGGCCCATGGGTGTTCATTGTAGGTTGAGAACCAACAACCTTTTTAATATGACTAGACAAATCATACACTACACTTATGGCATTCTCCTCTTCACGTTTCTTTCAGGATTGAACTTGAGTGATGAATTGCTGGCTTTTCTTTGTTGAAACTTCAAGAGTGGAGTGTGATTCCACCAAACTCCACTAGAGTTTCAAATTCACTCTCTCGCTCTCCCTTTGCACGTAGCATTAAATGGATTTAAGTAGCCCAAACCAAGTTGGTCACATTATACAGTGCTAACATGAGCTTGACCTCTCTTCTTCACAAAATTAAAATAATTATAATTATTATTTATTAAAATAAATGACATTATCATTTTTGTTTCTATATTAGTGGTTTCTATATAAATTCATTAGGTGCTAGTCCCTATCGTGTTTGCAAGTCTCACATATGCCCTATCCTTACCAATTATTAGGGAATGTTACCTTCAATAAAAAAAAAAAGTTATCTAAAAGAAACTAGGAGCTCAAAAAGCTAGCACAAATTCGTAAGCATTTCACTATAAATAATTTAGGCTTTGTTAATACATAAGTGGACATGAGTCATCCAAATATTCCAGTACACAAACATATAATATAATTGGTTTAAATGGGACTACGAACACTGAACATAAGTTGTGGCACCTTCTGCATGCATTTTACTTTAGTGCATGTAAACTAGTAGAGGTGTGCAACTAATTATAAAAATAGCATGTTAATCAGTTTGCCTAACCCACCAAGCCTGTAAGCCAATCAATTTACTTGACAGATCCTCCTTTCTGGTGAAAAAGACAAAGGAGGAGCAAAATGGATTTTCTATTTCAATTATCAGCTTGGCTGTTCTGTTCAAATGAAGTGTAACTATTTGTTTTCTCTGGGGGAACTTACTATATTGTGCCAAGATTCACTTTGGACTCATGTATATTTTCAACACCTAACACTCTTTTGTT